>OX419760.1:17215132-18415132 GCA_948567375.1 Lunularia cruciata
GATCTCCTGAGGACGTGCACAATTGAAGGTTATTCTGCCCACTTTGTCGGGTGCTGAAGGGGCCTTCGTTAGATGCCTTTGTTCAACTATATACGCTTCTCTTCTCCTATAGGCTTGCATACCTTGCAGTTGTACGGGAGTTCTACTTGACTTCTGGACTTGTATATATACAGTCTACCACGATTTAATTGACATATGGTTGTCTGCCATGTGGTCTTCGATTGTTTGCTTATGGACACGTGGGCCCACCTTGTCCATCACCTCATCCGAGGCAATTTTGCCTCTTTTCTTTGCTCTTTCCTCCGGTGCTCTATGTCCTTTCATGCTCTTCCTTACCTCTCTGTTCTTTCCTTCGTACACCCTCGCCTTTGTTTTTCCTGCTTGAGAAGGCTCGCCCGTTCCCGTGCATCGCTGATGTTTCTTGCTCCCCTCTCATTTTACTAATGAACCTTTGCTTGACAATTTCTCATTGCTGTGTCTTGGATTTAATACTAAGGGATGTTTGTGATTTCAGGGATCCATCAGGTATGTCTCGATTCCTTCCCTCCTCTTACTCATGTTGATTCATTTCTTTCTTGCCTGGTTCACATTATGCAGCTGAGACTCCTGCGATTATTCATTTGCCTGCACTTCTGCTTGCTTTTTTCTTTCCACACTTCCACTTCTGGTCTTCTGGTCTTCAAACATTCCCACTACTTATTGAGCGGCACTTTGGGGAGCAACAGAGTTTGCATTGGCACTCATGAGTTTTCGAGCAGAAACTCAGTACGAGGGGTACTGACACTTGCTCAGCTACTTCGGCACTGCGTGAGGCACTGATGAAGTCTATGTGGTTTTCGTGGAAGTTTACTATGGCCGCCTTCTGCTTCCCTTTGCTGTTTAGTGTCCTCAGGACTCAAGCGTCCGTAGCGTCTTGTTGCGATATAATTTATATCCTGTCCTCTTTCGCTCCGCTCTCGTTACCCTGTTACACTTCGATATGTCTCTGCGGCAACACCATCCATAAGCTCTCGCATTGCTCCACTCCTCCATTCCCCAGCTAACTCCCTCCCTGATTTTTCCTTCGCTCTTTGCCTGATTCATGGTTCGACCTCCCGTGTCTACAGTGTTCCTACCAGACTCCAGCCCACGTTTTAATTTTCATCGTTCAGCACTGCTTACTGGTGGTCTATTACATAACGTTTTTATTTCACGCATTCGTTTGCATAGCTGTTATCGATTTCAAGTTGTTTACTAGTCCTTTAGATATATGTTGTTCTCAATTTGTTGCAGTTATGCCTTTGCTTCAGGGTACATTCGATGCATTCTACTTTATGGATTTATCACTATTCCTAGCATTGTGCATAAAGTACATCTTGGTTACTTATCATTTGCCATTTCATGAGTTCTAGATCACCCGTTCGCAGAACGGCTTCTGCTCTCATATACCTATATACGCTTCTGCTCACACATTACTCAAATATCTTACGAAGTCTTCGGTTTCGCATCGGTTCCGTCCTAAGTGGGTGTGGATCCACCGTTCTACAAACGGCTTCTGCTCCCATTACTCCAATATCTCACGTGTCAGTATATTTCACCATGGTGTGTTACTACGTTTTGCTACTGGCTGGTTAGTGTTTGTGTAAGCGTTTAGAAGTCGTCTGAATTTTCCGCCTCAAGACGTACGCCTTAACGCTCATCTTAACGCGATGTAGGCTCTGTGAGATCTGTAAGAAAGCACATAGTATGGACACACCTTCACTCCAAAGTCCAAAAAAAGTATCATGTCGGACTGTGTCGGAGCAGGAATTGGTGTCTGCCGCTTCATGTTTCATTCACCGCTTTCTTGGCCCGAGACATTCCCCTGGCTGTGTTAAAACTACGGAAGCACTGGCCGAGTAACAGATAAGAAAATTTGTAATTGATATACAAGTGCTCTAATTGCTGACCGGCCGTGGAGTAGGGGTTACGAGAGTTTGATTTCACATGGCCCTGAGGAGGTGTGAATGACTAGACAGCATAGACTGTAAATGCAGGTTATTACCTTTTCCAAGTGCGACCAAGTATGAGGCCTCTGTCGATATAAAGATGTACTTATAGACCAAGACTATTGTTTGTTTGGTTTTACCAGTGTTTTACTGCAAGGAGACTTGGGCTACGGCAGCGGGTGCAGCGATATTTATTTTAGCCGCCGTAACAGATTGGCTTGATGGGTACCTTGCCCGAAAGGTATCACCTCTCTGAGCTTTTCAGCTATCTGCATTTCACCTCTGGCTTTCCTTATATAGCTGCTTATTCGAATTTTGGTGATCCACCCTTGGTATCTGTTTGACTTGTTCATCGCCTTCCGAAATTCGTATGTTTACAGATGGGCTCAAGCTCTGCTTTTGGAGCCTTCCTTGACCCGGTGGCCGATAAGGTGATTTGCCACATTTTTCCCCCTAATTTCCATTGCAGAAGGTTGAACACCATCCCTATTTCAACAATTTAGAGAAGTCTTCATTAGTTCTTGCTCCCAATCAGCACTAGTCAATTTCTTTTGAAGCAACGAATCTTATTCATCTCGCCTGCAGCTGATGGTGGCAGCAGCGCTGGTGCTGCTTTGTACAAGACCATTACCCATATCTGAATTTGCAAACCACCCCATGGCTGCTTCCACTGCCTACAATTGCAATTATTGGTCGAGAGGTGAGTCAAGTGTTTGATTTGGCCATATCTGTCGCTTTGGATGTGATCTTGTCCTCAGCTGAGTAGTTTGAGATGAGTAGCAGTGGACAGCAGCGTTTAGGCATGACAAGAGGTCAATTTCTTTGTTTCCCCGTATGTCAACATGCCGTGAGTGGGCTTTGGGTCTATCTACTGCACGAAAATGTGACAGATAACTACCTGATCACTTTACACCAGAAAGTGGAGAGCCATGAGTAGGGGTGCATTTGTTGATGTAGAAATCTCTGCTCTAAACAAGACTTGCCGCAAGCCAGTCATAATAGTCTAATCGTTGTCAAAGAGTCTTCCGAGGATTGTGGTTTCAGCTGTCCTGTACTAAACAGATTCTTACTTCCTGATGGTGTTTGTGTGTCCTCACCTATGCAAACGAGCACGTCTTAGCTGTAAATCCTGTGATGGCTAGGGATTTGGAAGTCATCTGAAGGCCCTTGTCCATCACAGTTTCAGACGATCTCTAAGATCACCGGAAACTTATATTACGTCCAACACCTAGCAGTAGAGTATTATCAGTACGTCGAGACTCTGTCCTGATGGCCCGTTGTTTGGGTGATTTCTGCAGATAACGATGTCAGCAGTTAGAGAATGGGCAGCATCTCAGGGTGGAGACGTGCGAAAGGTGTGCTCTCTTGAGTCCTTAATCTCAGTGTCTTTCCTCTTTGATTTACTACTTCTTTCAATTTACTAGCCTTACTTTTCTTTTTGAACATCCATTGGCGTAAAGCTTTTACCAGGACTGAAGGCAATTGATTTTATGCTAGAATGTGTCAGCACCCTTTATCCTACATTACGTTCTTATGAATGAACATCTCTTTGTTCTCGTTCTTCTGGATACAGGCAGTTGCTGTAAATAATCTTGGCAAAATCAAAACTGCATCTCAAATGATCGCGATCACTCTACTGCTGGCCACTGGAGATGGAGGGTATGCCTCCCAACTTCATCTTGATATACCTGAAAATTTAAGGATCTCAAGTCACTTTGCTTCTAAGTCGGATATCGTACAAGGTTTTGAGAACTAGTTGTACTCAGAAGACATCAAGTAACCAGGCTGGGTCTGAATATGCCATAATCGTTCAGTTGTGAGAGTAGTGCTTGATTGTTTCCTTGACTGGAGAGTACTGTACCAAGTAGTTGCACCCATCTTGACAATGGCGTATTGACGAACAGGTTGGACTCGAAGATTGCTGGGATCTTGGGTGTCGCACTTCTCTATGTTGCTGCAGTTCTTGCTTTATGGTCGCTGGCCATGTACATGAAGGGAATTTGGGGTAGCTTAAACAAGTAGTGATATTAGTGGAATCTGGTCTCTTAATTCTTTTCGGAACATTCAATCCTCTTGATTACACAAATTCTGAATAATCCAATTTTGTCGTGTGGCGCATGCGTTTGCTCCTGTGTTGCATGATCAACCTTCTTGCATCTCCATACGAACCGGATCTCAATGATCTTTGTTTGAAGAACTTGATAAGGTGGGTGTTGTGGCTCAAGTGCAGAAATCCACGAGTTCATGGAACGTCCCCTTAAATTCTTTGAAGGTCCATGGTTTCTCGCCTCTCATGTATTCATTTCCACGTAAGATTGGATAGACGTATCTTAACAACAACGAGGCGACAAAACAAATGGTGATGATTCCGTTATAATGTCACTACACCTATGAGCTTATCAAGTCCCGCTTATTTATGATATGAGCGCAAAGTCGGAACAATCTTTGGGAGCACAAACCTATGTCTCCCGGAAGACGATTCAGAAATTGTCTTTGCGCGTCAAATTCCTCATTAAGAGTACCAAGCGTGAGGCTACTCAAGGAACCTGATTCTGTGCTGAAACCATAGGAAGCGCACCGTGTAGCTCCAAGCAGTTCTCGTCAGCAGAGACCAGGATCTCAAGCATGCCCTTCAATCTCTATTCACACAACTTCCTCACGCTCCATTGAGCCCTACTTCAAGTTACAATCTTCTCGTTAAACCTCCTCCTTCCAGCAAACAGAGGGAAAAGAAGACAGATCCGCCTGCAGTCGCGGAAATGTGGTGTCATTCTCTCCCTTCATCCTCACCTAGAGAACCGAGGGTGTTTTGCCTCAGCAGACTTGTAACACCAGGAAGCATTATGGCATGCTGTCGAGTTTGAAATTTACTGGTTGAAACAACTTACTCACGAATTTCTTATCGTCAGGACTCCGATGGCGCTCTCGAACCTAGAGTTCTAGTTTAGCCATGATCACTGAGTACTGACAAGAAGCGTCTTCTAGAGTTATGTTGTCATATTCCTTGCCTGAAGTACCAAGGTGAGATTCATTCACCAAGCCCAGTTGAATGTACGGCACTCAAACTCGACATATGCAGTATAAAGCCTTGGTGACACAAATCAGTAGCAAACGCGTGTTCCCTCCGTATTAGGAAGTAGATACTCAGGTCAGGATTCCCCAATAACTTGAGTCAGAGTTGGATCTTCCTGTTCTGATAACGCTCATAAAGCGCGTCAAATATAGATCTCCCTAAAACAACGACAGCAGTAACAACATGGGAAGCTTCGCCTCATCAAAAGCGAACTAAAAAGGTACGTCAGTCGGCTTTCTTTGATCGTTAGTGCCGGGGGAGTAGCTCAGGAGATAACAATTGAGGAAACTAATGATTGAAGATGGGTAGACAGAGATTATCCCGGATTTACTGTGCAAATCAACTCGAATAACATTTTCATCCAATATCAATTCAAAAGGATATTACAGTCCTATATTTGTTCACCTTGCACTGAAAACCGATATTGTTTCACTTTACCTTTGCAGTTTCAGTCTCTATATCGCATCCATAATGGAAGTTCAAAGAGAGATACAAAGGCGAGAAATCATGCACAACTTCCTGTTGAAGAGGCCAATTCTTAAAACCATAGAGGATGTTTCGTCTTTAGAACAACCATATGGTCACTCGAGTATAACTCATCTGGTTAACCCAGATCACTCCTTTCTTCATATGGTTACCAGGTTAATGAAGGGGTGAGGGACATTCATAGCATGCAAAAAGTCCTGCTACTGAAGGTAGCCCAGACTGATATTTCCTGGGTCTAACGAACTTTCCTACATGGCCAAGTCGTTTCATTCCTCACGCGGCTGAATTTAAAAGGACAAAATCTGCCCTGTGTAAAACCTTTTCAAATAGCTAGAGTGTTTCAACAGTTTTCCTTTGGCTCCTTGCCTCGAGTATCAAAATGTCAAACAGTAAAGGAAAGTAGCGTTAGTAAAACCTGTTTTAGTGGGAAGGCTGTATTTCCTTTCGTGCAGGCCTGCCACTCCAGACACCACATGTACATGCGTTTTACCTCGTAAATTTTAGCCCCATTTTACCTCGGAAGGTTGATCCTTGTACGGCTTCATGGAGTTTTCTCTTCTTCTTATCCTATCTCTGTAACTTGGGTTAATATCCGGGTGGCATAGGATTCGTGCAAAAGTACATTAGTGACACCTGAAGTTTGATCGTTTCCAGTCCACAACCGCTCTGTACACTTCCCGACCTATTAATGTTGAAGTTGCTTGACTGGACTCTACATTAAGGTAGTAGAATTGGCTACCAAATCTGTTAAATCTGATTCCCAGGTTATCCCGCCAGCGAAATCTGCTTTCCTTGGCACTCATCTTCACCAAATGTCGTTAACCCTGAGATCTTAAGTTACGGAAAGCCTTGAAGATCCTCGTTCTTTTCATACACAGCGCTATGAAACACGAATGTTGGGCTGAAACATTACGACGATCAACTTCCTCACTCATGCATGCATTTGGTATTCATCCAGACCAGCCTTTGCACAACATGTGAAACAAATCACCGTCAATCAATCTTGACTGCGGGGACTATTATCAAAAGTCTGATGATAATCAGGGCAAACATTATCATGGAAAGAGAAAGAAGTCGGTCTTAAGGTCACAGATGAAGTGCATGCGAAAGCACCGGACATGCATGCCTATAATGGAATCCAGCGATTAAAGGGAAGGAATTAGAACGAATCGGAATTGTGAATTTCGATACTGTAAAGGACACCAACAATCCCAATTATAAAAGGAGGAAATCATGATTGGTGGCGATTGATCCATCGGTCGTTGCACTCGTCTTTGAAGTCCTCATTTTTGTCGCCCAAGCGCGCGTCATCTGCCACTCCCACGCACTCTTCCACGACCTCGAAGTCGAAGGAAACCACGCTAAGGAGTGGACCGCACCTCGCGTGTGGCGTGACGATCCTGTGGGGCCGATTGATGTGTAAACTGCCCCACTTGCTACCCGTAGTCGAGCTGACCAGCCCATCATTTGTGTGGTTTGAGCTACTGTAGCCAACTCGGTTGAACTAGCCGTGGTCTACTTTTGACCCTACAGTCCCTTACGGAGAATACTGGTCTTAATTTTGAGAAGATGGAGGCCAATTTGTTAAGACGGACGAGGCCCCAAGGTTACAGGTTATAAGTTAGTACGTTGATTTTTAGCGCTAATCGGAGTACTTTGTCGCACTTTGATTAATAGTCTAAAGTGCTAATTAAGTTAAGAACTTTTACCGGGACAGTTCTAATTCTCGATTAATATTGGAAGAATGGCTTCCTTCCCGATTATAGTCTATCAACTCCACGGGTTATTTTTCTCGTAAATTGTCTTTCGGGATAAAACAGAAGTGGAATACTGTTGGTTGTTCGGGCATTATTTATAACTTTATTTGAACAGTAATCTGTACGTTATTATATTGAATAGTTTGAAATATAATACAGTATAATCACATCGAAACCTTCGACCCTCAAGCTGGGTCAAGTTAGACCAAATTTTTATGAGGGTCAACGCAAAGCCTAAAAACGAATGAATACCATAGTATCAATCCTAAAACTATATTTCACTACATTAAAGTGAAACTTCCAATGGCTATATATGGCAGAAGCTTCATTGTGTACTTGAATGGTTCAACAAGTTACCAACAACAATGTCGAGATATTGATGATTAAAGCTTTGACTTGTGGAAACGTGTAAAGATTATTCCACAAGTCTCAAAATAAATGTACTTGAGAATTTTCCTCCATCAATCTATGGAATTCAAAGACTTCAAATTTTTGCTTCATATGCTCATGTATCTAGAAACTTTTTCTACAATGAATATATGTAAATAGTACCCCAAAGGAGAGGGAAAAGGATTGCAAGGCACAAGCAAGTGCAAAGTGAAAAAAGGGCGCAACAATCCCAAGCAGCCATAAAAGACACATAAGAGGCAGTGCTTGAGAGTACCAAAGAGAAAAAGCACACCAAGAATAGCCACCAAAGAAACAAAGGAGAGAGTATCATACTCTTGAACAGTCTGGTAGAGATCTTCCAATTGCATGTTTGGTAAGTGGAGAGGGACTACACTAGGTGTGCCTATTGTAGTTAACCGGTGGTGAAGATGCAAAGCCTGAGCGCTTTGCAAAGTGATTGAGATGCATTGTTGGTAGTATTTTGTGACCATGGCTAGAGAGACAACCACTTCCTCCTCCTCTACAAAGAGGCTTGTGTTACATCTCTGAGGAGACCATCAGAATGATGATGTGGATGTCCAAAAATCTCAATCGCTAGAGGGACAAAGGCATCCAAGGATAGCCTTGGTGCATAGTAATCATTCTTGCTCCTAGAGGCAATGGTCACCTCTTCTCTTGCTCGTGCCAATGACTCTATTTGTAGATGGTTTGCCACCACCACATCATGTAAGGTGTGATGACCACCGGTGAATATAACAATTTTTGCTCACATCCGATGGATAGGTACACCTAGTAGATCCAACCATGCTCAATCTGAACCTAGGCCTATGTAGCTTGTAAGATCTGAGTGACTATATTATGAAGTGGATCATGGACTCTAGTGGGCTCCTCACCTATTGCACATCATACAAATCCACCACATGTCAAATGAGGAACCACATGCACATTGGTCCACAAGCCCAATGAGAATTGGATGTTAGAAAACTAAATTAATCATAATGTTATGGTAAACTACTCAATAGTAACTTGAAGTAATCAATCAAGAGTGAAGCATAGAGCAAAGCTCTCTCTCTCTCTCTCTCTCTCTCTCTCTCTCTCTCTCTCTCTCTCTCTCTCTCTCTCTCTCTCTCTCTCTCTCTCTCTCTCTCTCTCTCTCTCGTAATACCAATAGCTAGAGAAATGATCTAGAGATGAAATTGGTTTGGTAACATCTGGAAGGATGTTATACATGATGGACTAAGTAGATAAGATAGAGGTATCACCAAAAGAGTACTTCTACTAATAAGCTAGAAACCAAAACATGCTTGGAAACTTTAGAGTCGATAGCTAGGCGTGTGATCTAGAGATGAAACTTGGAGTGGTGACATCTAGAAGGATGTTACAAATGATAGAGAAAGTAGATCAGGAGAGGTATCACCAAAAGATCATTTCTACTAATAGTGCAGAAGCCAAAGTAGGCCTGAAAACTTTAGAGGCAATTTCAGAGGCTTGAATGAATGAATGAATTAGGCTTCAAAAATATGCAGATTGTCCCCCTCCCCCCAAAGTAGAGGAAAGGCTGGCCTTCCCTCCCTCCTTGTTTGTCTCATTGAGAGCTTTCCAATGGTACCTCACCTATGGGATTCTAAGATTCTTACAAGAAGATTCCCTAAAATATTCCCTCTATTCAAAGCCTATTTGACCAACCAGATGGGACTGAGACAAACATGTCACCCATCCAAGCAAGTAATCTAAGGGTGGAGCTTGCTGATAGGTCATCTATCCATGTACCTAATCCTATGGTGGAGCTTCCTTGGAGGAGATCCTCTTTGGCTATATAATAAAGAGACGGTGCTCCTTTGGTGCATTAGAGGATTGAGTGTGAAACTTGTGTTTTCTCTCTTGGAGAGTTCTCTTGTCCTTGGAGTATTACATATCTCCCCCACGGCATAAGAAAGGATCCTACCTTTATCAAGTAAAGCACATCAATAAGGATGATAGTCTGTGTTTGAGTGTGCATATGCTCATTTAGATCCGCCTAGAGTTTCATTAAGTCTAAATATACAAAGTCAATAAACTTGGGAACTGCATGTGTGCAAGGCTTGGCAATAAGTTGAAAGCCAAAGATATATTCAAAGATATATTTGGAAGGCATAACTACTTGAATTTTTTGTTGTGATAGGTCTCAATAGGAAAGTATGGCCTCCATGTAAGAATCTATTTGCTACATGAGGAACCATTAAAGACCATGCGTCAATATATCTTGTTGTGAGTGTTATGGCTTCTTGCCCTATGAGGCTGCATCCATCCACGACTATGGGTAGAGCTAACTATTATGTACATCACTTATCTAAAAGCTATGAGCATGCATGGGCCTAACAAGGTGGAGAAAGTAGGGCGGATAATATTGTCAAACATCCACAAAAGGGCAATAGTACCTTTATATGCAAGAAAGTTCATGTTAAATATGAGGGGCTATGGTGGTAACACCTAGTAAGAATAGAATAGGCCACATGATTATTCTCTAGCCAAAGGAAAAGGTGAGCATGGGTTGTGGCATGTACTAAGGTGTCTAATATGAATAAATTACAAAACTCTCAACCCACTTATAGAGACATGCAATCCTTGTGAGAAACTAGAGTGCATGAGGACTATGTGTGTGCTCCAGACCTTGCATTTATGAGTCTAGACTTGTAAACCCAAGTTGTGTAAGTTGAGTGTGAAAGTAGACACCGCTCTAATTACATTCTCTAAAGGGCACACAATATGAGTGCCATCCAAGATAGATGGGAAGAAACAAGACATAAAATATGTTGCCACATGTTATAAAGATGTGTAATGCACGATGGCAAAGAGAGGCCCTTGTAGGAGATCACCTTGTTGTGTATATTGTTGTGCATATATACATTGCTACACAATATACATCCCTGTCAACATCACACACTTTAGAAGCACAACTCACACATAAATCATACATGGACTCTAAGTACCACAATAATCAGTTTGTTTCCACAACTCAAATCACACTCAATCAGATCAGTACTTGATCCATCACTCAATAATCTACCAACAATTGGGCACTAATTACAGTCAAGCCACACCCACTCTAGCTAAGAGAATCTAGGTGATACTTGCTGGTCTTTATCCACCATAGCCATGAACTCAAAGGCTCAACATCAAAGAAGTGATCTCTCTAAAGTTGCACTTCAAAAGTATACTCCATAGACTTGAGCTAGGTCTCAAACCCTAACGGTCCTACTAACAACATACCCAACGGTGTGAATAGTGCAAGTGACGGTGGGTCCTACCATGTAGTCAACACCCTGAACATAAAATCTGACCATCAACAAGTAGCCTATGAGTAACTACCAAAATACTCATGACTACCAACACTACTACCCTAGAGTCCAAGCAATCTAGGTATGATGCTATGAATGACATAACAACTTTATTGATGTCAACTACAAGAACTCACCTACAGAGGTACAATTACTCTACAATAGAAGTGTCTCAATACCATAGAAAATATATACAAATGGGATCAAGGAGGGAATTTGATTTGTATTTGAGCAAACAATATAAAATAACACTAGACAAGAGATGGTATTGAAGGCATTAGAGATATCAACTTGAACTACTACCCAATTTGGTTGAATATCTAGGGATGCTTGAATGCCCACAATAATTGCCTCATAGCTCCTTGGAGTACCACAACAAACTGATGACAAGAAGGAAGAAAAATACTCCTACAATTATAAGCAAATAGTGAGAGACATCAAATATAAGAAGACATCCCTAATGGAAATTGTGTACATATTTGAGGTCTCTTTCACAAGAGCAAGGAGACAAGAAGCTCCAAATAATGAGTTGCTCTAGGAAGCACATGACAAGAGGCAATGCACTGATAATTTAGAGCATATGAGGAGTGGCAATATTGGAGGCACTCAAAAACTAACCTTGATGGCCCTCACATTGAGAAATGAAAAAAGTGGAGTAGAGTATGCACAAAGGAGGACTTTATCAACTGTAACTCCCCATCTGATTGATAATCATGGAGGAATGAAGGAAGCTCCTCACGGATGGGTGGATGTAAGATCTATTGATTGAATAAATTTTCAAAGGAGAAGAGCATTGGCTAGGAGGGTGAGAGCACTTGGGTTGCCTACCTGCACTTCCCTACCTACCCTAACATCAAGGAGCAATAGAAGAAATGATGCTTTGGAGGTAGGGCATGGGGTTGTGGAGACTCTACAATCCATGTGGTTGTGGCTTGGGCACTAATTGTATCCTCCATGTGGAGTGTTGCCCAAGCTCATCTCAAGAACCTATGAATCTTAAAGGTAGTCTCTCAATATCTTGAAGCACTTCCATGAGCAAGAAAGAGTAATATCTCCTAGGGAAAAAGAACCAATAACATTCAAGTGGAGATATCTCTCCCATGGTCATCAGCCAAAATAACACATAGTAGGAGGGAGAGTGTGGATCCCACAAGAGGACATAAAGGCATAGGGAGCATGGTATACATTTGTGGTCATAGTAAGCTTGGCAAGAATGTTTGGATAGGTTCTAATGAATGTAACCAAGAGTATGAGGCAAAGTGGAGCATGGAGAGATACTAGCAAAGTGTAGAGGAGGTAAGAATAAAGGTAGACTTTGCCCACATATGTAAAAATAAGATCTTCCACAATGTTGGGCAAGGCCATTCCCTACTTGTGGACAATCTAGACAAGACTGAGGTAGGATATTGAGTAGTGATATAAGGATGTATTGAGGATCCAAGTAGAGGAGAATAATCTTAGGGGTGTGTTGGGGGTCCTGGTGGAAGAGAATAGTCATGGAGATGTATTGAGGGCCCATATGGATGAGAATGATCCTATGGGAGTAGTGGGACAATAAGAGTAGGAGGAAGCTCCAAGTGATCCTATGGGGGTGGAAGGTGCTAAGAATGGGGAGAGGATCAAAGGTAAGGGAGTGCATGGAGTGTCATGACATGAGGGTGAGGGATAAGAGTGGAGGGGAATGGTGTGGCATTCTCCATTGAGGAGTCCTCCTTGTAGGGTGCTCCATTGGTATAGGAGAAGTACTTGACATGTGGATAAATCTCAACAATGGTAGGTGTATGCTAGAAAGGTAATGTATGGTGCTAGATGAGAAGTGACACCTAATATAGACCCTCTATGGCCCCATGCCAATGAAAAAATGGAAGCATCTAGAGATAGACTATAGAAACACTATACACCTCCAAAAGTACAAAGAAAATGCCTTCACAAAAATGCACAACATAGTAGCCAAATGTTGTGTGATCGAACACAAAATAGAGAAACTAGAAAGAATGGACAACATAAGGGATATGAGAAAGGCCTATGTGCAATCACTAGAGATGTCTTGCTGCCTCCAATGTCCGGTCCACCTGGAAGCAAACTGTTATTTGTAGTAGCAATGCTCGGCTCTTGATCCCAACTACCTAGTAGTGAAGTTCACAAAGGTGGGTCCCACAATAGGCTCCTAAAGCTATACCATGTTGCTCTATTATCCCATAGATGATGTCTCCATCAAATGTGCCCTTGAATCTACCCAAAAAATCCTTGATAAGTGTGTCCCATAGTAGGCTCCTAAAAAACCCTTTGGTCTTACCTCTAAATCCTTAATTCTACAAAAAATCCTTAACTCTACCCATATCTCTTGTGTCAATTTGTGGTACTAGAGTGCCAGATGCTAAATGTTAGGAGCACCTCTCAAATGTCATTTTTTGCACATCTTTCCCATCCAATGATCATTTATACATTGTCACACTATTTGGAATGTCGCATCTAGATTGCTCGGACATTGGAGTTCCAATGAAAGTAGTTAGAGGCATTTTGGCAATTACTCATAGACAACTTTTTGATGGTCAGATTTTGTGTTTAGGATGCTGACTTTATTGCAGAGCCCACCATCACTTGCACCATCCGCACCATTGGGTGTGCTGTCAGCGGGACCGTTGGGATGAGACCTAGATCGAAACCAAGAGTATACCTTGGAAGTGCAACTCCAAAGAGCTCACTTCTCTAATGTTGAGCCTTCGAGTTCCTGGCTAGAGTGGACAAAAAGCCGGCGAGCATCACCTAGAGTCTCTTAGCTAGAGTGGGTGTGGCTTGACTATAATCAATGCCTTGTTGTTGGCAAGTTGTTGCGGATCAGATCAGATCAACTATTGATCTGAGTTTGATTGATTTGAATTATAAA
Organism: Lunularia cruciata; assembly: GCA_948567375.1. Taxonomy (NCBI): domain Eukaryota; kingdom Viridiplantae; phylum Streptophyta; class Marchantiopsida; order Lunulariales; family Lunulariaceae; genus Lunularia; species Lunularia cruciata. Next base: position 17,229,010 of record OX419760.1, read on the forward strand.
CGATCTAATTACATCAGAGAAGTGAGTAGGGGAAATTGGGTGCAGGAACTGCGAGTGTTGGTTGTATCTCCAAGCTTGGTAGATCATGGTATCTTGATCGAGTAATTCAAATTTCCTTGAGAGAGAGTGTGTGCAAAAGTGCGGACAAAATTTAGAGCCAAGGAGAAGGAATTTTCAAGTGGTAGTTGTGATTTTGAGCTCAAGACCAATTTGTTGCAAGTTGAGCTCAAAAACTGAAATTGAAGGTGGAGTTGGGAGTAGATCCTCACAAATTAAAGATTGGGCAAAACCCATTTTTTCAATTTAGCTCGAGTAAAGAGTTAGTGGATGATTTAGCCATTTTAGGGATTTACGTCAAATTTTACAACAAATTTTTTGAAGGACTTATGTCAGATTTTGGCAAGAAGAACTTTGATCCGATCTTTGGTGATCCTCATAGCTCAAGAAGTAGATAAGTACTCCAATTCTATCAAATGCCAAATGGTGGTAAAGTTAGTCCCGTGTTGATTTATGAGATCAAGGGTTTTAGTTTAGTATTCTTGTGATTGGACCTCCTCCATTCTTTGCTTCTTGTTTGTGCACCATGTTTGTGTGAGCTACCTTGAATTTTGAGCATTGGTGCTCTGGTGTGCTCTTAATAGTGAGGCTGGAATGATGATCAGTCAAACTATCTTTGTTTCTCTCCGGTGAGGCAAGAAGTGATGACTTGGAGACCATGAGAATACGTGTTGTAATGGCAAGTTACAGGTCGCCCTTGCTCCTAGTATAATTGTCTCAGTCAGAGTTACATTAGTAGGTAGTGTTCCATTAGTTTTAGCACTTGGTGGTGCTAGGTTGGTATTGGCACTTGGTGGTGCTTGGTTGGTGTTTGCACTTGGTGGTGTTGGCACTTGGTGGGGTACTTGTGGTTGCGGTTTGCAATTGCATTTGGTGGTTCCAATTTGTTGTTGCAATTGCGGTTACTTTGTCACAATGGAGTTCTTTGGGGATTCCAGAGGAGTTAGCCTTGCAATACACCGTGGGTTTACTCGGAGTGGTGCTTGATATCAACATGTATCTTAGGTCCCAATGAAGGAGTAGATTGACTTTGAGTTGGAGTTTGACACAAGAGCTGATTTAGTTGAGAGTGCACTTGGCATGTCCGCACTATTGTTATGGGACATGGACAAGATTTATGGGCCTCTAAAGGCCCTAGGTGTTACTCTGGTATAATGGGTACCATTGAGTTGGATGACTTCATCCTGGAGTTTGATAGTTGGTGTGATCTATAGTAGATGCGGAACCCAACTTTGTTTATGCCCTTCATGGCATGGAAGGAGTTGTTTTAGCACTTGGAGGGTCCGCCGATGGATGACTACCATGAGTTCAAGAGAGCTTATTTGGAGGAGATTGAGTTATGGAGACAATATTGGTCTTTGAACTATGTCTCTATCACTTCAGGCTTGGTTGCCAAGTATAGATCGGCTATACCCACGAGTTCTAGCTTGAGTAGTGTTAGTGGAGCTACTGGAGGTGCACTAGTTGGAGATAGTGTTACCACAAGTGGAGGTACCGCTGCAGGAGGTGGTGTGGTACTGGGGTTTAGCCCCATGGTGGAGTTCTTCCAGTGTTTGAGGCAGAACTACTAGGGAGTGCGGACTGACAAGCTGAGGAGCTTGCAATAGTTCTAGCAGAAGGCTGGAGAGAGCCTACACAAGGCATACACTCGCATGAGGCGGCTGATCAGTTTCACTCAAGGAGTTACTGAGGCCCAAGCAGTCTAGTTTTGGTATGGGATACTAGACAAGGAGTTGTGACTTAGAGTTCGTGATGCTACATTGTTATAGGCTACTTCACCTACTTTGGCAGTGGTCTTTGGTTTGGTTGAGCATATCGAGCTCAACATGGTGGAGGAGAGGGTGGTGACATTTGGATTTGGTAGGGAGACCTCATCCACAATTGTTGCTTCTTCTAGAGTGCAGCAAAGTGCACCATGCCCACTTGATTTTTGAGGACAGGGTGGACAACCCAGATCCTATGGAGCGAGTGGGAGGCCTACTATAGTTAGACCCTTACCTTCATTTTTGGGTCAACAATAGTTAGTGAGTGGTAGTGTTGCTTGTTAGACTTGTGGTGGACCTCACCATAAGAGAGAGTGTTCTCAGGGCAATGGACCTGATATCTCTAGTGCATCACAGCCAGCACAGAATCAGTGTGAGCATTGCCACAGATTTGGTCACACTAGTGATCGGTGCTTTGACCTACACCAGGAGTTACGGAGTGGTAGGGTTGCTATGGCAGGTAGTAGAGGAGCTCCAATTCATGGAGGATGAGGTGGTAGAGGTGGTGGTAGAGGATCTACACCTAGTAGAGGTGCAATACCTGCCCTTACTTTTGATACAACTATGGCTACTCGGATTGAGCAGTTGGAGCAGAGATTGGCTAGTATGGCTATTACTCAGAGGAGATCAGATTCGGGTGTTGAGGCTTCCACCTCATATGCTAGTGATAGAGATGCTTTGGACTTCATGTGCAGAGCAGCTCAGGTGGATGCATCTATAGTAGTGACTAGGAGTGAAGTACGTGCTCCAGAGCCTAGAGGAGCATGAGTGGAGTTGGACCCACAATGAGGAGAGGTTGGGAGACAGGTCAGAGTTCCCTAGTCTTTCATGCTATCTGAGGCATTGTAGACAACATCCATGGCTCTTAGACGTCCGAGTGCAGGTGTGGTAGGTGATGATGGAGTGCATGATGGACTACCTACTCATCATCCACCTGCTACTACACAAACTAAGTCTAGCATGATGTTGGGGGCGGGGTAGCTGATTATGCGTTGCAGTTTGTTTTCAACCATTGACATGTTTACATTGGGAGTAGACCCAGCCCCAGTGTTCCGGTTGGCTACCATGCTTTGTGAGAGTAGGAATGATGTGGTTCCTACTACTAGAGTAGAGGTGGTTGATAGTGGAGCTTACTTGGTTGAGGAGCATGGGATCCGTTCAGCAACCAATGGCTTATGGTAGGCAACAGCGGCTAGACTAGAGGAGTTGCCAACCATTGAGAGAGTGCGGTTCACACCTGGTGTTGTCCTATTGGATAATCAAAAGGGGATTTTCAGTTTGGTGGGACCTTTAGGGAAGGTCTATACACCACAAAGAGTCTTGTTAGACTCTGGTGCACAACCCCTTATGTTGGGGAAGGTTGTAGTTGCCGATTTGGAGTTATGGAAGATTGATGTGGAGAGGTGTCCATTTCAGATCCAGACATTTCTAGGTAGTGGTTTGACACAGTACATTACAAGTGGGGGGCTTGTTTACCAGGTTGAACCTGGTCATCTGACTGATAGCTTGGTGGTGAGAGCTCAAGCTATTGCAACAATAGCTGAGTCATATGATGTGCTAATTGGGGGAGTAGTGTTATACCCCATGGGTTTCAATATTGACTAATGGGAAGAGACAACCTCTTATAGACCAGATTGGCAATCTGGTGAGGAGTGGGTATGTTGCTTACCAGTACGCTTTAGTAGTGGCAGTCTTGGCTCACTATAGTCTAGGACCATGGCAACATCAGTTTTAGCTTTCAGTGGTGTAGTTACTTGGCCTGGTGACTTGTTGGAGGGGATCGCCCATGGAGAGGATACTCTAGTACCAGAGGAGATCACTCAGATTTGGAGTACAAGTGGGATCGTTCAATCCACCTTGGATGTTCCATTGTGGAGTTCAGAGGAGGCATTGTAGCAGCATGCAGAGCAGTTTGTGCAATAGGCTTGGAGTGGAGCATTTGTACCACCAAGAGATGAGTGTGAGGATGAGCCTCCAGAGTCTATTACCTTGACACCTCTAGATACCACACTCATTGCTTGGCAGTATCCAATAGAGGGAGTATGTCTATTGGAGTTGTTTGGTGGGATTAGCACCAAACTAGCTACAATATTACAGGCGGGTATATGAGTACAGAGGTACTTGTATGTGGAGAGAGATGAGACTACTAGGCAAGTCTCTCTACATCATGTGGTATACTTGGCCTATTGGTATTTAGAGTTATTATTGATGTCAGCAGTCAGAGGTTACCAGATAGCCTTACCAACATACATTTCCTTATTGGAGGCGCATTATCAGGAGCGACATGGGCCTATTCACTTGGTGATTTTTAGATAGCCATGTCAGGGACACACATATGCTGGCCAAGGTTTGGGTCTTCAAGATCCTTGTTCTGGTGTGTTTTGGGAGATGTTATGGATACTACAACATCTCCAAGTTCATCAGTCCATTTCTCCATCTTACCTTTTGGAGAACATTCCTTTGATGGGTGATTTTTGCACCAGAGTGGTGGCGAGTACACATCAGGTTCATTCTTGGATGAGACCTGCTATATTGTTAGATGTAGCCAAAGTGGGATCATGGGCTCATCATCTTCATCTTTGGTGGATGAACTTCTTACCCATAGAGATTTTGTAGCGTGCTTATGATGGGATTGAATGACTTGACCACATCCTTGTTGATGATTGATATCTTGGATGTTGGGCGTCAGTCTCAGATAGTGGTAGTGGCTGATAGGTCACCTATGGCAATGGTGAGCCTAGTTAGATAGCTAGAGCCGCATTTCCCACATTCATGAATTTCTCAAGCTCTCATGCTTTTTGAGAGGGAGGACCTGGACTTGTTTGGAACTCACACTTATAGTTGTTGGTGGAGCCCAATGCTGATGAGAGAGAGCGGGCAATGGGTTTTTGCACTAGTATTACCATTGTTCTAATAGTGTCAAAGACATCCATGCATCAAGTGTAGATCAGGCTATACACCTGAACTGTTTGACTTGGATTATGAGACTTGGCTTGGCAGAGCAGCGTAGGATGCACTTGATAGGCATCACCACTTGGACACTTGTGAGCCCTATGCCGATCAAGACGATTCAAGCACATGCTGGGGACGATGAACCAAGTAGACATGGTATTCTTGGGACACAACCAGTAACTACTAGGGAGAGTGGTCTACTTGGAGTCTATCTAGGTGAGTGTGGGCTACTTGGATTACACCCTTGGTCCACTTGGGATGCAGCTAGAGGACGTGTAGAGCTTGCAGCCAAAGTGGAGGGAGTTTTTCACACAGAGGTTAGGACCTCTAGTGGTCGGAAGCATGACACTATTGCTCCCACGGGTACAGTGAGCAGCCAGTCAATATGTCTTCCACTCCTATGATAGTTATAGAGGATACTTGGGAGCCAAATCTTGGACTCAAGCTTACAAGAGAGGAAAGACGGAGAGTTTGGAGGTTCTTGAGGAGCTACACAAGTTATTTTGCCTTCAATATGAACAATTTGGGTGCTCTAAAGTGACCTAGTATATGTATTGAGCGTGACTAGCAATACACAAGTGTTTTAATGTCCTTATTGATATAGTGATATGGAGAGGGCATTGATTTAGAGCCGGAGTAGCAACCTTTTTGAGGTTGGGTTGGTGGAGACTTCACATGGAGAGTATGCATCAGCGACAGTGATGCCAGCCAAGAAGGATATGCATGGCAACTACACAGATAGGCAGATGTGTGGAGATTACCATCCTATCAACTGACAGACTAGGGCTGATCAGTATGCCATGCCTACACTGAAGGAGATTTTTTATGCGATTGGGCATGCAAAGGTCTTCAATACTTTGGATCTTTGAGCGAGATATCATCAGATGCCAATCAAGGAGGAGGATAAATCCAAGACAACATTTTGGCTATCAATCCTCACGGCAAGGATGTGTTATATCAATGGAAGTTCTTACTATTTGGGTTAAAGAATTTTCTACTGAGTTCTAAAGGGTCATAGATAGGATTAGATTTTGCATTGTACTATATTGATGACATTTTAGTCTATAACACCACTGTGGAAGAGCATGAGAGATAGTTGTTGGAGGTGTTTGAGAGGTTGAGATCTCATGGACTCAAATTACATCCTAGGAAGTGTAGGTTCTTCCATGAGTAGGTTGAGTATTTGGGTCACACTATCTACCCCGAAGGACTTGTTGTTCAGCAGACCAAGGTGGAAGCTATTGCACGTAGTCCTTGGCCTATGGATGTGAGTAGAGTGCAAGCATTCCTTGGGTTGGTGAACTTCTATTGCTGCTATGTTAGAGGATTTAGTGCCTTTGCCAAGGCCTTGACGAAGCTGACCAAGCTTACACAAGAGTGGTGTTGGAGAGATGAGCAGGAGAGAGATTTTGTAGAGCTCAAGGAGAGGTTGACATCTTCTCCTATTTTGAGGAGACCGATGAGAGGATGATCATTTCAGGTTCATATTGATTGGAGTATGTTGGGGCTTGGAGCAGTGCTCACCCATCATGATGATGAGGGAAAGGAGTTTGTGCTCGCCTATGCTAGTCGCTCCAACAATTCAATAGAGGCAAAGTATAGTTCATATGAGGGAGAGTGCTTGGCAGCAGTTTGGGTAGTAGCACATTTCTGATGTTACCTATTTGGTAATCCTTTCACTCTCATCATTGATCATCAGCCGCTGAAGTGGTTGATGGAGTTTGACAAGCTTTCAAGGAAGCTTGCACAATGGGCTCTGATTTTACAAGAGTATGATTATACGGTTGTTCATAGACCTAGGTGGTGAACTGTGATGCAGATGGGTTGAGTAGAAACCCATGTCCCAGCCAGCATGATCAGACCAGAGCATGTTGGCATGGTGAGAGAGGTGAGGAGATGGTGCCAGGGTGGCATGCATTGGCCTTTTTGTGTATATTTTTTGAGGCTTTGGTGGTATCTCTCAACGCATATAAGAGGAGTTATTGAGGTCATAGATCCAAAGAGTGAAGATATTGGTACAGTTCAGCAAGACATTCATGGGGACATCTTAGTGATGGACTATCTTTGCATTGGTGTTGTGGGTGGCACAATTGGGGCCAAGGAGAGAGATTGAGTTCTTCAGCAAACCAGATGGTTTAGATAGGAGGGTAAATACCTTTTGCATGTATGGGAGGATGATAGAGTGAGAGCAGTACCATTTCCATCTTAGAGACTACCGTTGGTCCATCATGTTCATGAGGAGCTAGGACATTTTGGAGTAAAGCATACATATAGCTTACTCCAAAGTCATTATTGGTGGCATAGCATGCAGAGCAAGGCACAACAATTTGTTATCAAATGTGTGGTTTGTGACCGAGTTAGAGCATCATTCAATGCTCCTACACCACAGTTACACCCATTGCCTATCATGGGATTGGGTTACCGCTGGAGTTTGGACTTTGTTGAACCTTTACTGTTGACTGTGAGACATCATCGGTATGTTTTGGTGATGGTGGAGCATTTTTCCAAGTGGATTGAGTTGGTGGCACTTCTTGAAAAATCTAGTGAAAGGACAACTTACTTGTTCTTGGATCGAGTTCTTAGTCATTTTGGTGCACCAGCTGAGGTTTGACTGATCAAGGTACAAATTTCTTGGGGGAGTTTTAGATCTTGTGTGACAAGGGTTTGATTGATCATTGAACTACATCCTAAGATCACCTTGAGGCAAATGGCTTAGTAGAGAGAGTGGTTCAAATGGTGAAGAGACGATTGCAAAAGTATGGTTTGCAGAGAGGCCACTTGGGAGATTGGGATCTCCAATTACCTTGGTTGGCCATGGGCTATTGGTTCAGCCGGCAAGCCTTCTTAGTATCCTTCTTTCCTTACTTCCTACTCTATGGATGAGATCCAAATTTACCTATAGCCATTTGTCAAGATGCTATGTAGTTTTGGACTTGGATGACCTAGATGTATGGATGAGCGCATGTTCTCAACGGGCAGAGATCTTTCAGAGAGTGATGCCGATGGCCTTTAAGAACTTGGTGATTGCTCAGCATAGAGACACTTTACGCTATGCTACCATTCAAGGAGGAAGTTATAGACCCTCAATCCATTGATTTCATCTAGGAGACTATGTATATCTACAGTAGACAACACCAATGACACTTGATGTTTTGATAGGCCGCACTATCTTAAGAGCGTGTGAGGTTTTGCCATCTGGGGTCCTTGTGTTAGAAGGACATGATGGTGTTGTTTGGAAGGATCATGTCCGCAATTGTGCACCATACCACCTCCCAAACGTTGATGGTACTATGGACCCAAGCTTGGCACTTGTATGTGTAGGCTTGAGGTGTATATTATGTGGCTCTTCTATTAGAGCTACTACTATGTTAGTGTGTGATAGCTGTTTGAGAGGATGGCATATGGCATGTATGACTCCTCCCCTCACGGTGGTTCCTCAAGGACAGTGGTTATGTCCTAGATGTGCTTGACCTATAGCTAGTTCATTCTTTATATGGTATAGATTGCAGATAGGCAACTAATGATGGGGCTTCATAGCACCCGGCCTCTTGATCTTTGCACATCTTGGGTATACCATATACTTGGAGTAGATGGCTATCTAGAGTTAGAGGGACCTAACTGCCAGCTAGGGGGGCAATTGTGACACTTTAGAGTTTATGTATGACTTATATATGAGTTGTGCTTCTATAGTGTATGACGTTGTGAGCGATGTATGTTGTGTAGCAATGTATATATGCATGACAATTGTCTCACCATTTGTAGTATTGCATCTAGATTGCTCGGACATTGGAGTTCCAATGAAAGTAGTTAGAGGTATTTTGGTAGTTACTCATAGACTACTTTCCGACAGTTAGATTTTTTATTTAGGATATTGACTTCATGGTGAGGCCCACTTTCACTTGCACCGTCTGTACCATCGGGTGTGCCGTCAGTGGGACCATTGGGATGAGACCTAGGTCAAAATCAGGAGTATACCCTAGAAGTGCAGCTCTAGAGAGCTCACTTCTCTGATGTTGAGCCTTCAAGTTCCTGGCTAGAGTGGACAAAAAGCCGATGAGCGTCACCTAGAGTCTCTTAGCTAGAGTGGGTGTGGCTTGACTATAATCAGTGCCTTGTTGTTGGCAAGCTGTTGTGGATCAGATCCAATATTGATCTGAGTTTGATTGATTTGAGTTTTAAATGATCTGATTATTGTGGCACTTTAGAGTTTATGTATGACTTATGTGTGAGTTGTGCTTCTATAGTGTATGATGTTTATAGTGATGTATTTTGTGTAGTGATGTATATATGCACGACAACATATTTAAAGGGGCAGAGATCCTACCAAAGCCTACCGCAAAGGAATAATTGTAATAATTTGTAAGTAGGCAGCTGGTGTTATGTCCTCAAGTGTGTTGAACTAGATCCGAGTTGAGTGAATTGCTATAGGCATGCCACACTTCATATCTAAAAGTATAGTTTGGGGAAGACAAAATTTGTTGAACAACTACCAAATGCTCCTAAAATTTTTATATACTAGATCATTGCCTAATCAATAAACTCTAGTCATGGGCAACATTATACAAGCTTACACAAGGTGACAATCAATCCACAATAGTCACCAACACTCCAATATTTGAGGCAAGTGAAGTAAATTCAAATATCACAATCCATAAATTTTTGACATATTATTTTCTCCCATTTCTCTACTTTGAGCTCACCTCCTAATCTCCCACAATTAGGTTGATCTCTTGATTACAATATCATTTACTCTCTAATCTGCTCTAAGTCACACCCTCAATCTAGAATTCTATATTATGTCTATACTTTGCTAATAGACTACAAGACTCTACTATTCTTTTTCCTTTATTTCCATGCACACTAGCCATTGACCTTTGTGGTGGTCAAATACAACAAATAACAATAAAATTTCCCTCCTTCCCATCCTCTACTCACACCACCTCAAAAATCATGTACAGATAGGATAGTTTTCATGTAAATAAATCCATAAATCATGTATGGATGGTCTCTTTGAAATTTCTTTACTTGTGAATGAGATTTTTATTTCTAGTTTTGCTCTCTTTGTGGTCTTGATTTTTTCTCTTGATTCTTTCACATGAAGTACAATTTTTTCCAGTTAACTTCTTATCCTTGTAACTTTGTCTAAATTAAATTTTTACTCTTTTTTTCTTATCAATTAAGCTTTTTTTCTACACTTTATACTATATAAGAAGCAAAAATTAGGGGTGAATTTTTTTCTCTATAATTCTATTATAGTAATAAAATTGTGTTTTTAAATGAACCTACTTATTATTAGAGCATTCTATAATTCATCATAATAACCACATCAATAGTTATTTAATCTTTAAGGAAATAGCATTCAAATTCTAGTTTCATGAGGATATTGTTGAATGTAGTACTTAAACGATCTTTGTGATTAGATTAAAGACAATTGAATGATTAGTTAAAAGACCTAAACTAAGTAACTCAAAAAATTTCTTTTAACTTAAAATTTTACTTATTCCATCTTGAAAAACTTTGCCAAACCTTTCCTCAAGAATCAATATAAAGAGGCAATATGGGGTTTGAAGCTATTAGTTTACTATACGTATTGAAATGTAGATATCAATTTTTGTCCATCTAAGTGATATATCCTATAAAATTAGTGGCACAGCTTGGTAACACAAGCATCTTGGTATGTCACTTGATGAAAAATATGAAAAACTTGTATTTTATTTCTATTAGATGTGCATTGCATTGTACAATACAATATAATATGCCAATTGAAAATATGTTAAAATGAAATAAATCTCTCATAAAACACGCTCATCCTAAAGTACCTAGACAAACATGTAATTTGCATCTAATGCAATTTGTGATAAATTTCTCAGATCTAATGAGCTACATGGGCTAAGGTTCAAATTGAGTGATGGTTGGATCTATTAGGACCACCTATCTGATGGTTGCAAGTGTATATTGTTACTTTCACAATGGTCATTGCACCTTTCATGATGTGGTGATGGTGAACACTCTATGAGTTGAGTCACTGGCATGAGCATGCATATAGGCGGGAGCAATAGCAAATATTGCTTCTAAGAGCAAGGAGGACCACTATGCATCATGACTTACTTGATATCTAGCGCTCGAGATTTTTGTGCACTTACATCACCATTTTGATGATCTCTTCAGGGATGCAACATGGGATTCTTTGCAAAGGAGAGGAGCACCAACTCTTTGTCCAACCATACTCACATCTTGTTACCAAAAATCCATATAAATCACTTTGCAATGTGCTCAAGCTTTGGGTTTTCACCAATGAGTAGTTGCATTAAACATACCTAGCACAATTAGGGTACTTCCTTCCCACTTATAAGACATACCATTGGAGTACCTCTATCACAATGTTCACGAGTAGGCTACCATCTCTTTGGTTTCTTAGGTGCTTATTGTTTGCATGCTTTTTCCCCTTTGGTTCTTTGGGACCTACTTTTGCTTTCTTTTTTTCCGCTTTGGGCTTTTGGACCTCTTGTTCTTTTTGTCTTTCCTTGCCTATTTGTGCCTTGTACTACTTTTTTGTTCTAATTTTATCTATCATACATTCATTTATGTTCTTATAAGATGTTGGGTAGAACTTGATGTGATTATGCTATATTTATTTTATTAATTTATAATGATGGTTATTTGGACCAAATCATGTATACAATCCCTATCATTATATCCTCATGTGTAGGGGTAGGGGCATATATATATATGTCATGTGCACTATTGCATATGCGGATCCCTATATCATCTCTACTTTTGTACCTATAAACATAAATTCCTTTATAATAGTATACACCTTAAGGACTTTTTGTACCATGAAGAGGAGTACAATTTACTATATTGCATTTGGTTGGTGATTTCTTCTTCTAACCAAAATTCTTAGACTTCTTATAAGAGACTAACTAAATATACATAATTCCCCTAAAACAACTACTTTCTCATCTGAATTTTGAGTGTCTTACTTAGAAAAATTATTTCAAACTTATTTTAGTGTGAGAAGTAAAAATTCATATTCTTTTTGGATAGATATCTAGTACATGGATGGTAAAGGTGAATGTAAAGTTTGATATCAACTAGATAGAAGTTAGTAATCTTTAATGTTGCTGCACAACTTCATATAATTTACCGAGAATACCTAGAACAAATGGAAATAGTGTGTAGGGTATGATAATATAAGGTGCTTTTGGATGGTATTTAAGGTTGCTGATCAATTGAATGCAAGATAATTGATGCATAAAACACAACTGCTTGATAATGCACTAAGACTAATCTCTTATTGAATTTATTGAACTTAATACTTGGCTTCGAAGGAGCATTCGTATGCTTTGCAATGATATGTATCAGTGCAAACTTATACTTGGTCCGAGATGATCAGGTGATAGTAGCGGCGGATGTTGTGGTTATAGCCTTATGTGTGATACAATTTTGGAGGGAGTGATTACCCATCCCCCTAGATGTGCGGCGAGTGAAGCAGTAGGTCGTAAGGTCTCCAAGTATAGGGGCATGAAGCTAAGTCACCTCTTTGTTCCTCTAGCCTTGGAGTTCTATGGAGCTATGGACATGGCATTGGACACATTTGTCAGGGAATGCGCAAGAGCTTATCATGTTAGGTGCTAGGGTTACCACTCTCACTCTCATACTTTGTAACATAGTTGTATTACCACTCTCACTCTCATACTTTGTAACATAGTTCATACAACGTATGTCCATGACTCTATCGAGGGCAATGGCGGGTGTAATCCATAAGAGAGCAATCACACTAGGTGATACTTCTTCTTCATATGTTCTTGTTGTTTGTAGACCATACAACTTGCATAGCTCGGGATATCTTAGGTGCAGGAGTGCATATTTCTCATATAGGCTCCATTTTACCTTTTTCATCTCTCCCTTGTGCGGGCTTGATGGGTCTTCCCATCCTTCGTTTTTTCTACGCGGTCGCCCTTCGATTATTATTGAACTATACTGCAGGTTGGGAAGGAAGGGTCTCTGGTTACAAACACGGGCCACAACGCAACGCGGGGTCGGATATGAAGCCCAGCCCGAGCAGACCGCGGCGGGCATGGACAGAGTCCGAAGAGCTGAGGAAAGAGAGCCAGAGAAGTCAGTCAGCTTTGGCGAGGAAAGAAGGCCTGGCCCTCTTTCTCTCTCTTCGAGAGTTCTCGAGGAAATCGAGAGAGGGAAGGCAAAAGGGGAGGAGAGGAGAGACGACGAGGAGACTAAGGAGGGTCGGGAACCAAATCTTGAGTCGACATTTCGGTCGTGTGATGGCGTGGTTCGTGTAGTGCCTTGGAGGTCGTGGAGGGGATGCGTCTTGCCGCTGGTGCTGATCTGCGGTATCCTTGATTCAACTGAAGGAGGTAGGAGAGCCGGAGAGTTGGAAGCACGGACATGGCGGTGGTTTGAAGGCGACGGAGTAGGGAGGGATCAGTACCCAGATAAGGAAAGGCTGAATTGAGAGTGGAACGATGGGAATCATGGCGGTGAATGGAATGAGGCTCGCGTGGGTGGTGAGTTTGTTGTTGCTTGCTTTGGTAATCCCATCATGTTTGGGAGAGATCAGGGAGTCGGAGATCCGAGATGACAGTCGGCAGATTATAATGTTTGAAAGATTTGGTTTCGATCGGAACGGGAAGATCAACATAACGATCAGTAATGTTAAGGTGGTTATGGAAGATGCTTCGGAGCCCGATTTTGAGTTGCTGGGGTTCTTCCTCACGACTGAAGAAGATCTAGTGGAGATTATTTTGGAAAGTGAGGAACAGCTTACTCAGCAATGTGTTTTGAAGAATAGCCAAATCAAGACGTTGCTCACATTGAAAGAGGTCGAGCAGCAGCCAAGCTTCAGCAAAACTCTGAGCCCCCCTGATGCCAATGAATATACTCTGTTCTTTGCAAACTGCCTTCGCCGTAGTCAGGTCAATATGGATGTGAGGACTGCGATGTATAATCTCGAGGGGAAATCCAACGCCCCCGATTACCTCCCAGCTGGCGAGACTCAGCTTCCTAAGCTCTTCTTTACATTCTCCGGAATCTACGTCGTTCTTCTCGGGGTCTGGATCTATACCTGCATCAAGCAACGGGATACAGTCCATCGGATCCATATCCTTATGGGAGTTTTGGTCTTTCTTAAGGCTCTGAACTTGGTAGCAGAGGCTACGGAGAAGTCTTACATTAAGAAGACGGGATCTCCGCATGGATGGGACATTGCCTACTACATCTTTGGTTTCTTGCGTGGAATTATGCTCTTTACCGTGATCGTGTTGATCGGTACCGGTTGGTCTTTCTTGAAGCCGTACCTGCAGGACAAAGAGAAAAAAGTTCTCATGGTAGTCATTCCTCTTCAGGTGTTTGCTAATGTGGCCAATATTGTCATTGACGAGACCGGTCCATCCACGAAAGACTGGTTTACCTGGAAGCAAGTTTTTCTGCTATTGGATATCATCTGCTGTTGCGCAGTTCTCTTCCCAATCGTGTGGTCCATCAAGCATCTCCGGGAAGCCTCAAACACAGATGGAAAGGCGGCAAGGAATGTGGTGAAGCTAACTTTGTTCCGACACTATTACATCGTCGTGGTCAGCTACATCTACTTTACTCGAATTGTTGTATTCGCTCTCACCACTGTCACTGTCTACCACTACAGATGGACCAGCTTCTTCGCTGAAGAGCTTGCAGCTCTTGCATTCTATGTTTTCACAGGTTATAAGTTTAGGCCTGTTATACACAACCCGTATTTCGTTCTGGATGACGATGAGGAGCAAGAGACCCTGACGCAAGATCAGCTGAAGGATGATGAGTTTGATCTGTAGACGTCCAAGTTTTGACCTCCTTGCCTAAAAGTGATGGAATCCGGAACAATGGGGAGAAGAAATTTGTCATTCCCAAGAAGAGAGCCAGGTTGGATAGCTGCCATTTTCTATCACTCGACTCTTTTGCAGACGGAGCGCAATGTATGCGTTTGTTACTTCGATCGGAATAGCCTCGAACGATGTTGTAGAAGTTACTGGGAGGTTCTAGTACGAAGAGTTCAAACTTAGGCTTGACATCACTTGGAGCTTCTCAGAAAGGGGAAGATTGTGCCTTCGTTCTACTGCCGTAGGAGGTTGAAAAGGAAGCCTGAAGAGGGTGTGATGCAGGTTAGCGATGTTCTCGAGGGGTTGCTGCGAATGTATGTACTGTATTACATTCAAACTTCCGGACAGTTAGTTTATAATAGGTTGCCCGTATTTCAACCCTAACTATTGATCAGTTGCCTTCATTTCTTTCTCCGATGCTTGGCCGGCCTCTATTTTATGCCTTACCAATGGCAGCGGTTGTTCTGTGGACGACGGGGTAAGCTGTGCGCTTCATCGACTTGTTCACTCTTTGTTGACCAATCCAAATTGTAATCAAGTTTCAATTACAGGATCAGTGGACCAATTCTGGTGAAATACCGCTGTCTTGCCGAAATCTTATAGCAAATTGCCTAGCTACCAAATTCTTTGGCGCATAAATCTCGTTGTGGGGTTAGTCATATGTCTTTCCCTTGGCCACTATTCATTCCTAGATACTAGATCCGGTAGCTGTACTTCGTACATCATGAAGACACATTTCTTCTTTCTCTGTATTTGACCTAGATTCCACGCGTTGCCTCCTGTTCCACTTTCGTGAGGGGGATTAAATTCATTCTTCTGAGTACTACGGTGTAGAATTACCATAACAGCCTTCACAAGGTAGGACTCTTTCACCGAGCTTCTTGATCAGCCTCGAATTGATTGTATCTCGTCGGAATCATGTTGATGTATTGGTGAATGCTCTTAAACCTCATGTGCTGGTTGTTGGAAACAATACTCTCTTTCTGACTCTGTGGAAATCTGCCTCGGTAAAAGTTCGGGATTTGAAAGTAAGAAAAGC
Source organism: Lunularia cruciata (assembly GCA_948567375.1). Classification (NCBI taxonomy): domain Eukaryota; kingdom Viridiplantae; phylum Streptophyta; class Marchantiopsida; order Lunulariales; family Lunulariaceae; genus Lunularia; species Lunularia cruciata. The sequence goes on from OX419760.1 coordinate 17,244,693, forward strand.
TTATTTTTTAAACGATCTTTGAGTTAGCATCTCTGCATTTACTTATCCATCTAACTGTAACTAAGGTTTGGGAAAGTCTCAGGATAGCGCATTGTCCCAGATGCTCCGATTCATGAGTTGGACGGTTCGTTACCTGTTAGTAGGAGTATTATAGGCAATGAATCACTACATGGAAGATCATCGTCCCACTTTCCGCCTTGGGCAGATTGAAGGGGCTTTGTAGGGTCTTGTTGTAGCATGAGTTGCAAGACGAATCATCTATTGCAAATTAGTTTCTAGCACTGTGGAGTATTTCTGATGGGGCACTCTGGTTGCAGTAAACTCATACTTTTGGACATCCTACTTGGAGTAGTGTGATCCTGCTGTGGTTATTAGGATAGGTGCAGTATATTCGAAGATCGAGTCTAATGAAACATCCTATCTGATCTTGCATGAAAATTTGGGGACCAAACACACCTGCGTCTATATTCACACTCGGCACCATCGGAGTCTGATTGATGTTTGAGCGGGAAGAGGAATACTTCATGATGTGAGAAGCAAATGAATGGATTAGTGCTAGCTGTCTAACATCGATGAACACAAAAGCAAGCATTACTTGAGTAGAGATACACCTCGAAACTTGGTATCGGACTGTTCATATGGAGAGTAAAAAGTGACCGCGCAGTATAATAAGAAGGATGGCAAGACCCCATCAAGCGGGACAAGAATGAAACATAAGAGGGGAAATAGGGCTAAACCCCAATAAGATTGGGATGAGAAATCCGCCCTGTTGCGTCTAAAATAGGTGAAATTTACAGGATTGGACCGACGATTATCTATACATTACCAGATAATCTATATATTGCACTATTGCATCTAACCTAAAATATCTGCCATAATACATCTAAGACGGGAGAGATTTGCAGTATTGGACCTAAGATGTCTATATATTACCGGATAATCTATATATTGCAGTATTGCATCTAACCTAAAATATCTGCCATATAGCACCTAAGATGAAAGAAGGCGACCGCGTAGAAAAGACGAAGATGGGAGAAATTTGCAATATCGGACCTAAGATGTCTATATATTACCAGATAATCTAATATTGCATCTAACCTAAAATATCTTAAATCAGCCCTATGGCATTTAAGATAGGAGAAATTTGCACCATTGGATCTAAGATATCTATATATTACCAGCCTATATATTTGTTGGGACATCTGAAGAGTTTAAATCTATTGTCGGATGACTAAATATTAAATACAAATTATTTCGGATGACCAGAATATTAAGTTAGAAAATAGATTCTAATTTTTTTATTAAACTGAAAGTATTTCGTTAATATTAAAATAATTCCCTTAAATTTAATGATAAATTTAAATAAATTTATTATAAGATTCAAAATACATTACATATTATATTTTTTAGAAAATCTTTGAAATTTTTTAAGGATATTATATTTATATTATAAATATTAATAAATATTTATTTAATATGAGATACACAGATTAAAACTGTACTTATATTATGGTATTCATGGATGATAAAAAATGTACTTATTTATTTTTTCACATGGAAAAGTATAACGTTGATATTCATCCTCGTTTTGAGGACTCCGATGATGTAGAGTGTAAACATACAAGATAGTATTGATTTGATTGAAAATTGGAAAACTACTTCAAAGAAAATAATGATCTTTCGTACTGAATCAATAGTTTTAGGTATTTCCGTCCTTGAATAAAGTATTGAAAGTTCTTTCTATAACAATTATGAACATCGTATAGTAGCTTTGTTGTTTGGCTTCCCTTTTGGTCCTCCAGACCCGAGTATTTTAGATCTGGAGTGGCTGTTTGGAATATAGATCAATCTTCACTCTGAATTATGATCTCTATATCAACCTAATTTAGTGCGAGGAGGAAAATGCATTTGTAGAAGGACTTAACTTCCTCACAGTGTGCTAAAATGACTTCTTTGATCTGCAAATTTTTAAATTTTACTTCAACTCAACAGACCAAGCATTATCCAACTTATAATAACGTGAAGTAGGATAGCCTTCTCATGATCACCTATGCACACATAGGTGAAATAATAAATAAATAAATAAACTCTTTCTCTCCTGACACTTACAAAATAAAACCGACTTAAATAAAGGAAGGAACCCCTTTCCATAACTAGCACTTGTGTCCTCTGGTTTACAGTCCTATCAGATATATGATCTATATGCGTCGGTGAATATGATTGCTATTTAATATAAACTTTAATTGTTGCACCTGGAAAATGTTCATACCCGATCAATACGATTTTACCCGGAAACAACATATTTATCCTGAGAAATAACAGTTTGGTGATGTTTGAAGGAAAAGCAATACATGCCCAGAAGAGAAAAACGGAGGGTATTCAGGAAAATCGTTATTGCAAAATATGAGAGAGATACCTTCATGATTGATGAACTCGTCCAGCAGCTCAAGGGATAAAGATTCTCAATAGCCCTTTCAGATTAGAAAAACCAGTAGAGAAGGTGGTCATGGTAACTTACGTCAACTTCAGGAATCCTGGAGCAAACAGTCGGTGTCGTAGAGCTGATCAGAAAGCCTCGAAAGTCCATTGTCATGGGTTGCACCCATTAGGGAAGGCTGATTCTAGGCATCTCAGGGAAGTCAAGCTCAGATCAAGGCCCCGATAACAAGAACAAGCGAGTTTTTCTGGCCTCCCAAACTGAGTCAATGGTTTATATGAAAATGTACTGTCAGATGTCAAGCTGGATCCTTTGGGAGATAAGCTAGACCAAGTATTTCGAACGATCAAGAAATGATAGACGTGATCGAACGTTGGGTTATGTTATGGTTCAATTTTGAATGTAAAATTACGTCATGTTTGTCTGCTTCCGCACAAAGGCACTCCTCATTGCGGGAATCAAACGGGCAGCTTGGTTACCGCAATCAAGCTGGCCGTGGACTCAAATTTTTAGTTCCCGAATAAAGAACGAACCGTCACAGACCGTTTTCGTCACATTTGATCACCACGTGAAACTGGCTTTAAATCAGCTCTCGTCTCTCATCTGAGTGGGCAGTGCGCGGCTTCAGCCGAGGAGATCAAATTGCACAGTCCCTCCGCGTAGACTGAGAGTCGTTCTTCTTGAACTGTGCACTCCTTACTGTTCCCGTTTTGGTAACGAGCCTGAATGCCCTACTCTGAGTGCACGTTCTGGAAAAGGTGTGTTCATTGTTTTAACGAGAGCATCGGTTGGTGCAATCCATCGGAGAGTATTGGTTGGTACACAGGTGATATTTTTCGGTTGTTTCAATAATTTATAGACTTTAGAATATGCATAGATCTGGTATCTAATGGCAATAAGGCAAATGTTTCATATCGATACTATTGAGGCTTAGTTTTATTTTTATCTCTTTTGTCTAACCTTGGTACTTTTGTCTAACCTTTGTACAAAGGCTTGATGGGAAGTCCCCACTTCCCCTCCTTTGCGTTTTCTACGCGGTCATTTTCTCTAGTTATGGGAAAGAGCTCTGGGGTTTGCTGATAAAGCTACCATTGCAGTCTCTTTGCTAACCCAGGTGGTCACGGGAAATAACTCTGCAGGTTTGCTGACCAAGACTACCATTGCAGTTTCTTTACTAAACTGGGTGGCCAGAGGCACTTGAGCAATGTCATTCTTTGTGGGTGTGCTGCTGGCCATGTCTGCCTAAAGTACGGGCAGAGAATAAAAGAGAACGTTAAGACTTCGAAGTGCAGAACAGGATCGATGTAAAATTGGGGTAATATCACTCTCACATTACTACGATTATACGAACCGATATTTCCCTATGCATGAGCCTTATCGGAACTGGAACTTTAGTATCATAACCTATGTTAGGTTCCTTCTGTCACATGGATGTGAAAGAGATAATACCTATTGTTGTACATGTCGCTTACTGTGTACTCTTATCTAGAATGAAGGTCATGATGTTGCTCATGTATAATTGATGAAAGAAGAAAAATGCAACCGCGTAGAAGTAGAATAACAAGAAGGATGGGAAGACCCCGTCAAGCCGTACAAGGATAAGATATAAGAGGTAAAATGAGTTAAGCTCCATCATGTATAATTGATCTATTAATCATGTTTTAATTTGTACACTTGACCTAATCAGGCCGGAGTCGTCTGAGCTAATCCGCTTTTGTAAAGCTAATGCACGCAAGCTACGAGATCTCCGACGGAAATTTGGAAATTGAAATCATCTTGCAGCCTGAAGATAAATGCCACGGTATTTTCTTTCCTGATTCAGCTACTTTGGCTGATTCATGCCAAAATGGTTCATTTTGTCTTTGACTCTTGGAGCTTCTCCCTGTTTGCTGAACCTTTATGGTTTTCTTGACAGGTTTCATTAGGAAAGCTATAAAGGACAAGAATTTCGTGGTGTATCGTAATACTCGTTTGGACGAGGATGTTAAACATCGACCACGTTATGTTATTGCTGCAAGGGGGACCAACAATCTGAAGGATATCTGGCATGACATTTTACTTGTTTCTGAAAATCTACATCAATCAAGTTGGGTGAAAAGTTTGGAATTGCTAGTCGAGCGTATGAGACATCCAAAATGGACTACATCGGATTCCCAGATTTGCTTTGGGCAAGCTCCCAAATTATACAGATTATAACTTGCAAACCAAACAAGATAGTGTATAGTATAGTCTATATAGTCCAATGGGTACACAAGTGCTTCGGGCATGCATAGTAAAGTTCAAGTAACTTTTAATTTGCATGCGTGCAAAAGAATCTAGAATATTATTATATTAATTTTTACTTTTTGAAAACATTACCAATCAATTGAATACAAGTTCTACTTTTTGGTCCATCTCTACTCACTTGGCAGGACTTGAGAGCTAACTAAAGCCTCTCTAGCACATGATTCTCCAAGGAACAAGATTCTATGTTAAATACATATGCACAACTTTCCCTAAGCCTTGAACTAAGGCACATTAATGCTACTTGTTCTTGTTAGGTGCAGCATAGCAACTATTTCTTCCATAGTCTAACTATTCACTCAATTTTAATGTCATTTGACTTGTCACTTGAGCAGAACCATGGGGATTTGAATGCTAAGAGAGTTGAGCTAAGAAAGGAGAGCTGCAAGAAGAAAGCATGAGCGTGAGAAATTAGTGAGGTGTGAGAGAAATTAATACTCATATGAGACATCTGAAGCATGAGAGATCATGAATGTGAGAGATATGCAAGACCATTAAAATTCTCCCAAAACATAGGCAATTGTGGAACATTGAAATCAACTCCTTGCACTAAGCATTACCATTAGTTGGAGCATGTATAATCAAGCGTGGACATTTGGAGTAGGACTGTAATTAAATCAAGCGAGTATGATTTGGCTAGTGACCATGAGAGTATAGTGATGATAAATTAATCTCCAAATCTGACTAGCCACCATGAGAGTATAGTGATGACAAATTAATCTCCAAATCTGAGAGTCTATGCAGAGTACCTATGGGAGTTCTTTTATGCGTGAACAATAAATCCGCCTTGGTTATCCTTCCATGATCGTGAGAAGGCAATTGGGTAAGTAATTGGATTACTACAAGACATTGAGAGCTTAGTCATGTGAAAATTGAGTTAATCCAAAGTATGCATGGTTTGCATATATTGTGCATATTTTCTAAGCGGGATTCTATTGGCATGTGTATCTTTCAAGGTGGGTATTGGGTTGGTTTGGGATGTGCACAAATCACCTTTACCTAAATTTCCATAGCCTTTTTGTGTGAGGAATGGTGTGATACTGACTTCATTGACGGAATGGGTGAATCTTAAGCCTATGGCTTGGCAAATATTGTTATAGTCTCATGAGTATGACCCAATTATTACATACTTATGATTAGAGCCTATCAATTAGGGATTAGGACTTTGATCAAGGTTGGGTGGTATTGTCATTCCAATGACAACATGAGAAAATCTCCAACAAAATTGTACAAGTACAAATGAGTACTTGTACAAGATAGATTTTTGGTTCAGTGCACATCTCAATGGGCTCCTTCCAACCTTCATGAGAGAGTTGCTAGATACCATTGTTGATTTTGAGAACTTATGGCAATTGGGGTTTGGGAGCAACATCTTTTTGATATTTGAGGTAGCAAGGAGGCCCCTTTGAGACACAAATAGACTTCTCTCACACCTCATATCTATCTTTTCCTTCTTTTTCTTTTCAGTTATTCTTTTCTCATTTTTGTCCTTTCTTATCATTCTCTTTTGGGTTGGGATGCATAGTATTTGGCTTCTATGTCTTCTATCTTTGTCATGCCATTTTCATTTTCTTTGTATATATCCTTTCAATAGCTTGTCTCTCAATGCCTCTATTTTGTTCCTTAGCATGGGGCCATAGAAGGACTTCCTTAGATATCAATCCTCACTTGGATTTGAAATCTACATTGTTTACAAAGAATGAAGCTTCACCCCACACCCATATGTGCAAGTAAAGGGTGGACCTTTGCGTTGCCTTTCTCAACATACACCACAATTGTGAAGTTGTATGCAAATGGATTTCTTTCAATGTCATGTCCTTCTCTTATAACAATGGAGCACCCTACATGGGACTCCTCTATAGAGTAGCCTCACCAATGGTCCTCCTTATCCTTCCTCCTCATCTCACAAACACTCCACATCCTCCTTCCACCTTGGACCTTCCTCCCACCTCTACCACCCCGCCATCCCCATTGGATTATTTGGAGCTTCCTCCCACTCCTATAGCTCCACCACCCCCTTTGGATCATTCTCTTCTATTTGGGCCCTCAACACATCTTTATATCTCACCCCATCAGCATCTCATACAATCTTGTCCCAATTATCCCTAAGTAGGGATTGGTCTTGCATAACATAAAGGAGGTCTTGCATAACATAGAAGAGATCTTGTTGTTTGCGTATGCAGGTAAAGACCACCTCTATTCCTACCTCCTCAATCCCAACCATACTTTGGTTGTATCTCTACATGATCCACTTGACTCATACTCTTGGTTACACTCTTTGGACCTTATCCAAGCATTCTTACCAGGTTTGCTGCAACCACAAATGTATACCAAGATCCTTATGCCTTTACATCCTCTTGTTGGATCCACACTCTCCCTTCTACTAGATGCTATTTTGGTTGATTACCAAAGGCGATATGTTCCCACTTGGACATTATTTGGCCTTTTTCTCCCAATGAACATCAATTACTCCTCCCAACTCATGGAGGTGCTTTGGGACATCAAGAGATTACCTCTAGGATTTATAGATTCTTGAGAAGCAACTGGGTAGCCCTCTAAGAGGAGTACACTATTGGGGCCTAAGCCACAACCAAGTAGATTTCAGAGTCTCCATAGCCCAACACCTTACCTCAAAGCATAGTTGTCTCCGTTGCTTCTTGATGTTAGGTCAAGTAAGGGAGTACAAATTAGCTAAACATATTATCTAGAGGTGAAATTTGGCTTGGTAACATCTAGAAGGATTCTATATATGATAGACTGAGTAGATCAGATAGAGGTGTCCCTAAAAGAGTACTTTCACTAATAAGGCAGGAGCCGAAAACACCTTGAAAACTCTAGAGCCAATTTTGGAGGCCTAAACAAAAGAATTAGGCCTTGAAAATAAGTTGAGGTTTTCCCTTCAAAAGAGAAAGATTTTCTCTACTCCTCTCATTATTCCTCTCATCAAGAGCTTTCCAATGGTACCTCACCCATGCAATCCTGAGCTTCTTATAGGAAGATTCCCTAAACATTCCCTCTTGTCAAACTTGTTTGACCAACCAAATAGGACAAGAAACGACATGTCACCCATCCATACAACTAATCTAAGGGTGGAGCTCATTGATATGTCTGCAATCCATATATTTGATCCAAGAGTGGAGCTTCTTTTTAGAGAATCCTCTTTGGTATATAATAAAGACAAGGTGTTCCTTTGGGGCATCAGAGTATTGAGTGTGAAGCTTTGTGTGTATTCTATTGAGGGTTATTCTACCCTCATAGTATTATAATGGTATTAGAGCTTGGATTTCAATCCAAGAGAGTGGATAACCCTTCTTGGAGGAACATGAGCTATTGCGATTGAGCAATTTTGAGAGGAAAAATTGTAGTGCAATCAATAGATTAGGAGTGTTTTAGAGAGAAGATGGGATGGAGACTCTTAAAGGACAACTTCCTACACCTTGCTTTCCATTTTTGAATCCATTTCATATCAAGATTATGTACATATAGCTTGAGCAAGTGAGAGTATATCTTATTTTCCATTTCGGGGTAAAAAGTTCATAGATATAATGATGAATTCACCAAACCCGATGATTCTACCTATGGTGATATATGATAGAGAGTGGGATTTAACAATCTACATCTTGTTATGATGCAATGGATTTGAATAAACCCAAACCTCTCCCTTTCAATACTCAAGTAGAAATCCATTCTGTGGTTAGACCAAGAGTGATGTTTTGGGATTTCATAGTCCACAATTTTGGTGAGGAATATTATCAACAAGTGATAGACTCTAAAGTCCCAATGGTAGTCCTAAAAGTCCATACCTCATCACAAGTGATCATATTAACTCTTTGTCAAAGTAAGAAGTATCAATTAAGCATTTATAGTGTGTAAGAATTGTGAATCTATAGTTGTAGGATGTAAGGAGTGTAGGGGATGTTGAACAAGTTTTGGGAGACCAAGATGACCATGGAGGTATTGCAAAGTCAAGTATGTACCTTCAAGAATGATGAGGCAATGCAAGAAGGAGAACCATCCCAAAACCTAATACCAACGACCAAAGTACATGGAGAGTCATTCATGCTAATGACACCAACCCCGCTCAACAATGAAGCCACATTGTTAGTACGGATGAAGAAGAATGCATCATTGAGCCTTACAAGGGATAAAATTCCATGGGAGTAATAGAAAATTGGATTTCAAGAATGAATCAATACTTTTGATTATTCACATATGAGATCATGGATCATTCTGCATGCTTTTTTTCATGTGGCTACTAATAAAGCCCTCACATGGTATGGTTCTTGGGAACAATCATTGTTGGCAAAAGGAAAGAGATCACTTGAATGGCAATGCAAGAAGAGACGCTAAAGAATTTTCAATCTATGGATTCCATGCACATGACCCAAACTTGACTATGAGGGTTGAAGCAAAAGAACATGATACAAGAGTATGTGGAGACATTTCTTGATCTACAAGTTGCAATAACCAATATGAGTCAAGTAGAAGCTTTGGACAATTTCAAACAAGAGCAAAAGTGAAAATTTGCCAAGAAGTAAAACCTTGCATTGTTTTGGAAGCCATTGCTTGCGCTAAGAGAATAGCAAGGGCACTTAGAGGAGGTGAAGGGGTAGTCCCAACTCAACATTATTGGGCTGAAACACCACACCTTGGAGGACCAATTCCTATGGAATTGGGTAACATTCAGTTTTGAGATCAAGGAGCATGATTGCTTCAAGGAGAATGAGGACGGGTCAAAGAAAGCAGAGATGGAATCCCACAAGGAGAAGGGACTTGAGCAAAACAACATCATTGTTATAATTGCAACCAAGTTGAGCATGTAGTTATTAATTGTTGTGCTTGTCTTCTTAGAGGCTCTTAGCTTCCATACATGCAATTTTTGAACAACATGGAGAGACAAATTGAGGAGGAGGATAAGGAAATCAAATCAAAAAATGAAGATTACCAATAAATGTACCTCATGGTCTTACTAGCTCAATGGAGAAGAGAAAAATTGAGCAAGGAAGAGGACAAGTGCGCAAAGGTTGAGGAAGACAAAATCACAATTGATTGTCATGAATGTAGTCCTAAAAGGCAATCAAGTGAGACTATTGATAGACCTTGGAATAACAAAGAATTTATTGTCTTTCTTTGTTGCAATGAGGTTGGAGATAGATTTAGAGAACGATAAAAATGAAGAACTAGAGTTACCTAACGGTCAAAAAAATAGGATTGAGTTGTTACCTAGAAACATAACACTCTCTATAAGAATATATCAAGAAGAGATTGAGTGGAAATTGATACAATTAGCTTGTTACAATGCATGCCATGGATAGAGCACTACAACCCCATGGTTGATTGGAGAAAGAAAGTAGTGAGAACTTGCCAATGGAATATCATTGGGATTAAAGAAAAATCATACAAGTAAGAATTGCCTCTCTATGTTATAGGGACAACAAATAATTTTCAAACAAATAGATGTTTTAGGGGCCTAATAAGAGAAGTCTAGAGTGCACAACTTGATGGAAATTTTTTTGTGAAATTGAAAGATGTGGTCAATGACTTCTCGGATGACCTACCTTCAAGATTACCACCAAAAAAGAGAGTAGATCATAAAATTGAGATATTTACTACAAAGACACCTCCTTTTAAGGGCTCATATTGACTATCACCTCATGAGTTGGAGGAGTGTAAGGCTCAAATTGAAGACATATTGTAGAAAGGGTTTATCTAACCCAACATATCATCATATGGGGCTCTTGTCTTGTTTGTGAAGAAGAAGGACTGTATAATGCACATGTGCATTGACTATTGGGGCCTAAATCAACAAATAATGGAGAAAAAATATCTCTTACTCCATATGGATGACCTGTTCAATCAACTCAATGGGGCAAAATACTCACCAAATTTGATTTGTGGAGTAGTTATAACCAAATCAAGATTGCGGAGAAAGATGTACATAAAACAACCTTTTGAACAAGATATGGTCACTACAAGTACCTGGTGATGCCATTTTGCCTCACTAAAACACCAGCCACTTTCATGAGTTTGATGCATGACATGTTTTATCCATACTTGGATAAATTTACTATCATTTTCCTAGATGATATCTTAGTCTAAAGTAGGACAATGTCAAAACAAAAGCAAAAGCAAAAGCAACATTTGCAAGAAGTCCTTTAGATCTTGGTTGGTCTTGGAACCAAGACCAACATGCTTTGACCTAAAGGTTGGTCTAACAGGCTTTGACCAAAGAGAATCTTTTAGGGAATCTTCCTATAGGAATCTCAAAATCACATAGGTGAGGTACCATTGGAGAGCTCTTGGTGAGACAAAGCAAGGGGGAGGGAAGGCCAATCTCTTTTCAATTGGGAGGGGGAATCATTTTTGAGGCCCAATTCATCCGTTTAAGCCTTTGAAGTTTTTAGGCCTATTTTGGTTTCTTCCCTATTAGTAGAAGTGCTCTTTTGGTAAAACCTCTACCTGATCTACTTCATCCATTATGTGTACTATCCTTCCAAATATCACCAACCCAAATTCTACCTTTAGATCATATGTCTAGCTATTGATTCTAAAGTCTTCAAGCATGTTTCAATTTCTGGCCTATTAGTAGAAGTACTCTTTTGGTGATATCTTTGTTTGATCTACTTAGTCCATCATGTATAACATCCTCCCAAATGTTCCAAACCAAATTTCATCTCTAGATCATATGTTTAGCTATTAGTATAACACTTGTTTAGCAAATAGGTTCTTACATCAAGTTGTCCATTCCGAATGGGGCCTATCACCATAGTAAATTCAGGCACTTATGACTTCAAGGCATATCTTCTATTGGCTTGTGACTTATTGCCAAGCCTTGCATGCTCATCACTATCCAAGTTTATCACTCCATAAGTTTATGGACTTTGTCTCCCTAGACTCTAGGAAGCTTATAGTGGATCTTAGTGAGCATATTGTTGTACGTACATACATCACTACACAACATACATTGTTGTCAACATCATACACTATAGAAGCACAACTCACACATAAGTCATACATAAACTCTAAAGTGCCACAATAATCAATTTGGTTACACAACTTGACTCACACTCAATCAGATTAGTACTTGATCTATCACTTTATAATTTGCCAACAATTGGGCACTAATCACAGTCAAGCCACACCCACTCTAGCTAAGAGAATCCAAGTGATGTTTTCCGGCCTTTATCTACAATAACTAAGAACTCGAAGGCTCAACATTAGAGAAGTGAGCTCTCTAGAGTTGCACTTCAAAAGTATACACCTTGGACTCAAGCTCTCAACTCTAATGGTCCGGTTGATGGCACACCCAACGGTGCAAATGGTGCAAAGTGATAGTGGGCTCCACCATGAAGTTAGTACCCCAAACAAAAAATTTGACGGTTGGAAAGTAGTCTACAAGTAATTGCTAAAATACCTCTAACCACTTTCACTGCAACTCCAATGTTTGAGCAATCTAGATGCAATACTACAATGGCATGACAATTGTTGTGCATATATACATTGCTATCAACATCATACACTATAGAAGCATAACTCACTACATAAGTCATACATAAACTCTAAAGTGCCACAATCGCTCCCTAGTTGGCAGTTAGGTCCCTCTAACTCTAGATAGCCATCTATTCCAAGTACATGGTATACCCTATGATGGGCAAAGATCAGGAGACCGAGTGCTATCAAGCTCCATTGTTAGTCACCTATCTGCACTATACCATATAAAGGATGAACTAGCTATAGGTCAAGTACATCTAGGACATAACCACTGTCTTTGAGGAACCACCATGAGGGAAGGAGTCATATATGCCATATGCCATCCTCTCGAACAGCTATCACACACTAACATAATAGCAACTCTACCAAAAGAGTCACATAACATACACCTCAAGCTTGCCCATACAATGTGCCAACATACAGTGCCAAGCTTGGGTCCATAATACCATCAATGTTTGGGAGGTGGCATGGCACAAAATTGTGCACATGATCCTTCCAAACAACACCATCACATCCTTCCAACATGAGGACTCCAAATGGCAAAACCTCGTGCATTCTCAAGATAGTGCGGCCTATCAAAAAATCAAGTGTAGTTGGTGTTATTTGATGTAGATATACATAGTCACCAAGATAGAATCAATGGCTTGAGGTCTATAACCTCCCCCTCAAATAGTAGCATTGTAACAATATGGAGTTTAGCAATGTAGTTAGTAAGGCTAACAAAGTAGAGAATAAGCCAAATTAGCCTAGAATATTCTAGAAGCATCTAGAAAACTTCTTGGGAAGATTCTTGACTAGCTTAAGTTGCACTCCAAGCAGATAGTTTCTAGAAGTAAGTTTCTAGAAACTTCTAACTCACTTAGCTTGCATGCCAAGTAGACGGCTTCTAGAAGGAAGCTTCATGAGAAACTTCTTGGTTAACTTGGCTTGCACTCTAAAAAAGCGGCTCAAAGAAGCTTCTCAAGGGCCTTGTATGCTACCTATAAATACCAAAGCTGAAGCTCATGTTAGGCATTTGTAGTTTTCCTACATTCAAGTGTCCCAATGTGAGTTTCCATTCTCCTATTCTCTCCTTGGGCTTGGTCTTCTACATTGGTGTCAAAGCATGAATGGGATGGATGGAATTTATGGACCACCAAATCCACTTCCACCAAACCATTGGGATTTTTTTATCCAAGTACTACCCAAGCATCATTTCACACAATTCATCACCTCACACTTTGGACAAGATTTTTTGCATATGATCACCATGTTGAGGAACCCTTGGTGCTTCTGATTGTAACTTATGGAGAATGGTGGACGTGTTGCTTCTATGTGTTAATAAATTAAATAGATTAGGGATGGTGTGATAGAATAGCAACCATGGTGGCAACGCCGGATGTTATCCTTGCTATCCAACAACAAATCGAGCACCTTACTTGATTGTTGGATGAATGAGATCTTTCACAACAAGAGCACGTAGAAAGAGTACCAATTTGAGAAGGAGAAGATCAAATCCAATTCCCTAAACCCAAGGTATTTGAGGGCAAAAATCTCTCAAGTGTAGTGGAGAATTTTGTGTTTGATTGTGAACTTTATTTTGAAGCTACCAATTTGCAAGATGAGTGAAATAAATTCTCTTGGCTTCTAGCCAATTGGATGGAGTAGCAAAGCTATGGTGGAGATTCCAAGTGGAGTGAGTTGAACGACAAATTGTTGCACCAATCTTGACATGGAAAAAATTCAAGAGTGCAATAATTAATTGGTTCCAAGCTATAAATGCCACACAAGCTACACAAGATAGGTTGGTAAATTTGAAACAAATTGGCTCTATAAGAAGTTACATCATGCAACTCCAGAACACCATCATGCAAATTCCAGATATAATAGAAGGTGAAGCTCTGAATCAATTTGTGAGGGGCTTGAAGTCAAGACAAATAAGAGGTAACCATGCAAGAGCCATAACACTTGGAGGAAGCCATACGAGTGGCCAAACATTTTGATTCATTTGTTGTAACAACTTGGTCTCAACCTTGACCTCCACAAAACCCACAAATACACTACACATGGGTGGAAGAGCTGGCACCTATGGAGATTGATGCCATTCAACGGAGACCACTTGGTATAGTAGATAAAGAGAAACTGTGACAAAATGGTGGTTGTTTTTATTGTTGCCAATTGGGACATCATATTGCTCAATGTCCACTCAAGAATGAGTGACCTTGACAAGTTGCCTAGATGGAGTTTGTAGAGCGGAATGATCAAGGAAACAAGGAATCCCATTAGGAGATTTTGAGTCACCTATTGGGAGCTTAATTAGTTTCAATAGGATTGAAAGCTTGACCTATGCAAGTTTGCTTCACTTGCAAGGTACGATATCTAATCGGGGTTGTAGGATTTTTGTTAGTTCTAGAAGTTTGAAAAATTGCATGTCTATGAAAGTAGCAAAGGAATTAGGTATTCCTATCAAGCCAGTAATTGGAAGTAGATTGATGATGGCAGATGTTAGAAAGGGTTCTGCATTCTTGGACCTTGCATCCTATTACCTTCAAGGTTGAGAAGGAGTATTTGGAGTGTATGCGGTTTGTAGTGACACCTCTACACTATGATGTCATTCTAGGAATACCTTGGCTTGAACATCATGAGGTTCAATTTGATTGGACTCGACAACAAATTCAAGTACAACACCAAGGTAGGAATTTCCGATTAGGTTGTCTGGAACCTCTAAGTAAGATACTTAAAAGTAGTTAGTTCCAGGATGGGAAGTTTGCCAAGGAGGTAGCCATAGAGCAAGCCTTGAAGGAGGATGAGTCCCAAGATGGGAAGTTTACCAAGAAATCAACCATGGAGTAAGCTTTGAAGAAAGATGAGTCCATAGATGGGAAGTTTATTAGTGAAGCAACCATAGAGCAAGCTTTGGAGGAAGATAAGTTTATTTTTGCGGTGTGGATCAAGTCAATTGCACAAGGACAATCTGAGGATTGCCAAGAGCCTCATCAAGCAATGGTTGATCAGATAGTTCAGGAGTTTTTGGATGTGTTTCTGAATGATCTACCAAAGGGACTACACTCAGATTGTGGTATGCCTTTCAATATTGAATTATTGCCAAGAAGTACTCCAATGAGCAGACCAATCTATTGGTCCTCACCAAAGAAGTTAGAGGAGTTGCAAACAACACTTACAGAGTTGTTGGAGAAGGACTTCATACAACATAATATCTCTCCTTGGGGAGCATCAATACTATTTGTTCCAAAGAAAGATAGAGGACTTTGTTTCTATATTGATTAGCCTGTGCTCAACAAACAAACAATGAATAATGCATATCTTTTACCTTGTATTGATGACTTGCTTGATCAACTAAGTGGAACACAATACTTTTCCAAGTTGGATCTCCACAGTGGCTATTGGCAAATCCCCATTGATAGGGAGGATGTGCAAAAGATTGCCTTTTGCACAAAGTATGGGCATTTTAAGTGGAGAGTTCTACCTTTGGGGCTCATTAATGCTCCAACAATCTGCATGGATCAGATGCATTGGGTGTTGGATAGACTATTGGATCGGTACATGGTGATATTCTTGGATGATATCTTAATCTATAGCAAGATAGAGGCAGAACATGTGAATCATATACGAGAAGTCCTAAGATGACTACAACAATGGAAATTTTATTGCAAGAAGTCAAAGTGTGCCTTTTGGTAGAAGGAAGTCACTTTCTTGGATCACAAGATTTCATCGGAAGGGATCAAGATGGAAGAGGAGAAAATCAAGACCATTATTGATTGGCCTACTCCAAAGGATGCTATAGAAGTACAAGCATTTAATGGATTGGCCAGTTTTTACCGATGGTTCATCCATTATTATACTCATGTGGCTGCACCATTGACTGACCTCTTGGGGAAGAACTTGAGCTTCCAATGGACCACCAAACATGAAGAAGCATTCCAAAAGCTGAAACATATGGTGTCTTCAAGACCCATCCTTCAACCATATGATCCTCAACTACCTTATGTGGTTTGTTTTGATGCTTCTAAATTTGCAATTGGAGCATTGTTGCAATAGGAATTCCCAGATGGACTACATCCCATTGCCTTTGAGTCTTGCCGACCAAATATAGCTGAAAGAAATTACTTTACTCAAGATCAAGAACAACTTGCAATGGTATATGCCACCAAGGTATGGAGGCATTATCTCTTGGTGAAGCAAGTGATCATGCAAATTGATCACAAACCATTGTTGCAGACCTTACACTTGGAACACATGAAGAGTCAACATCATCGATGAGAGGAGCAACTCCAATTTTTTGACATCAAACTTGAGTACAAATCAGGTTGGTTCCATGTCATCCCTGATGCTCAATCACGATGACCTGACTTGAAGTCTCTTCCTCTCATCACGGCGGCAATTAACTCCAAGGTCCAAAATGAGTTTTGGTCAACTCTACAACAAGATCCCTTCTTCCAAATGGTACATGGTCATCTTACAGCATGCAACAAGGAGTACAACACCTTCTCCTTCAAGGAAGACCTTCTATTCCATGAGGAATGGATCCATGTTCCAACCAAAGGTGATATCCAACTTGTGCGCCTTCAAGAAGCCCATGATTTGCCAATAGTTGGTTACATGGGTGTGGACAAGACCTTGGGTACCCTCTAACACCAATGGTGGTGGCCCAACATGACACAAGATGTTTGAGAGTGTGTCTAATCATGTGCCAATGTAACAAGGCCAACAACCAAAATCCAAGTAGACTCCTTCAACTACTCCACATTCCCTCCACTCAATAGGAACATGTGAGCTTGGATCTCATGACATCCTTGCACAAGACAAAGCAAAGACATTCATCAATTGTGGTAATTGTAGATAAGCTTAGTAAGCAAATCCACTTGGCACCAACCTTTGATACCATGGATGCTCCAACCTTAGTGCAAATCTACTTTGACAATGTCTTCAAGCATCATGGGATGCCATGTGTACTCATCTCCGACCGTGATCATCAATTCATCGGGAAGTTTTGGCAAACACTCTTCCAGATACTTGGCACCAGGCTTGCTTTGTCCACGGCCTATCATCCTCAAACTGATGGACAAACCAAACATGAAAATTGTACCTTGGAGGATATGTTGGATGCCTTTGTCAATGTCTACTATATCAATTGAGACAAATGTCTTGCAGCTGTAGAGTTTGCCTACAATAATTCCAAATAGGCAAGCACCGGATTTTCTCCTTTCTTTCTCAATTTTGGCCAAGATATGCTTGTTCCAGATTCTCTTCTTGCTCTTCCTCCATCTCAGGCCCCTCATACTTCAACCTTCTTGACCACCGTATCCCAATCTGTCCAACAAGCCAAATCTCACCTCCTTGTTGTTCAAAATCGTCATAAATAATATGCGGACCACCATCGTCATGATCTCACCTTTGAAGTCCATGATAAAAGTCATGCTATCCTCTAGTAACCTACCCCTCCCACTTGATACCCAAGTTCATAAACTTGCCCCCAATTGGATAGGACCCTTTGATGTCACTAAAATCATCTCTCCTGTTGCTTATTGACTTGCCTTACCTTGTCATATGCGTATCCACCCTGCCTTTCATATTTCCAAGTTGAAACCCTTTGTTCCTAACCCATCTTCTTTTTCCTCTTGTGTCCAATCTCCTCCTCCTCCTCCTCTCATCCCTATCAATGATCATGAGGAGTACAAAGTTGATCGTATCCTTGCACGTTGTCACATTCAATGAGGATGCCGTAAATATACAAAGTACAAGGTCCACAGGAAAGGGTATCCCCTTCATGATGCCACATGGGAAACTCTTTCTCACCTCCAAAATGCACATACAGCCATCTAGGAGTTTGAAGCTTCCATGGCGTCAAGGACGTCACTAACTAGCGATGGGGGAATATGTAACAATATGGAGTTTAACGACGTAGTTAGTAAGGCTAACAAAGTAGAGAATAAGCCAAATTAGCCCAAAATATTTGAGAAGCATCTAAGTAGCTTCTTGGGAAGTTTCCCAACTAGCTTAACTTGCACTCCAAGCAGGTAGCTTCTAACTAGCTTAGCTTGCATGCCAAGTAGGCAGCTTCTAGAAGGAAGCTGTAATACCAAGAGCTAGCCATATGATCTAGATGTGAAATTTGGTTTGGTGACATCTAGAATGATGTTATACATGATGGTCAAAATATCAAATAGAAGTATCACCAAAAGAGTACTTCTACTAATAGAGAAAAAACCAAAATAGACTTGAGAACCTTAGAACCAATAGCTAGACATATGATTTAAAGGTAGGAATTGGTTAAGTAACATCTGGAAGGATGTTACACATGATGGTCTAAACAGATCAGAAGGAGGTATCACCAAAAGGGAACTTCTACTAATAGAGTAGGAACCGAAATATGCTTGAAATCTTTAAAGGGAATTTAGGAGGCCTAAGCGGATGAATTAGGCATAAAAAATGTGTAGATTCCCCCCCCCCTCCAAGGAAGGAAAGGCTGGCCTTCCATCCCTTCTTGGTTTGTCTTGTCGATAGCTTTCCAATGGTACCTTACTCATGTGATTCTTAGACTCCTACAGGAAGATTCCCTAAAAGATTTCCTCCGGTCAAAGCTTGTTTGACCAGCTAGATAGGACCTACACCGATATGTCACCCATCCAAGTAAGTACTCCAAGGATGGATGCAGCTTGCTGACATGTCACCTATCTGCGTGCCTAATCCTATGGTGGAGCTTCCTTGGAGTAGATCCTCTTTGTCTATATAATAAAGAGAAGGTGCTCCTTTGGGGCATCGAATGTTTGAGTGTGAAGTCTGTGTTTCTCTCTTGTCCTGTCCTTGGAGTATTACAATGGTATCAAAGTAAGTGTCTTAGTCCAAGAGAGTGGATCACCCCTCTTGGAAGAGCATGAACTATTGAAATTGAGTAATTTGAGGTGGAGAACATAGAGTAATTGCGAGACTTAGGAAGGACTTTAGAGAGCAGATGGGATGGATGCACCGCAAGGGCAATTTCATGCACCTAGCTTTCCATTCAGGAATCCATTCCACATCAAGGTTATGTACATCCAGCGTGAGTGAATGAGGGAATTGTTAGTTTATCACTTTGGTGTAGAATTCATGGACAGGGTGATGAACTCACCAAATCCGGTGATTCTACCTGTGGTGATATATGACAAAGAGTGAGATTTGACAATCTACATTCTATTATGATGATATGGATGTGAATGTCCCAAATCCTCTCCCTTTCAACACTCAAGTAGAAATCCATTATGTAGTGAGACCGAAAGTGATGTTTAGAGATTTTGTGGTTAGGAATTTTGGTGAGGAGTATTATCAAAGAGTGATAGCTTCTAAGGTCTCAATGGTAGTTCCGATAGTTTGTGCGCCTTTCAGAGTGATTATATTGACTATGTATTGAAGTAGACATTAGCAATTGAGTGTTGCAGGGACCATGGATCCACAATTGCAAGAGCTGGTGCAAGGAATGCAAGGGATGTTGAATGAATTTTCAGAGATTAGGATGACCATGGAGGCATTACAAAGTCAAGTGCAGATCCTTAGGAACGATCAAGCCATGCAAGAAGAAGAGCCGTCTCAAAACCCAGTACCTATGACTGAAGTACTTGGAGAGGCACCCGTGCCTACAAACCCTATCAATGATGAAGCCACATTGCTACTTTGGATGAAGAAGACCTATAACATCGAGCCTTACAAGGGGCAGCGTATGATGGGAGTAGTGGAAAATTGGATCTCAAGAATGAAGTGATATTTCCGATTGTTCTCAACAGAGATAACAGAGCATGTTGCATGCGTGTTTGCATGTGGGTACTTGATCGATAAAGCCCTCACATGGTATGATGCTTGGGAACGATCCATGTTGGCAGAGAGAAGAGAGGTCACGTGGACGGCCATGCAAGAAGGATTGCTGAAGAATTTCCAATCGGTGGATTCTATGCAGATGGCTCGAACCCGACTATGGAGATTGAGACAAAAGAACAACATACAAGAGTATGTGGAGGCATTTTTGGATCTACGAGTCGTGATAACCGACATGAGTCCAGGAGAGGCTCTTGACAATTTCAAATGAGAGTTAAAGGAGCATCTTCGCCAAGAAGTCATGGTGCAAAATCCTTGTATAGTATTTGAAGCCATTGCTTGTGCGTAGAGAATAGCAAGAGCACTAGGTGGGGGTGAAGGAGTAGTTCCACCTCAACATTATCGGGCAAAAATGCCACACATGGGTGGACCAATACCGATGGAATTGGGCAACCTTTGATTTTGAGATCGAGGAGCGCGACCGCTTCAAGGGGAGCATAGATGTAATACTCCAAGGGCAAGAGAAGAGAGAAAACACAGATTGCACACTCAAACAATCGATGTCCCAAGGGAGCACCTTCTCTTTATTATATAGACAAAGAGGATCTCCGCCAAGGAAGCTCCACCATAGGATTAGGGACACAGATAGGTGACATGTCAGCAAGCTCCACCCTTGGATTACTTACTTGGATGGGTGACATGTCTGGTCTAGGTCCTATCTGGTTGGTCAAACAAGCTTTGACTGGAGGGAATCTTTTAGGGAATCTTCCGATAGGAATCTCAAAATCACGTGAGTAAGGTACCATTGGAAAGCTCTCGACGAGACAAAGCAAGGGGGAAGGAAGGCTAGCCTTTCTTCCATTGGAGAGGGGGAATCTGCACATTTCAAGGCCTAATTCATCCTTTTAGGCCTCCGAAATTGCCTTCAAAGATTTTAGGCATATTTTGGTTCCTACTCTATTAGTAGAAGTCCCCTTTTGGTGATATTTCTTTCTGATCTATTTAGTCCATCATGTGTAACATCCTTCCAAATGTTACCAAACCAATTCTCACCTTTAAATCATATGTCTAGCTATTGGTTCTAAGGTTCTCAAGTCTATTTTGGTTTCTGCCCTATTAGTAGAAGTACTCTTTTGGTGATACTTCTATCTGATCTATTTCAACCATCATGTATAACATCATTCTAGATGTTACCAAACCGAATTTCACATCTAGATCATATGGCTAGCTCTTGGTATTACAATAGATGGGTAGAAGAACAAAGAGATGGAGTTCCACAAGGAGAAGGAGCTTGAGGAAAACAACGCCGTTGCTACAATTATGGCCGTATTGGGCACATATCTACCAATTGTTGCACTTGTTTCCCTAGAGGCCCTTGGCCTTCTACAGGCGATCTTTGAACAACATGGAGAGGCACAGTGAAGAAGAGGAGGTAGAAATCACTTTGGAAAACAAAGATTGCCAGTAAATGTGCCTCACGGCCTTATTGGCTCAATAAAGAAGCAAAGAGGCGAGGGAAGGAAGAAGACAAATGCGCAAAGATCCCGAAAGGCAACCTCACAATTGATTGTCGTGAATGGAGTCCTAGAAGGCAATCAAGTGAGAGTATTAATCGATCCAAGAGCAATAGAGAATTTCTTATCTCGCTTTGTTGCAATAAGATTGGGAATAGATCTCGAGAGAGATGGGAGTGAAGAAGTAGAGTTGCCAAATGGGAAAATAGAGAGGATTGAATCATTACCTAGACAAGTAACACTCTCGATAGGAGAATATCAAGAAGCAATTGAGGGGCGAGTGATACTATTAGCTTGTTATGATGCAATCCTAGGCATGCTATGGATGGAGCATGACAACCCTATGGTAGATTGGAGGAAGAAAGTAGTGAGAACCCACCAATGGTCAATCATTGGGGTTAAAAGAAAAATCACACAGGCAAAAATTGCCTCTATATGTCATAGGGACGGCAACTGTCTATAAGACCGATAGATGTTTCATGGGTCTAATAAGAGAAGTCCAAAGTAAACAACTCGATAAATTAATTCTTGAGAAATTGAAGGCTATGGTGGATGAATTTCAAGATGTCTTTCCTGATGATCTACCCTCAAGATTACCACCAAAAAGGAGAGTAGATCATAAAATTGAGACACTCTCGGGGAAGACACCTCCTTGTAAGGCCCCATATTGCCTATCACCTCATGAGTTGGAGGAGTGTAAGACTCAAATTGAGGAGATGCTATAGAAGGGGTTCATCCAACCTAGCATATCACCATATGGAGCTCCTATCTTGTTTGTGAAGAAGAAGGATGGTACAATGCACATGTGCATTGACTATCGAGGTCTCAATCAACAAACAGTGAAGAACAAATATCCCTTACCTTGCATGGATGACCTATTTGATCAACTCCATGGAGCGAGATACTTCACCAAATTGGACTTGCGGAGCGGTTACAATCAAATCCAAATTGTAGAGGAGGATATGTACAAAACTGCCTTTCGAACCACGTATGTGTAATACCAAGTGCTAGCCATATGATCTAGATGTGAAATTTGGTTTGGTAACATCTAGAATGATGTTATACATGATGGTCAAAATAGATCAGATAGAAGTATCACCAAAAGAGTACTTCTACTAATAGGGCAGAAACCAAAATAGACTTGAGAACCTTAGAACCAATAGCTAGACATATGATTTAAAGGTGAGAATTGGTTTGGTAACATCTGGAAGGACGTTACACATAATGGACTAAACAGATCAAAAAGATGTATCACCAAAAGTGGACTTCTACTAATAGAGTAGGAACCAAAATATGCCTGAAATCTTTGAAGGTAATTTCGGAGGCCTAAACGGATGAATTAGGCCTCGAAAATGTGTAGATGCCTCCCATGGAAAAAAGGCTAGCCTTCCCTCACCTTGCTTTGTCTCGTCAAGAGCTTTCCAACGGTACGTTACTCATGTGATTTTGAGATTCTTACAGGAAGATTCCCTAAAAGATTCTCTCCGGTCAAAGCTTGTTTGACCAACCAGATAGGACCTAGACCAAACATGTCACCCATCCAAGTAAGTAATCCAAGGGTGGAGCTTGCTGACATGTCACCTATCTGTGTCCCTAATCCTATGGAGGAGCTTCTTGGGAGGAGATCCTCTTTGTCTATATAATAAAAAGAAGGTGCTCCTTTGGGGCATCAAATGTTTGAGTGTGCAATTTGTGTTTTCTCTCTTCTCTTGTCCTCGGAGTATTACAATGGTATCAGAGCAATTTTTTTAGTCCAAGAGAGTGGATCACCCCTCTTGGAATAGCACGAACTACTGAAACTGAGTAATTTGAGGTGGAGAACATAGAGTAATTGCTAGACTTAGGAAGGACTTTAGAGAGCGGATGGGCTTGATGCACCGGGAGGACAATTTCCCGCACCTAGCTTTCCATTCTCCAACCCATTCCACATCAAGGTTATGTACATCCAGCATGAGCAGATGAGGGTATTGCTAGTTTATCACTTTGGTGTAGAACTCATGGACAGAGTGATGAACTCACCAAACCCGGTGATTCTACCTATGGTGATATATGACAAAGAGTGGGATTTGACAATCTACATTCTATTATGATAATATGGATATGAATGTCCCAAATCCTCTCCCTTTCAACACTCAAGTAGAAATCCATTATGTAGTGAGACCAAAAGTGATGTTTAGAGATTTTGTGGTTAGGAATTTTGGTGAGGAGTATTATCAACAAGTGATAGCTTTTGAGGTCCAAATGGTAGTTCCGATAGTTCGTGCGCCTTCCAAAGTGATTATATTGACTATGTATTGAAGTAAACATTAGCAATTGAGTGTTGCAGGAACCATGGATCCGCAATTGCGAGAGATGGTGCAAGGAATGCAAGGGATGTTGAATGAATTTCGAGAGATTAAGATGACCATGGAGACATTACAAAGTCAAGTGCAGATCCTTAGGAACGATCAAGCCATGCAAGAAGAAGAGCCGTCTCAAAACCCAGTACCTATGACTGAAGTACTTGGAGAGGCACCCGTGCCTACGAACCCTATCAACGATGAAGCCACATTGCTACTCCAGATGAAGAAGACCTGCAACATCGAGCCTTACAAGGGGCAGCGTATGATGGGAGTAGTGGAAAATTGGATCTCGAGAATGAATCAATATTTCCAATCGTTCTCAACAGAGATCATAGGGCATGCTGCAAGCATGTTTGCATGTGGGTACTTGACCGATAAAGCCCTCACATGGTATGATGCTTAGGAACGATCCATGTTGGCAGAGAGAAGAGAGGTCACATGGACAGCAATGCAAGGAGGAGTGGTGAAGAATTTCCAATCGGTGGATCCAATCAGATGGCTCAAACCCGACTATGGAGATTGAGATAGAAGAATAGCATACAAGAGTATGTGGAGGTATTTTTGGATCTACAAGTCGCAATTACCAACATGAGTCCAGCAGAGGCTCTCAATAATTTCAAACGAGGGTTGAAGGAGCGGATTTGCCAAGAAGTCATGGTGCAAAATCCTTGTATGGTATTTGAAGCCATTGCTTGTGCACAGAGAATAGCAGGAGCATTAGGTGGAGGTGAAGGAGTAGTTCCACCTCAACATTATTGGGCAAAAATGCCACACATGGGTAGACCAATACCGATGGAATTGGGCAACCTTTGATTCCAGGATCAAGGAGCACGACCGCTTCAAGGAGAGCGGGGACGGGTAAAAGAACAAAGAGATGGAGCTCCACGAGGAAAAGGGACTTGAGGAGAACAACGCCGTTCTTACAATTGTGGCCGTATTGGGCATATATCTACCAACTGTTGCACTCGTTTCCCTATAGGCCCTCGGCCTTTGTACAAGCAATCTTTGAACACCATGGAGAGGCACATTGAAGAGGAGGAGCTAGAAATCACTTTGGAAAACAAAGATTCCCAGTATTAGTATTATTCTTCTTCCTTCCCTCGCGGCCTTATTGGCTCAATAAGGAAGCAGAGAAGCGAGGGAAGGAAGAAGAATAATGCACAAAGATCCAGAAAGGCAACCTCACAATTGATTGTCGTGAATGGACTCCTAGAAGGTAATCAAGTGAGAGTATTAATAGATCCGGGAGCAACAAAGAATTTCTTGTCTCGCTCTATTGCAATAAGATTGGGAATGGATCTAGAGAGAGATGGGAGTGAAGAAGTAGAGTTACCAAATAGGCAAACAGAGAGGATTGAATCATTACCTAGACGGGTAACCCTCTTTGTAGGAGATTATCAGGAAGCAATTGAGAGGCAAGTGATACAGTTAGCTCGTTATGATGCAATTTTAGGCATGCCATGGATGGAGCAGTACAACCCTATGGTGGATTGGAGGAAGAAAGTAGTGAAAACCCACCAATGGTCAATCATCGGGGTTAAAGAAAAATCACACAGGCAGAAACTGCCTCTATATGTCATAGGGACGGCAATTGTCTGTAAGACCGATAAATGTTTTATGGGTCTAATAAGAGAAGTTGAGAGTGCACAACTCGATGGACAAATTCCTAAGAAATTGAAGGATGTGGTGGATGAGTTTCAAGATGTCTTTCTCGATGAACTACCCTCAGGATTACTACCAAAAAGGCGAGTAGATCACAAAATTGAGACACTCTCGGAGAAGACACCTCCTTGTAAGGCCTCATATCGCCTATCACCTGATGAGTTGGAGGAGTATAAGACTCAAATTGAGGAGATGTTGCAGAAAGGTTCATCCGCCTAGCGTATCACCATATGGGGCCCCTGTCTTGTTTGTGAAGAAGAAGGATGGTACAATGCGTATGTGCATTGACTATCGGGGTCTCAATCAGCAAATAGTGAAGAACAAATAACCCTTACCTCACATGGATGACCTGTTTGATCAACTCCATGGAACGAGATACTTCACCAAACTGGACTTGTGGAGCGGTTACAATCAAATCCGAATTGCAGAGGAGATTGTGTACAAAACTGCCTTTTGAACCAGGTATGGCCACTTTGAGTATCTTGTGATGCCTTTTGGCCTCACCAATGCACTTGCCACTTTCATGAGTCTAATGAATGACATATTTCATCCATACTTGGAGAAGTCTATTATTGTCTTCTTGGATGATATCTTAGTATATAGTGGCACGATGACTGAACACAAACAACATCTACGAGAAGTCTTCCAGATTCTAAGACAAAATCAATTGTACGCCAAAATCTCAAAGTGTGAGTTTGGCAAGTCTGAAGTAGACTACTTGGGGCATAGAGTAAGTGCAGAGGGCATTCAAGTATTGACAAATAAAATAGAGGTCATTCAAAAATGGAGTGCCCTTGAAGATCAGACTCAACTTAAGAGCTTCTTGGGGTTGACGGGATTCTATCATAGATTTGTCAAGGAATTCTCCAAGGTTGCACAGCCTTTAACGGCACTACTTGGCAAGGGAAAGAAGTGGACATGGAGAACTGCACAAGAGTTGGCCTTTCAAGAATTGAAGGCCGCCTTGCTACATGCACCAATCTTGAAGTGGTATGACCCAAAACGTCCAATCAAGTTGGCTACAGATGCATTTGGCGTAGCAATAGGAGCAGTCCTACAACAAGAGTGGCATGACGGATGGCATCCAATTGCATATTTCTCTCAAAAGTTGTTACCGGCAGAGCGCAACTACCACACCACAAAACAAGAAGAGCTGGCTATTGTTCTAGCAACC
This sequence comes from Lunularia cruciata, assembly GCA_948567375.1. Classification (NCBI taxonomy): domain Eukaryota; kingdom Viridiplantae; phylum Streptophyta; class Marchantiopsida; order Lunulariales; family Lunulariaceae; genus Lunularia; species Lunularia cruciata. Next base: position 17,271,381 of record OX419760.1, read on the forward strand.
AAGCATTGGAAGCACTATCTAGGCGAGAAGGCATTTGTAGTAGAGACAGACCACAAACCTCTAGTCTACCTCGAGACGTAGAAGGATCTATCTCATCGCCAAATTTGGTGGGCAGAGTGGTGACAATGCTTCAACATGACAATCATTAAGATTAACCCTGAATTCTGGCAAGAGATTCAGGCTACTACAAAAACTGATCCAGAGATTGTAAAAGCGCAATCATCCAAAGGTGTCACCAACACCCAAGGACTCACCTTTTAGGATGGCAGATTATGGATCCCAAATGTCCCAGAATTACGCACCACCATTCTAGCGGAATGTCATGATTCGGCCATTGCAGCTCATGTCGGAGTGGACAAGACCTTGGATGCAGTCAAGCGCCATTACTATTGGCCCAAGATGAGCAACGATGTGATGGACTATGTGTGTAGCTACCTACTTTGTCAACAGAACAAAGCTTCTAATCAAGCTCCTACAAGGCTCCTTCAACCTCTCCCCTCTCCTACCTAACGTTGGGAACAAGTGAGTATGGATCTTGCTTGTGAATTACTCAAGACCACCTCAGGGTTTGACTCCTTTGTGGTCTTTGTAGACCGGCTCAGCAAAATGATTCATGTACACCCTACCGCCAAGGAGGTGACCGCTTTAGAACTAGCTCAATTATACTTAGATGCAGTCTTTGCTCACCATGGCTTGTCTAGAGTACTCATCACCGATAGAGGCACCCAATTCACCAATTTGTTTTGGCAAACACTCTTTGGTTTCTTCAAAACCAAGTTGGCCATGTCCATAGCTTACCACCCACAAACAAATGGCCAAACAGAGCGGGCTAATCGCACGATTGAAGACATGTTACATGGCTTCACCTTAGAAGAGCAAGAGAGATGGGACACCCTAGTCCCATTGGTGGAATTTGCTTACAACAATTCAATGAATGCATCCACCCAAGTCACTCCGTTCTTCCTCATGTATGGTGAGCATCCCTTCACACCTTCTAGCTTGATGAAGATCCATCCAATGGCTACCAAGGTCGATGCAGTCAACACATTTATTTCTAGAATCCAACAAGGTGTGAAGAGTGCCAAGCACAGATTACAGATTGTGCAACATTGATAGAAGCAGTATGCTCATGCACACCGTAGGCACATGGAGTTTAATGTTGGGGATCAAGTGTGGCTATCGACAACCAACCTCACATTAGTTGGACCTTGTAAGCTCAGACCTCGTTTTATTGGGCCTTTCTCAATTCTTCATAGCATCGGCGCTGTGGCCTATCACCTTGAGCTACCACCACACATGAAGATCCATCTAGTGTTCCATGTCTCCCTACTACGCAGATATGCTCTCCGATCAGGCCAGGGTCATTCCACACAAGACATTCAACCTTGTCCGACACTCATTGATGGCATAGAGGAATATGAAGTAGAGTGGATTCTCCAAAAACCCATGCGTGGTACTCGCCATCCGTGGGTGGACTATCTAGTACAATGGAAAAGTTACCTCCTCTATGAAGCAACTTGGGAGCCCGTTGCCAATTTGGCACATGCATTGGTGTTGGTGCAAGCATTTGAGCAACAATTGTACAACAAAGACATTGCATCTTAAAAGGAGGGAGGTCTGTAATACCAAGAGCTAGCCATATGATCTAGATGTGAAATTTGGTTTGGTAACATCTAGAATGATGTTATACATGATGGTCAAAATATCAAATAGAAGTATCACCAAAAGAGTACTTCTACTAATAGGGCAGAAACCAAAATAGACTTGAGAACCTTAGAACCAATAGCTAGACATATGATTTAAAGGTGAGAATTGGTTTGGTAATATCTGGAAGGATGTTACACATGATGGACTAAACAGATCAGAAAGAGGTATCACCAAAAGGGGACTTCTACTAATAGAGTAAGAACCAAAATATGCCTGAAATCTTTGAAGGTAATTTTGGAGGCCTAAACGGATGAATTAGGCCTTGTTGAGAGCTTTCTAATGGTACCTTACTCACATGATTCTAAGATTCATACAAGAAGATTCCCTAAAAGATTCCCTTTGGTCAAAGCTTGTTTGACCAACAAGATAGGACCTAGACCAGACATGTCACCCATCCAAGTAAGTAATCCAAGGGTGGAGCTTGCTTACATGTCACCTATCTGTGTCCCTAATCCTATGGTGGAGCTTCCTAGGAGGAGATCCTCTTTGTCTATATAATAAAGAGAAGGTGCTCCTTTGGGGCATCAAATGTTTGAGTGTGCAATCTGTGTTTTCTCTTTTCTCTTGTCCTTGGAGTATTATAGTATGGACACTTCGAGTATCTTGTGATGCCTTTTGGCCTCACCAATGCACCTACCACTTTCATGAGTCTAATGAATGACATATTTTGTCCATACTTGGATAAGTCTGTTATTGTCTTCTTGGACTATATCTTAGTATACAATAGCACGATGACAGAATACAAACAACATCTACAAAAGGTCCTCCAAATTCTAAGATAGAATCGATTGTATGCCAAAATCTCAAAGTGTGGGTTTGGAAAGTCTGAAGTAGACTACTTGGAGCATAGAGTAAGTGCAAAGTGTATTCAAGTATTGACTGATAAAATAGAGGTCATTCAAAAATAGAGTGCCCTAGAAGATTAGACTCAACTCAAGAGCTTCTTGGAGTTGACGGGATTCTATCATGGATTTTTCAAGGACTTCTCTAAGGTTGCATAGCCTTTAACGGCACTACTTGGCAAGAGGAAGAAGTGGACATGGGGAACTGCACAAGAGTTGGCCTTTCAAGAATTGAAAGCCACCTTGCTACATGCACTAATCTTGAAGTGGTATGACCCAAAACATCCAATCAAGTTGGCTATAAATGCATCAGGCGTAGCAATAGGAGCAGTCCTACAACATGACGGATGGCATCTAATTGCATATTTCTCTTGAAAGTTGTTACCGGCAGAATGCAACTACCACAACACAAAACAAGAAGAGTTGGCCATCATTTTGGCAACCAAGCATTGGAAGCACTATCTGGGCAAGAAGGTATTTGTAGAGACAGACCACAAACCTCTAGTCTACCTCGAGATGCAAAAAGATCTATCTTGTTGCCAGATTTGGTGGGCAGAGTGGCAACAATGCTTCAACATGACAATCACCTACGTGGAAGGTAAGAAGTAACTTGTAGATGCATTCACCCATATGCCAAAGGCAAATAACTTGGTGGCAGCGGTTAAGATTAACCCTAAATTCTGGCCCAAAGATTTTGGCTGCTACAAAAACTGATCCATAGATTGTAGAATCATCCAAAGGCGTCACCAACACCCAAGGACTCACCTTTCATGATGGCAGATTATGGATCTCAAATGTCCCAAAATTACGCACCACCATTCTAGCAAAATGTCATGATACGGCCATTGCAGGTCATGTCGGAGTGGACAAGACCTTGGATGCAGTTCAGCACCATTACTATTGGCCCAAGATGAGCAACAACGTGATGGACTATGTGCGCAACTGCCTACTTTGTCAACAAAACAAAGTTTCTAATCAAGCTCTTGCAGTGCTCCTTCAACCTCTCCCCACTCCTACCAAATGTTGGGAACAAGTGAGTATGGATCTTGTTTGTGAATTACCCAGGACCACCTCACGGTTTGACTCCATCGTGGTCTTTGTGGACCGGTGTTGTCGGGAAAATAATCTACACATAGTATTGGTGCCATTTGGTGTGAGTTTTCATGTTAGTGAACTCTAGGGTTTATGTTATGGTGAAATTGGTAGTTGTTTTGGGTTCTTGTAAGCTCAAGGATTTTCTCTTGTATTAAGGGAAGGAGGAACTTCAGTGGTGGATTTTCTTTAATGTTACATAAGCTGGGGGGTTTATTTGCATGTCACTTAAGCATTGGAGGTTGTTTATGTTATTGGGGGGTCTCAAGAGTGTTTTTGTTAGCGGTAGTAGCAAAAGGATGGGGCAGGACAGAGAAGTGAGGAGAAGGAGAGAATTATTGAGAGTTCTTAGGTTTGGGAAGAAGAGAGGATTATCAAAGATTTGGTAGGGAGAAAAATCTTGAAGTATTTTTGTCAGGAGAAAAATCTCAAAGGGTTTATATAAGGAAGAGAGAGATGGAGAAGTCTCAGAAAAATAGAGGCAAACATGAGGGTTTTTTGGGAAGTGGCAATATGCTTTCGAAGGAGCAATGTGGCCAAGAGTTGAATTTTCTACATGGAGAAGTAGAGAAGATAGAGGCTGACAGTAGAGGTTTCGGGAAGTGACAAAGGGGTTTCTCAAAGGAAAAGAGGGTGTGTAGGGTTTTTTGGAGAGTTGGGACAGAAAGAAGAGCTCAAGAGGAAAATTTCAAAGTTGGGAGACTAAGGGCTGAACGGGAATGAATTTTTGCAGGAAAGTATAGGGCTTGAGATTGAGGAGAGAAAAGTGAGGTTTTCTCTCAAAAGGAAAGAAGGAAGGATTAGTGAGTGGCTGTTTAGAGAGGAATTTTTGCAGGGAAGCAAGAGTGTAGGAGACTGAGGGCTGAACAGAGAGGCAATTTTTGCAGGAAAGAATGAAGTGGTTGGTGAGTGGCAGCAGGAAGGAGAAATTTTGCAGGAAAGAAGGACTGGATTGGTGAGTAGCTGTTTAGAGAAGAATTTTTGTAGGGAAGCAAGAGGATAGGAGATTGAGGGCTGGAGAGTGAGAAAATTTTTGTAGGAAAGAAGGGTGTGGTTGGTGAGTAGTAGGAAAGAGAGAGAAGAATTTTTGCAGGGAAGCAAGAGAACATGGGATTGAGGGTTGGAGAGTGAGAAAATTTTTGCAAGAGAGAACGGTGTGGTTGGTGAGTGGCAGCAAGAGAAAAGAATTTTTGCAGGAAAGTGAAGAGAGATTGTGAAGGGCTACAGGAATGAATCTTGCAGGGCCAGAGAAGAATTCGGAAATGCCTTAGGGCTATGACAGGGCCAAGAGATGAAATTCGGGAGTTGAGTGAGAATCTTGTAGGGTTAGAGATGAATTTTCAAAATGCCTTAGGGCTGTGACAGGAGAAGAGAGTTTTAGGAGTTGAGTGAGAATCTTGCAGGGCCATAGAAGAATTTTCAAAATGCCTTAGGGCTGTGACAAGAGAAGAGAGTTTTCAGGAGTTGAGTGAGAATCTTGCAAGGCCAGGGATGAATTTTTGAAATGCCTTAGGGCTGTGACAAGAGAAGAGAGTTTTCAGGAGTTGAGTGAGAATCTTGCAGGGCCAGAGATGAATTTTGGAAATGCATTAGGGTTGTGACAGGAGAAGATAATTGGAAAGTTGAGTGAGAGTGCTACAGGTCAGGGAGGAATTTCAAAATGCCTTAGGGCTGTGACAAGGCCAGGGGAAGAAATTCGAAGGTTGAGTGAGAGTGTTGTAGGGCTAGAGGAAATTTTTGAGATGCCTTAGGGTTGTGACAAGAGGAGGGGAAATTTTGAGAGTGGAGGCCTATGGCTGTTGCAGGAGCAGGATATTTTCAAGTTTTGCTTCGTCATTGATTTGGAACAATGGAGAAGAGAAGGAGTTGAAATCTGTAGGAAGGACTAAACTAGGGCGAGAGCAGGAGAAGAAATTCGAGTTTGACTTTGCCTTGCACAAGATAGGAGAGATTTTGAAGGTTGGCTTCCCTGAGCAATAGCCAGTGACATGGGTAGATTTGTGTTAGGGTTGCTCTAGCTGGAGAGGGAATGATTTTGAATGTGGAAGGATGTTTATTATGAGAATGTTGATAGGAGAGCAAATTTTGAATGAAGAATGTTTGTTGTGAAGAGGTGGACATGGAATGAATTTTGAATGTAGAGGATGTGCTATTGAAAATGTAACAATGAAGAATTCTCATGAAGGGGAGACTGAGCAAAGTGAATGAGAGACTGGGCAGAGTAAATGAGAGACTGGATAGAGTGAATGAGAGACTGGACAAAGTGAATGAGAGACTGTTCAGAGTGAAGGAGCGAGAGTCTCCAGGGCTTGGTCTGGACAGGAGTGAACTATTGAAGAGAGATTTTCAAAGGTTGCCTGGCCTTGGCCTGTGATAAAAGGAGAGAGAAAACTTTTGAAAGTGCTATTGAGCATGATAGTGGCCTGATGAACAAATAGGAGGGAGTATGCCTTGAAGGAGTGCAGTGTAGAGGAGAGAAATTTTTGCAGGAAAGCAAGGCCTTGAGAGTGCAGGGCAGAAAATGGGTTTCTTTGCAAGAGAATGAAGGACCTTGCAAGAGAGAGAAGGCTGGACAGGAAAGAAAATTTTGCAGGTCTAGTAGAGCTGAGATGATGGTGTGTTTGACCTGTGACTAGAGTTGTAGAAGCTCCATTTTAGGAGCTCTCAGTCCATCTATATGAAAGGTTCGACTCAGTAGTCTGGCCTGGTTGAGCTGAATAGAATACTAGTTGTTGTTCGTTAAAAAAAATGCAGCCTCTCCTAGGAACCGTCAAGTCCCAAAACCATAGCTGAAACAGTGTGAGCTAGCCAGTTCTGTGAAGGCCAAGGACAAACTAAGCACAAGCAGCCAGGTGCTTGGTGCACTCTTGAGGCCAAACAAATTCCCTAACACCGACTCAGCAAAATGATTCATGTACACCCTACCACCAAGGAGGTGACTGCCCCACAACTAGCTCAATTATACTTAGATGTAGTCTTCTCTCACCATGGCTTGTCTAGAGTACTTATCACCGATAGAGGCACCCAATTCACCAGTTTGTTTTGGCAAACACTCTTTGGTTTCTTCAAAACCAAGTTGACCATGTCCATAGCTTACCACCCACAAACAAATGGCCAAACAGAGCGGGCTAATTGCACGATTGAAGACATGTTACTCGGCTTCACCTAAGAAGAGCAAGAGAGGTAGGACACTCTACTCCCATTGGTGGAATTTGCTTACAACAATTTAGTGAATGCATCCACCCAAGTCACTCCGTTCTTCCTCATGTATGGTGAGCATCCCTTCACACCTTCTAGCTTGATGAAGATCCATCCAGTGGCTACCAAGGTCAATGCAATCGACACATTTGTTTCTAGAATCCAACAAGGTGTGGAGAGTGCCAAGCACAGATTACAGATTGTGCAAAATTGATAGAAGCAATATGCTGATGCACACCGTAGGCACATGGAGTTTAATGTTGGAGATCAAGTGTGGCTATCAACAACCAACCTCACATTAGTTAGACCTTGTAAGCTCAGACCTTGTTTTATTGGGCCTTTGTTGATTCTTCATTGCATCGGCGCTGTGGCCTATCACCTTGAGCTACCACCACACATGAAGATCCATCTAGTGTTCCATATCTCCCTACTACGCAGATATGCTCCCCGATCAGGCCAGGGTCATTCCACACAAGACATTCGACCTTGTCTGACACTCATTGATGGCACAGAGGAATATGAAGTAGAGCGGATTCTCCAAAAATGCATGCATGGTACTTGTCATCCACGGGTGGACTATCTAGTACAATGGAAAGGTTACTCCCTCTATGAAGCAACTTGGGAGCCTTCTGCCAATTTGACACATGCATTGGTGTTGGTGCAAGCATTTGAGCAACAATTGCACAACAAGGACGTTGCATCTTAAAAGGAGGGAGGTTTGTAATACCAAGAGCTAGCCATATGATCTAGATGTGAAATTAAGTTCGGTAACATCTAGAATGATGTTATACATGATGGTCAAAATAGATAAGATAGAAGTATCACCAAAAGAGTACTTCTACTAATAGGGCATAAACCAAAATAGACTTGAGAACCTTAGAACCAATAGCTAGACATATGATTTAAAGGTGGGAATTGGTTTGGTAACATTTGGAAGGATGCTACACATGATGGACTAAACATATCAAAAGGAGATATCACCAAAAGGGGACTTCTACAAATAGAGTAGGAACCAAAATATGCCTGAAATCTTTGAAGGCAATTTAGGAGGCCTAAATGGATGAATTAGGCCTAAAAAGGTGCAAAATTCCCCCCTCCTCCCAGTCAAAGGAAAGGTTGGCCTTCCCTCTTCCCTGGTTTGTCTTGTTGAGAGCTTTCCAATGGTACCTTACGTGATTCTGAGACTTCTACAAGAAGATTCCCTAAAAGATTTCCTCCGATCAAAGCTTGTTTGACCAGCTAGACCTAGACCAACATGTCACCCATCCAAGTAAGTTATCCAAGGGTGGAGCTTGCTGACATGTCACCTATCTACGTGCCTAATCCTATGGTGGAGCTTCCTTGGAGGAGATCCTCTTTGTCTATATAATCAAGAGAAGGTGCTCCTTTGGGGCATCAAATGTTTGAGTGTGAAGTCTGTGTTTCTCTCCTCTTGTCCTCGGAGTATTACAGAAGCTTCTTGAGAAGCTTCTCAAGGGCCTTGTATGCTACCTATAAATACCAAAGCCAAAGCTCATGCTAGGCATTTGGAGTTTTCCCACATTCAATATGAGTTTCTATTCTCTTATTCTCTCCTTGGGCTTGGTATTTTACAAGCATAACATAAGGTATCCCTATGCTGAGCAATCATTAAGTTCTCAATGGCTATCAACATCACTCTCTTAAAGATATTTGCTCATTGAGAACATGCGCTCACCCATACATCTGGATCATCCAAGTCCAATACTACAATAACATCTCAACAAATGGCTGTAGGTAAATCTGGATCTTGTCCATAGAGTAGGAAGTAAGGAAAGAAGGATGCTAAGAAGGCTTGTCGGTTGGACCGATAGCCCATAGCTAACCAAAATAACTAGAGATCCCAATCTCCCAAGTGGCCTCTCTACAGACCATACTTTTGCAATCCTCTCTCACCGTCTGAACCACTCTCTCTGCTAAGCCATCTGCCTTAGGGTGATCTCAAGTGGTAGTACAATGATGAATCAAAGCCTTGTCACACAAGACCTGAAACTCCCTTAAGAACTCTATACCCTGATAAATCAAAACCTCAGCTGGTGCACCAAAATGACTAAGAACCCGATCTAGGAACAAATAAGCCGTCCCTTCATTAGACTTGTCAGGAACTGCCACCAACTCAATCCACTTGGAGAAGTGCTCCACCATCACCAAAACATATTGATGATGTCTCATAGTCAATGGTGGAGGTTCAGCAAAGTCCAAACTCCAACAGTAGCCCAATCCCATGATAGGTAATGGGTGTAACTATGGCATAGGAGCATTGAATGATGCTCTAACTCAATCACAACCCACACAATTGGCAACAAACTGTTGTACCTCAATCTGCATAGCGTGCCACCAATAGTGACTCAAGAGTAAACTATATGTGCACTTTACTCTATAATGTCCTAGCTCCTCATGAGCATGATAGACCAATTGCGGTCTCCGAGCTGGAAGTGGTACTACTTGCATTCTACCATCCTTCCATACCCAAAGAAGGTGTTTGCACTCCAATCTAAACCGCCTGGCTTGCTGAGGGACACGGTCTCTCTCCTTGGCACCAATTGTGCTACCCATAACACCAATGTAAAGATAGTCCATCACTAAGACATCATCACGAATATCTCGTTGAACTATACAAATATCTTCACTCTTTGGATTTGTGACCTCAATAACTCCTCCTGTATGCGCTAAGAGGGGACCACCAAAGCCTCATAAACTATACAGAGAAAGGAAGATGCATGCCAACCTAGCACCATCTCCTCATCTGTCTCACCATGCCAATGTGCTCCGGTCTGATCTTGCTAACTGGGACATGGGTTTCTACTCAACCCATTTGCATCATGGTTCACCACTCCAAGTTTGTGAATAACCATGAAATCATACTCCTATAAAATCAGAGCCTATCGTGCAAGCTTCCCTAAAAGCTTGTCAAACTCCATCAACCATTTCAACAGCTAATGATTGGTGATGAGAGTAAAGGGGTTACCAAATAGGTAACATCAGAAATGTACTACTGTCCAAACTGCTGCCAAGCACTCTCTCTCATATGAACTATACTTCGACTCCACTGAATTGTTGGAGCGACTAGCATAGGCCACCACAAAATCCTTCCCCTCATCATCATGTTGGGTGAGTATTGCTCCAAGCTCCAACATACTCCAATTAGTGTGAATATGAAATGGTCGTCCTCTGATCGATCTCCTCAAAATCAGAGCAAACGTGAACCTCTCCTTGAGCTCTACAAAAGCTCTCTCCTACTCATCTCCCCAACACCACTCTTGTGTAAGCTTGGTCAGCTTCATCAAGGCCTTGGCAATGGTACTAAATCCTCTAATATAACAGCAATAGAAGTTTGCAAACCCAAGGAATGCTCACACACTGCTCACAACTATAGGCGGAGAAATGCATGCAATAATCTTTACCTTGGTCTGTTAAACACCAAGTCCTCCAAGGTAGATAGTGTGACCCAAATACTCAACCTGCTCATGGAAGAACCTACACTTCTCAAGATGTAATTTGAGTCCATGAGATCTCAACCTCTCAAACACCTCCAACAATTGTCTCTCATGCTCCTCCACAATAGTGCTAAAATGTCATCAACATAGCACCGAGCAAAATCCAATCCCGTTAAGATCTTGTCTATGACCCTTTGGAACTCGGCAAGAGTGTTCTTTAACCACAATGGTAAGAATCTCCTTTGATATAACATATCCTTGTCATTAGGATCAATAGCCTAAAATGTTATCTTGGACTTATTCTCCTCCTTGATTTGCAACTAATGATATCCTACTCAAAGATCCAAAGTACTGAAGACCTTTGCATCCCCAACCGCATCAAAGATCTCCTCTAGTGTAGGCATGGCATACCAATCAGCCCTAGTTTGTTGGTTGATAGGACGATAATCTCCACACATCTGCCTATCTATGTAGTTGCCATGCATATCCTTCTTGGTTGGCATCATTGTCATTGATGCATACTCTCCATGTGAAATCTCCACCAAACTAGCCTCAAAAAGGTCTCTACTCTGACTTTGAATCAATATCCTTTCCATATCACTATATCAATAATAGTAAGCTCAATCTGAATACCATGTCCTTTTAGGGCACCCAAATCCTTCATAATAAAGGCAAAACAACTCATTTAGCTCCTCAAGAACCTCCAAACTCTCCTTATTTTGTCTCTTGTAAGCTTGGGTCCAAGATCTGGCCCCCAAGTATCCTTTGTAATTGTTGTAAGAGTAGAATACATACTAATTAGCTGCTAATTGGCCCTTGGGAGCAATAGTGTCATGCCCCTGACCACTAAAGGTCCCAACCTCTATGTGAAAAACTCTCTACACTCTGGCTACAAGCTCCACACATCCTCTAGCAACATCCCAAGTTGACCAAGGGTGTAATCCAAGTAGCCCATGCTCACCTGGATGGACTGCAAGTAGACCACTCTCCCTAATAGCTATTGGTTGTGTCCCAAGAATACCATGTCCATTCGGTCCATCACCCCCAGCATGTGCCTAAATCGTCTTGATAGGCACAAGGTTCACAAGTGTCCAAGTGGTGATGCCTATCAAGCATATCCTACACTGCTCTACCAAGCCAAGGCTTACAATCTAGGTCAAACAATTCACGTCCATAGCTTGACCTAACACTTGATGCTTGGATGCCTATGACACAATTAGAATAACAATAATACTAGTGCAAACGCCATTGCTTGCTCTCTCTCATTGGCATTGGGCTCCACTAATTGTTATAATTGTGAGTTCCAAACCAATCCATGAGCTCCCTCTTGAAAAGCATGAGAGCTTGGGAAAAGCGGCTCTAGGCTATCCAACTAGGTTCACCACTACCATAAGTGACCTATTAGCTACTACCATTGTCTGAGACTGACACCCAACATCCAAGATGTCATCAATAATGATGTGGTCTAGTCACAAAATCTCATCATAAGCGCGCTGTAGAACCTCTCTAAGTAAGAGGTTTGTCCTGTAACACCCATTTGTGCATGTGTGTGGTATTGTGATATTTAGCTTGGTATTACAAGTACTTAAGAGATATTATTTATATAGAGATAAAGGATGGTTCTATATTAGTCATGGTTAGCTAAATTTAGTCATAGCTAAGATAGAGGGGACCTTACTTTAGAGGAAGTAGAAAAGATGAGCATCACTATTTTAGATTTTAGTGTGTTGACTTGATATTATTCCTAGGTGTTTGGCTTTGAGGAAAGAGTTGAGAACTCTTTGGCCCGCAAGCCTTTTTGTTTTGGATTTTTTTTAGTCCAAGGATAGCCCATGTGAAGGAATCCTTGACTTAGTGGTTGGGTCAAGATAAGACCACATGCTTAGGGGAATATGCCCGTGTGAATGGATATTCCTTTCTACTTTTTGACTTTACTTGACTTTTAGTCTAGTAACTTGAGTTATTGCAGTAATTAGTAACTTTGGTACGTAACTATTTCACAATTATATAAACAAGGGGTGAGGAAGTACTCATCATCCTTTCATTTGCAACTATCTCTCTCTCATTGAGTTCTCTAGTGAGCAATGTCTTGAGTCTTGGAGTGTTAGCCTTGGAGGAGTATGATGGAGTTGGGGTTCCTTGTCTTCTTAGTCCATGGTGCGCTACCATAATAGCTATCAGAGGTTCATCCTAAGTGAGAGACAGGCCGGCTCACATTTTTGGTTCTGTTGTCAGGACCTCTCTAGAAGGCAAGATAATGTTCCACGTTCAATTCTACATTAGGCAGAAGGAGGCTATGAGAGCTCACTTATAGAGAACATTAAGAGAGGAGAGGGCTGAACTTATGTTAGAGAACCAAGATCTATTTGTATACCTTTTAGTTCATTATGATGTCTTTGAAGTGATTTTGTACATCTTGTACACATGAGAGGATATGGAGAGATTGTGTGAGATGGATTGCAGATTTTGGGGATTAAGGTGATTTTGGGCAAAATCTCAATTTTGAGATCTAAATTTTCATTTTTTACACATGATAGCTTGGAATATATCTCAGAGAGCACACTTGAAATTATTATGAGAGCTATTATGCACATTGGGCTAGAATTTTTGAAAGTTGATAGGGTAAACTGCTCTTGCAAATGCATGCTCTCTGGGAAATTGTACAGAGTCTGTCATTTCTTTAATTTTCAATGGATTGTTGTGAAACTTGTCAAGAAAATTCACTATGTTATATCCTACCTTTTGACATAAAAATAAGAGAGAGATCATTCTTGAGCAAAGAGTTATGAGTTTTTGAAGTGAGGGGGTGGTTTTCAGACCAAATCTGAAATATGTGTGCTGAATAGAAAGGTGTCTACGCCAAATGGCTCAATGAAAAGATCTGAAATTTTGCAAGGAGGGACACCTTGGAGTTTTGATCACATGTACAAAATTTTGGAGGACTGTCACATACAATTTGAGAGGTCTGAGTGAAATTGTAAGGAAGTGTCAATTCTACAGAGTGGAGATCTCATGCATGAGGAGTTTGAGAGCAACAAAAAGTTTGTTTGAGTATTTAGATTCATCTTGGGAACATGGAGGGTCACCAAGAGAGGAAATTGAGACTATGCAAGGTTCCCCAAGGGTTTGAGGTGATTGTAGGGGTGGATTTGAGGAAAAGAGAGTTTACAATAGAATTTGAAGAGAGTGTTGAGAGGATCCAAAAACCTGCACCACTTGGAGGAAAGAGTGAGTCTAAGTGCTTTCTATGTGGAGAGAAGGGACATTAGGCAAGTTCATGTCCATTGACCTTTGAGAGCAAGAGATTGAGGGAAAGGAGAGGCTTACTTGACTTGGGTTTGCATGTTGGACCTTCTTCAGCAAGACTGGGAGGGAGAAGATTTAAGACTTAGGAGTTGTGTGAGGTTTGTGGAGTTGAAGGACTTCCAAAAGGACATGAGTGTAGTGGAGTAAAATCACTTTTGGAGATTTTGGTGAAGGATCTTGGAGAGAGTCTTAGTACAACTACAGAAATACTACCACCTTCATCAGCTAGTTCTCAAGATTAGTGATGGAGATAATCTTTCAATTTATGGATAAACTATCCATGATGGTTTGATTAATATGCACTCTAGGGTTTGATGTTGCTATAGAAAGCTTGGATCAACCTGAGATTTTTTTGCTCCCTAGGGTGGATTACTCTCAAATGGTGTAAGTCATGTACATACTCTATTAGTTATGGAGTGAGAGAAAAGAAAAGAAAAGAAAAAAATTGAGAGAAAGAAAGATAGTGAGAGGTTAAGATGGGGAAACTTCTGGTTTTCTTTGGCAGGGATGGAGAAGATGTGGAGGCCTTTGTAAGAGACTTCAAGAGAGCTTGCATAAGAAACAATGAGAGGAGGAAGAATGAGTGGGCCTCATTATTACCAGATTTCTTTGAGGATGCGGCACTTACATGGTATGAGTCAGAATACCAAAAGAGAGAGAGGAGAGATGGGGAAGAAGAGTCTTGGGAGACTTTGACTTCAGCACTCATTGAGAACTTTCTTCCTGATGACAGTTAGGAGAGATTAATGAGTGAGGTTACATTTCTCAAACAAGGAGATGGAGACAAAGTGAGAGTCTATGTGGAAAGAGTGGAAAAGTAAGAGTCCAGATTTTGCATAGTGTTGAGGAAAGGTGGAGATGATGTGGAGACTACAATGATTGGCATAGGAGCCATGCTCACCAAGAATTTTGTGGAAGAGTTGAGAACACAACTTAGAAGCAAGGTGAGATATGAGAAACCTTCTTCCAAGGTTAAAGCTATCAAGATTGCAATTTGTATGGAGGAGAGTTTGGAAGGGGATGAGAGTGATTTGGTGGTGAAGGAGGTTGTGCATCCTCCTCAAGGCTACAAGTATGGTGGAACTTCTGATACTTTGGAGGCAAGGGTTGCACCACAAGTAGAAGTTGCTCTAGTTCTTGTACCTCCACCAAAAGATCCACTTCAAACCATCACACAACAACTTGTGGATCTCAAGATCAATGTGGTGCAACTATGGGAGAAGAGAGAGATGGATCAGAATGTAGGGAGAGGGCCTAGGAGTTATGGAAACTATCCATATAGAGGAGGCCAACCAGCCAACAATTTCAATGATAGAAATTGTTTTGGTTGTGGAGGAAGAGGCCATATCCAAAGGAATTGCCCAAATTCCACTTACCATGGAGGAAGGGGTTATGTGGGAGCCAAGAGAGAGAAAGAGGGAGGTAGTGAAACCCAAGTGGCTTCTAATCCAAACAAATGTATGGAGATAGCATCTATAGATGTGGTTGAGGGCAAGTATGAGAAGGGAGAGTGCTCAAACTCCAAGGGTCTTAATTTGGAGCTTTTGGCATAAAAGAAGAAGAGAGCTCGTTTTGCAAAGGATGTTCATTCTTCTCAAGGATTTACTCCAAGCAAGGATACTCCTTTGTCTACTAGGAGCACTTGCACCTCAACATCATCAACAACAAAGACTCCAAGGAAGAAGTTGGGGATGGAGGACTTCTTGATCTCAAAGCAACAATGGAACTACAATGTGTTGGAGGATGTTGGTAGTCGTAAGGCTAATATCACAGTGGGCCAATAGATTGCTTTGAACCCTACCTTGAGAAAGGAGCTTAGAGGTGGTTTGAGTTCTACAAGGAGCAAGAGGAAGAAAAAGGGAAAAGCTCCAGTATCAATGGGGGTGGTGGATGCCAAGCCAACACCATGGGAAGCTTGTGAATATGCTTCCAAGATTGATGTGAGAGTGAATGGTCACAACATCCAGGATGCATTGGTTGATGGAGGATCAACAATAAATGCCATGTCAGAAAGGTTGATGAAGACGTTGGGTATGATACCCTTAAGACCTTCAACATTTGTGATGAGCATGGCAAACAAGCAACAAGTTTGACATCAACAAGGGGTGATGGATAAAGTGGTCGTTTTGGTTATGGGAGTTCAAAATCTCATGACTTTCCAAGTCTTGAAGGATTCAAGCTATGACTTACTTCTTGGGAGGCCATGATTGAGAGCAGCAGGCACAACTGATTGATGGCACAAAGAGTACTTGAGGATTGGGCCATCAAACCATAGAGTCACAAATCCTATGACTAACACCACAAATACTTCACATTTAGATACACCATCTTCTGATTATTAGGAATCAGATTCTGAAGAAGGAGCTTCAGGTGTGGACACAAGCATGGAAGAGGAGACTTCCACGGAGGAGGATGAATCTGAATCTGATTTAGATGTTTATTATTTGTGTGTTATAGATTTTGCACCTAAGCCAAAGGTTTTGAAGTACCCAAATAAATCACCATTGACACTTGAGGAGGTAGAGAGAAGGTTATCTACCCTCAAGTATGGCCCAAATGTTACCAAGGAGGAGAAGGTGAGATTTGAGGAGATTTTCCACAAGTTCATCCATGTTTGGCTTTCAGTTACAAGGATTTGAAGGAAGTCACCTTGGTGGAGCACAAGATAGAGGTGGAATCACATGCAAGACCAATCTGCCAAAATAAACGTTGCATTAGCCCACCAATATCTTTGGTTGTGAGGGAGGAGACTAATAAGCTCAAGGATGCTGGATTTATCTTTGAGGTAGAGAATTCAGAATGGGTGTCTCTAATTGTCATTGTGAAGAAAAAGAATGGCAAGCTTTGGGTATGTGCGGATTACAAGAAGCTCAATGTTGTTACCAAGAAGGACTACTACCCATTGCCATTCATTGATGAGATCTTGGAGGAGGTTGCAAGTCATGAGAGGTACAATTTTAGAGATGGTTATAGTGGATATAACTAAATCAAGATTGCACCAGAGCATCAACAACTCACCACATTCACCACACCTTGAGGAACTTACACTTTCAAGGTCATGCCTTTTGGGCTTTGCAATGCTCGAGCCACATTCCAATGGTTCATGAACAAAGTATTTGAGCCTTTCATTGGGAAATTTGTGAGAGACTTCATTGATGATTGTTGTGTCTATGGTAGCAAGAAGGAGCACTTTGAGCACCTAATCAAGGTCTTGCAATACTTGGATGAGGCCAATGCATCACTCAACCCAGAGAAGTGCATTTTTGGATGTGAAGAAGGTCTACTTTTGGGGCACATCATCTCCAAGGATCCATCCTTGGAGATGATGATCTATCCTTGGAATAGCAGTTGATCCTAAGAAGGTGAGGAAAATCTCAGACCTTCCATTCCCTTCAAGCTTGACAAAGTTATGCCAATTCTTGGGGATGGTTGGATCCTATAGGAGGTTCATCTTCTCATTTCCCAACAAGGCTTATGCATTGACCATCTACATGAAGAAGGGTGTAGATTACATGGTGATTTTGGAGGATAAGAAGTCTTTCAAAGCTTTTGAGAAGCTCAAGCAATCCCTTGTTGTAGCTCCAATTCTTGCTAAACCTGATTGGAGTAAGCCTTTCATCCTCTACATTGATGCTTCTAATGAAGCTATAGGATGCACTCTTAGTCAATTAGACCAAGATGGCCATGATCATCCAATAGCTTATGCTAGTAGGCAGATGGTTTCAGCAGAGAAGAACTACTCTATTACGGAGAGAGAAGGGTTGGTAGTGATCTTTGGTCTCAAGAAGTTTAGACACTACTTGATTGGAAGGAAAGCCACCATTGTCACGGATCACAAATCTTTGAAGTTCATCTTCAACAAGCTTAATGTTGAAGGGAGACTAGCAAGGTGGATGATACTCTTGTTTGAGTATGATTATACCATTGAGGATAGGCTAGGAAAGAAACATGCAAATGCTAATTTGTTATCTAGAGCCAATGATCATGATGGAGATGAGCCAGTGGATGATTCCTTCCCTAATGAGAAGCTCATGACAATCTCAGTCACTCAAGATGTTCCAATGGAGTACAAGGAGATTGTGGATTTTGTGACAAGAGGTGACTATCTAGAAGGGATGCATGCTAGGGAGAGGAAGGTCCTTGCAGCAAGATCTAGACCTTACACAATGGTGGAGGATATTCTTTTTCACCAAGGAGCCGATGGTCTACTTTGAACAGCAATGGGTAAGGAAGAGTCTATCCTACTCATAAAGGAGTTTCATGAAAGTTTAGTATGTAGAGGACACTTTGCAAGAAAGGTGATTGCTTTCAAGATTCTAGATGCAGGTTACCATTGGAGAGTGATTTCCAAGGATTGTCTTGATTATTGCAAAACTTGTCATGTTTGTCAAGCTTTTGCTAGAAAGTCTACATCCACTCCACCACTTAGATCAATTCTATTGCTAGGAACTTTTGAGAAGTGGGGAATTGATTTTGTAGGTCCTCTCAATAGAATCCCACGGAACAATCGGTACATTGTGGTAGTTATTGATTACCTTACCAAGTGGGTTGAGGCTAGACCATTGAGGGACAAGAATGAAGGGAATGGAAGGTCTGAGATTTTCCTCACCTTCTTAGGATCAACTACTATTCTATCCTTGGAGATGATGTGCCCCAAAAGTAGACCTTCTTCACATCCAAAAATGCACTTCTCTGGGTTGAGTGATCCATTTTTCTCATCCAAGCATTGCAAGACCTTGATTAGGTGCTCAAAGTGCTCTTTGTGACAACCCGACAAATATCACTTTTGCAGTTATTGGGTAAGTAAAGTTTGTTCCTGCAGAGATACGAGTCACAATTGGTGAAATACAAAGCAAAGTAACAATTTCAGTTCTTCTTGAGTTCTTCTTTAGTCTCTCAAGTAGAAACTACACCTAGAAGAGAGTAACAAGTGTTGATTCATAGTCTTGTCACAAATTAACACTCCATAATCACAACTCCATCAAATCTTTCTAAACAATCTTGATTGTGATGATTCAGGCTCTCCCAAAAACGGCACTTCATTGCAAAACAACTTTGCTTCAGAATTGTGTTCCACTCCTCCACTGAAGGCATAACTTCCTTGATCAAAATTACTTCACATCAACTTCGCATTGCACTCACAAATGCAGAATACTACCAACACTACAATTCCTCTCAGATCTATCAAGGCGTTGCTTTGATTGCACTTCACTAAGGATCAAACACACAGACTGAAGATCAAGGCTACGGAATCCAACATCCAACAAGCACTCTGACTTGCACTTCAAATTTCTCCAAACACTCACAAATACAAACACAAAGATGATACTCGGAATCAAGCTTAAGCAACAAGCACTACTTCACAACACTTCGCTTTATCTATTCTCAGAAATTATGAGCACTGAACAACATGATACTACGAATGCCACTCTTAAGTAGTGAAGCAATCGATAGTTACTTCCTAAGGTACCTCTTTCTAATGCCTCTACAAACGTGCAAATCCAAAATGACAATGCACCTCTTCATATCTACCTATTCATATCTCAAATTGGTTACTAATCTGATCCGATCCAATGTCTATTTCTTCCTTGGCTTTCAAACCCGAACCCAAAGTAAATTTTACTTCCTACTACTTTGTCCTTGGGTTTCATAACTCCTACATCCTCTACCACATCTAACAATTCATTTTCTTGATCTGAAATTTCACTAGTGGGTAATCTATCTAACTCCTTTGCTGACCCATTCTTTTCTAATGGCTCCATCGCTAACTCCAAAGTCATCTGTACTCCTACTTTGTCTACTTTGGGTTTGGCTCTGACATCCTTCCAAAGTTTCTCTATCTCTAATTTCACTAAGTCTAATCTAATCACAATGTTATCTTCCACTTCTAATATCTTCCTATCTACCCGAGTTCTTAGACTGATCAACAAGGTATTCAAATCTGTGTCTTTTGCTTGTCTTCTCCTCGTCTCCCGCACCAACAACTTCAACTTGTGCAACCTCATCTCTTCAATCCAAATGATGACCTCTGTACTTGGCATTGTGTTCATTTTGAAGACAATCTCCTTCAGTGGCTCCAATCGCATCTTCCTTTCTCATTCTCGATCTGCAAGCCAATCCTCCCTGTACACCGCCAACTCCACTTTGAACTCGGCTTTCACCGTTTCTTTCTCCTTCTCCTTCTGCTCAATCTTCTCCTCCTGATTACAAAGTAACTCTTGTAATCTCTCCTCTTCTCTATATCGCACTGCCAACTCCCTTTGCCAGAGTTGCTTCTTCTCCTCTACACTCTCCATCAATCTATCAAGCTCTTGTTCCTTTGCTACTACCCTCATCATAGCATGGATAATTTCTAATCTTGAATCAGCAAACTATTGCTTCAAGATCTCATATTATGCTACTTGTCTTTCCCTTGCTATGTCACTCTTCTTAACAAGATCCTCTTGATACATCACCTCTCTCTTCAAGTCTTCAATTACTTGATTCTTCACTACTGACTCCCCTTGCAATACTTCCCTTTCCTCCTCACCTTGGGTTATAATTGCCTTCAACTCAGAGTTCTCTTCTTCTAATCTTGACAACACCTGTAGGACAGTCTTCACCTCTGGACATGTCAACTGCATCTCCTTCTTTGTGGTACCCACATTTTTTGTTTTTCTATGGTTAGTAGTATTTAAGAGACGAAGTAAGCACTAAAAGTTGAATTGCGGACAAAGAATGGACGGAAGTAACTTTGGAGGAAAGCCAAAGAAGCTGACATTGGATCCGATGATGGAGGTACTCGGAAGAAGAGTACACCGGAAAAATTCTGAAGATCATCGTCTTTGGGTTGGAAGACATAGGAAAGACGAAGACCGTTTAACAACCTCTGTATGTGGCAAGAAAGTATATTTCAAGAAATGGCGGGGGCAAAATAAGCATGTCTTGATAGTGACCGGGAGTGCACACAGAAGAGAGAAATTCACAAACAAAATCGACTGAAGAATGACTACAATTTGGGGCAATATAAAATTGCAACTGCGCAGAGGGAAGTTGAATCCTCTGAGTAAATTTCCAATTCCTTTGAGTAGTCATCCTACAGTAATGCGTGTTTGGAAGCCCATCAAGAGTGAGATTTTTGAGAACCCTGAGGGAGTTAGAGTGTCTCGTCCAGGAGAGGGTCTTATTTTCCAACAGCGTAGAATGAGAGAACAAATCATGGCAAAGAAGGTGGCCAACGTGCTGGCGGTGAGAGGTTTTGCAATTCAAAGGGTAGATGTAGTGGCTAGAATCAAAGTCTTGATTAGACTTTGTATTACATTTTTAGCATGGAACTAGAATTTTAGTTTTCCAGGAGTAATGGCAGAGATTGTTGCTAGTAATTGTGAGGAAGGTCCCAAGGTGGAAGGGAAGAGAGGCAATCCGGCTCAATGGACTAAGTCGGATTGGAAGTTGGTATTGAGAAGAGAAGCAGGAGACCCAACAGGGATCACCTTCTATCGGAAGTGTGATGCTGCAGAGGAGACAGCGGAAATCTGAAATTTGTTCTTTGCTCCAAGAACCATGAATGGCTATAAGGTGGAGTCCTATCGGGACCCGATCCAAAGAAGTATTGTGGGGGCAATGATGGCTATGTTCAAGCCAGAACAAACTACCTACGTGACCATGCAGCAGGCCGTATTCTTCCATCAGATGTTTGCAAGAGTTCTAGTTAATTGGGCAAAGTGCTTCATCACCGAACAAGGCAGATGGTGGTGAATTAGCAAATGGGCTCACCACTGCATTACTTTGCACCATTTGTAGCTCACTTCTACTGTGGGCTGAACTTACTATCCGAAGACGAGCACCATCATATGGTGTCACACATGCACCCCGATTTGAGACGGGAAGCAGACAAAGAGGAGCGCCAGTATATGCTACATCTTTGAGCGAATGACAAGTACTTCGCGAGGACAGGATAGTGGAAAATTAAAGACATTACCAGTCTGAAGACAAAGAAGTGCATCAAACCCGAAGAAGCCAAGTTGTCCCCCATGCAAAGAAAGACTTGGCGGTTAATGTTGAAGACGGCAAAGGTTGTAAAAGAGGCATCATCAGGATTGGAGTCTAAAGAGGAGACTGAGTCGCAAGAAGAGGACTTAGAAGAAGAGGAGCTCACATTGAAAAGTGAGGAGTCGGGGAGCAAAAGTGATGGAAAACCAAAGGTCCAGCAATCGGCAGCAGTGAGTGAGGCTTGTCAAACAATGGTATTAAACAAGTCAAGAGTAGAAGAGGAAGTAGAGAATCCCGCGGGGCTGAGTTCAAGAGGCCAAGACAAAGAAAGTGCAGACACAATAAAGATACAAAGATCGCGAATTTGGATGAAAGAGCCAATGACAGAGGAGAAGACTCCAGATGAAGAGGGCAATGACAAGGAAGATCACTTCAGCGGGATATTCTACATGATGAAGGTGGTAACCCCATTGCTGGAATTGTTGAAGGAGAATCAAAGCGTAATTCCCCAAGATCACAGTAAGGGGATGAACAAATTGCAGATGGTGAAGTATTTGGTGAGTGCAGTGAAGGAGCTACAGGAACAACAAGTCTAAAGATCACAGGAAGTGGAAGAACTTCGGAGGAAGGAATGCTTTGTGAAGAAAACGCTAACCCTGCTACAAGGAAGTTGCACAAAAAAGGATAAGGAATTGCAAAGGCGAGCCGAAGGATTGAAGGAACAAACGATGTGGCTCGATAAGATGAAGGAAGAAGTGAGTACTGTGCGTGTCAAGAATGTTCATTTGAAGACGATGAGCATCGTAATGGAGCAGGAGTTGGATAGCTTGAAGAAGAGTGCAGTAGCGAAGGATCAAGCATGGCAGAGGGAGTTAGCAGCCAGGCAAGGGGAAGAAGAATGATTACGAGAGCTAGTCAGAAGTGTTGAGTTACAGAGTACACAGTATGCAAAGGAGAAGAAGATGCTTGCTGCGGAGTACAAAGACGAGCTGAAGATGTATTGTGAAGAATTGAGGGTAGAGCGCTCTCAAGGATATGAGTTGAAATCAGTGTGAGAAGTTGCGGGGAAGCTGAGAGCCATCTTAAGCACGGAGGCTGAAGGGAGATTGGAGGAAGCCCGCCTACACGAGTTGAAGTTGCTTGTGCATGAAACTTGGAAGAGAAAAGCCAAAGATGTGGACATGAACACATTGCTGATTTGGTTGAGAGAGCGTGTAGATAGGAAAATGTTAGATGTAGAGAATAATGTTAGTCTTAGATTGGATTTAGTCAATTCGGAATTAGAGAAGATTTGGAATAGTGTGACAGTGGAGAAGAGACCCAATGTTGTAGAAGTTGGAATTCAAGTATCATCGGACTTAAGGATTGACACATTAGAGAAGAAAGGGTCAAGAGATAAGAATGTAGATGGATTACCCATGAGCTCAATTGTAGATTGTAGTGTAGAAGTGGTAGAATTAGTAAAGAATTTGGTAGACTCAGCCATACCCGAAGAAGGTGAAATAGTAAGAAGATCATCAGGTTTGGAAGCCAATGATGAGGTAGATATAGGATCGGGATAGAAGTCAATTTTGAGATAGGAAGAGGCAGATATGAAACGATAGACTGTCACTTAGGATCTGCAGGTAGGAAAGGATGTTAGGAAGCGGTGCCTAGGTAGGCAAGTCTGCCGTTTGCTTCAGTATTTAAGTGGAGCAATCGCAGTACAATGTTATTCAATATTCAAATTTCTGAAGATAGATAAAGTGAATTGTTGTTCCTAGTACTCGTCGCTTAAGCTTAATTCCGATTGTCAATTTCGTGTTTGTGTTTGTGAGTGTGTGGAGAATTCCGAAGAGCAAGTTAGTGTGTCTGTGGATGTTGGAATCTGCAGCCTTGATCTTCATTTTGTATGTTTGATCCTGAGTGAAGTGCATCGGAGCAATGCCTTGACAGGTCTGAGAGGAATTGTAGTGTTGTTAGTATTCTGCATTGGTGAGTGCATCACAAATTTGATGTGAAGCAATTTTGATCAAGGAAGTTCAAGGAAGTTGTGCCTTCAGTGGAGGGGTGGAACACAATTCCGAGGCAAAATTGGTCTTTGCAGTGAAGTGCCGTCTTTGGGAGAATCTGAATCATCACAATCAAGAGTTGTTTGGACAGAATTTGCTATGTTGTGATTATGTGTGTGTGTATTCGTGACAAGTTGTCAAGATTGTGAGCTTGTTACTCTCTTTTGGGTGTAGTTTCTACCTGAGAGATTAAAGAAGCCATCAAGAAGAACTACCATTGTGACTTTTATCTTTGTATTTGACCAATTCTGGATTGTATCTCTGCGGGAATGAACTCTACTAACCCGATTACCGCAAAAGTGATATTTGCCGGGTTGTCACATTCTTCCTGTGCTCCAACTTCACTAGCAATGGACACACAATCTCCCGCAAGTACTCCACTCCATTACTCATAACTACTTCCTCTTGCGTAGCAATCTCCCTTCTCACTTCTTGTTCTCCCGATACTCGCCTTCGTCTCTGCAGTCTTCATATCGGAATCAATGCCTCACTTCCCAAGCTAGCATTCACTTCTTCCTTCACCTTACTCAGACCCGCTTCACACTTTGCCTTGCATCTTGAACAAACTCCCCTCTGAAGTGCAATCTTCTTCTCTTCAGGCTCAGGTATCTTGTCCTCCAACTTTATATTGTCTTTTGGCTTGAGTTCCACCTGAACTTCTTCTTCTTCCTCCACAACAACTGGTACCGACGTCATTTCTCCACCTTCATTGCTGTCGCTACTTGTATCCCCACTTTGTAGTGTTAGCTCTGGTTCCTCCTCGTGTTCTAAGTCTTTGGACTTGCACTCGGCTTCACCTTCCGAGTCTTTGTCTTCTGACACGATCACCACCATGCCTCTCCTTGGGTTTCCTCTCCTGGTCTTCCGAGGTCTTGTCTTGTCTTCGGCTTTGCCCTGCCAACTTTGCTTCTTCATCTTAGAGTACTCACTTCTATTTCCACGCTCTTCCTCGTCTTTGCATAGTACTTGTCTGTGCTCCGGATTTGAAGGATATACTACTGCTCCTCTACGTTGACTTCTCTTCTCAAGTCGGGATGGAAGTGCAATACCATTCGATTTTGCTCTATCGAGTTGAGCAAATTCAACCTAAGGTAAAAATGTGCTACAAATGGCACAATGTAATGTGGAGGTGACTTATCCCACAGATTCCACACCATTTGTTGCATCCTCCCATGGAAGCACCTCGCCCTGTTGATTGGTTCTCCTGCAAATAGCTTATGGAAGAACACCGCTTGGTGTTTCATCACATAAGTTGTTTTCTCCGGCTTCAAGATTGCCATGAAAGCACTCACAATCCCTCTCTTCACTGGATCCTTGTAACTCTCAACCTTGTATCCGTTCTTTGTTCTCTTTGAAGAGAACACGTCTCTTAGTTCTTGAGTTTCTCCTGCTACTTCTCCCTTACCCAAGAAGGTGGCACCCTGCTCCGCGCCTGCTTCTCTCCCGAGCACTAATCAATCCAACTCTATCCAGCGAGCCAGATTTCCTCTCTTCCCCTCTTCCTTGGGGCCATTGAGACACTTGCTCTCGATAATCTCGGTCATGAAACCTGGAAAGCTGACATTCCAATTCCATGCCAAGAACGTGATCCGAAGTCGGCTCAAGAATTTGATTCTTGCAATCACGTCTAACCTCCGAATTGCATGATTCCTCACTACAAATTTGGAGTTCTTTCCTCCTCCCATCTCTCCTGCTTTCTCACTGTCTCTTGGTTTCACTCTCTCGACTTCTCCCTTACACACTAGCGCATTGTCGTATTGTGGTTTGCATAGCCCGTAAAAAGCGACTTATCATAGTTTATCTCCATGTTAGTGGGGTAGGTTGCATGCTAGTTCCGAATGATAAGATGTTGCCATGTGAGCCATCTATGTACATGTATGTGATTGGCCATGTGGGTTACAATCTTATCATGTTTGAGGGCTCTGATGAATAAAGATGAGGGCGAGTAGAGAGACGGGTGTGTTTTAGTTTGGAGAGTCTCGAGGAGAGAAGGAAGTTGGGAGAGAGTTGTAGTAGAGAGCGAGTGTTAGATCATCGGAGGAAAGATTTAAGCATGAGATGTCCCATGCTCTTGATCTGCCACTCCCAAATCCTTTCCTCATCAGGCTTCAGATTTTACACCATGACAACTTACAAGATTGGTTGGTAGCACGTTTCGGAGTGGTGTTTGTGGAGTCGGTGATGGGAAACCCAGATCCTATCGTCCTTCCGGTGCTTACTTATGAGAATGTCTAGGACTTGAAAATTTATGTTCTTTTATAGTTGGAGAATGCCTAAAATTTTGCTCATAAGCTTCAAGGTGGAGTTGTGGGGTCCATTTGTCAAAAAGTAAAAAGAGTAAAAGACAAATGTGCAAGAACTTGGGTCTCAAGGGGGAAGTCGGGAGTTTTTTGACCATCGGGGGAGTTCGGCAAGTGCATTTGAGGAATGGAGGACATGGTTGGAAAGAGGAGACAACAGGCTACAATTTGCAGATAGAAATCACTCGATTTGAGTTGGGTATAAGAGGAATATGATCAATTGAGTGAAGGGGGGTTGAATTGATACCCAGGAGCACAAAGTAGTCAATTGAGGGAGTTTCTTGAGACCTTTTTACTATCTGTCAGTGGGATTGAAGAGAAGACAATGCTCTTACAGTACTGAGCACAATAAATTCCAGTTCTAAGTCAATCTCGAATCAGATCCAATTGATTGAAGTTGAAGCTTATGGGATGTAAGGTGTTGGAGAAGAGCTCATGATCAGGTTTGGAGTTCTGGTCACTCCCCAAGTTGCAGTTCGAATTTTCTCATGAAAATTTCCAGAGTTTTTGGTGAATAGGTTAAGCTCCTTTGTGTGAATGTTTCATGTGAATTCTTCAAATAGAGAAATCAGGATCTTGGATCAAGTATACATGGGTCTGTAGAGCTCACAAGTTAGCACAGCTCAAGAATTGATCCACATCTAAAGACTGGAGTTGGATTAGGCTATGAAAATTTGCAGGAGGTTAAAGAAAAACACAACCAGCTATTGTGGGAATTTGGGTGGTTCTAGATCTGTGCAGAGTGAGATCTAATGCAAAATATCCTGCTGAAAATACTGTCATAAGCTCGGTAGAGCAAATTTTCCTTTCATCTTGATTGGATATCAAGTCTCATGTCTTGTGACTATAACTGAGAGTTTCAGGTTGCCAGAGTGTTTTTGAGGATCAAGTGTATTTCTGAATCAGAAATTTGGGGGAAATTTGCCAAGAGTCAGGAGCAAACCCTAAAAAGAAGATTTTGAAATTAGGGTGAAGTCAAAGAAAAAACCTGGCCAACTTTGAGAGATTTTTAGGAGAGTTTTAGTGATCTGATTGAATTGTATTTTATATCATTGGAAAGCTTATCTTACAGGCTTTCCATTGAATCCTAGATCACTTGAATCCAAGCTATGTAAAAATAGTTACTTGCATATGAGCTGCGCAGACTTTTCCCCATAAAAAAAACATAGAAAATCCCCACATGAAGTAGGAATTTGTTGAGATTTGAAGTACAGATGGGAGGAGGCTTGGAGTACAGGTTGGAATGAGCTTGATGACAAAGCATGAAGGCTCTGAAGCTCTTTCCTGACAAAAAGTACAGAGATTTGTTGCCTTTTTCTTGTGATTGGATCCTCTCTGTACGTGTATGCCTGTTGTACGCCCAGTTGGCTTGGATTGGTGTGCGGGCATTGCGCTCAGATTATGTCCTTCTAGGAGTGCTGTGTATTTCTCCTTGGTTATGTTGGAAGTGATGACCAGCAGACCAGGAGTGCGTGTTGTGATGACAGGTCAGGTTGCCCGGTACTATCCTTCCCGATAGCAAGGATATTAGTCCTGAGAAAGGAGGGTTCTGGCAATAAGGGTCACATGTGTGTTTTGTCGGGTCATTACGGTTTACCTCTAGCCTTTGATCTGTAGTCTCCACAGCTAGGCACCCTATGTGTTCCCAGAGAGAGAAAAGGAAAGTACGACAGCGTCTTCAACTCTATTTCCCTTCCCACGATCACCTGTAGGACGACTTCTCAACGGCGAAGGAAAATTGCTCGACATTGCTTTGTCGTGAGCCAGATTTTTATAGAGTCGCACTTTCGTTGTCTCTCTTCAATTTGAGTTTCTACCAAGAAATCACACCTCTTGCATGCGCTTGTCACTGTCAATCGTACTTCGTGCGTATGGGCCGTCGGTTTTGAATGGTCCCTTCTTGAATTTCTCGCCCCGACAAAAGGTTGTTAGATTGTCTTTGCCTTGGGTTGAGCTCCTCCCAATACAAAGACTCCTTACTTCAGGTTGTATGCTGATAGGGCATTTTCGAGTACTTTGCTTTATGACCCGAAGTCACTTTACTTTGGGTTTCATCCCGAAGACTCTTTTCTTCGCCTTCTTTGGCCATACAAGCGCAATCCGACTTCTCTATACACTTCTTCTTCTCTATTTTGAAAGAAAAACAAAAAATGTGGGCACTACACTCTTCCTTGCTCCCATAGACACAAAAGTCATCAATGAAGTCTCTCACAAATTTCCCAATGAAAGGTTCAAACACCTTGTTCATAAACCATTGGAATGTGGCTGGAGCATTGCAAAGCCCAAAAGACATGACCTTGAAAGCATAACTTCCCCAAGGTGTGGTGAATGTGGTGAGTTGTTGATGCTCTGGTGCAATCTTGATTTTTTTATATCCACTATACCTATCTCCAAAATTGTACCTCTCATGACCTACAACCTCCTCCAAGATCTCATCAATGAATGGCAATGGGTAGTAGTCCTTCTTGGTAACATCATTGAGCTTTTTGTAATCCACACATACCCAAAGCTTGCCATTCTTTTTCTTCACAATGACAATTGGAGACACCCATTCTGAATTCTCCACCTCAAAGATAAATCCAGCCTCCTTGAGCTTATCAATCTCCTCCTTCACAACCAAAGATATTGGTGGGCTAATGCAACGTTGCTTTTGGCAGATTGGTCTTGCATGTGACTCTTCCTCTATCTTGTACTCCTCTAAGGTGACTTCCTTCAAATCCTTGTAACTGAAAGCAAACACATGGATGAACTTGCGGAAAATCTCCTCAAATCTCACCTTCTACTCCTTGGTAACATTTGGGCCATACTCGAGGGTAGATAACCTTCTCTCACCTCCTCAAGTGTCAATGGTGATTTATTTAGGTCCTTCAAAACCTCTAGCTTAGATGCAAAATCCATAGCACACAAAGGATACACATCTGAATCAGATTCAGATTCATCCTCCTCCATGGAAATCTCCTCTTCCATGCTTGTGTCCACACTTGAAGCTCCTTCTTCAGAATCTGATTCCCAATAATCAGAAAATGGTGTATCTAAATGTGAAGTGTTGGTGGTGTTAGTCATAGGAACTGTGACTCTATGGTTTGATGGCCCAATCCTCAAGTACCCTTTTGCCATTGATCAGTTTTGCATGTTGCTCTCAACCATGGCCTCCCAAGAAGTGAGTCATAGCTTGAATCCTTCAAGACTTGGAAAGTCATGAGATTTTGAACTCCCATAACCAAAACTACCACTTTATCCATCACCCCTATTGGTCGAACTTGTTGCTTGTTTGCCATGCTCACCACAAATGTTGAAGGTCTTGAGGGTATCATACCTAACTTCTTCATCAACCTTTCTGACATGGTATTCACTATTGATCCTCCGTCAACAAGTGCATCCTTGATGTTGTGACCATTCACTCTCACATCAATCTTGGAGGCATATTCACAAGCCTCCCATGGTGGAGCTTTTGTCTTCTTCTTCCTCTTGCTCCTTGTAGAACTCAAACCACCTCTAAGCTCCTTTCTCAAGGTAGGATTCAAAGCAATCAATTGGCCCACTGTGATGTTAGCCTTGTGGCTACCAACATCCTCCAACACATTGTAGTTCCACTATTGCTTTGAAATCAAGAAATCCTCCATCCCCAACTTCTTCCTTGGGGTCTTTATTGTTGATGGTGTTGAGGTGCGAGTGCTCCTAGTAGACAAAGGAGTATCCTTGCTTGGACTAAATCCTTGAGAAGAATGAACATCCTCTGCAAAATGAGCTCTCTTCTTCTCTTGTGCCAAAAGCTCCAAATTAAGACCCTTGGAGTTTGAGCACTCTCCCTTCTCATACTTGCTCTCAACCACATCTATGGATGCTATCTCTTTACCTTTGTTGGGATTAAGAGCCACTTGGGTTTCACTACCTCCTTCTTGCTCTCTATTGGCTCCCTCATAACCCCTTCCTCCATGGTAAGTGGAATTTGGGCAATTCCTTTGGATATGGCCTCTTCCTCCACAACCAAAACAATTTCTATCATTGAAATTGTTGGCTGGTTGGCCTCTTCTATATGGATATTTTCCATAACTCCTAGGCCCTCTCCCTACATTCTGATCCACCTCTCTCTTCTCCCATAGTTGCACTACATTGATCTTGAGATCCGCAAGTTGTTTTATGATGGTTTGAAGTGGATCTTTTGGTGGAGGTGCAAGAACTGGAGCGATTTCTACTTGTGGTGCAACCCTTGTCACCAAAGTATTAGAAGTTCCACCATACTTGTAGTCTTGAGGAGGATGTACAACCTCCTTCACCACCAAATCACTCTCATCCCCTTCCAAACTCTCCTCCATATGAATTGTGATCTTGATAGCTTCAACCTTGGAAGCAAGTTTCTCATATCTCACCTTGCTTCAAATTTGTGTTCTCAACCC
Organism: Lunularia cruciata; assembly: GCA_948567375.1. NCBI lineage: Eukaryota > Viridiplantae > Streptophyta > Marchantiopsida > Lunulariales > Lunulariaceae > Lunularia > Lunularia cruciata. The sequence goes on from OX419760.1 coordinate 17,301,700, forward strand.
TCCCACAAAATTCTTGGTGAGCATGGCCCCTATGCCAATCATTGTAGTCTCCACATCATCCCCACCCTTCCTCAACACTATGTGAAATCAAGACTCTAACTTTTCTACTCTTTCCACATAGACTCTCACTTTGTCTCCATCTCCTTGTTTGAGAAAGGTAACTTCACTCATCAATCTCTCATAACTCTCATCTGGAAGAAAGTTCTCAATGAGTGCTGAAGTCAAAGTCTCCCAAGACTCTTCTTCCCCATCTCTTCTCTCTTTCTTTTGGTATTCCGACTCATACCATGTAAGTGCTGCATCTTCAAAGAAATCTGGTAATAATGAGGCCCACTCATTCTTCCTCCTCTCATTGTTCTCTATGCAAGCTCTCTTGAAGTCTCTTACAAAGGCCTCCACATCTTCTCCATCCTTGCCAAAGAAAACCAAAAGTTTCCACATCTTAACCCCTCACTATCTTTCTTTTCTCTCAATTTTCTTTTTCTTTTTTTCTTTTCTTTTCTCTCACTCTATTACTAATAGAGTATATACATGACTAACACCATCTGAGAATAATCCACTCTAGGGAACACCAAAGGCTCAAGTTGCTCCAAGATTTCTATAGCAATATCAAATCCTAGAGTGCATATTAATCTAACTCTCATGGATAGTTTATCCATAAGTTGAAAGATTATCTCCATCACTAATCTTGAGAACTAGCTGATGAAAGTGGTAGTATTTCTGTAGCTATCAAGACTAAGACTCTCTCCAAGATCCTTCACCAAAGTCTTCAAAAAATGATTTTACTCCACTACACTCATGTCCTTTTAGAAGTCCTTTAACTCCACAAACCTCACACAACTCCTTGGTCTTAGATCTTCTCCCTCCCAATCTTGGTGAAGGTCCAACATGCAAACCCAAGTCAAGTAAGCCTCTCCTTTCCCTCAATCTCTTTCTCTCAAAGGTCAATGGACATGAACTTGCCTAATGTCCCTTCTCTCCATATACAAAGCACTTAGATTCACTCTTTCCTCCAAGTGGTGTAGGTTTTTGGATCCTCTCAACACTCTCTTCAAATTCTATTGTAAACTCTTTTTCCTCAAATCCACCCCTACAATCACCTCAAACCATTTGGGAACCTTACATAGTCTCAATCTCCACTCTTGATGACCTTCCATGTTCCTAAGATGAATCTAAACACTCAAACATGCTTTTTGTTGCTCTCAAACTCCTCATGCATGAATTGACACTTCCTCACAATTTCACTGAGACCTCTCAACATGTATGTGACAATCCTCCAAAATTTTGCACATGTGATCAAAACTCCAAGGTGTCTCTCTTTGAAAAATTTCAGATCTTTTCATCAAGCCATTTGGGCTAGACACCTTTCTATTCAGCACAAATATTTCAGATTTGGTCTGAAAACCACCCCCTCACTTCAAAAACTCATAACTCCATGCTCAACAATGATCTCTCTATAATGTTTGTGATAACACATAGAATACAATGCACTTAATTTTCTTGGAAATTTTCAGAATGAATCACTAAAAATTGAAGAAATGGCAGACTCTATACAATTTTCTAGAGAGCATGCAGTTGCGGGAGCAGTTTACCCTATCAACTTTAAAAATTCTAGCCCAGTGCGCATAGTAGCTCTCACAATAATTCCAAGTGTGTTAACTGAAAGTTAACCCAAGCTATCATGTGTAGAAATTTCAAGTCCAAATCTCAAACTTGAGATTTTGCTCAAAATCACCTTAATCCCCAAAATCTGCAATCCACCTCACACAATCTCTCAAAATCCTCTCATGTGTACAAGATATACAAAATCACTTCAAAGACATCATAATGAACTACATGGTATACAAATAGATCTTGGTTCTCTAACATAAGTTCAGCCCTTTCTTCTCCTAATTTTCTCTCCAAGTGAGCTCTCATAGCCTCCTTCTGCCTAATGTAGAATTGAACGCAGAACATTATCTTGCCTTCTAGAGAGGTCTTGGCAACGGAACCAAAAATGTGAGCCGGCCTGTCTCTTACTCAGGATGAATCTATAATGGCTATTATAATAGTGCACCATGGACTAAGAAGGCAAGGAACCCGAACTCCATCATACTCCTCCAAGGCTAACACTCCAAGACTCAAGACATTGCTCACTAGAGAACTCAATGAGAGAGAGATAGTTGCAAATGAAAGGATGATGAGTACTTCCTCACCCCTTGTTTATATACTTGTAAAATAGTCACACACCAAAGTTACTAATTATTGGAGTAACTCAAGTTACTAGGCTAAAAGTCAAGTAAAGTCAAAAAGTAGAAAGGAATATCCATTCACATGGGCATATTCCACTAGCATGTGATCTTATCTGGACCCAACTATTAAGTCAAGGATTCCTTTACATGGGTTATCCTTGGACTATAGAAGAATCCAAAACAAAAAGGCTTGCGGGCCCAAGAGTTCTCAACTCTTTCTTCAAAGCCAAACACCTAGGAATAATACCAAGTCAACACACTAGAATCCAAAATAGTGGTGCTCATCTTTTCCACCTCCTCTAAAGTAAGGTCCCTTCTATCTTAGCTATGACTAACTCTAGCTAATCATGACTAATGTAGAACCATCCTTTATCTCTATATAAATAATATCTCTCAAGTACTTGTAATACCAAGCTAAATATCACAATACCACACACATGCACAAATGGGTGTTACATGCCATCCAACAATCACCACGTGAATAGGACCATGTCTCTCCAAGTCTTGAGCCCCCCAGTAAGGAAATGTCTGTTGATAAGGTCTTTTGGTAACCCTTGATTGCTTATATAAGTAATAACTCAGGATACTAATAAGCCAAGTGTGCCACATGATGTAGAGAGACTCATCTAGAAGTCTCATCTCTCTCCACATACAAGTACCTTTGTACTCGTATACCTGCTTGTAGGACCGTAACTAGTCTGGTGTTAATCCCACCAAACAACTCCAATAGACATACTTCCTCTACTAGATACTGCCAAGCAATGAGTGTGGTATCTAGAGGAGTCAAGGTAATTGACTTTGGAGGCTCATCCTCACACTCATCTCTTGGTGGTACAAAGGCTCCACGCCAAGCCTGCTATACCAACCAATTTGCATGCTATTGCAATGCCTCTTTTGAACTCCACAATGGAACATCCAAGGTGGATGGAAAAATCCCACTCATACTCCAAATTTGAGTGATCTCTTCTTGTACTGGAGTATCCTCTACATGGACGTTCCACTCCAATAAATCACCAAGCTAATAACTCCACCATTGAAAGATGAAATTGATGTTGCCATGGTCCCGGACTATAGGGAGCCAAGACTCCCACTACTAAAGTGTACTAGTAGGTAGACATACTCATCCCTCACCTGACTACCAACCTGGTCTATAGGAGGTTGTCTCCTCCTAATAATCAATACTAAAACCCATGGGGTGTAATATTGCTCCCCCAACTAGCACATCATATGACTCAACTATTGTTGCAATAGCCTAAGCTCTCACCACCGAGCTATCAATCGGGTGACCAGGCTTAACCTGGACAACAAGCTCCCCATCTGTGATGTACTGTGTTAAACCACCACCTAGAGATGTTTGGATTTGAAATGGACACCTCTCCACATTGGTCTTCCGTAACTCCAGACAAACAACTGCAACCTTCTCCAACATAAAGGTTGCGCACTAGAGTCAAGTAAGACCCTCTATGGTGTATAGAGCTTCCTCAAAGGTCCCACCAAACAAAAAATCCCCTTCAGGTTATCCAACAAGACAACACTAGGTGTAAACCGCACTCGCTCAAAGGCCGGTCTAGCTAGTAACTCCTCCAATCTAGTTGTTGTTGCCTGCCACAAGCCACTAATTGTTGAAAAAATCCCATGCTCCTCAACCAAGTCAACTCCACTATCAACCACCTTTGCTCTAATAGTAGGAACCACATCATCCTTACTCTCACAAAGCATGGCAGCCAACCGGAACATTGGTGTTGGGTCAACTCCCAATGTACATATGTCAATGGCTGAAAATGAAGGATAGCGCATAATCAGATGAGCCACCCCCAACATTGTGCTAGACTCAATCTATGTAGTAGTAGGTGATTGACTAGTGGGTTGTCCATCATGTACCCCATCACCACCTACTACACCTGCACTAGAATGTCTAGGGGCCATGGATGATGTTTGTATGGCCTCAAAGAGCATGAAAGATTGAGGAAGTCTAACCTATCTCCCAATCTCTCCTCTTTGTGGGTCGAACTCCATTGATGCTCCTCTAGACTCTAGAACACATGCTGCATTTCTAGTCACTACAGTAGAGGCATCTACCTCTGTTGCTCCGCATATGAAATCCAAGGCATCTCTATCACCAACATATGAGGTAAAAGCCTCAACACCCAAATCTGATTTTCTCTGAGCTATGGCATTTGAGCCGGCCTGTCTCTCACTCAGGATGAACCTCTGATGGCTATTATGGTAGCGCACCATGGACTAAGAAGGCAAGGAACCCGAACTCCATCATATACTCCTCCAAGGCTAACACTCCAAGACTCAAGACATTGCTCGCTAGAGAACTCAATGAGAGAGAGATAGTTGCAAATGAAAGGATTCCTTCACATGGGCTATCCTTGGACTAAAGAAGAATCCAAAACAAAAAGGCTTGCGGGCCCAAGAGTTCTCAAATCTTTCCTCAAAGCCAAACACCTAGGAATAATACCAAGTCAACACACTAAAGTCCAAAATAGTGGTGCTCATCTTTTCTACTTCCTCTAAAGTAAGGTTCCCTCTATCTTAGCTATGACTAACTTTAGCTAACCATGACTAATATAGAATTATCCTTTCTCTCTATATAAATAATATCTCTTAAGTACTTGTAATACCAAGCTAAATATCACAATACCAAACACATGCACAAATGGGTGTTACATTTACCCCCGGACTAAGTTTTCACTTTGTCCTCAAAGTGAAGGTCTCTCTACCTTCTATGGTACATTTTCAACTTATCATGGTTAATCCTATCAAAGTGTCTTCCTCCCAACTCCTTGAGATCATAGGTGTAATTGCTCCACACCTTCTCCACTATGAAAGGTCCAAAGTACTTAGGCAAAAACTTCTTTTGCACTCTCTTGAATCGAATGTAATCAAACAACATTACCCAATCACCTTCTTTGAAAGGCTCCACCTTCTTCTTGCCTTGCCTCTTGTCATAGCTCTCCTTTTGTTTCCTTTGGGCTTGCTCCACTCGAACCATAGCAATTGCTCTTGCCTCTTCCAACTCCATGAGTTGTTCCTTCCTTGACTTCTCTGCATCATCTCCTTGTGCTTTCTTCAATCTCCTATGAATGCTTTGGAAGGTAGGAAGATCAAAGTGAATAGGTAAGGTAGACTCAATACCATACACTAATTGAAATGGAGAATATCCAGTGGAAGTCTTCATGGTTGTCCTATACTCCCACAAAACTGCATGAATCCTCTTGTCCCAATGATGTTTAGCCCCCTCCATTTCTGCATCTTTGGCCAACATCATGCACAAGGTCTGATTGGTTCTCTCTGCCAAGCCATTGGAATTTGGCTTATAGGATGTAGTTACTCTATGTGTGATAGAGAAATGTCGTAGCATGGCTGTAGTAATGCTTCTTGTAAACTCTCCTCCTCTATCAGAAACCAACTCCAAAGGGCATCCAAACCTAGTGATAATGCGTTCATAAAGAAATCTACCCACTTCATCTTCATTCTTGTCCCTCAATGGTCTAGCCTCAACCCACTTGGTAAGGTAATTAGTAACTACCACAATGTACCGATTGTTCCTTGGGGTTCTATTGAGAGGACCTACAAAATCAATTCCCCACTTCTCAAAAGGTCCTAGCAATGGAATTGATCTAAGTGGTGGAGTGGATGTAGACTTTCTAGCAAAAGCTTGACAAACATGAAAAGTTTTGCAATAATCAAGACAATCCTTGAAAATCCCTCTCCAATGGTAACCTGCATCTAGAATCTTGAAAGCAGTCACCTTTCCTGCAAAGTGTCCTCCACATACTAAACCTTCATGAAACTCCTTTATGAGTAGGATAGACTCTTCCTTACCCACTGCTCTTCAAAGTAGACCATCTGCTCCTTGGTGAAAAAGAATATCCTCCACCATTGTGTAAGGTCTAGATCTTCCTACAATGGCCTTCCTCTCCCTAGCATGCATCCCTTCTAGATAGTTACCTCTTGTCACAAAATCCACAATCTCCTTGTACTCCCTTGGAACCTCTTGAGTGATTGAGATTGTCATGAGCTCCTCATCTGGGAAGGAATCATCCACTGGCTCATCTCTATCATGATCATAGGCTCTAGATAACAAATCAGCATTTGCATGTTTCTTTCTTGGCCATCTTCAATGGTGTAGTCATACTCAGACAAGAGTATCATCCACCTTGCTAGTCTCCCTTCAACATTAGGCTTGTTGAAGATGTACTTCAAAGCCTTGTGATCCGTGACAATGGTGGCTTTCCCTCCAATCAAGTAGTGTCTAAACTTCTTGAGACCAAAGATCATTGCCAACCCTTCTCTCTCCATGACAAAGTAGTTCTTCTCTGCTGAAACCATCTGCCTACTAGCATAAGCTATTGGATGATCATGCCCATCTTGGTCTAGTTGACTAAGAGTGCATCCTATAGCTACATTAGAAGCATTAGTGTAGAGGATGAAAGGCTTACTCCAATCAGATTTAGCAAGAATTGGAGCTACAACAAGGGATTGCTTGAGCTCCTCAAAAGCTTTGAGAGCCTCCTTGTCCTCCAAAATCACCATGTAATCTACACCCTTCTTCATATAGATGGTCAATCCATAAGCCTTGTTGGAAAATGAGAAGATAAACCTCCTATAGTATCCAACCATCCCCAAGAATTGGCGTAACTTTGTCAAGCTTGAAGGGAATGGAAGGTCTGAGATTTTCCTCACCTTCTCAAGATCAACTGCTATTCCATCCTTGGAGATGATGTGCCCCAAAAGTAGACCTTCTTCACATCCAAAAATGCACTTCTTTGGGTTGAGTGATGCATTTGCCTCATCTAAGCGTTGCAAGACTTTGATAAGGTGCTCAAAGTGCTCCTCCTTGCTCCCATAGACACAAAAGTCATCAATGAAGTCTCTCACAAATTTCCCAATGAAAGGTTCAAATACCTTGTTCATGAACCATTGGAATGTGGCTAGAGCATTGCAAAGCCCAAAAGGCATGACCTTGAAAGCATAACTTCCCCAAGGTGTGGTGAATGTGGTGAGTTGTTGATGCTCTGGTGCAATCTTGATTTAGTTATATCCACTATAACTATCTCCAAAACTGTACCTCTCATGACCTACAACCTCCTCCAAGATCTCATCAATGAATGGCAATGGGTAGTAGTCCTTCTTGGTAACAGCATTGAGCTTCTTGTAATCCACACATACCCAAAGCTTGCCATTCTTTTTCTTCATAATGACAATTGGAGACACCCATTCTGAATTCTCCACCTCAAAAATAAATCCAGCCTCCTTGAGCTTATCAATCTCCTCCTTCACAACCAAAGATATTGGTGGGCTAATGCAACATTGCTTTTGGCGGATTGGTCTTGCATGTGACTCTACCTCTATCTTGTGCTCCTCCAAGGTGACTTCTTTCAAATCCTTGTAACTAAAAGCAAACACATGGATGAACTTGCGGAAAATCTCTTCAAATCTCACCTTCTCCTCCTTGGTAACATTTGGGCCATACTTGAGGGTAGCTAACCTTCTCTTTACCTCCTCAAGTGTCAATGGTGATTTGTCTGGGTCCTTCAAAACCTCTGGCTTAGGTGCAAAATCCATAGCACACAAGGGATACACATCTTAATCAGATTCAGATTCATCCTCCTCCATGGAAGTCTCCTCGTCCATGCTTGTGTCCACACCTGAAGCTCCTTCTTCAGAATCTGATTCCCAATAATCAGAAAATGGTGTATCTAAATGTGAAGTGTTGGTGGTGTTAGTCACAGGAATAGTGACTCTATGGTTTGATGGACCAATCCTCAAGTACCCTTTGTGCCATCAATCAGTTGTGCGTGCTACTCTCAACCATGGCCTCCCAAGAAGTAAGTCATAGCTTGAATCCTTCAAGACTTGGAAAGTCATGAGATTTTGAACTCCCATAACTAAAACTACCACTTTATCCATCACCCCTACTGGTCAAACTTGTTACTTGTTTGCCATGCTCACCACAAATGTTGAAGGTCTTGAGGGTATCATACCCAACTTCTTCATCAACCTTTCTGACATGGCATTTAATGTTGATCCTCCATCAACCAATGCATCCTTGATGTTGTGACCATTCACTCTCACATCAATCTTGGAGGCATATTCACAAGCCCCCAATGGTGCTGGCTTGGCATCTACCACCCCCATTGATATTGGAACTTTTGCCTTCTTCTTCCTCTTGCTCCTTGTAGAACTCAAACCACCTCTAAGCTCCTTTCTCAAGGTAGGATTCAAAGCAATCAATTGGCCCACTGTGATGTTAGCCTTGTGACTACCAACATCCTCCAACACATTGTAGTTCCATTGTTGCTTTGAGATCAAGAAGTCCTCCATCCCCAACTTCTTTCTTGGGGTCTTTATTGTTGATGGTGTTGAGGTGCGAGTGCTCCTAGTAGACAAAGGAGTATCCTTGCTTGAAGTAAATCCTTGAGAAGAGTGAACATCCTCTACAAAATGAGCTCTCTTCTTCTCTTGTGCCAAAAGCTCCAAATTAAGACCCTTGGAGTTTGAGCACTCTCCCTTCTCATACTTGCTCTCAACCACATCTATGGATGCTATCTCCTTACCTTTGTTGGGATTAGAAGCCACTTGGGTTTCACTACCTCCTTCTTTCCCTCTATTGGCTCCCTCATAACTCCTTCCTCCATGGTAAGTGGAATTTGGGCAATTCCTTTGGATATGGCCTCTTCCTCCACAACCAAAACAATTTCTATCATTGAAATTGTTGGCTGGTTGGCCTCCTCTATATGGATAGTTTCCATAACTCCTAGGCCCTCTCCCTACATTCTGATCCACCTCTCTCTTCTCCCATAGTTGCACCACATTGATCTTGAGATCCGCAAGTTGTTCTGTGATGGTTTGGAGTGGATCTTTTGGTGAAGGTGCAAGAACTGGAGCAACTATTACTTGTGGTGCAACCCTTGTCACCAAAGTATTAGAAGTTCCACCATACTTGTAGCCTTGAGGAGGATGCACAACCTCCTTCACCACCAAATCACTCTCATCCCCTTCCAAACTCTCCTCCATACGAATTGCGATCTTGATGGCTTCAACCTTGGAAGAAGGTTTCTCATATCTCACCTTACTTCTAATTTGTGTTCTCAACCCTCCCACAAAATTCTTGGTGAGCATGGCCCCTATGCCAATCATTGTAGTCTCCACATCATCCCCACCCTTCCTCAACACTATGTGAAATCTGGACTCTAACTTTTCCACTCTTTCTACATAGACTCTCACTTTGTCTCCATCTCCTTGTTTGAGAAATGTAACCTCACTCATCAATCTCTCATAACTCTCATCTGGAAGAAAGTTCTCAATGAGTGCTGAAGTCAAAGTCTCCCAAGACTCCTCTTCCCCATCTCTCCTCTCTCTCTTTTGGTATTCTGACTCATACCATGTAAGTGCTGCATCCTCAAAGAAATCTGGTAATAATGAGGCCCACTCATTCTTCCTCCTCTCATTGTTTCCTATGCAAGCTCTCTTGAAGTCTCTCACAAAGGCCTCCACATCTTCTCCATCCTTGCCAAAGAAAACCGGAAGTTTCCCCATCTTAACCCCTCACTATCTTTCTTTTCTCTCAAAATTTTTTTTTCTCTTTTCTTTTCTCTCACTCTATTACTAATAGAGTATATACATGACTAACACCATCTGAGAATAATCCACTCTAGGGAACACAAAAGGTTCAGGTTACTCCAAGATTTCTATAGCAATATCAAATCCTAGAGTGCATATTAATCTAACTCTCATGGATAGTTTATCCATAAGTTGAAAGATTATCTCCATTACTAATCTTGAGAACTAGTTGATGAAGGTGGTAGTATTTCTATAGTTGTACTAAGACTCTCTCCAAGATCCTTCACCAAAGTTTCCAAAAGTGTTTTTACTCCACTACACTCATGTCCTTTTGGAAGTCCTTCAACTCCACAAACCTCACACAACTCCTTGGTCTTAGATCTTCTCTCTCCCAATCTTGCTGAAGAAGGTCCAACATGCAAACCCAAGTCAAGTAAGCCTCTCTTTTCCCTCAATCTCTTGCTCTCAAAGGTCAATGGACATGAACTTGCCTTATGTCCCTTCTCTCCACACAAAAAGCACTTAGACTCACTCTTTCCTCCAAGTGGTCTAGGTTTCTGGATCCTCTCAACACTCTCTTCAAATTCTATTGTAAACTCTCTTTTCCTCAAATCCACCCCTACAATCACCTCAAACCCTTGGTGAACCTTGCATAATCTCAATTTCCACTCTTTATGACCCTCTATGTTCCCAAGATGAATCTAAACACTCAAACATGCTTTTTGTTGATCTCAAACTCCTCATGCATGAGATCTCCACTCTGCAGAATTGACCCTTCCTCACAATGTCACTCAAAACTCCCAACCAGTATGTCACAGTCCTCTGAAATTTGATCACAACTCTAGGGCATCTCTCCCTGAAAAATTTCAGATCTTTTCATCGAGCCATTAGGCCTGGACCACTTTCTATTCAGCACACAAATTTCAGATTTGGTCTGAAAACCACCCCCCTCACTTCAAAAACTCATAATGTCCTGCGCAAAAACGATCTCTCTCTAATTTTTGTGGCAGCAGGTAGAATACAATGCACTTAATTTTCTGAAAATTTTCAGGACAATTCACTGAAAGTTTAAGAAATGGCAGACTCTGTACAATTTTCCAGAGAGCATGTAGTTGCGGGAGCACTTTACCCTATCAACTTTCAAAAATTCTAGCCCAGTGTGCATAGTAGCTCTAACAATAATTTCAAGTGTGCTAACTGAAAGTTAACCCAAGCTATCATGTGTAGAAATTTCAAGTCCAGATCTCAAACTTGAGATTTTACCCAAAATCACCTTAATCCCCAAAATCTGCAATTCACCTCACACAATCTCTCCAATTCCTCTCATGTGTACAAGATGTAAAAAATCACCTCAAAGACATCATAATGAACTACAGGGTATACAAATGGATTTTGGTTCTCTAACATAAGTTCAGCCCTCTCCTCTCCTAATGTTCTCTCCAAGTGAGCTCTCATAGCCTCCTTCTGCCTAATGTAGAATTGAACGCGGAACATTATCTTGCCTTCTAGAGAGGTCCCGGCAACGGAACCAAAAATATGAGCCGGCCTGTCTCTCACTCAGGATGAACCTCTGATGGCTATTATGGTAGCGCACCATGGAATAAGAAGGCAAGGAACCCGAACTCCATCATACTCCTCCAAGGCTAACACTCCAAGACTCAAGACATTGCTCGCTAGAGAACTCAATGAGAGAGAGATAGTTGCAAATGAAAGGATTCCTTCACATGGGCTATCCTTGGACTAAAGAAGAATCCAAAACAAAAAGGCTTGTGGGCCCAAGAGTTCTCAAATCTTTCCTCAAAGCCAAACACCTAGGAATAATACCAAGTCAACACACTAAAGTCCAAAATAGTGGTGCTCATCTTTTCTACTTCCTCTAAAGTAAGGTCCCCTCTATCTTAGCTATGAATAACTTTAGCTAACCATGACTAATATAGAACCATCCTTTATCTCTATATAAATAATATCTCTTAAGTACTTGTAATACCAAGCTAAATATCACAATACCACACACATGCACAAATGGGTGTTACAAGCCATGCTAGCCAATCTCTACTTCAATTGCTCAATGCAAGCAAGTAGTCATGGCTATATCAAAAGTAAGGGCAAGTATTGCACCTCTACCATGTGTGGGTCCTCTACCACCACCTCTAGCACCTCGTCCTCCATGACTTGGAGCTCCTCTACCACCTGCCATATCAGCCCTACCACTCCATAACTTCGGGTGTAGGTCAAAGCACTGGTCACTAGTATGACCAAATCTATGGCAATGCTCAGGCACACTGCCTCTATGTTGGTTGTGATGCACCAGAGGTATCAAGTCTACTACCTTGAGTGCACTCTCTCTTGTAGTGAGATCCACCACAAGTCCAACAAGCAACACCACTACTGATTGGTTGCTACTTACCCAAAAATGAAGGTAAGAGTCTAACTATAGTAGGCACTCCACTTGCTCCATAGGACCTAGGTTGTCCATCTTGTCCTTGAAAACCAACTAGGCGTGATGCACTTTGTTGCACTCTAAAAGAAGTCAGAGTTGTGGATAAGGTCTCCCTACCAAATCCAGATGTCACCACTCTCTCCTTCACCATATCAAGCTCAATATGCTCAACCAAACCAAAGACCATTGCCAAAGTGGGCAAAGTAGCCTATAACAATGTAACATCATGAACTCTATGTTGCAACTCCTTGTCTAGTATCCCATACCAAAACTGGACTACCTGGGCCTTAGTAACTCCTTGAATGAAACTATCAACCATCTCATGCAAGTGTATGCCTCGTATAGGCTCTCTCTAGCCTTTTGTTGGAACTCCTGCAAGCTACTTAGCTTGTCAATTCGCACTCCTTGGTAGTTCTACCTAAAACACTAGAAGAACTCCACCATGGGGTTAAACCCCGGTACTACACCACCTCATGTAGTGGTAATTCCACTTGTAGTAGCACTATCTCTAGCTAGTGCACCTCCACTAGCTCCACCAATGCTACTCGAGGTAGAACTCATGGGTACTACAGATCTACCCTTGGCAACCCAACATGAAGTGATGGAGATATAGTTTGGAGACCAATATTGTCTCCATAACTCAATCTCCTTCAAGTGAGCTCTCTTGAACTCATGGTAGTCATCCATTGGCGGACCCTCCAAGTGCTGAAATAGTCCCTTCCATGCCATGAAAGGTGTGTACAAAGTCAGGTTTTGCATCTATTGTAGATCACACCAACTACCAAACTCTTGGATGAAGTCATCCAACTCAATGGTACCCCTATACCAGAGTAACACCTAGGGCCTTTGGAGACCTCATAAATCTCATCCATATCTCACAACAATGGTGCGGATACACCAAGTGCACTCTCAACTGAATCAACTCTTGTGTCAAACTCCAACTCAAAGTCAATCTCCTCCCTCACTAGGACCTGAGATACATGTTGATACTGAGTGCCACTCCAAGTAAACCCATTGCGTACTATAGGGCTATCTCCTCTAGAATCCCCAAAGAACCCGTCGTGACAAAATAACCACAAACCACCAACCGCAAACCGCAACCGCAAGTACCCCACCAAATACCAACACCACCAAGTACCAACACCAACCGAGCACCACCCACTAATGTAGCCCTAACTATGACAAATACACTAAGGGAAAGGGCGACTTGTAACTTGTCATCACAACACGCACTCTCACAATCTGCATGTCATCATTTCATGCCTCACTAGAGAGAAACAAGGGTAGTTTGACTAGTCATCACTCCATCCTCACTATCAAGAGCACACCAAAGTACCAGAACTCAAAATTTAGGGCACTTCACACAAACATGGTGCACACGCAAGAAGCAGAGAATGGAGGAGGTCCAATCACAAGAAATATAAACAAAAACACTCCATCTCATAAAACAGCACTAGATTGACTCTACTACCATTTGGTATTTGATATAATAGGAGTTCCTATCTACTAGGGTCACCAAGACTGGGGTCAAACTGCCTCTCCTAGCCAAAGCTACAAGTGTATAGATAACAGTAGAACAATCTCTAGGACAAAATGTGAGGGTGGACCAGTTGGCTAGGGCACCAATCTAAGAACCAAGGATCTAGGAGTCAAATCCTATTGCGTACAATCTAGCAGGATGGGTAGATTTTGCCAAACAATGACCAAGATCTACTCTAAAATAGCTAGCCTCACGCTGGCTTGTTGGCCCTTCTAGGCCTTCATAGCCCATAGCTTTATGCCTCAAAGCCTCTAAATGCCAAAATTCAACCAAATAAGGTCTTTCTTCTTGCCACTTCGAACCCTCTCCAAATCCGGTGAAACTCCTCCAAATTTGCAAAACTCCTCCAACTCGAGTTAAGCTCTTCTAAATCTGGCAAACAAGTGAAACTCCTCTAAATTTGACATAAATCCCTAAAGTTGGCCAACCACCAAATCCTCCGCTAACTCTTTACTTGAGCCAAATTGGAAAAACGGGTTTCTACAAATCACAAATTCAAGGGAGTGAGTTCTCCACTCCACCATTAATTTCACTTTCTGAGCCCAACTCATAACAAATTGGTCCTAATTTCACTTCTTGAGCTCAAAATCACAACTACCACTTGAAAATTGCTTCTCTTTGCTCAAAATTTTGCCAACGCTTCCGCACACCATTTGCCTCACTGCCAAATCTACATCAATCAAACAAGCTTCAGCACACTAGGGAAAACTTGAACTCTGATCAAGCTACCAATGATAAATGAGTCTTGAAGATACCACCAACACTCTCAATTCCTACACCCAATTTCCCCCTGATCTCACTTCATTGAGGTAATCAGTTTAGTTACACAACTCAACTCACACACAATCAGATCAGTATTTGATCTGTCACTCTATAATTTGCCAACAACTGGGCACTAATCACAGTCAAGCCACACCCACTCTAGCTAAGAGAATCCAATGACGCTCGCCGGCCTCTATCCACCATAGCCAGGAACTCGAAGGCTCAACATCAAAGAAGTGAGCTCTCTGGAGCTGCACTTCAAAAGTATACCCCCTGGACTCAAGCTAGGTCTCAAACCCTAACAGTCTAACTGATGGCACATCCAATAGTGCAAATAGTGCAAAGTGATGGTGGGCTTCACCATGAAGTAAGTACCCCAACAAAAAATCTGACAATCAGAAAGTAGTCTACAAGTAATTGCTAAAATACCTCTAACCACTATCACTACAACTCCAATTTTTGAGTAACCTAGATGCAATACTTCAAATGGCGTGACAATATGCACACTCATACACTTACTAGAACCTCATTGATGCACCTCTACTTGGTAGAGCTAGGATCCTATCTTGCTAGAGGAAAGGCTTTGGAGCTTGGCTCTAAGCTTCACCCTTGATTGATGACTTCCATTTTACTTTTGAGAGGTGTACTATAGCATTAGACTGAAATGGGGTCTCCCACATGTAGCACTCACAAGCCTTTTGGCCCCAATGCACATGTTGTTCTCTATATGACATATAGGAGATACACTTTTAAATTGTGCAATAGGTGAGAAGCACACCAAATTCCATGATGCAATTTGTGATACTGCTACTCAACTCCTACAAGCTACAATGGCCCAAGTTCAAATTGAGCAATGGTTGGATCTACCAAGACCACTTGTCCATCAAGTGTGAGAAAATATAGTTTTTTTTTATAGATGATCATCACACGTTGCATGATCTGGTGGTGGAAAACCCTCTATGTCATAAGCATGGCAAAACATACAAGCGTGAGCAGTAGCAATTGTTGCCTCTAGGAGCAAAGAGGACCACTATGCACCCTGGCTAATCTTGGATACCTTTGTCACTCTAGTGATTGAGATTTTTGGGTGCCTACATCACCAGTTTGATTGTCTTCTCAAGGATGCAACACTAGGTTCTTTGTAGAGGAGAAGGGCATTGGTTGTCGCTCTAGCCATGTTCACATCCTACTATCGACAATGTGTTTCAATCACTTTGCAATGCGCTCAAGCGTTGCGCCTACACCAACATGCAGCTATTGTAAGGACACTTAGCATGGCTAGGGTCCACCGTCCACACTTACCATAATACCATTGGAGGATCTCTACCACACAATTTAGGAGCAAATTATACTCTCTCTTGTTTCTTTGGTGCTTGTTGTTGGCTTCTTTTTTCCCCTACTTTGCCTTTTTGTTTTTACTTTGGTGTGCCTTTTTGTTTGCGATGTGGGACTTTTGGGACTTGCACTTTTGTTCCTTTTGCACTTGTTTGTGCCTTGTACTCTTGTCCTCTTTCCTTTGGGGTACTATGTATGTAATGTATAATTTGTGGTTGAGTTTGTTGATCTATCTAGTCAGGGCAAGTTATTGTTCTCCAATTTATGCATTATATATCGTTTAGCTTTTTGGTGATCTGTACCCATTAGGATAGCCAAGTAAGTCTCTCAAGTGAAATCACACAAAATGTTGGACAAATCTTCAATGTTGTTGCAATGGAGAAGGAGATTGGTTTTCAAAAAGAAAACCAAAAAGTGTAACATGAGTCAATATGAATTTTAATCAAAATGATAATACAGTTAAATTGTTAATAAAATCAACTAAAAACTACAAAACATAATATATAAGTGTTTTTTTTGCATGCATTTTTAATATATAAGAGTAATTTTTTCATGCCTTGATAATATTTATATAAAATTTCATTTTTTATAATGTAGTTGAGTTTTGATCATGATGGTGGACTTGAAATTGTGAAAAGGTGCAAAACTTAAAAGAAAAGAGCAACTTTAGAACATATTAACTTTATAATGGAGTTAACAAATGAATTATATTAGTCATTTATAAAAAAAAATTATTCATCTATTATACAGGAATGAATCTATTAATCATTATAATTAACGGTACTATATCAATTCCTCTAACAAGACTCAATGCTCAAGGTACTTTTATCTAGCTTATGCATCATATTATAGTTATGTACTAGAGACAATCATGACTAAATATCTAGCTTGTGATTACAAGCTAGATTTTGCATATATTTTGTGTTATTATTTCTACATGTCATCAAATAATAGATTTTGACCACAAAGACCATCGCACAAACATGAATGCATGATAAAGAAAAGAATTTACTTCCATGATGTGAATAAAACTGCACCTTTGAGACTAGAAAACAAATAAAGGACGTGAAAATTTTGTTGTGTATGATCTCAATATGCCATATTGTGATACCCTTTTATTTCACCAAGTTAGTTACTTAATATTCCCCATTGGTTTGCAATTAAAACACCTTAAACACGTATTATTATTATCACCCAACTCATTAAGAGTTCACCTCCATCTCAGAATCTTTCTAACCAAAGATTCCCCAAATCTTCCCCCATTGGAAAACCATCATTAAAGTTTGGAAGATGGAAATATATGAAGGATAAGTAGCTTAGATCTTCACATTTGATTTGCATGACTTTATGACCTCTAATGTCATAAATAATTGCTCCAACCTGATTTTTGTCTCACTCAAATAAGTCAATGTAGAGAGAAAATAGCACAAAAATCATGGAATGTCGATGGAGAGCTCAAAATCAAGTCTATGGGGTTTTTTTATAAAGGTCCAAGAACAAATGTATGGTAAGAAAGTTATGGTAGAAATTAATTGATTTCTCTATAACTCTCCTACCTAAATTATGTTTATTAAGTTTTTTGGGTTTAGTATTTGATGATTTTACGATGAATATTTTATAATTACTTGAAAAATATTGTTGTTTAGGTACGTAAGTAAGTAAATAAGTAAATAAATAGTACTCCATAGGGAAGAGGAAAGGAATACAAGGCATAAACAAGTGCAAAAGGAAAAAAACATAAGGTCTAAAAGTCTCAAGCAGATAAAAAGACAGATAGGAAGAGTGTCTTAAGGTACCATGGGGAAAAAGAACACCAAGAACAAGCACCTAATAAACTAAGGAGAGTGTAGTCTACTCTTGAATTGTGTGATTGAAGTCTTCCACTAGTGTATATGGTAAGTGTGGAAGGAGGACCCTAGTACTGCTAGGTGTGCTTACTATAGTTGCTCATCCGTGAAGACCTAGAGCTTGAACATGTTCCAAAGTGACTGCTACACCTATTGGTGATAGAAAATGAGCATGGAGCGAGGGACCACCCATGCACCTCTCCTCTGCAAATGATCCTATGATGTTTTCTCAAGGAGATTGTCAAACTAGTGATAGAGTTGCACAAAAGTCTCAATGGCAAGGGGAACAAAGTATCCAAAGATAGCTTAGGGATGTAATGGTCATCCTTGCCTCTAGAGGCAATGGTTGCTATTGCTCCCACCAGTATGCATGTCGTGCTAAGGACTCTGCTCATAGAGGATCCACCACCACCACATCATCCAAGGTACAATGACCATCCATGAATATAATAATATCCACATGTACCCGACGGATAGGGAGTCCTAGTAGATCATTTACATGTCCAACAATTAGTTAGTTGATGATCCACAAGAACCAATAAACTCTTTTTAGGTCATGAAATTAAATGTGCCATCCAAATGGGAAATATAGCCAATTGATGATCCACAAGAACCAATAAACTCTTTTTAGGTCATGAAATTAAATGTGCCATCCAAATGGGAAATATAGCCAATTGATAATCCATACCAACCATTGGAATCCTAGTCCATCATTGTGTGTTACATATATGTAGTTAATTCATTTGGATGGATGCAACACAGGATGCAATAATATTGCAAAGTTATATCATTTCAATCCAATATATCTGAATTCAAACTGATATACTTTTAGGGTATTTATATATTGTTGAAGTTACTTTTATCTTGATGCTCTAGGATAGAATGTGTGGGATGAACTTTATGTTGAGGTTGGTGATATAAATCATCCATGGAAAGTGAAAATAAGGATTTGACATCATAAATAAATGAACTTTAAATCCATGTCAAAGATTAATAGTTTTCTTTCTATTAAAATTTGACTGAGATAATTAAATTTAAATATAGAGATAATATATAAGCTACATGTTTTAATTTATCCTTGAAGATACGACTTAGCTAACGCTATGTCTAATTGTTAGATCATTAGTTGAACTTAATTTTCAATATGTATGGTTAATCAAACATCTTCTTGAATTATCAAAATTCATAAGATAGCTTTATTATGAGCTAGGTTCTTTTAATCGTATACTGTTATATTATAAATTCATTCTCTAACTTTAGGTTATATTCAAGAGCATATCGTTCTAATTTAATAATTTTTTACATTCTAACTGGTTTGAAAATACAATACACATATGAATTGATATCTATCATTGTTTTATTCTATTATTTCTTCTTAAATAAATTCATCAATTTCAAACAGCGCTGATGACATGGAAATTAACGAATGATTGGTCTATTTATGAAGAATCCTCAAAGAATTAAAGAAAGTATTATTTAATAATATGTTATACAATTAGATGTACCGTTTAAGGAGAATATTTTCAAGGGTTAATCTCTATCAATCTGGGAAACTTTTAAAATCCATTTAGAATAAATCTGCAGCGATTGTAAATGTTAGAGGGTATAATATGATGATAAAGATAACAAAATGATATGATAAGTTTTTAATTTCTACTTACTTTTAATGCGAAACTTTCATTTATTTCCAAAGTTATTTTGTTTGCAATTAGCTACGTAAAAATCCGTGAAATAAAAAGGCAAGGTTTCCTAACATGGCATTATGATGGTGAAATTATATATGTCAAATACTTGCATTCTTTATCAATTGCCTGCACTCAAATGTTAAGGGTGATGGGAAAAGTGAACATAAACCTCTCACCTAGATTAATTGCTCTCACCGAGCCTCATTTTACCTCTTATATCTACTCTTTGTACGGTCTTCCTATCTTATCTCTTATGTCTCCTCTTTGTACGGTCTTCCTATCCTGTTATTCTTCGCGGTCTTTTTCTCATTTACAATTAATTAGGCTTGGGCCCAATCAATCTAATTGAGATAAGTAGATATTCGTTGCAACTTATCATTGATTAGCGTTGACATGCGGTAAATTGGACATTCAACGAAGAGAGAAGAGGAGGGCAACCAGAACGGGGGAAGTTACAGAGGAGATGGAGGCGCAGAATGCTGCTCCCCGAGCAGCATACTGGGTGAACGGAGAGCTCTCCCTCGAAGCCGGTATGGAAAAGATTGCAAGAGCTGTGGGAGCGTGCTCGTTGATGGCAATTATGTATGTCGCATTATTGTATGCACCTGCCCTGTTTCTTCCCAAACCAAAGTCCATACGAGAGCACATGCTCCGCAGATTTGCTTGCGCTGCAATTGCTTCCGCTCTGGCGCCCTTCTTCTGCTTGGCGTTTCTCCAAGTACGTCTCTTTTCCAGTGTCCATTTTTATTGTCGAACTATGGTGGTATGAATGATCTTTGGCACTTGAAATCGAAACTCTCTCTTTTTCCAACATTGATCCCCTCTGGTTGTATATTAGGCAAGGTTAGTTCACAGTCGGACCGGAACCGAATACATGCTTCTTGTAGGCATTTCAACCGTATGGAAAGACGAACTACCGAGACATGTGTTTAGAATGACGTTTCTGTGAAGCTCCCGATAAGTTCATACTTAATCTACCAATAAATTGCTCGTCTTTTTAACTTCAAATCTCCGGAGATGCTTTCGAGGTTTGTGCATTGCCTTTTCTGAGCTTTGGAAAATTGAGCAGTAAGTGGTCTTTAGATCATGATCTCTTGTTTCGGGAAATGTCCGTGTTGTGATTTCTACATACTTTATCTCAAGGAGTGGAGAAAATGAAAGTGAATGGACCCAGGTTCTGACGTTGGTGCAACATCTTAAAAAAAATGTATTATATGTATTGGACATGAATTACTGCAGCCCTTCTTGAAGTCCACTCGGCAAGGAACACCATATTTTTTATATGGACAATTGAAGAGATTGTGTCCCGATGCACACGGAACCTCTTGTTACTGACCTTTATCTTCCCAGAGTCTTTGGGCAGACTCTGGGAAGATTAGCGAGAAAAGCTCTGGGAAATGCTGCAGTTTGGGTATCTAACAAATTGAATCCGTAGATTCGGCTCATATGCTTTCATCAAAGATTTCGATGGTTTTATTCAGATATTAGATAGAACACTTACAAACATTACCACCCTTATCGCAACTTACTTTTGTGTTCCTCTTCAGGGCCACCCAGGATGGTACTCCCGCCGCAGCGCTCTGTTCGATATCTTTGGTCTCCGCACGCATCACCTAGTACGATATACAACGTTTCACCTGGGAATGTTGTCACAAATGCCGTCCTGATGAATCTAACTCGAAATAGCATGCTGATATGTTCAGTAGGTGGTCATGTATAATGTCTCAACTCATGTGTTCCTTGACGATAAATAAACCTTGTCTTATAACATCCAATACTAACTTGATTCTCTTTATTCTGACAGTGGCAGGGCGTTATCTATCCTACTCTTTTGACTGCCTTGCTCTATCTCGGGCCCTTGGTGTTGGGCCTTTATGGCTTGATTGAGTGTTGTTGGACAGCTGCGCAACAGACGAGTGAGCTTTTACAGCAAATATTCACTGCTGTTGTAGTGTCTGGGAAGAACATGACATCGGATGTCCTGGTCTGGCGAAACTGTCTTGTGGTAATTATCATTCAATATAACAACCAGATTTGGTGCAATTTTACATATTCTGATTGCGCACTTAGTCTGAGTACATCCTGGACAGATGAAAGAGTGCTCCTAGGGAACATGGGCCGACTTTCCTGATTGAAGTAACTCAAAACCGTTCAGTTTGTAACTGCGAAAATTAACGATGTCGTTGTTACAGGCACCTATTTCCGAAGAGTTGGTCTTCAGGGCGTGCATGGTTCCCCTGCTTTTGTGTGGTGGCTTCTCTCCATCCGCTACGGTCTTCCTCTGTCCCATGTTCTTTGCTTTAGGTTTTCCTGCTCACCTTCCTCAGCCTTCACTATCTTAGTTTTCGGTTTTCAGTTTCTCAGAACGCAGAGGCACAAGCGATTGCATGTGCTGTATATTATGGATCAGATGACTTCAACCACTTATGTTAGTGAACTTCAACCACTTATGTTAGTGAGCTATGGTCGTTATTGAGGTTGAATATGTCTGTCCATCTCATAATCCTTGTTTTATTGCAGCCCATCTACATCACTTTTGGGAGTTGATATACCGTCAGAAGCACGAGAAATCCACAGCGGCTATGATCGTCGGTAGGTTCTCTGAAATCACATTCTGATGTCTGCTCCCGTTCTTGTCATGTACTGAGGTAGAACTTGCTTCTACCTGTCCGGTGTTACATCTTACGGTACCTCTCTGTGATACATCCAATATCCCTTTCCTCTGTCCATGCATCAGGGCCTGCTCGTTGTCCTTCAGATCTGCACATTTCAACCTATCCAATGTGCATAAGCAGATGTGAGAACCGACCAAAGTACTATGTCTCTGAGCACAGTTCCCCTTCTAGCATAGAACCAGCACTTTTCTGTAAAGTTGAACAAAGCAATATGCTAATGCCTTCTTTTGCATTGCTTTGTTCTAACGCATGGTCGTCAGCATCTGAAAGAATCTCATCCTACTAAGTAGATACAAGACTTCAGTTGTATCAAAGTACAGGAGACCGCTCTGTGGCTGCCTTATTGATATGATGGAAGTAGAATATGCTGCCTTCATTATCTCTGCAAAATTCAACATTGACTCTGCCAGTTACTGTCTTTGTACAGGAATGCAACTGGGCTACACTACTGTTTTTGGGTGGTATGCGACATTTCTTTACCTTCGAACAGGTAGACTTGACATCACCCGATCCCATAGAGTAATAAAAATCATGTCACATACTGCACAGCTATATCGCATGTTCATCACTCGAGTTTGTCTGTTGTCCGTGGCGGTGGATCCCCCGGTCTGCTTTTACGTTCATTACACATATAAACCATCAGTTGCTAGGTAATAGACATTATATAGATCATGTTTCCGGTGGTTCCATGGGTCTAACATGATTCACATGTCACGAACTTTGACAGGCCACGTTATTTCTCCTATCGTGGCTCATATATTCTGCAATACAATGGGATTGCCTGATGTTGATGCGGCCTTGTCATCTTCACATCCGAAAGGTATAGTAACCAGGACCTTTAATTATGCTGCTATGAGACCTGAATCTTGCTAAGCAACGTACCTATGCTATCCTTCCTTTGGTGATAATCGGGGAGGTGGTTCGCAGTTGTGGGTGTAGCCTATATATTAGGTGTTATCGGGTTCTTCGCCCTGCTCGGGCCACTATCAGATCCTGTCCTCTTCAACCACGATGTAACTAGAGGCTGTGACTGTTGGTCTGGATTCTGTAAGTGGAAATTTCCTGGAAGGCTGGTAAAGTCATGGCTTCAACAGGATTGACTTGTTCTGGGAAGTATGTGGCAAGAGTTGAAGGCTCTAAAAAATTATCAGGGGAGCGAGCAGCACAGGATTTTGAGTTATGTCATATATATACCTGCAACGCCGTCTTGTATATCTTTGTAAGAGAAGATTGTCGGTGACAAGATACGCCGGTATCATTGGTCATGTGTGACCGTTTTGGAGAAAAAAGCTTAAATCTCTCTTGGCCTATCTATCACCACTCGAGATTCAGGGAGGCGGAGACCCCAAGCCTGGAAGGCCTTAATTCGGGTATCCTACAAGTGACATCAGTTATTTCATAGCAGGGTATGCTTTACTACCTCATCCCAGCTGAGGTTTTCTTTGGGGCTAGTCATGTGAAGATGCTCGCTCCTCGCTCCTGCCGTGTAGAAGTCAAGACGCCACTGTAGTTCCAGTTATATAGGATCTAGCTGCTCGACCAGCCATGAGTGTCACCTGCCAGCCTCGATGCAACCTCAAGTACCGCTGGTCTTTTAAAGAGAAGCTGTGGAGTTGGGTAAAGCATGATGTCCTGCCCAGTAGATCCCAAGAAAGGTTTCAAAACAACGTTTTGATCAAGGAGTTCACGGCAATCAACAACGGATACGATTGTATGAGCTTGCCAATCATCAAAATACAATCAACTCATCGGTGAGGGTTTCTGACTGGACTGCAATTTGAGATTGGCAGCACAGATCCAGTTAGCTCGCCAGTCCCTTTAACATTTCCCGGTTCTTTTGCTTGAGTTAGTTGAAAACCACGGAATTTTTGGACAAGGGGCACAACATATACTATTTCGCAACATAATCACACCGCAAACAGCAGTGCGTGTACATTCTTTTGATATAACTTGAAGGGGAAAGGCCCCTGATTCAACCTCGCGCACTCTTTCTTTAATCGTGGCCTTCACTTTCTTGAATTACTAGGTATCCTTAAGTTCTGGAATTCAATTCTCCTTCTGACTCATGGTGCGGAGTGGGCCCTTAATATTTATAACACGATTTCTCTCTGGGCACGCACTCGGGATAGCTTGGAGTGCATTTGCTTGAATGTCTTGCTCGTATTAACAGCTGCTCTATCCTCCAAACAGGTTGTACTAGTGACGTCCGACACCCAACACCCGAGTGAGGACGTGAAGGTACTCTTAGGTCTTTTATTTGGTGATATGAGATACGAAATGTGTTATTGAGATGTAGGAATATACTGAGAGGGATGGCAAGACACCATCGAGTCGGGGAAGAATAGAACTTCGAAGTAAAATGAGGTTGGGCCCAAATGTTAACGCAAGGAGAAACTTGTATTCCCTGATCTAGAATGTCGGAGCCATTTAAACAAAATGTTTATATATCGTTGCCCAATCATTTAAACAAAATGTTCAAATGTTTGTATATCGTTGCCTTGGCACTCATGAGTTTTCGAGCAGAAACTCGGTATGAGGGGTACTGACAATTGCTCAGCTACTTCGGCACTGTGCGAGGCACTGATGAAGTGACAGGTGTTTTTGTGGAGGTTTACTATGGCCGCATTCTGTTTCCCTTAGCTGTTTAGTGTCTCAGGACTCCAGCGTCCATAGCGCTGGTTGTGATATTATTTATATCCTGTCCTCTGACGCCCTGCTCTCGTTACCCTTTTACATGTCGACCCATTTCTGCAGCCACATCATCTGAGAACTCTTGTTTTGTTCCACTCCATTCCCCATCTAATTCTCCAACTAATTCCCTCCATAGTATTTTCCCTTCGCTCTTTGACTGCATCCCGCTTTGCCCTCTTGTGACTACTGTGTCCCTACTTGACTCCAGCCCAAGTCCTTCATCTTTGTTCACGCACTGCTTACTGGTGGGCTCTTACATCACGTTTCCTATTCCTCACTATCTTTTGCATAGATGTTCTCGATTTCATGTTCTTTACTAGTCCGTTTGCGATCGGTTATTCTCAACTGGTTTCAATTATGCTTTTGCTGCAGGTTACATTCGATGCATTCTACCTTAGGGCTTTAACACTACTCTAGCATTGTGATTCATGTACATATAGTTATCGATCATTTGCATTTCATGAGTTCTGGATAACATGTTCCCAGAACAGCATCTGTTCTCAAATACCAATATATCGTTAAATACATCGGTTATATATCCCTTAGCTGTTTAGCATCTCAGGACTCCAGCGTCCATAGCGCAGGTTGTGATATTATTTATATCTTGTCCTCTTCCGCCTCACCCTCGTTACCCTTTTACACTTCCATCTATTTCTGTAACCACATCATCCGATAACTCTTGTTTGTTCCACTCCTCCATTCCCCAACTAATTCTTTCCATAGTATTTTCCATTCGCATACCTTTGATTGCTTCCTGCTCCCTCTTTCCTTGCCCTCGCATGTCTACAGGGTAGGATCTATCATGTTCCTACCCGACTCCAGCCCACGGACTTCATCTTTGTTCACACGCTGCTTACTGGCGAGCTCTTACATCACGTTTCCTATTCCTCGCTACTGTTTGCATAGATGTTCTCGATTTCATGTTCTTTCCTAGTCTGTTGGCCTTCTGTTATTCTCAATTGGTTTCAATAATGCTTTTGGTACAGGTTACATGCGCTGCATTCTACCTTAGGGTTTTAACACTACTCTAGCATAGTGATTCATGTACATATTGCTTCTCGGTCATATGCACCTCATGAGTCCTTAGGGTTTTAATATTACTCTAGCATGTGATTCATGCACATATTGTTTATCAATCATATGCACTTCATGAGTTCTGGATAACCTGTTCCCATCACGACTTCTGTTCTCGTTTACCAATATATTGTTGGAAAAATATCACCTAGGATGGTTGTATATTGCACCAGAAATATAAATGCATAGAGATGGATATTCTATATTTCGGAATGATTGATATTCTATATTTTGTAATAAAGGAAAGTGGAAGTGCTCTCTCTATAAGGATGGAAATTTGTGAACTAAAGTAAGTTACAAAAGTTAGAACAGGGACTTCGGGTGGCTTCGGATGACTTTGGACATCGGGTGACTTTCTTATAAGACTTTCGATTTCAAGGTTTCTGCGGGACTCCCAATTCCAGGTTATTTAATCGTTCTCGTCTAGCTTGTAAGGTTGTCGATTCCTTAATGAGATTATTTCTCTACATGCGTTGTTTATCTGATATAGATTATATGTCGCATACTAGTTGTTACAGCTAGTATGCGTTTACTCCATGAGATTATTTCTCTACATGGGATGTTTATGTGATATAGATTAGTTGTGGACAACTAGTATGCGTTCATAGGGAGAAAAAATGACCACATAGAATACACGTAGAATGGGAAGCTAAGTTAGTTAGAAATTATATATACATATTTTTAAATTATCTATTTAGGAGGTAAGTTAAATTAGTTTGGATATTTTTTAATAAATTTTTAGATTATTTAGAAAATTCTAAATTAATTTAATATATATATAAATTTAATAGTTTTAATTCATTTTATTATTAGATTATATATTTTTATAGATAATATTTTTCAAAAAAATATCAAATTTTTTTTGAATGATAAATAATATGGTTAATTTATTATAATATGATCTTAAATATATTATAGATAAAATATTAAAATTTTATAATAAATTAAAAAAATAGTAGAAATTAATCAATAAAAAATAATAAAAATAAATTATTATTTTTTATTATAAAAATAATAACCACCAATAAAGTATACATGTTACATAGATCTAATAAAAAAATCTCGAATATACAATTCGATTGGATAAATTTTATCAAGAAAAATAAAATAAATTATCTCTTTATTCTCTATTATAGAGATAATAATTATCATTAAAATATACATATTCCATGGGTCTAATAAAAAAAAAGTAACAAGTATAAACATGATTGAAATTTTTTATCATAAATCTCAATAATATCGATAAGAAAAATTTACATTACACCATTCATTACAATTTACATTTGATTTGTTAGGTTCATTTCATCTCCTTTCCATTTTTTAATACTAATTTCAACTTGTACATATCCTGTCTACATTTGTTTTTTTCTCTCCCTTGGACGGCTTGATAGGGTCTTCCCATCCTTCATTTTTCCTACGCGGTCCCCTTTTTTCTAAAGTTTACATTCCATCTCCACTTCATATGCATTTAATGAGTTTCGGATCTCCTCGTTCCTCTAACTGTTTCTCCTTTCAGTTTCTTCTTCCATTGTTCCATATAATCCCAAAGCTAAATGAACATTGATATAACTTTCGCTTGATATAACTTTGCTGGATATATTTATACTTAGAAACTTTGGTTGATCTGGCTTTACTTGTAATCCAAAATGTATAATTATTCCTTCCAAAATGGCATAATGAGTCCCTCATAATGGTACCAAAGAAGTTATTTTGTGAATATTTATACTTTAGAGACGTTCGTTGTTAGAGATCTACTTGGGATTCATCCGTGTGATGCATAATTATTTTCTCCAAAATTATATAATCATTCGCTCTATAATTAATTTTTTTTATTTAATTACTATATCCACTGTTATCACTTCGGAATATTATTTTTAATATCTACTATCATTATATGTAATTTATTTCAATTACAATATCCATTGCTATCATCATTGACTCATCTTGGGTTATATATATAAAATATGGTCGACTTGATCATTTTGGATCATATAAAGTATAGTCTAACTTGTGTGTCATTTGTAGTGTACATTATTACTCTCCAAGGTAATTATTCCTTTTTCTTTATTACTGTATACAACATATTTCCTATGGAACCATGAGTTATTATCGTCTATCTTTCAAAAACCTCCCGGTTTCAAAAGAGTAACAAGTGATATAAAGCCTTCTAATTTAAGATTGTTCTCTACTTAAAAATATTAGTAAAAATAATAAAAATAAAAATTTATAAAATAATTTCTATAAATAGAAATATTTTATATAATATTAATTTAAAATCTAAAATTTAAAAGAAAAGAGCGACCACGTAGAGAACACGAAGGATGGGAAGACCCTATCAAGCCATACAAGGGAGAGAGGAAAAAGATAAAAAGGGGCTAGGCTCCAATAGAGTCTATATGAGATATTTGCCCTATTACACCTAAGATATCCAAGCTATGGAAATTGTATGTTCTACAAACAACGGGAGCATCTGAATAAACATCATCTAGAAATTTAAATAAATTTTACCATGGTGAAGATGTTAATGTAGTAAAATATTATAATATAAAATCAAAAATAGAATTAAAAAACTTTCATTGTCAATAGAGTAAAAAGAATTACTTTTATAATATAAATGAAAAAAATAAAAATTTACTTTAATTATCAATTTATCAATTTATTTTATAAAAAAATGATAATTAATAGAAACGTAGAAGAAGAAAGAATGAAAATTACCATACATCTTAACGAATTATCTTTTGCATCTTATTATAACCAAATAAAGAACCACAATTGGTGAGATAATAAATGATCATCTGTTGTATAATAGAACTTTAACCAAATAGGAATATCACTATAAGTGAAATAAGAAACTTAACGCCATCCCAAGTTACCCCTCGATACCACATGGTCATCCCAGGCTTGATACCGAGTCGTCCGAGATTAACCCTCGTCACAGGTTCCAATTGCGGTTCCCCGTTGACAAGTAATGTTCTAGTCAAGGTATTGAACCTACACAAGTAAGGCAATCGCGCATGATAATAAGACGCACGAAGACCTTGACTAGAACATTACTTGTCATAGTTTCCAATTGCGGTCCATGTCATACGTTTCCATTGCGGGGGAGCTGCGGGAGAGTGGAGACAAGAGAAGAGAGGGAGAGACGTGAGACAATTTTGATAATTTTTGAGTGCTCTCTAGCATGTAGCATTCTAGTGAATAGTAGATTCTCTTCGTTTTTCAATTTCGGTTCCATTGGTACCTAGATTGAAGACTATGGAGAATGGAGTAGAAAGTTACGAAGATTTTTAGTTTTTTTAGGGTTGAGAATGATCATTATACATTGAGAGTGATGGGTTGGGAATTTTCATTTCTAATCTCTTGGTTTTCATGATTAAGTTCCATGTGAATTTAATTTGAAAATTTTGGAGATGGAAATTGAAAGTTATGAGAGTTTATAGATTTTAGGGTTTGGAGAGATTGTTTTCTTATGTGAGTTGGGATGTGAGGGATTATGGTTTTGCAGATATGGGGAGATATGGAGAGGAGTATCATGTGTTACTATCATTATTCTTGTGCTAGCCATGGCTACACCTTCCCATGTGGGGTCGCCTAGAGCGGGTCGGGATACACCATGCCTGGTGTGTCACCGACGCTTTACCTCGCAAGGAGTAAAGACCCATGTGGGAAGGATGCACAAGGACTATGATTGGACCACTTGGGATGCCCACGTGAGACGAGCGACCACATCGACAGCAGTGACACTCGGGATTATGCATGCTTCTTCTATACCTTTGTTGATCGTTCTAGGGATACCGATCGAGTCGTGGGAGTGGTTAGCTTCTTAGGTGGGTTGCATTTTGGGGTTATTTGAGACTAGTTTTCCATGTCCACGTCTATTCCATAGGCTACCCCGCACACTCCATGATGAGGCTAGACAGGCTTTTTGCCTACCACTAGATCGTTTGGCACGTGATCTCTTGGACAAGTGAGCGTGGTTCGTGTTCCTCCTACTCCCTTGATGGTGTCTTCGTTATGCTAGAGGGGGACGCACGGGGCATAGAGAGGTGGCAGCTAGATTTCATCGATCGCCAGCGGGGGATTGGGCAGCACTTCAGGAGGAGTCTATTAGGGCTACACAATTTAGGAGACAGGCATCGCCACAGGATAACATAGATTCCACTCGATTACGACGATGTAGGACATTGGGTCAGGCAGGAGAGTTTAGTAGAGCAGCACAAGCGCTACACCCTTTGTCTATAGCGAGTCCTACTGATGAGACCATCTCTTCCCTACGCTCATTGCATCCTATAGCAGTAGAGGGACTACCACTAGAGGTCTTAGATTATCAACATGAGCAGCCTTTATGTCTTGATAGGTCGCTATTTGCACAAGCATTGTGCACTGCCCCTCGCCTTTCCTCAAGAGGCTTGTTAGGGATGGTTTATGAGCACCTTAGAGATTGCTTCCAGGCAGATGATCCTTCTAGTGGTTTTACCGAGTTGTTTCAGGTGGCTGCCGCAGTAGCGAGAGGAGACATTCTATGTTTATTAGTCGGGTCTTAGGTGCTAGTCAACTTCTTGCAATTGAGAAGGACACGGGAGGCATTAGACCGATTGCTATTGGAGAGATCTTTTTGCGTTTGGTCAGTTGTACCATTGTCCTTCAACATTGTTCTCACTTTCGACAGCACCTTAGTCCACATCAGTTTGGAGTAGCTACACTTGGAGGATGTGAGGCTATATCTTTAGGCATTAGAGCACTCCTAGATATCCATCCGGAGTGGGTCGTCCTACAGGTGGATGTTGAGAACGCTTTTAATAGCGTCTCATGTGCATCCATCTTTAGAGAGCTTAGGGAGGCTGGTGGATCCTTGGCGAGTCTCATTCCTTTTGTGCGGTCTTTTTATGGCTCTCCTGCTTCCCTTTACTACCAGCATGGTGGTTCATAGGAGGGAGTCAGCTGTTGGTACACGACAGGGAGATCCTTTGGGGGGGGGGGAGCCCTTATTTGCCATGGCTCACTTTAGAGCTCTCCTATCTACTACTTTGGCCATGCCAGGTTGTGTATTTCCTTCCTTGGCAGATGATACACACATCGTAGGCCCTGTAGATCAGATTAGGCATGCCTTTGACTACTTGACTACCGAGCTACATCTAGTAGGCTTGAGAGTCAAGGTGTCA
Organism: Lunularia cruciata; assembly: GCA_948567375.1. NCBI lineage: Eukaryota > Viridiplantae > Streptophyta > Marchantiopsida > Lunulariales > Lunulariaceae > Lunularia > Lunularia cruciata. Next base: position 17,332,717 of record OX419760.1, read on the forward strand.
AAGTGTAGGGCATGGTCCCTTTTAGGTATCCCTCCCCACCTTGAGCTTCCAGAGGGGTATATCACATCCACAGATGGACTTTGTGTTCTTGGAGTGCCAGTAGGATTGGAGGATTTCGTCACACGCTTCTTGGACGCTGCCCTTGCAGAAGATGTTCTCCATGTGGATGACCTTCCATTACTAGGAGATCCGCAGGTGGTATTTGGTATACTCTCTTCCAGTATTGCTCGTTGACCATCCTACCTCATCCGTATAGTTCCCTCCTCACCGTCCTTCCTATCACGTTTGAGAGCATTTGATAGGAGGATTATGGGAGTCTTTGGTGATATTATTAGACCAGGGACTTTTGAGTGTGTGATAGGGGATTTGGCACGTAGACAGACGGCTCTACCGATCTCATGTGGTGGGGTTGGCTTGCTTTCTATGGAGGAGATGGCACCTATAGCATTTTTGGGTAGTTAGGCTCTCTCGGCACCCCTACTTGCCTCTTGTTTTGTGTTTGCTAATAGGCCGGTTTTGGAGACTTATGTGACAGAGGTGGAGGGAGGATCCTTTTCTCTCCAAGTGTTATTGCGGCAGACGAGAGACAGTCTATCCCCATGAGCACGAGAGGGTTTTCCATCGTTTGCTTCACTATTGTCAGATTGGACTAGAGGTCTACAGTCTTCCTTGATGGAGCGACAGTGTGAGCATACGCTACATTCTCTCTTAGTTGACTTGTCCATTCCTCACGCTACTAGATCACGGCTACACTCTTGCTCCGGCAAGGGTGCAGGCTCATGGATCCTAGCTTGACCATGCATTAGGGCTTTTTGACTCACACCGGCTACTTTCTCTATAGAGATGAGGTTTTGCCTAGGTTTGGTCCACCCATTTGCATCTTCACTACTCACTTGTGAGTGTGGTTCTACACTAGATGCAGCGGCGGTCCACATGACACAGTGTCCTTTCGGAGGACAACGGATAGCTACACATGATGCCATTAGAGACATAGTGTTTGCTATGGCACGAGAGAGTGGATACTTAGCTTGGAGGGAGCGTTCATATGCATTGCAGATGACACGTGTCAGGGCAGACTTATACTTGGTCTGAGATGATCAGGTGACAGTAGCGGATGTCGTGGTCACGGACCCTACGCGGGATATAGTTTTGGAAGGAGTGATTACCCATCCCCTTGGATGGGTGGCGAGTGCAGCAGCAGGTTGCAAGGTCTCCAAGTATAGGGGCATGCAGCGAGGTCACCTCTTTGTTCCTCTAGCCTTGGAGTTATATGGAGCGATGGACACGGCATTTGACACATTTGTCAAGGAGTGCGCAAGAGCTTATCATGTTAGGTGCAGGGGGTACCACTCTCACTCTCATACTTTGTAGCTTACTTTAGACAGCGTGTGTCCATTGCTCTATAGAAGGTAGTGGCTGGTGCAATCCATAGGAGAGCAATCACATTAGGTGATGTTTCTTCGGATGCTCCAGTTGTGTGTAGACCGTACGACTTGCATAGCTCGGATATCTTAGGTGCGGTAGGGTAGATTTCTCATACAGACTCTATTGGGGCTTAGCCCCATGTTACCTTTTTTGTCTCTCCCTTGTACGGCTTGATGGGGTCTTCCCATCCTTCATTTTTCCTACGCGGTCGCCCTTTCCCTTTCCATAATATGACTAGAACATTACTTGTCATAGTTTCCAATTGCGGTCCATGTCAAACTATCGCGCAGGATAATAAGAGGCACGAAGACCTTGACTAGAACATTACTTTTAAACCCAAGTCATAGTTTCCAATTGTGGTCCATGTGGGCGATGTCCTTGTCAAGATATTACACGAAGACACAAGTAATCAAAAATGCAACCGGTAGACAGTACCATCGGCGTACAGGACAATGCTTGTACTCCAGGTTTGCTCTTAGTTTTGTGAAGAGTTGAACAAAAAATATACTCAAACAAAGTTTCTTGTCATTCATTGAGACAAAATCTGTGTGGGGTCCAAAAGTCTAATAACCTTTCTTGGATGAACTCCAGTCATTTCTTTTGGTTAAACTCTAGGGGATTGTTAAATCAACCCCCTCTTTTGTTAAAACGTCCGTGGTCCAATAATTAACGCTTGTGGGAGTTGGATTGCTTGTTGACAGCAAATGGTGTGAATAGGGGATACGGAAATGGATATTTTTAATTAAGAAAATATCAAAAATAATTTGAAGTATTGATATTATAAATTTATTTTAAAGATTTTAATGTTAAAAAATAATTTTAATACTTGGCGAGTTAAATAAAAAATGGAAATATGGAAAATTTTTAAAAATGTAACTAAAAAGTGTTATTGATAAATATAATATTATAAATTTATTTCAAATAGTTTATTTATCTTTACACAAATAAAATTGATATTTAGCAAGTTTTGATGCTTGTTCCAAGTATTATTGGTTTTGGTTGGAGCCATGTCCATCTTTGAGGTTTCATGGATCTTTGAGGTTTCATGGATGATACAGATTTGGTACAATCTGAACGCCTCATATATGGTGGTTGAAGGACAGCAATATGAAGGTTGATGATCAAGCTTTGTCCCTCTAGTGTAATTCCTTGACCTTACCACGTGTGGAGGCAGATTCTCAAATCCCTGAGCCATGTAGGGAAAAAATTATTTGATATAATAGGGGGTTTCAGAAATAGTTAGACGAAGTTTCATAACTTTTCATATAGATAGTTACGGAGCGTAGACTAAATCGGTATGGGGTGTGAAGGGGGGCAGAAAAGGTCTTGCTACGGAGTTCGGGCCCAAGTTCTTTATTATTAGCACTCCATATGAGGTGGTTCATAGAAAATAAGGGATACAGAATTTCCATTATCACTCCATAGTGCATTGATTACGTATTAGGGTTAATAAAGTATATCGTTGAAGGTTAATAAAGTATATCGTTTAAGGTTATCATGAAAGTGGCGGCCACCAAAGGGGGCATCCTTGATGTTCAAGAACACCCATGGTAATCAAAAGTTGATAGATTTATACACTAGATGACCCGTAACTAAATTTTCGACCACTGAGGAAGATTGGAGGGACCATGAGTTGAAAGATTTGAGTGCATGCAAAAATTGAAAGCGGGAAGAAGATTTGAGATACCCAGAGCTAGAGTTGGAAGGGGGAGTGAATTTTGACAACAAAAGAAGATTTGAGAGACCTGTAGCCAAAGCTTGAAGGGGGAGTGAATTGGTTTTGAGTGGGAAGATTTGAGTGTGAGTTTTGGGAATGTTAGAAGGAGGAGTGCTTTTGTTTGAAAGGTTACTCTCCAAAATTCTCAATTTCATTACTAAAAAGTTTAGTTTATGATAGTTGTCTCATGGTACAACTATGAAATGTATGCACTTGTTCTCCCTTGAGTGATGAAATGAAATTCATGAATTGGTTTTCTTGTTAAGGAATGAAAATTATGGGATTGTTTGTTTTTAGTGTGCATAGAATAGAGATGCACCCTTGCCAAAATTTAGGAGGTTTCTTTTTTGTTTTGTGCATAGAGAATAAAAATGCCCCTTTGCCAAACTTTACGAGGTTTTTTTTTGTGTGCACAGAGAATAGAGATGCCTCTTTGCCAAAATTTATGAGGTTATTTTTTTCTATGCGCAGAGAATAGAGATGCACCTTTGGCAAAATTTACAAGGTTATTCTTTTTTGTGCGCAAAGAATAGAGATGCCACTTTGCCAAAATGTACGAGGTCGTTTTTATTTCTCTGCGCAAAGAGTAGAGATGTTTTTTTTCTGTGTGCAGAGAATAGAGACGCCCCTTTGCCAAAATTACAAGGTTTTTTTTTTCTATGCACACAGAGAAAAGAGATGTGACTTTGCCAAATAAGGAGTTATGGATGGTGAATAAAAGTCCAACGTTAAGTCATGCCAAGAGAGGGAGCACTTGTGTAGAACTAACTAGAAATATTTGGAAATGTATTCAGTGGATGATTTGGTTAGATTTGGAGATATTGCTACAAGGATTAGAAGATGAAGAAGAAGAATTAGGAGGAGATTTAGATATGCTAGAATTTTTTATTAGTGGGTGGGAGTATGCACATACTCATCGATACTTGGAATCCAGTGTTACTTACCCTTGTAGTAGAGAGTTTGTGATGGAGTATTGTAAAAATCTTGATACTAAGGCCTTTCGACAACTTACTAGAATGGATATCAATTCTTTTTCAACATTAGTGGATTTTATTAAGACTCATGCAATTTTTAAGGAAAGATACAGAAAAGAGCAAACACCCATGTGGATCCAAGTTGCCCTAGCCTTGGATAGATTTGGGCATCACGGCAATGGAGCTTGTGTTGCACGGGATTTAAATATTTGGGGCATTAGTGTTGGTTCAACACGTGCTTTTAATGATAGAGTTATGACAACTATATTAGATGTTATGAGGAGTGACGTTGCTTGGCCCGAGCTCAAGGAGAGGAGAAGGATATCTAATTTTTTTGCACACAAAGGTTTTCTTGGTTGTGTTGGTTTGGTAGATGGAACATGGTTTCCTCTTGCAGCTCGATCAACAGTGGATGGGAAAATATATTTCAGCCACAAGCGTTCATATTCTATAAATGGCCAAGTGATTTGTGATGATAAAAAGAAGAATTATACATTTTTCAGGAGGTACGTATATGTTGTTTTGTTAGGTATTTTTTCAAAGCATTGGTGATCCTTTTTGTATGGTTTACTAAAAGTATAAGTCGGTTTATTTATTTGCAGGAATGCTAGGATCATGTCATGAAATGACTTGTTTGAAAAAATCATCACTATGGAATGATTTGAACCAGAGAGGGAGTTGTTGCACTTTTGAGGCAAATGAGTACCTTTTAGGTGATGCATGTACCCATGCATCACCTAGTCCCCGCTTTCAAGCAAGCCCGATCAGAGGACAAGCAGGAGTTTAATAAATATTAGGCAAAGGAAAGAGTGATAAATGAGCATTGTATAGGAGTATTGAAAGCTAGATGGCATTCTCTTTGTGAGTTAAGAGTGCAACTCAAAGAAAATAGTAGAAATGCTTATTTATTAAAGTGGGTGTCCGTGTGTATTATTTTACATAATTTTTTAATCAATAGGCCAGACCTTTTGTTAGATGACAATGGCGGATTTACAGAGGAAATAAAAATAGATTTAGAAATGTCTTTTCATGGTATAGAACTTGGTAGAGAAGAAAGTAGATAAAGGGTGATGCAACACTGCCTTTATTATCACAATGATGATGCAAACTCAAAAGAAGGTAACTCAAAGGAGGCAGGAAAACTTGCTGTTGAAGGAGAGAGTTGGCAAAAATCAGAATTCGAGAGGAAGAGAGCATTCAAGATTCTAGAGAAAGAGCAGGAGAAGGAGATTTGAGAGAGAGAACAAGCAAGAGAAGGAGATTTTGAGAGAGAGAAAGAGTAGGAGAAGGAGATTTGAGAGAAAGAGCAAGAGATAAAGAGAGCATTCAAGAGATAGAGGAGAGATTTTCTAAATTTGAACCATGGTAGAAATCTAGGGATATGAAAAGATGGTTGACGTGCCTGACATAAGAAATACTCAGGAGGGAAATTGGCTCATTGCCTTTCATACCATTCAACACCCCACAAAGTTCATCAAGTGGTGTTGGTTGGACAAACATCAGATTTGAACTATTGTCTCCGGGATTCGAGAGGTCCATCTAGACATAATCGGACTCAAAATTACACTTGGACTTCACTACCCATGTACAAAGGTATTATTCAAACCTTTTGAATTTTTTTCTTTTCATTTCTCTCTACTTTCACACCTTTTTGCAAGTCAAGATTGTGATTTATGCATGTTAGGCCTCAAAATTGTCAGTGCCTCTCAGCCCTATCCCGCAGTGCCTCCTGGCATCCCCTAGCGCCTTGAGCACCTTGCAGCCCTATCTCATAGCGCCTCCTAGCGTCCCCCAATGCCATCTGACGCTGTCCCTAAACCCTTTGCATGAGCGCCTTCCAGCGGCTCCAAGCGTCACCTAACACCATCTGGTGGTCCTTCCTAAAATCCTCTGTCCCGTAGTGGCTTCTAGTGCTGATGTGCCATTGGGTGCATCAATGCACAACATGGGGTGACCTCCCGGTGCCCCACAAGGGGGCGCTGTCCATGCATGCCTTTGGGGGTCCCGGAGCGGTGCCTTGGGGTGGTGCACAATGGCCCTCAACGGCATTCAACCCTTTTTTCTTGTCCGGAGGTGGCTTCAAGCGGCGGCGAGCAGCACCCGGTGACTTCAATCTATGTCATTGAGGTTTAAGATAATTTTCTTGGTGTGTTTTGTAGGTCCTTCCATATACAGAGTTTGTGAGTTCTTGGGACAAGGTCTCTTGCACTAGTTTGGTAAGAGGGAGACAATTTCAGTTGACCATTGATATAGTTAGAGATGCACTTGCCATGCCAAGGAGAAGAACACCAAGACGGAGGACAATTCCTTACAAAACTGTTTTAGATTGGTTTCCACAAAGGGACAGGGTTGCAAAAAGATATCTTGCAAGACAATGTGTGTATCTTGCATTTAGAGCTTTCTTCCAATTGATGGGTGCACTTGTTGCACCCACTATTAGGCCCAAGATTGTACATGGGCATTTAGTACTCAACACAAAGACCAAGTTGAGGAGATTTGGTGTGGAGGATTATGATTGGGGAGAGTTAGCATCTAGAGCTATCATTGCAGAGGTGTGGAGTTTGCAAAGCCAATTGAGTAGTCCTAAGGGGCACAAGTTTAGGTTCACCTTCCTTGGGTAGATACTCACTCATCTCTTTGTGGAGAGAGGTTTCATTCCAGAGGAGGACGTGATATACCTGAGTGATGGAGAGGAGGAGATTATACACAAGTGAGAGTATGATGATGATCATGAGGATGTAGATAGCTTAGATGAGGACGAGACTACTAATGATGGGGAGGATGAGGGAGAGGATGAGGATGGTGAGTGATTGATTAGGTTTGAGTTTTGTCATATATATATATATATATATATATATATATATATATATATATATATATATATATATATATATATATATATATATATATATATATATATATATATATATATATTTGTATGTTGGAAAACATACAAAGCTCTTTTGTATATACCATTACCGGATTTAATAAATAAGTGGATTTGTGAAGCTTTAATCAATGAACTTGTGAACTTGGTGTATTTCTGAAATTCTAATATGAATTTGTATTTGATGGATAACTAAATGTACCACTTTTGAACAGAAGTTCAATAGATTCGTGTTGAGACACAACCCTTACCCTTTGTTGAGATAGCTTCTTTTCCCTCTTCTTCCACTTCATCACTTTCTCCATCTATGGAGGGGGTTGGTGACCCCATGCATTTCAAAGTCCATTCACCTCCTTCTTGTTCAGTTGACATCAGTCATATTTTAGATGATTGTGTTTGAGTGGCTGAGTGTAGAGAGAGAAGTTCCTAGAGCGTGAGAGTAGATTAGAGAGTGTAGAGGAGAGAGAGAAATTAGTGCTAGAGCGCAAGAGTAGATTGGAAAGTGTAGAGGAGAGAGAGGTTACTACTTGAGCGCAAGAGTAGATTAGAGAGTGCAGAGGAGAGAGAAAGAGATTACTTTTAGAGAGAGAGAGACTCCTTTGTGAGCGAGAGGATTTACTCACTACAAAGGAGGAGAGGCATTAGACCTTGCTTACTTTTGAGATGGAGAGAGAGCAAAGATTAGCTGACTTGGACTTGGACATACTAGGTGCCGCTGCCATTGCAGGAGGTTATAGGGTCAAGTTATAGAATCAGGCACAAGAGTTAGCATATGCTATAGAGAGGTGTGAGAATGCACATGTTCAAGTAGAGGAGAGTGAGAGTAATCTAGTTCAGATGAGGGCTCAAGTGGCTTATCTTGGACCGAGACTCCGTACTATTGCTCACCAGACCCATACTCGTCATGAGATGCAAACCCAAACTGATGCCACCCATGTGTTACCTCATAGTGTGGAGACTCAGGGCACTCAGACTGAGTTTAGAGAGAGGATTCATCTATCAAGGGAGTATATTCCACATACTCTCTTCCCAGGCTTCTTACGGAAGAAGATTATTGTAGTTGTTACTTGTTTGGCTCCATTATGGATTTGTGGTGCTATTGGTTTCCATGCATGGGAGAGCAAGACAACTAGGCAATGGTGGTGCCCTCACACACAGGCCGGGCCTGTAGGGCGGGTAGCCCGTCCTGGTGTTAGCCATTTCATCTAGTTCTGTTTGCTACACTTTGAGGTTATCTTGTGGATCGATCTTACTTTGGATGGAGTGGAGTGGTTGCTACAAAGCATGTGGCAGTGGTCCAAACTCCCAAAGGGAGTTCACACCAGGTCTCGCCTCATAGCCTATTTTTGTTCTATAGATATCCAGCCAAATTCTGAGTTTAAAGGACTTAGAGTTAGATCATATGAGCATCTTACTTCATTAGGTTTACCTCTTTGTGATCTTTTGATCATAGATAGTTATGCACTCTCTTATTATAGTAACCATACACACGGTGCTATCCACTCTACCCACTTCTATTCTTATAGGGTACAAAGAGCATCATACACTTGGTCATTTGACCCTTTGATGAGTGCTTTGGACAGTTTGTCCATGACGATAGGCATGCTGTTAGTTGGGCAGAAGAGGAGTGGACATCAGGTAGATTGAGTTCTTATAGTAGTGACTCATATTCTCTCTTCTTGCTAGTAGTATCATGCACCAAGACTTGGATGAGAGCGAGTGGCCCTATGGTGGTCATTGAGTCCATTTAGGATTCAACATCATGTATACCATCATAGACTTGAGGACGCAATAGTAGCACTTAGATACCATGCTGCATCTGCCTCTTCTTCTTCACATCCTCCTCTACCATAGTCACCGTCACATGTTTAGGTTTTATTGGCTCCCCATTTATATACATCTTTTGTTCATTTATCCCCATGTATACATTTATTTTTTATACTCATATATATTTTAGTTTACACTTGTGAAATTCTCATACCTTTGTTTAACTCTCATATTTTCATGTGCTATATACTCAATTGTGCCTTTTGCATCAAACGGGACATCACCTGCACCTATGTGCGCCACCCACATCATGAGTCACCATAGTTCACCTAGTACGAGCATCCCTCAATGGCAATGAGCATCGACAAGTGCCAACAAGCTAGGACGAGTGCCACCTATTTAACCCAAGCACCTACAAGCGCCTACCACCACTTACAAGCACCGATGAGCACCGCCAAGCGCCAACGAGCGCCAACAAGTGGCCCTAGCCTTAATTTAACAAAGTGTAGCCTGGAGCGGCGACGAGTGGCGACAAGCGGTGGTAGAAAAGAGTTGTGGGTGGCACTAAGCGGCAACTTGTGGCATCTTGGGCAGACTAGGTGGAGCAAAGAAAAAACATGGGAGATAAAACATGGGAGGTAATAACTAGGGATGAGTAACATTTATCAAGTTTCCATAACTCATCTTTATTATAATCATAATAAAGGTTACATGTTGCTATACTATTTGCTATCACTATTAGTAGAGTAGGATGGACATTGAATGTGAGTGAGCACTTTAAAATAGTTACTTATCTCCTTGGGAGTTTTCCCAACCTGTATGAGACTCATTTTGATTTCATGAGTGTGCTTTGCTTCCAAACTCTTCTCCTTAAACTTGTGTTTGTCTGCCCTAGCTTTCCTTCTATATGCGCTCATTTTTTTTTCTCAATTTCAATTTTCATCTTCTCTATCTCTAATCTAACCTGCTCTGCTTCCATTCTCATCATTGTTTTCTCTCTTTTCCTCATGTTGGTGGCTTCTAGTTCAGCTAGTCATAACCTCTCCCTGGATTCTATAGTATCTACCTTCAACATTGTTATTTTTGCTAAATCATGAGACAATGACATACTAGGTGACAACATGTGTACCTTACTTGCTGATATTCCACCTTTCCTCCTCTTTGGGTCACGTTCTCCTTCTTGGTTGATGAAAGTGCACTCGAATCCATCCCTTGTAGAAGTTAAAAGCGGTGGTGTAATGAAAAGCAAGTCTTCAATCGGTGAAACAGATGGAGACTCATCCTCGGGTGATAGGATTCCATTGTCCATGCCACTTGGTATACTTTCCACCCCTTGGGTGTTTGCGATTAACTGGGGCCCGAGTTAGCGAGCACCACCTCTAGAGGAGATGTGAATTGCGAGCACTCATGTGCACCTTCATGGACCTCCTCCTTGCCACAAATCTCGCTCAACGTGGGATTAAAATCTCCAAAACTTACCATTGCAAGGGGACTAATGTTTGCTATGGTCCCAAATATAGCTTCCATTCTTGCAAAATGTAGGCACATTGTATCCAATTTATCTTCTATAGTTCTCCAACTCTTGCCATATTCCTTCTCCGTGAGACCTTCTCCAATGGCCTTCTTAAGCTCTTGAGTCTCTTTGTATTTTTTCATGTACCGCAACCATTTCTTGTAAAGCCTATCACATGTCATAGAAGTATGAAATCTTTGTCCCTCCCTAATAAAAAATGTTGCCATGAAACTAAATGCGCTAGATTTCTGAATGGGCTTTTTGCAATTCACACCATGAATCTGTGCAAAATGCTCAGAGTCCTCCAAATAATCCAATATTTGGCTATAATGGTGCGTTGCCATGCAAAATTGTTCATCCTCCTTTGTTTTGACTGGTGCAGATGAAGCCATCCTCAACAGGTCTAAATTTCCTAATGGTTGTTGAGGTTGCGAATCCAAAGATGACTCTATAGGTATTGGATCAGCATCGAAAAGTGAGTCTCTTGCACTAAACAAGGTACTTGATCTCCCGTTGCAAACAAGATTTTGCACTCCCGGTGTCAAATTCCTCAACCCCTAATCAATTTGTTGATTTCCGCATGGCGGCACTGATCATTTCCCACACCAATGCAAAACTACAAAACCGGTACTTGCCTGACAACTCGCACATTTGCTCGGGAGGGTGGTGAATTTGAGTTTAGAATTTAGAATTGTTGAGATGGGGCATTTGGATCTTGAATACACAAACTAAATCATAAATAATTTTGACCTATCTAACCACGTGTCCATCCTCTTGAGAGAACATGTCACTTGGTCTGACAATCATTTATTTAGTTACGGCCTTCCTAATCCGATACATCATGCTTGAGTTTTATAAATGAATGCAATTTGGATAAAATATCCCATAACTGAATTTACATAGTGAACATAGTGTTCACTTATTACACTCTAGTCTGGTTACAAAGTTCACTAAAATGTATTTCGAAGTTTGTTAAGAATCCCTTAGACATCCATCAAATCTATTTCTGACCCCGTAATGTATTCATCTTCTAATTCCCGTCCTGTCAAGGACCCAGGAACATCGCCAACACCATGCGGAGGTTGAAGGACAGCAGCAGTATGAAGGTTGATGATCAAGCTTGTCCCTGTAGAGTAATTCCTTGACCTTACCACGTGTGGAGGTAGATTCTTAAATCCCTGAGCCATGTAGGGAAAAATTTATTCGATATAATGTTTTCATCTTCTAATTCCCGTCCTGTATTCATCTTTTAATTCTCGTCCTGTCAAGGACACTGGAACATCGCCAACATCATCTGATCTGAGTTATTTGAACTCATGCACAGCTAGGGCAATTCCTACATGAAGCTGCTGACGAGGAAGTGAAGCAAGGAGCTCGAGCAAGCTTTGGTGTATAGTCTCGGAACTTGGTACATTTACATGATTAACAAGGTAGGGTATTTGGTCCTTCGAGTTCTTCTCTAGATTAGAGCATGAGATGAATATTTTCTTGCTAAATCATGAGATGCTAAATTTTCATGAGATGCTTATATAGTCGGGTAGAGCTTATGTGATTGACATCTCTTTATTAACTTGTCTTAATAATGTCGATGAGGATGACACAATTGAATTTTTAGTTGAATTGGAGCAAATAAAGAAGGAGAGAAGGTGCTAAAGGTTTATCAATCCAAATCTTCAAAATTTTTTTCCCTCCTCATTTTAGAAGTAGTTTTTGTAAAAGGTAACTAAGCTGCTTAAATTTGTGGCCCGGTTGGTAGTGAGAGCCTGAATTCTTTCATTAGGAGTTTTTGTAAAAGGTAGCTGAACTAACTGCTTAAATTTATGACTCGGACTGTAGAGAGAGCATGGATTCTTTAATTAGGCACTTTCCTTTAGCAATGTTTAGCAAGGATTTCTCTATGTTAATGCTACATAAATGACTCTCAAAGTGCACCACCAACAGCTATTTCAAATCCTACATCAAAACTTCAAGTCAATTTGCAAACAGTGAAACCTCACATCAGAAACAGAGCCATGAGGAGAAACAGTTCAAACAAAGCAATGAATCTCGTGGAAGCAGATTCTCTCCTTGCACGGTTTGGAAGTCACTTTCAATTGATACCTTAACAGGACTCTTCAAGGGACTGTTGAGATTGCAGGCTTTCAGCAGGATTTTTGAGTCTTGCAACTCGAGCATTTTCTATGTGTTAACTTGTCAAGGAGCTCTAAATATTGGATTGAATTTAGATTACAACAACTCAAAAAGAAAATACGAGTTTGATCCGATATACAACTTAATCCAGTACTAAGTTGACCAAAGACTAAGTCGACTTGGTCAAGTACCAAGTAGGTATCCCGTGGAACTCCAAAGACGAGCACGGCCTTCACTCTCCCCATCCAACATTCCGAATCAGCATCAAGGTTCGGCGAATGCTAAAATTATTTTATAAATATTAAATTGCTTAGGAAAGGGTTATAATATCAAGTATCTTGATGAGGGTATTTCTGACATCTCTCTTCTACAAAAGAGATCGAGTTAACAATCCCAAATTCTAATCGGAGCTCGAACTCTGCATAGGCTCGCCCCACCAAGCCCAAAAGTTTAATCACCTTTGTGGAATTCAGTAATTTCTTCTTGCCGAACTCCCTGGTCCGGCATGGATTAGGCTCTAACTTCTCACGGCTGAACCCCAAAGGCAAACGAACTCGTTAGCCCGACATTTCTTTTGCCTCCGAACTTTTGAAAATCTAATGTCTTGCGGCTGAACCCCAAGCGAAACTTCCTCCCGAACTTCCAGATCCACCCGAGGATCTAAATTAAAGTCTAAATTCTTCTGGTTGAATCCCAATCCGGACCGAAAGTTTAATTTCTTGGACTTCGGGCTTCAACTCCAGACCGGACCGAATTCTCTATCCTGGTCGAAAGTCTAATTCGTTCTGACCGAAATCCATAGAGGTCCGGCCGCAACCTGGAGCCAAATTCGTCGTTCCCCTTGAAAAGCTAATTTCTTCCGGCTGAATTCCAGTCCCGCCGCAACTTCGGGTTCAATTCTTGTCGGGGACCCTGTCGCGTCGAGCTGAACTCCAGAAAACTGTTTAGATATTTGTTCCACTCATACACCTTGCATTCCGCCCCAAGCCGGACACGGATGATCTTTTCTTCCTCAGCAAACCATTTGCCCTAAAATAACACAATTCCATATCATTACCGTTCTCCACAACATTCAACTGACAGTCAATCCAAAAGTCCTCAATTATAGAAAACTCCAGTCCGTTTTCGAGCAACTACGATAGACAAAAATGAAACTGCCATGTTCTACTTGAAATTGGATCTTTCAACTACAGTGAAGAATTACAAGAAGTCGAATTGTTGTGATCCTAGATTCCCAAACAGGCTCTCGTGTGTCACGTCAAGCTAGAAGGGGTACTGTTACATCTTTCTGCTAACTTGGGGTGCCCGTTAAGTCGATGTGCCGAGGTTGGCGTACTGTTAAGTCCATCTCTGCCCTATCTTCAGTCCTCTTGCCACCATAGTACGCCGGACTGCCGTTCACATAAAAGTTCATGAGTTGCTGTGCACTGAAGTGGAACGTGTTCTGGAACTTTCTGCAACGGTGGGTTTCCACTGACACTACACGGATTGCTTTCGCCTTGCTTGGAGGCGGTCGGTCGTCACATACAGTTGCAACAGGAAGAACCAGTAATTCCCACACCACATGCTTCCCGTAGAAACCGATGCAGACCAAACAAGGCTGTGTGTACGCACGACTGCAATCATGGGTTAGTCTTGTCATCATGGCGACTCGACTCGTTGACCTCTCGGTTAGTCGTTACTGGTCCTCTGATTTTCCGACCATTTCCATTCGAATTAACCTCATTTGCACTTGAGATTCGGCTAAGTTGTTGCGTTTTGTATTTGATTTTCGACTTGCATAGCTCCGATACCATAGATGCTGTTGGGCAGATTCTTTTAACCGATACTATGGTGGGTTTAGCTCCATTTTATCCTTTGCGGTGTCGCCGTCTTGTTTTGTTTTCTCCTTTTTTACTTTAATATCTTTCAATATATATCATTATGTTTTAGGTGATCTATTTGTATTTGAAATCGCAAATAAGTCTCTGCTTTTTATCCTAATTTAGTATATATTCCCATGTACTAGATGCTTTAAGGGTTTGTCTACTATATATATGGGCTCCGGCTAATGGAGCTCATAATGCCTCTTAGATATATAAAATATGAATCGAGATTTATATAATTTTAATTACAAATTGAATGGTGGTTAAATTTTTTTTTTATCTTCTCTTTACCATGCGACAGCAAATATAATCATTTTTTGAAAAAAAAATTAGTTGCACATCGCATTTGAATAAAGTAAATGACAAGAGCGGGGCCTTCAAGCATAAATAATGACATTATCCACACCAAAGGGAAAGAGAACCATTACACACCATGTTATAGTCCTGTTATTTTGCATCTTTGGTTATACTATTTTTGAACATTTTAAACCCTAGTTCGATAATCTCTTCGATGGGTAGCACGAGGTGCTCTCTTGAGGAGAGAAAATAGAAGGATCTTTCACCAATCACATTTTCTTCTTATTTAGATAAAATTTTTTTTTGATTTTACAATTACTTGAAACATTAAATTTACATAGACATGCAAGGGCAATAAAAGTTCCCTCCCAATTTACCATGTACATCATTGAAAAACATATGTCCCGTGGTTCAACAATAGATTACTTTATCTCTTTCCACCTTGTTTTACTTCAGAATCAGAGTCCTGCATATGCATAGGGTTTTGACACATATTCATCGACCTCATGCTCATTCGCTTTTCATCTTTTGATGCCTTATCTTCCTTTTTCTTGTTCCCTCGAGCTATACTACTTTGACAATTCCTTTTTACTTCAAATCTCGAGTGGCAAGATCGAGTTTATATATTCTAGTAAGCGTTGACTATGCCGAACATCTTGAATGATCTCCGGAGCAAGATATTTTAGTGCACACCCACAAAAAGCTTCTGCGTCGGAGACTGCAGGATAAAGCCTTCCTCTCTCTGATGCATGGTCGCAGAGATTATCTACATCTGCAATCTGTTCTACCTAAAACAAATTTCAATCATAAGTTCATGACTGAGTCTTGGTCTTTCACCGATAAATGATCCACCACATAACTGACGTTAGCCCTACGGTCCTGGAACTTTCAAACTGGAAAAGCTAGTCAGCATAAGATTAAATATGTCTGTACCGGACAGCTTACTGGTGGGAAAGAGGGCTGGTCATATCCTATAAATTGGACCGAGTTTAAGCTCATTCTCATCAAACGGAGCTCTCTGCTTTTCTTACTTTGAAGGTCAGCAATGAAGTTCATTTTCTGTTTAGTTACTCTTGTTATAGCTTTGCTGGTGGGGGACCAGGCATCAGTTGCCTTGGCCCAAGAATCCAAGAAGGTATTTGCCCACTACCTGATCTACTATCCAGATTCTATCGACATCTACAAGCAAGAGATTCAGCTCGCTAAGGACAAGGGAATTGATGCCTTTGCTCTGAACACGAATGTTTACAGAGAGGATTTGTTTGACAAGATGTACGATGCAGCAGACCAGGTTGGAGGCTTCAAGCTTTTCTTTTCACCAGATATCCACATTGACCCCAATGGGCAACTCTCACCTGCCAACGTGGAGTCAATGCTTACACGCTACAAGACTAGATCAAGTCAGTTAACCTACAACGGGAAGACATTCATCTCGGCGTGGCTTGGAAACCAAGATAGTTACTGGAGTCAGTATGGCTTCTCAACAGCAGTGGATGCATGGAATTCTATTTTCACCCAGGCCGGGGGCAAGAGCTTGTACTACTTCGTTCCCTTCTTCCCCACCGATGGAACTTACGATGGACTCAAGTATGGTGTTTACAACGTCTTTGGATCCACTGTGGATGGCCATTATGCATGGGACACTTCTGCATGGAACTATATAAACAACAATTACAACACTCCCGCGACAAGTCCTGGAGATGCAGCTGGTCTGTCGTGCAGCAATGATCTCGGGAAGACCTTCATGTCCAGCGTCTCTCCTTGGTTCTTTAAGAATATTGGGGATTGCTGTGTATCTTCTTGCAGCAGTACTGCTTCGAACCAAGCAGATTGCCCTTGTCAAGTGAAAGGAAACTACAAAGGATCCGGCCTGTGGCTGCAGAAATGGGCGCAAATCATCGCCAATCCTCCACCGCTGGTGGAAGTTGTCACCTGGAATGATTGGGTAGAGGGCCATTACGTCGCACCAGATTACAGCGGTGGTGCTGCATCCTCAAGTTCAACATACCCACCGCTTGACGTGGCAGGATATCCTCACCAAGCGTACCTGGAGATCGGCAAGCACTACATCGACTGGTACAAATCGGGATTGGAACCAACACCTACACAAACTTCAATCTACTTGTTCTACTACACGCACAGCAAAACTGTCTCCATACCTGCACAATGTGCGATTTTGCATGCGGATAAGCTGAGTGATACTCTCTATGGAGCGGTCGTTCTCGCTCCAGGAGCAAGCGCCACCCTCACACTGTCATCTGGAGGCAACACCTACTCAGAAACAACCGGAACTTCCGGTGTCCATGTTATTGGCATGGGATTCTCCCAGGGGACGCAGTCTATCACAATTGTCCGAGGGTCACTGACATTCACGTTGACCGGTGACAAGTTGATTAGCAACTCCAATTTGTCCAAGTATAATTTCAACGTTTACACCAAATTCTGCAAAAACGTGCAGAACGGCTTCTGTGGCAATTAAGCCTCGGTTCCCGAAGTAGACTTCTACCGAACCTCCGGATGACAAGTGGACATTCGGAACAAACCGCGGCTTTCGATCCCATGTGTGCAGACGTCACAAGTCTCCACAGGCAGGACTATTTAGTTCCCCAGTTACGGTCGGATGTGTACTAGTGGATATCGTGCATTGCTGTTTAGCATCTTGTATTT
The DNA here is from genome assembly GCA_948567375.1 of Lunularia cruciata. Lineage (NCBI taxonomy): Eukaryota > Viridiplantae > Streptophyta > Marchantiopsida > Lunulariales > Lunulariaceae > Lunularia > Lunularia cruciata. Next base: position 17,349,959 of record OX419760.1, read on the forward strand.
GATATTTATCTCTGAAGACCAGATGTTATTTTTTCACCAGATTCTTGTCACCATTTTACCTATTTTGTCTCACCCTTGTACGGCTTGATGGAGTCTTCCATCCTTCGTGTTTTCTACGCGGTCGGCGTTTCCCTCGATTCTTGTTTGGAGCTGTGAACTGTTTATATTTATCCGTATGTCCCCTTCTTCCTCATGCAGTCGTCGGAATGTGGACTCTTAGACAGGACAGTACTTGGACATGGAGTATCAGTACTTATCCTCCTCAAACTGGTACTTGGATTGAAGCAACTTCTACTCAGTATTAGGAGCAGTCTCATGCTCACTCGGAGGAAGCAGCCTATCCATTGGCCAGTAGCAAGAATTAAATTTGTGCAATTTGTACATTGGAAAAATGTTTAAAATGTTCCAGCTTTATCGATGTTTTAAGTTGTTCATTGCACGTGATTGTTCCCCTGCTGGCGAACTATAGTTATTTGAAACTTCATGCAAAATCTAGAGTGGTCTAAGTTTTGATTTTCAACGTTTAAAACCTCCGAATTTTATGATCACTTTGTCGCTTTGTAAACGGTAGCAACTAACACGGAATAGGATTACGCATCGAGATAGACTTTTCTTGAATTAACCTCTCCTTGATTCTGGAAGTTAACAGAGTTGATACTCCAAATTCAATTTCCTCGCCTGACGCTGAAGATTCTGGAACCCCGGTGGAGAAATACTCAATAAACGGAAAAAGCATGAGAGAACAGCTTCTTTTCCAATTTAACGTTGCCATGATAGGTATAATCATGACACAGAGTGCTGTCTCAACCCTTGGTTTGTAGTTTTTGACAAGAAAATGGCTTTTTCGTGTTAATCATGACTCCCATTTCACTTTGCGTCGTCATCAACAAGGCTGGAGGACAAACGGACTCAGAAGTCCATCAGCCATTTTCAAGATAACTGGTTTACTAAACGATGGTCACTCGAGCTCTGAGGTTTGCAGTGTATCTAGACCCGTGCGGTTGTCATGGAGATTGGTTCTGTCTTGTGCACTAGAAGAAGAAGGCGACCGCGTAGGAATAACGAAGGATGGGAAGACCCCATCAAGCTGTTTTGTGCACTAGATGGCTATAGGGATACTTTAACTGTAATGTCAGTTAGATCTGCTTATAGAGATCATTAGGGTTCGTGATCAGAGAAGGAAGAAGCTGCATTCGAGGAGAAGGCGAAGAGAGATGTGGTGTATCAGCAGACTTACTTGTGAGAATTTGTTGTTTCTGTCCTTGAATTCCGGTTGGGTGTAGATTTCTGGCACAGGGAAATTTACTGCGGACGCGTACGGTACGATGGGATTGCCGTGGAATGAGATGCAGGCGCTGTCGAACTTGCTCACAGAATCTGACGAAGCAAAAGTCTCGATTCTCACCGTTCTCCCGTTTCGTGACCAGCAGGCAGATCCAAAGTTTTTTTCGTGTCATAGGACTATGATTGAATACCTACCGTTCTGTGCTTCAAATTAAAATAATCGCAAACCACAGCTTGGACAGCTCCCGTAGCAATTGCTAGAACTTTCCGACTTACGTGGCTGCGGTGATTTCACTCGATTTCTGCTACTTTCGCCCCAGCTTGTAATCTCGGTAGCTTAGTTTGTGTACCTTTGACTCTACTAACACCATCTAATTTGTTCTCTCTTTTCGTTCCCCTTCCGCGGACTCACCCGGAGACCAACATAGATTGCCGCCCCCATCGAGCTCTGTTTCGGAGTCATTTACACATCTGTCCATTGCAGCGGTAGTTTTAGTGCTCCGCTGCATGCGATAAGAGCCTTAGGATATAGGCACATCTGCAAAAGCTGCGGAGAAAGGCCAAATACGCATGACTAAGATCTCATCAAATATCAGACCCATCTGGGTTGTTCGCCGCTGTAAGAATTTAGAGAAACAACAAGCGGAGCCCTCATTCATGTTATGCATATCCTTCAGTACTAAAAAGCTGACTCGATGGAACTTCCTCTCTACACGAAAAGCTGTCCTTCCTCCCTTGCTAAATAACACCTTCAACACCTACACCACCGCTCGCTTTCGTCCCTCTCCATCTTAAGTTATCGTATCACTCTATTTATAGCACTTGTTATATAAACTATAAGTGAACTTGTTATATCACCCTAAACTCAACAGCAATTGGCACTTAAGATGTTTGCGAAATTATATGACTAACCGCAAGTTTCTCCTCGCCAGGACAAAAGAGAACAGGAGGAATCTAGCAGGGCTTCATGTACGCCTTCCAAGAGGGATCAGAAAAAGGAAAAAGAAGCTGAAGAAGAACGTAATTATCCTGAGTACCCTCACCCTGCAATTCCACATAGTCTACACACATCGTCAGTTTAGATCACGTGGGTTCTGCGATTCTTAGAACCCTCTGGGCAAAATATTCTCTTCGTAGGGACGTATGCATTAATCCGCTTAATCCCTGGAGTTAGCTGGTAGCATGAGCTCAGCGTGTGCGTACTGCATGGTGATAGGCAGAGTATTATAGTTTCAGCACACTTCCCTGCTTCCGTGTTGACATGAGTTTTCTGAGATTTTAGAAGACTCCAAAACTGAGAAGTTGGCTGGTACTCAAACCATCTCACGGATTACATGCCTTTCCTCAATACTGATCCTTTCTCCTGCAGGTGTAGCCAGAGTAAAGATCGCTCTGGAGCTTGAGGCTTTGAAGGATGACAGGCGAACTAAACCATCGTCTGTTCACACCCTTATACTTAAAGTTTGGCAGTGCTTTCTCAGTGTTAGCCAAGATCGTATTAGCAGTAACATGCATCTGTTGAAAGCTTATTTCACAAGAAAAGGAGTCTGTACTGGCATCATTGACGCAAGGTTGAAGAATCCGTGATGCAGGTATGAATTTCTTTATAAACAATCTGTATCGCCCGAGGACATTTACTTTCAGATCGTGAGTGAGCTTTCACAGTCCCTTAGCAAGACAGTCCTTAAGCGTCTTGCTATGTCCTGGTTGCTTGCGATGAGGGGGTGTAAAGTGAAAGACTCAAAGTGTAGATTGACAAGCATCCAGACTCCATATGGTCACGCACTTGAAGAGTGAAACCCACTAGGAGCGCATTCTAGCAGAGAGAAAAAAAAACCATTCACATTCTTTCCGTAATCCAGCTGGTGAAAATCAGCTTATGTCCCGTTGAGATACAGTAAAAGCAGTACAATCCCGTTTTATGTTGACCTCATATCCTAACATCTTGCCGTTCGTTGATCTACTTTATAGAGTGGAAAAGATCCTTCCTCTCTCTGTTGCGACGACATGGTAATGAGAATCCAGCTTCCGGGGACTGAGGCCATGCATGACCTGCAGCTTGATCTGAAACCTTCGTATATGAAGCTCCAGACTCCTATCTAGTAAACCTCACTCCAGTACCTCATTCCACTGTTTGCTTCGACATACGGACCTCCTGCCTGTCTTTGTCCACCATAAAAGTCCAACTAAAGCTTTCGAAATCATCTTACAGTGTTCCGCATTAAGATAATAATATGGCTTGTGTATCGTGTACAGCTGTTTGGGAATGTTCCTGCCACATCCAATCGATCCTAAGTGTAGCTCAGCGGAGTGGGATTACACTTCAATGACATTGAGTATTGTCATGAGAATCGTTCGCGAAGCAGATTGATTCCCATGGGTAGCTATGCTTTCTCCCCTGAAGTCCACTGACTAGAGTGGGATAAGGCAGCGGAAAATTAAAGCAGGTACAGTTTGGATCAAGACAAAATCATCGTAGAACTCCAACATCGGTATACACCTAAAGAACCTGAAAAACTTCTCGAAGGTGTAACTTTACGGTCAAATGAGAGTCTTGATGAAAGGTTATGGAAGTATTGTGCCATACAACGTGAAGTTTTAGCTGAAGAAAGCTTCCAACCAGTTAGGTAGAGCTAGTGAGAAGAAAGTAACTGAAAGCTTTCTAAGTACTGCAACCTAGGTATACTTACTCTAGAAACTTCTAAATCAGATAAAAAAGGCTACTTTTAGACCAAATTTAATAAGCTCTAAACATAACGAAGCACCACTCCGAATGAGACCACAACAACTTGAAATCAGTACAGTTATTACTGAAGCAAATTCAGGTTAAATTCTGCAAACTGCGTGCCCAAGAAGATTGCAGTTAGAGTTGCTGAAGCAGTATAATTGTGTCTCATGATCAAAGGCAGAAAAACTATTGAAACTCATGAGCTAGAAGCTTAGAAGATTATAGTAGGTACGGTCAGTTACTACAGGGTCTCGAGTAGAGCACTTAGAGAAACTCCAGAAGCTCAAGCTCTGGTTCACGACTAATGCAGCAAGTGGAGAGTCAGGTTTGGGAAAAAATGCGCGGATGGAATCATCACATCTTTACGCTTTACCGCTTAAATAGGAGTGTACACGCAGTCCCATTTAGAGTATATTCAGTTTGTTGTGAGATAGTTCTGTAGTGCCAGGAAGAAGCAGCAAGCAACTAGCACACTGGACGCATAACTTTCTCTGGGATTCTCCCAGGGGATAGATGGCACTCAAAACCTTTGAATTATTCTTCGTGACTATTGGTGCATGCATGATATCCGATGGCAATGAATGATTATAGCGTGATCACTGACCAAATTTGTATTTTAGCACTGGTCGCCACTTGATCCGGAGTCAGTCATAGTAGGGTTATCTGTGCTCCTTGCCACTAGTATACTGTGAGCTACATGCACCTTATAAAGATGAGGTAGGTTCACCTTGGAGGTCCTACTTCAGATAAATTTCTGCAATTAGAAAACTGTTGGAACCTAGGTTTAAGTGACGCCCGCCAGATCTAATTCGAATTATATAGTGGATCAGCGATTGATTGGAGTGGTTAAAGACACCGACTTAAAATTATAGTAACTATGACGTTGTGTTTGACATTTCTGATCGAACAAGATTACAGAGAAGATCTCTGCTAGCATGCACATACAGCATATATCTAGTGTCAGATACGAAATCATCCTCGGTTGTTTTTGGAAGCAAAACTAATTTTTAGGTATCAGATGTATATTCAAGCAATTCATGTGAAGACATACATATTAATCAACTATCATGTGCATGTGAAATGCAGAAGTCCTTGACGAGTATGCTAGCTCCTCAGTAGTTGAAACCTTTCACAGATTTAGGCTTCATACGAAATTATTGTACTGAAGCCATTGCTAGCTTGATGGGTTTCAGAAAGAAACGGCATCCTGGAAACATGGTCACCTTCCAATCGTAGAGTTGTGTGAAGTGTTAACGCTAATTTAGAACGATGTAAAAAGTCATCCTTTGTGTACTGGTATCGAAAAGTTGGGAACAGAGTCCGACTCCTATAACCATTAACATCGTCACGTCAAGTCTCCATCCGTATCGGATGAGGATATAAGCAGGGGATTCGAGACAAAAGCAGGTTTAACATATACAGGTAATGCCTATGAGAATGGTCAAAGGAGCAAATCATCATTAGAATCCAGATCGACTAAGAACAAGCTACGAAGTCAAGCTACTGGAGTCAACCTTGACCACGAAGCTGATCCATGAAAGATGGCCAGCAGGTTCCCTTAATTTCATTTGATGCAAAGGAGTAGCGCTAGCTCTAACTAGAAGTTTGATTTGTTATCGTCTGCACCTATTTCATTAACTAATTTGTCGATTCATATCATGGAAAAATTGGGTTTGGCCGATTCGAATGCCCAGTATGGTATATATGTTCCTCATAGATGGTAGAACATGAATTTTGAGTGAAATATATTAGTAACCGGTACCATGTAGATCCGTGGAATGTTAGTGTCCATCGGGGCATCTATGTGGATGGACTAGTTTAAGATCGCTTTCAGCGTATTGCAGCCTGATTACATGCGAATACATGGCCAGAATAATCTGTTTGCATAGCTAGGAAGACCAGATGGATTTGCACTTCCCTACTCCTTATTCTTCTGGAAGGATTACATTATTGGAGTGATGATTGCTACCTTCTACAAGGCAGTCTGAGAGGCCAGTTCGAGAAGTAGATGGCAATTCAGGTAAGAACACGATGCAGATTCGTGGCTTTTACTAGGCGTCCCAAGTACGCTCGCTGCACGGTAACACAAAGAACCCCGGTGCCGGTGTAAGCTTAAATGTAAGACCATGTATAAGACATTGTCTCCCACCTTGTATTTGGTCGTCGACTACCTTGAGTGATCCACATCGTCTGTAGTATAGGATGGGACTAACCAGGCAAACCCAATGCATGCTCCAATTCACCAGCAGATTCTAGTTGTGAGAATCTTAGGTTTTGAGCTTGCTCGCGAAAGGTGAAAAGTGATTGTTAAAGCAAATTTTCTCGTAGACTCGAGTTCCGAAGTGATACCCAGATTAAATATATGCAGTACATTGTACCTTTGGTGGACACAGAATAGAAACACAACGCCTATAAGTAAACACTCCTACCAGTCATCAGTCTCAATATTCAATCAGTCTTAGTCTAGAGAAGGTAATATCGGGTGAATGAGACTGATGTCGGACAAACTATGCAAACAATGTAGCTGTAGTATATTCTTAGCTTCAAGCTGAAGTTCTGTGATGCAGCGCGTCTACTGATTACAAGTGACAATGATCTCTAACTCGAAACAAAGAACTACCCAGCTGGTCCATCCATGATTAGACCAAGGTTGAAGGTCTGGGGCTTTATAACCATCTGCTGGTTTGGATAGCGGAAATTTCGATGCTTTGTGTCTTGTAACTAAGAATCTGTACACATATTTTATGATATTAAGAACCCATTCATTTCTTGTCAGTGGTCCTGCTTTTCATAATCCCTTCTGTATCTAGTTCGAATCTGTTTGGTACTTGCTGATGGATCAGATGTTTACGCCTGTCCAGATTTCTTACCAGGGTCCTGATCTTTCGCCCGGCGTAGATTACCGAATCAGACCGGAGCATCGTTCTGATATCGTTAGACGATCTCACCATCTGAAAGAGAGTGTGGCGTCAATGCTTAAAATTCAGGACAAGCAGGCTTGAATGATTGCTGTAGCACAAACCTCAAAGTACGGTACATATATAACTTAACAAGGATTGACTTCATCAGTATGAGGTATATTTTCGTGGTTTTCTTGGAGAGAGGTTGTGATTTGTAGCGAGATCTTTTGTGCAAGGAAGGCGATATCGCGATAATCATCACAGATAAAAAGAAGGTTCGACTGTTTACAGCACAGGTAACTGCATTAGATTTCAACACAAATGACACTGCGGCAAGAGACGTGAATTGAATGATAGATAGGCGAGGCGAATTTCCTACTGATTATTATCAGGAGTATTATGTACTGTTAGGAGTATTACGGGAAATAAATAATGTATGCTTCGTGAACAGTAATTCTTCAGTCAAGATTCTGGTCTCTAATCGCTAATCACTGGCAATGTCAAAGGGATTGAGTATTGAAGTAAAGAAGCCCGCCTCGTCATTCCATGTGTGAGTGGTCACTGAAGTTAAATATGGACGACCACAAATGGACCACGTACTTAAGAAAGGAGCAAAAGCAGAACTGTATAACAATTGATCAAGAGCACAATGAACTGAAGAACTATACGCTTCATGTTGGAGTGCCCGATGTTTGAGTGTTATGCTTTACAGAGAGAAGAGTTCATTAATTCAGTTCATGACACGGCAGGCAGGCCTATCAGAGTGCGCAATTAAAATTCTCGAGTGATGATTTAATTTCTGAATGCAAAACTGACAGACAGTCATCTGAGTGATATGAACAAGGTAGACCATAACTGTAGTGATGTGAGTAAGCTAGACAGTAAGAATTACAGCAAGAATTATGGTAAGTGTAAATTCAATGTAAGAACTCTATTGAGAGAACATGATCTTTGGGATAGTATTAATGCCAAGAAGATTAATCAATTGACACCAACAATTAATTGTACGGCTTGATGGGTCTTCCCATCCTTCTTGGTATTAATTATTATCCAGGCGGTCGGCTTCTTTCTATTTACAAAGAATAATATGTCTTCTTCATTTCAAAAGTTTGTAATTGCGCTCTTGGTAAGAGAGAAAGCAGCGACGTTTAAGGAGTTGTGCAAATATTTTTTTAAGAAGAACTTTAAGCAAAAGACAATGGGCAATGTAGAAGTAGCTTTCTTCACCAAAATGAAATTTTTTTTCATAAAGGAGAAACTTGGCGAGATTTAATGGGTTCCAAAATTAAATCAAGATATGGCCAAGAATGAATACGGAGAGAGTTTTTGGAATCCAAACGGAAAAAAGAACTATTGTGGCAAAAGTAGCCATTTTATAGGGGAGTGCAAACGAAGAAACATGATATGAAGAATGGAGTACTCAAGAAACCTTATATATTGGCAAATCATAGTGGAGATTTTTCTTCAAATCCAAAAGAAACAAGAACTATTGTAAAAAGTATAGCCATCTTATAGTATAGTGCAAAAAGAAGAAAAATGTCAAGAAATCATTGGCATACATTGGAAAATTATGGTGATTCTCCTAGAAAGTGGACAGTTAACAAATCGCAACTTTTATTTAATTTATCACTTATTGCAAATGACTCTTTAAAATGCATGGTGAATACATTCATGAACACCCACTCACTTGTGTGAGTAAGTCCGATGGAAGTCTTGATGGGTAGAAAACCAAAGGTAAATAAAGAGAGGATTTTGGTTGTGTAGCATTTGTTTATGTTCTAAAGGAGACAAGACAAAAACTTGATGAGAAAAGTAAGCTTAGTGAAACGCATTTTGAGAGAAGAGAAAAGAGAAAAACCTTGTAAACTCTATGAATCACTTTCTAAAATGGCTCATTTCAGTAGAAATGCAATTCTAAATTATAATATCCAACTACTATCACCGACTTGTACTGGATTGTATACTTGATCATTTTAGATCATATAAAATAAAATATTGTTTGACTTATTTGTTATTTTGTAGTAGTAATGCTCTCTCCAGGTTGAGTATCAATTTTCTCTTTTTACTATAGATATTACATGTGTTACGGAATCATGAATAGCTATCCTATATATTTAAAGAAAAAGCCAATGGTTCCTTTAAAAGGTAACAAGTCGTGAAACCCAACTACATTTAATTACGCTTAATATTTATGATGAATAATGAAAAATGAAGATGCAAGATGGTAAGACTAAAACTACGCAAAATCTCATTACTGTATAAAAAATAGCGAACAAAATTTGGAGTATTTCAGTACAAGATCAAGCTAGGATCCAAAAACTTAGCAAGACCTGTGTAGAAAATAACCAGTACAAGTTGGAATATCTTAATACAAAATTAAGCAAGAATCCAAAACTTAGTAGAAGCTTCATCATTGTAGAGAAGTTAACTAGGGAGAGTAAGAATACCCTCTTGCAAAATAAACGAGATCCAAAACCTTATACCTTCTTTAGAGCAAAACAAGACGATATCTTAATCATACAAAGAAGAGAAGAATCAATAAAAAATACAGCATTTATTTCAATAAGCAATTTATAAGAAAATTATAAAACTATGATTAAATTAAATTAAATTAAAAAATATAAAATAGAACATGAACAAGCATCTTAAAGGTAATAGAATGATCTTTTGTATACCTAAATAACCATAATTTGTGAAATAAAACAGGATCATCTTTCATATATCATAATAATAATTAAAGAAAATAACAATACCACTATTTTGAGATAAGAAATTTAAAGACATCCCAAATTACCAAGTAGACTTCAGAGCACCTCTTGATATGAAATGGTTTGAGATTTCATATGTCATAGTTTGTGACTGTGGCTCATTGTTGATGTAATCTTCTAGTCAAGATAGTAAACCTCCACAAGTGAAAGAGAAAAGGCAACAACTTAGGATAACAAGAAGGATGAGACAAGCACATCAAAAGATACCAAGTTAAGACATAAGAGGTAAAATAGTGCTAAACTCTACTAGTATCTGGATGAAGAATCTAGACTACAACATCTGCACAAGTCATAGCTTGTGATTGCGGCTACATGTGGCCACTGTTTTTGTCTAGGACTCATGCTCCTGAAAATGCATCTGAAAAATAGTCTAATTGGTGCACATGACAAAGTGAACTTCACACATCAAAAAATGTGCTTGACAACCTCAAAGTGACATTTGCATGGTGATTGCATCAACTGGTTGACATCTCCAACTTCATAACTAAGGTTACGTCTAGTGATAGTCAAATAGATTAGACTACCAACCATCTGCCTATATCAACGGGGATTAGCAAGCAACTCACTATTGTTATACCCAAGTGATGGTTCTGCTCCAAAGGTGTAGTCATAGGTTTACACTCTAGCAGGCCAAATCTCTTTAGCATGTCAGTGGCATACTGACACTGCACAAGCCACATATCTTGTCCATTCCTAATAAACTACACACCTAAGAAATATCTAAGGCCAGCTAGATCTTGCATCTCAAATTGGGTCTTTAAGAACGTCTTAAGATGAGACACTAGCTTCTCATATCCACCAATCATAATGACATCATCTTCATAGATGATGGCATTCAAATCCTGATCTGCTTCTCTTAAAACATGCATGGTAGGATCAGAAAGACAAATCCCAAACCCATGAGCCACCAAGAAGGAAGTAATCTTTGCATACAAAGCCCTAGGTGCTTGCATCAAGCCATAGAGCACTTTTTGCAGCTTGCAAACACAAGATGGAAATTGTGGATCCTCAAAACCAGGTGGTTGCACCATGTAAACCTCCTCCTCAAGATTGCCATATAGAAATGCATACTTGAAGTCCATATGGTGTAACTGCCATCCTCATTGAGCTGCAATTGCAACAATTGTATGAATGGTTGCCATCTTGGCAACAAGACTAAATGTCTCATCATAGTCCATGCCAAACTGCTGAGCATAACCTTTTGCCACCAAGCATGCCTTGTACGTCTTCACAAAGCCATCAAAATTATTTTGGATACAGAAGACCCATCTACAACCGATAGCCTTATGATCAGAAGGTAGATCCACCAACTCCCATGTGCATTGGTTCTAAAGAGCAGCAAGTTCTGCCTTCATGGTAAAAACCTACTTTTTGTGTTATAGAGCCTCTTCCAAGGTGGTTGGTTTGTGCTCTTGTAGAACAATAGTCATATATGGATAATGTATAACAAGAAACCTTCATGTAGAAAACACCTAACATGGTGTTTCATCCATTGAGACTATCTTGGACAAGGTACTTGATTGGTCAACTCCTCTTGCATTGATTATGATGTAGTAGGCATATTCTAGAGATGATATCTTGCACAGTTGTATTTTGTGTAGGTGCAAGTATGCATTAGAGGATGGGTTTATCATCCTCACTTGTAACAACTCTATCACAAGGAGATATAATTGTAGAGGCATAACCTCTTGAATTATTTGATTGAGGCATAGATTGAACAACATCTCCATGTGCCCTAGTAGATATAGAGGAAAAAATAGCGTAAGTTGTACTTCTGGGGCTCTCAATAGGTGGTATAGAAAACCAAATAGTGGGAGGATTAACACAACCCAAGAGGCTAGCTCATCAAAGATAGCATCCTTGCTAAAAGATAACTCTTGTGTTGTGGGACTATAACATCTATACCCTTTAGGATCTAGAGCATATCCAACAAAGATGCAATTCTAAGCCTTTGGATCTAACTTCTTATGTTTCTCATCAAGAATGTGGACATAAAAAATTCAACCAAAGACCTTGAGGAAGGAATAGTCAGGCTTATTGCCTATAAATGCCTCCAAAGGTGTGCAAGAGTGAACTGCAATTGTTGGTGTGTGATTCATCAAATATACTACACATGAAATAGCTTTAGCCAATAAACCTTGGCCATGTGCTTCTTGTTAAGCATGGCATGTGCTACCTCAGCTATGTGATGATTCTTTTGCTCTACAAATCCATTCAATTGTGGATTATAGGCATACATGGTTTGTCTCAAGATACCTTGATCTCTCAAGCATTGGTCAAATTTGAGAGAAAAGAACTCTCCTTCTCCATCAGACCTCCATTGAAGGACACTAAAACCAGACTGCTTTTCTACTAGTCTTTGGAAAGTCTAAAATGTTAAAGAGGGCTTCTATGGAAGTCTTGCTTGTTAGAAAGCAGGCCCAAATGTAGCAAAAATAATCATCAATTAAAGACACAAAGTAATGATAACCACTTAAGCTTGGTTGAGAAGCAGTCCATACATCAATATGAACCAATTCAAGTAGTTTGCTAGCACATCTACCTTGGCTTTTAAAGGGTTGTCTAGCCTTCTTGCAGAACTAACATGCTTCACATATGGTAGAAGTATCAACCAAAATAAGTTTGGGCAACCTAATGACCAAACCAAAGGAGGGAAGACTCTTCAATCTTTGGAGGTTCATATGCCCAACTTGCTTGTGCTAGATAGCAATGTTAGGCAAAATTGGACCACTCTATCCATACTTGACATATTGTAAGGGAGGTACAAAAGCATCAAGCTTGAAAAATCTGCTATTCCTACTACTTTGTGCTATAAGATTATTATCAGCATCTTCAAGAAAGCATCCATCTTTGTTGAAGTGTACTTGCATACCTTGCACTACCAATTATCCTATTGATAACAAGTTTTTGGATATAGTAGGCATATAGAGAACATTATGTTACCCTTGGAATAAAGAATGTGCAATAGAGAGGAAAATGTGACCTATATGTTGAATCTGGTTCTTGGTGTCATCTCCTATCACCATGTATTATGGCATCTCCATATACTAAAAGGTAGTGAACCACTCTCAATGTTGTGCCTTGGGAGTAGTGGCACCCAAATCAATCACCCAATCAACTTGAGGTTGGAACATTGCACAACTCTGATGAGTGACAACTAACAATTGCTATTGGTCTTATGTGCAAGCATAACCTTGTTGCTTGTGTTGGTTGTTCTACTTCTTGAAGCAAAATTTGGCAACATGCCCTTGTTGGTGACAATATTTACAAGTGCCAATAGCATATTCTTTTTTTTTTCCCTTAGTATTCTACATCTACTTTTGTGGTGCTCTACGTCTATCACTAACTTGATTGCAACATTGTGAACACTACGTCTTGTGGCATTCTTGCCATACCCCTAACTCAAAATCCTCTAGTACCTACAAAATATAAGCCTTTTGGGACATTGTATGAGGAGGAGCTAGCACTTTGCAACAATCACACTTCCTCACCATATTGGATTGCAACCAACTCATCCCACTTGGGAAGCAGCTCTCGAGTAGAAATTGATGTCACAAACTATTTTTAGTTTGGTTTAAGACCTTGTAGTGTACCTCCTATTAGCACAGTTGGATCAATTACAACCTTCATAGAGGCAAGGTGATTCACCATGCTCTTCATGTGGTTAACATAATTGTTAATGCATACTGAGCCTTTCTTAGCCATATTGAATTACTATAGCAATTGCAATTTCCTAGCCTCTATTTTGGACTAAAACAAATTGGCTAGAGCATCCCAAGCTATCTTGGGCAAAGTGAGGTCCTAAATGTGACCTATCATCACTGATGAAACACATAATCCAATATAATGGATTGCTTGAAATGATCTACGCACCCATGCTACATGTGTTGCTTCCAATATTGCATCATCAACTATTACAATTGGTTCTATCTCCTCTTCTATCATGAGACTCCATAGCCCCTAATCCCATAGGACATCTACATGAAAATTTTCCAAAGAGTCCAATTGAGCTTATCAAGCTTCTCTCCAATGATCATACCCACGGACTCTGCCTTTGCTACAATCATAAAATTGTAGCACTTACATTCACAAGAAAAATCAAGAAACACACCGTAAATTAGGTGGGTGAACAATACCAGACCAAACAAGTAATTCTTATATCAATAGAAAACACATAGCTTGATCCATAGAGTCCAAAAGACACTATTTTTTGAAACTAACCTTGCCTAGTACCATAGTGGAAAAATTGCACAATAGCTCAAATTGACCAAAAAACTTCCCCGAGTGATAGAATGATAGAATTGCAAATTCTTCCGTGCCTTAGGTTTCACCAAAAGTGTACTACAGCCCCAAAAATTGTTGTTTGGTCTCCAAACAAAAATTGATATTAGGAGTTTTCAAAAGGCTTGACAAATGGCAAACCAACCTCCAAATATCACAAAAGTTTGATGGTTCTACACAAGACAAGTCCATGACCTAGGTGCATGTAATAGGGGTAAAATTTGTGATCTTGACCTCCAAATTGTGATTTTAGGTCAAGAAATGGTGCAGTTATTGACTCCTATTGCATCAATAGAATCCCTAAATTCAATAGTTTCTCTCACCTATCTTTATCCAAGTGCTTGCACACCCTTAATAGCCTCTCACTAGCTCTAATACCATGTCAAAGAATACCAAGACTAGACAAATGCTTCAAGACCATTCATAGTGGATCATGAGAGAGCGTGAGAGAGCTGTGAGCCGGCCTGTCTCTCACTCAGGATGAACCTCTGATGGCTATTATGGTAGCGCACCATGGACTAAGAAGGCAAGGAACCCCAACTCCATCATACTCCTCCAAGGCTAACACTCCAAGACTCAAGACATTGCTCACTAGAGAACTCAATGAGAGAGAGATAGTTGCAAATGAAAGGATGATGAGTACCTCCTCACTCCTTGTTTATATACTTGTGAAATAGTTACATACCAAAGTTACTAATTACCGTAGTAACTCAAGTTACTAGACTAAAAGTCAAGTAAAGTCAAAAAGTAGAAAGGAATATCCATTCACATGGGCATATTCCCCTTATCTTGACCCAACCACTAAAGCAAGGATTCCTTCACATGGGTTATCCTTGGACTAAAGAAGAATCCAAAACAAAAAGGCTTGCGGGCCCAAGAGTTCTCAACTCTTTCCCCAAAGCCAAACACCTAGGAATAATACCAAGTCAACACACTAAAATCCAAAATAGTGGTGCTCATCTTTTCTACTTCCTCTAAAGTAAGGTCCCATCTATCTTAGCTATGACTAACTTTAGCTAACCATGACTAATATAGAACCATCCTTTATCTCTATATAAATAATATCTCTTAAGTACTTGTAATACCAAGCTAAATATCACAATACCACACACATGCACAAATGGGTGTTACATTTACCCCCGGACTAAGTTTTCACTTTGTCCTCAAAGTGAAGGTCTCTCTACCTTCTATGGTACATCTTCAACTTATCATGGTTAATCCTATCAAAGTGTCTTCCTCCCAACTCCTTGAGATCATAGGTGTAATTGCCCCACACCTTCTCTACTATGAAAGGTCCAAAGTACTTAGGCAAAAACTTCTTTTGCACTCTCTTGAATCGAATGGAATCAAACAACATTACCCAATCACCTTCTTTGAAAGGCTCCACCTTCTTCTTGCCTTGCCTCTTGTCATAGCTCTCCTTTTGTTTCCTTTGGGCTTGCTCCACTCGAACCATAGCAACTGCTCTTGCCTCTTCCAACTCCATGAGTTGATCCTTCCTTGACTTCCCTGCATCACTTCCTTGTGCTTTCTTCAATCTTCTATGAATGCTTTGGAAGGTAGGAAGATCAAAGTGAATAGGTAAGGTAGACTCAATACCATACACCAATTGGAATGGAGAATATCCAGTGGAAGTCTTCATGGTTGTCCTATACTCCCACAAAACTGCATGAATCCTCTTGTCCCAATGATGTTTAGCCCCCTCCATTTCTGCATCTTTGGCCAACATCATGCACAAGGTCTGATTGGTTCTCTCTGCCAAGCCATTGGAATTTGGCTTATAGGATGTAGTTACTCTATGTGTGATAGAGAAATGTCGTAGCATGGCTGTAGTAATGCTTTCTGTAAACTCTCCTCCTCTATCAGAAACCAACTCCAAAGGGCATCCAAACCTAGTGATAATGCGTTCATAAAGAAATCTACCCACTTCATCTTCATTCTTGTCCCTCAATGGTCTAGCCTCAACCCACTTGGTAAGGTAATCAGTAACTACCACACTGTACCGATTGTTCCTTGGGGTTCTATTGAGAGGTCCTACAAAATCAATTCCCCACTTCTCAAAAGGTCCTAGCAATGGAATTGATCTAAGTGGTGGAGTGGATGTAGACTTTCTAGCAAAAGCTTGACAAACATGACAAGTTTTGCAATAATCAAGACAATCCTTGAAAATCCCTCTCCAATGGTAACCTGCATCTAGAATCTTGAAAGCAGTCACCTTTCCTGCAAAGTGTCCTCCACATACTAAACCTTCATGAAACTCCTTTATGAGTAGGATAGACTCTTCCTTACCCACTGCTCTTCGAAGTAGACCATCTGCTCCTTGGTGAAAAAGAATATCCTCCACCATTGTGTAAGGTCTAGATCTTGCTGCAAGGGCCTTCCTCTCCCTAGCATGCATCCCTTCTGGATAGTTACCTCTTGTCACAAAATCCACAATCTCCTTGTACTCCATTGGAATCTCTTGAGTGACTGAGATTGTCATGAGCTCCTCATCCGGGAAGGAATCATCTACTGGCTCATCTCCATCATGATCATAGGCTCTAGATAACAAATCAGCATTTGCATGTTTCTTTCCTGGCCTATCCTCAATTGTGTAGTCATACTCAGACA
This sequence comes from Lunularia cruciata, assembly GCA_948567375.1. NCBI lineage: Eukaryota > Viridiplantae > Streptophyta > Marchantiopsida > Lunulariales > Lunulariaceae > Lunularia > Lunularia cruciata. Next base: position 17,366,530 of record OX419760.1, read on the forward strand.
AGAGTATCATCCACCTTGCTAGTCTCCCTTCAACATTAGGCTTGTTGAAGATGTACTTCAAAGCCTTGTGATCCGTGACAATTGTGGCTTTCCCTCCAATCAAGTAGTGTCTAAACTTCTTGAGACCAAAGATCACTGCCAACCCTTCTCTCTCTGTGACAGAGTAGTTCTTCTCTGCTGAAACCATCTGCCTACTAGCATAAGCTATTGGATGATCATGCCCATCTTGGTCTAATTGACTAAGAGTGCATCCTATAGCTACATTAGAAGCATCAGTGTAGAGGATGAAAGGCTTACTCCAATCAGGTTTAGCAAGAATTGGAGCTACAACAAGGGATTGCTTGAGCTCCTCAAAAGCTTTGAGAGCCTCCTTGTCTTCCAAAATCACCATGTAATCTACACCCTTCTTCATGTAGATGGTCAATGCATAAGCCTTGTTGGAAAATGAGAAGATGAACCTCCTATAGTACCCAACCATTCCCAAGAATTGGCGTAACTTTGTCAAGCTTGAAGGGAATGGAAGGTCTGAGATTTTCCTCACCTTCTCAGGATCAACTGCTATTCCATCCTTGGAGATGATGTGCCCCAAAAGTAGACCTTCTTCACATCCAAAAATGCACTTCTCTGGGTTGAGTGATGCATTTGCCTCATCCAAGCGTTGCAAGACTTTGATTAGGTGCTCAAAGTGCTCCTCCTTGCTCCCATAGACACAAAAGTCATCAATGAAATCTCTCACAAATTTCCCAATGAAAGGTTCAAATACCTTGTTCATGAACCGTTGGAATGTGGCTGGAGCATTGCAAAGCCCAAAAGGCATGACCTTGAAAGCGTAAGTTCCCCAAGGTGTGGTGAATGTGGTGAGTTGTTGATGCTCTGGTGCAATCTTGATTTGGTTATATCCACTATAACCATCTCCAAAACTGTACCTCTCATGACCTGCAACCTCCTCCAAGATCTCATCAATGAATGGCAATGGGTAGTAGTCCTTCTTGGTAACAGCATTGAGCTTCTTGTAATCCACACATACCCGAAGCTTGCCATTCTTTTTCTTCACAATGACAATTGGAGACACCCATTCTGAATTCTCCACCTCAAAGATAAATCCAGCCTCCTTGAGCTTATCAATCTCCTCCTTCACAACCAAAGATATTGGTGGGCTAATGCGACGTTGCTTTTGGCGGATTGGTCTTGCATGTGACTCCACCTCTATCTTGTGCTCCTCCAAGGTGACTTCCTTCAAATCCTTGTAACTAAAAGCAAACACATGGATGAACTTGCGGAAAATCTCCTCAAATCTCACCTTCTCCTCCTTGGTAACATTTGGGCCATACTTGAGGGTAGATAACCTTCTCTCTACCTCCTCAAGTGTCAATGGTGATTTATCTGGGTCCTTCAAAACCTCTGGCTTAGGTGCAAAATCCATAGCACACAAAGGATACACATCTGAATCAGATTCAGATTCATCCTCCTCCGTGGAAGTCTCCTCTTCCATGCTTGTGTCCACACCTGAAGCTCCTCCTTCAGAATCAGATTCCCAATAATCAGAAGATGGGGTATCTGAATGTGAAGTGTTGGTGGTGTTAGTCACAGGAACAGTGACTCTATGGTTTGATGGCCCAATCCTTAAGTACCCTTTGTGCCATCGATCAGTTGTGCGTGCTGCTCTCAACCATGGCCTCCCAAGAAGTAAGTCATAGCTTGAATCCTTCAAGACTTGGAAAGTCATGAGATTTTGAACTCCCATAACTGAAACTACCACCTTATCCATCACCCCTACTGGTCGAACTTGTTGCTTGTTTGCCATGCTCACCACAAATGTTGAAGGTCTTGAGGGTATCATACCCAACTTCTTCATCAACCTTTCTGACATGGCATTCACTGCTGATCCTCCATCAACCAATGCATCCTTGATGTTGTGACCATTCACTCTCACATCAATCTTGGAGGCATATTCACAAGCCTCCCATGGTGCTGGCTTGGCATCCACCACCCCCATTGATACTGGAACTTTTGCCTTCTTCTTCTTTTTGCTCCTTGTAGAACTCAAACCACCTCTAAGCTCCTTTCTCAAGGTAGGGTTCAAAGCAATTAATTGGCCCACTGTGATGTTAGCCTTGTGACTACCAACATCCTCCAACACATTGTAGTTCCATTGTTGCTTTGAGATCAAGAAGTCCTCCATCCCCAACTTCTTCCTTGGAGTCTTTGTTGTTGATGGTGTTGAGGTGCGAGTGCTCCTAGTAGACATAGGAGTATCCTTGCTTGAAGTAAATCCTTGAGAAGAGTGAACATCCTCTGCAAAACGAGCTCTCTTCTTCTCTTGTGCCAAAAGCTCCAAATTAAGACCCTTGGAGTTTGAGCACTCTCCCTTCTCATACTTGCTCTCAACCACATCTATGGATGCTATCCCCTTACCTTTGTTGGGATTAGGAGCCACTTGGGTTTCACTACCTCCCTCTTTCCCTCTATTGGCTCCCTCATAACCCCTTCCTCCATGGTAAGTGGAATTTGGGCAATTCCTTTGGATATGGCCTCTTCCTCCACAACCAAAACAATTTCTATCATTGAAATTGTTGGCTGGTTGGCCTCCTCTATATGGATAGTTTCCATAACTCCTAGGTCCTCTCCCTACATTCTGATCCACCTCTCTCTTCTCCCATAGTTGCACCACATTGATCTTGAGATCCGCAAGTTGTTCTGTGATGGTTTGGAGTGGATCTTTTGGTGGAGGTGCAAGAATTGGAGCAACTACTACTTGTGGTGCAACCCTTGTCACCAAAGTATCAGAAGTTCCACCATACTTGTAGCCTTGAGGAGGATGCACAACCTCCTTCACCACCAAATCACTCTCATCCCCTTCCAAACTCTCCTCCATACGAATTGCGATCTTGATAGCTTCAACCTTGGAAGAAGGTTTCTCATATCTCACCTTGCTTCTAATTTGTGGTCTCAATCCTCCCACAAAATTCTTTGTGAGCATGGCCCCTATGCCAATCATTGTAGTCTCCACATCATCCCCACCCTTCCTCAACACTATGCGAAATCTGGACTCCAACTTTTCCACTCTTTCCACATAGACCCTCACTTTCTCTCCATCTCCTTGCTTGAGAAATGTAACCTCACTCATCAATCTCTCATAACTCTCATCAGGAAGAAAGTTCTCAATGAGTGCTGAAGTCAAAGTCTCCCAAGACTCCTCTTCCCCCTCTCTCCTCTCTCTCTTTTGGTATTCTGACTCATACCATGTAAGTGCTGCATCCTCAAAGAAATCTGGTAATAATGAGGCCCACTCATTCTTCCTCCTCTCATTGTTTCCTATGCAAGCTCTCTTGAAGTCTCTCACAAAGGCCTCCACATCTTCTCCATCCTTGCCAAAGAAAACCGGAAGTTTCCCCATCTTAACCCCTCACTATCTTTCTTTTCTCTTAATTTTTTTTTTCTCTTTTCTTTTCTCTCACTCTATTACTAATAGAGTATATACATGACTAACACCATCTGAGAATAATCCACTCTAGGGAACACAAAAGGTTCAGGTTGCTCCAAGATTTCTATAGCAACATCAAATCCTAGAGTGCATATTAATCTAACTCTCATGGATAGTTTATCCATAAGTTGAAAGATTATCTCCATCACTAATCTTGAGAACTAGCTGATGAAGGTGGTAGTATTTCTGTAGCTGTACTAAGACTCTCTCCAAGATCCTTCACCAAAGTTTCCAAAAGTGCTTTTACTCCACTACACTCATGTCCTTTTGGAAGTCCTTCAACTCCACAAACCTCACACAACTCCTTGGTCTTAGATCTTCTCCCTCCCAATCTTGGTGAAGAAGGTCCAACATGCAAACCCAAGTCAAGTAAGCCTCTCCTTTCCCTCAATCTCTTGCTCTCAAAGGTCAATGGACATGAACTTGCCTTATGTCCCTTCTCTCCACATAGAAAGCACTTAGACTCACTCTTTCCTCCAAGTGGTGTAGGTTTTTGGATCCTCTCAACACTCTCTTCAAATTCTATTGTAAACTCTCTTTTCCTCAAATCCACCCCTACAATCACCTCAAACCCTTGGGGAACCTTGCATAATCTCAATTTCCACTCTTGATGACCCTCCATGTTCCCAAAGATGAATCTAAACACTCAAACATGCTTTTTGTTGATCTCAAACTTCTCATGCATGAGATCTACACTCTGCAGAATTGACCCTTCCTCACAATGTCACTCAAATCTCCCAACGAATATGTCACAGTCCTCTGAAATTTTCCACACTTGATCACAACTCTAGGGCGTCCTTCCCTGCAAAATTTTAGATCTTTTCATCGAGCCATTTGGCCTAGACACCTGTCTATTCAGCACCCATATTTCAGATTTGGTCTGAAAACCACCCCCCTCACTTCAAAAACTCATAACGCACTGCGCAAAAATGATCTCTCCCTAAGTTTTGTGGCACCAGGTAGGATACAATGCACTGAATTTTCTTGGAAATTTTCAGGACAATTCACTAAAAATTGAAGAAATGGCAGACTCTGTACAATTTTCCAGAGAGCATGCAGTTGCGGGAGCACTTTACCCTATCAACTTTCAAAAATTCTAGCCCAGTGCGCATAGAAGCTCTCTCAATAATTTCAAGTGTGCTAACTGAAAGATAACCCAAGCTATCATGTGTAGAAATCTCAAGTCCAGATCTCAAACTTGAGATTTTGCCCAAAATCACCTTAATCCCCAAAATCTGCAATCCACCTCACACAATCTCTCCAATTCCTCTCATGTGTACAAGATGTACAAAATCACCTCAAAGACATCATAATGAACTACAGGGTATACAAATGGATCTTGGTTCTCTAACATAAGTTCAGCCCTCTCATCTCCTAATGTTCTCTCCAAGTGAGCTCTCATAGACTCCTTCTGCCTAATGTAGAATTGGACGCGGAACATTATCTTGCCTTCTAGAGAGGTCCCGGCAACGGAACCAAAAATGTGAGCCGGCCTGTCTCTCACTCAAGATGAACCTCTGATGGCTATTATGGTAGCGCACCATGGACTAAGAAGGCAAGGAACCCCAACTCCATCATACTCCTCCAAGGCTAACACTCCAAGACTCAAGACATTGCTCACTAGAGAACTCAATGAGAGAGAGATAGTTGCAAATGAAAGGATGATGAGTACCTCCTCACTCCTTGTTTATATACTTGTGAAATAGTTACGTACCAAAGTTACTAATTACCGTAGTAACTCAAGTTACTAGACTAAAAGTCAAGTAAAGTCAAAAAGTAGAAAGGAATATCCATTCACATGGGCATATTCCCCTTATCTTGACCCAACCACTAAAGCAAGGATTCCTTCACATGGGCTATCCTTGGACTAAAGAAGAATCCAAAACAAAAAGGCTTGCGGGCCCAAGAGTTCTCAACTCTTTCCCCAAAGCCAAACACCTAGGAATAATACCAAGTCAACACACTAAAATCCAAAATAGTGGTGCTCATCTTTTCTACTTCCTCTAAAGTAAGGTCCCATCTATCTTAGCTATGACTAACTTTAGCTAACCATGACTAATATAGAACCATCCTTTATCTCTATATAAATAATATCTCTTAAGTACTTGTAATACCAAGCTAAATATCACAATACCACACACATGCACAAATGGGTGTTACAGAGCACATAAGGAAGATAAGCAAGAAAGAATAAAGAGAGTGTACTTCTCTCATGTATATACAGTATACATATGTATCTTAAACCCTTATCTAATTATATAATGAGAACTAAATCACTATGAGCTTGGGATAGTATGTGTGAGTCTGAGTGGGGTTGGATGTGGACATATAGTCGGTATCCACCTATGCATGCCTATATAGGGAGCTTGAGTAAGCACTAGCACATACTCATGTATACATGTTGCATCAAGATACCATATAGCTTACACCTCCATCACTTGTACATATCTTTACCTTGTGTATTGTGATAATTTGTACATATCTTTTATCATATTGCAGGTTTTTATATTCACTAGCTCACTACTCTAATACATATAATGTTTTGATCACTTGTACATGTCTTTTACATTCATATTGCATTTTTTATTCACTAATCTATCATATATAGGGTTGTACTTTTTATTGGTACCCTAAACCACTTGTAAGGATCTTGCTTACAAATATATCATTTCTCTTTGATGTTGTGGTATGATGTTAGGATGAATTGTACATTATATCTAGCATTTTTATTAAGGCTTATTAAGTTGTATACCTTAATAAGCTTTTAAAATTGATTAGATTTATAAAACCAAAATATCTCTATTTGTGGTTCCTTACAATTGACACATAACCACTCTAACATCCCTCTAATACAAGTATCACTTAACTTCTCTAACACCCCTACCCAACAAGTATGTTACATAACAACCATACTTAAATTTTCCTACCATCCTATCAATTTAATTCTAATATAATAAAACCCTTAACCATCATATCAATTGACTTCTAGTTCCAAATTTATATATATTATGCTCTTCAATAAAAAATAATTATATTTATATCTTATAACTTAGATTCTTTTGTCATCCAACTTTCTCATATATTATATTCAACCTTAAGCTTTGATACATACTATATTTTACCATTTGACATATGTTATATTCTACATTTTGTGATAGACACACTCCTTTAATACTTTATACTTTACACTTTGATATACATTATATTCATCCTTCAACTTTCATCGTATTATATTTTAAACCATTGACATAGCCGTATACCTAGTTATTCTACCCTTTGATATAGATATGTATTTTTATATTCTACCCTTTGACATAGGCATGTACGCTTTGATATAAACATATACTTTGATCTATTTATATTAGGGATTTCCATATTTCATCATTTAAATATAAGTTCTAAATCTTATATCCTTGATATATTTTTGACTTCATAATTTTTCTTAACACTTACAACTTTTAAATTTCTCAATTTCTCTAAATTGATATATATATTTATATATATTTATATATATATATATTTATTTATTTATAATAAGTAAATTATTTATTAGGACATATTTTACAAAAATTGTGAAGAAATATATTACATATTATTAACATGAAAGTGCACATCTAAGTTCACAAAAGACTAGTGGCATCACCAAAGAATAGTGGTCTCAAACACAATTCATATATTCTAGGATATATGAATTTATATACAAAGAAAAGTATGTACGTTAGATATTGACATTGACATATGTGCATGACATAAATCAAGAGGCCCGTCACCCTTGATCTATCTAACCCAAAAAAGTTGACCGGAATACACCACGACCAAATCCAAATGAATACCAACTAGAGTGTACTCCTGCCAAAAGAAACCAAACCACATCTGCGCCCAACCTATACCTTGACCAAGATGAACCACTATTGTAGACTATAACACCCATTTGTGCATGTATGTAGTATTGTGATATTTAGTTTGGTATTATAAGTACTTGAGAGATATTATTTATATAAAGTTAAAGGATGGTCCAACATTAGTCATGATTAACTAAAGTTAGTTATAGCTAAGATAAAAGGGATGTTACTTTAGAGGAAGTGGAAAAAATGAGCACCATTATTTTAGATTCTAGTGTGTTGGCTTGGTATTATTCCTAGGTGTTTGGCTTTGAGGAAAGAGTTGAGAACCCTTGGGCCCGCAAGCGTTTTTGTTTTGGATTCTTCTATAGTCTAAGGATAGCCTATTTGAAAGAATCCTTGACTTAATGGTTGGGTCAAGATAAAATCACATGCTTAGAGGAATATGCCCATGTGGATGGATATTCCTTTATAATTTTTGACTTTACTTGATTTTTAGCCTAGTAACTTGAGTAACTCCAATAATTAGTAACTTTGGTGTGTAACTATTTCATAAGTATATAAACTATGGGTGAGGAAGTACTTATCATCCTTTCATTTGCAACTATCTCTCTCTCATTGAGTTCTCTAGTGAGCAATGTCATCAGTCTTGGAGTGTTAGCCTTGGAGGAGTATGATGGAGTTGGGGTTCCTTGCCTTCTTAGTCCATGTTGCGCTACCATAATAGCCATCAAAGGTTCATCTTGAGTGAGAGACAGGCCGGCTCAAATTTTTGGTTCAATTGCTACGACCTCTCTAGAAGGCAGAAGGAGGCTGAGAGCTCACTTGGAGAGACTTTAGGAGAGGAGAGGGCTGAACTTATGTTAGAGAACTTTGACCTATTTGTATACCCTATAGTTCATTATGATGTCTTTGAGGTGATTTTTTACATCTTGTACACTTGAGAGGATTTGGAGAGATTGTGTGAGGTGGATTGCAGATTTTGGAGATTAAGATGATTTTGTGCAAAATCTCAAGTTTAAGATCTGGACTTGAAATTTCTATACGTGATAGCTTGGGTTATCTTTCAGTAATCACACTTGAAATTATTGTGAGAGCTCTTATGCGCACTAGGCTAGAATTTTTGAAAGTTGATAAGGTAAATTGCTCACGCAATTACATGCTCTTTGGAAAATTGTACAGAGTATGCCATTTCTTCAATTTTCAATGAATTTCCTCAAAATTTCCATGAAATTTAAGTGCATTGTATCCTACTTGTTGACAAAAAAAATTAGAGAGATATCATTCTTACACAAAGAATGATTAGTTTTTAAAGTGAGGAGGTGGTTTTTAGACCAAATCAGAAATATGTGTGCTGAATAGAAAGGTGTCTAGGCCAAATAGTTCAATGAAAAACTCTGAAATTTTTCAAGGAGGGACGCCCAAAAGTTGTGATCAAGCATAAAAAATTTCAGAAGACTATGACATACCAATTGAGAGCTTTGAGTGACATTGTGAGGAAGGGTCAATTTTGTAGAGTTGAGATCTCATGCATGAGGAGTTTGAGAGCAACAAAAAGCATGTTTGAGTGTTTAGACTAATCTTGGGAACATAGAGGTTCATCAAGAGTGGAAAGCAAGACTATGCAAGGTTCCCCAAGGGTTTGAGGTGATTATAGGGGTGGATTTGAGGAAAAAAGAGTTTAGAATAGAATTTGAAGAGAGTGTTGAGAAGATTTAAAAACCTACACCTCTTGGAGGAAAGAGTGAGTCTAAGTGCTTTCTATGTGGAGAGAAGGGACATAGAGCAAGTTCATGTACATTGACCTTTGAAAGCAAGAGATTGAGGGAAAGGAGAGGATTACTTGACTTGGGTTTGCATGTTGGACCTTCTTCACCAAGATTGTGAGGGAGAAGATCTAAGACCAAGGAGCTATGTGAGGTTTGTGGAGTGGAAGGACTTCCAAAAGGACATGAGTGTAGTGGAGTAAAAGCACTTTTAGAGACTTTGGTGAAGGATCTTGGAGAGAGTCTTAGTACAACTACAAAAATACTACCACCTTCATTACTAGTTCTCAAGATTAGTGATGGAGATAATCTTTCAACTTATGGATAAACTATCCATGAGGGTTTGATTAATATGCACCTCAGGATTTGATTTTGCTATAGAAATCTTGGAGCAACCTGAACTTTTTGTATTCCCTAGGGTGGATTTCTCTCAAATGGTGTTAGTCATGTACATACTCTATTAGTTATAGAGTGAGAGAAAAGAAAAAAGAAAAAAATTGAGAGAAAAGAAAGATAGCGAGGAGTTAAGATGAGGAAATTTCCGGTTTTCTTTGGCAAGGATGGAGAAGATGTGGAGGTCTTTGTGAGAGACTTCAAGAGAGCTTGCATAGGAAACAATGAGAGGAAGAAGAATGAGTGGGCATCATTATTACCAGATTTCTTTGAGGATGCAACACTTACATGGTATGAGTCAGGATACCAAGAAGAGTCTTGGGAGAGTTTGACTTCAGCACTCATTGAGAACTTCCTTCAAGATGAGAGTTAGGAGAGATTGACGAGTGAAATTACCTTTCTCAAGCAAGGAGATGGAGAGAAAGTGGGAGTCTATGCAAAAAGAGTGGAAAAGTTAGAATCCAGATTTTACATAGTGTTGAGGAAAAGTGGGGATGATGTGGAGACTACTATGATTGGCATAGGAGCTATGCTGACCAAGAATTTTATGGGAGGATTGAGACCACAAATTAGAAGCAAGGTGAGATATGAGAAACCTTCTTCCAAGGTTGAAACTATCAAGGTTGTGATTTGTATGGAGGAGAGTTTGGAAGGAGATGAGAGTGATTTGGTGGTGAAGGAGGTTGTGCATCCTCCTCAAGGTTACAATTATAGTGGAACTTCTGATACTTTGGTGGAAAAGGTTGCACCACAAGTAGTAGTTTTTCTAGTTCTTGCACCTCCACCAAAAGATCCACTTCAAACCATCACAGAACAACTTGCAAATCTCAATATCAATGTGGTGCAACTATGGGAGAAGAGAGAGGTGGATCAGAATCTAAGGAGAGGGCCTAGGAGTTACGGATTATCCATATAGAGGAGGCCAACCAACCAACAATTTCAATTAGAGAAATTGTTTTGGTTGTGGAGGAAGCGGCCATATCCAAATGAATTGCCCAAATTGCACTTACCATGGAAGAAGGGATTATGAGAGAGCCAATAGAGGGAAAGAAAGAAGTAGTGAACCCAAGTGGCTCCTAATCCAAATAAAGGTAAAGGGATAGCATCTATAGATGTGGTTGAGAGCAAGTATTAGAAGGGAGAGTGCTCAAACTCCAAGAGTCTTAATTTAGAGCTTTTGGCACAAGAGAAGAAGAGATCTCATTTTGAAGAGGATGTGCACTTTTCTCAAGGATTTACTCCTAGCCAAGATACTCCTATGCCTACTAGGAGCCCTTGCACAAGCACTTCAACACCACTAACAACAAAGACTCCAAGGAAGAAGTTGGGGATGGAGTACTTCTTGATCTCAAAGCAACAATGGAACTGCAATGTCTTGGAGGATGTTGGTAGTCACAAGGCTAACATCACTATGGGCCAATTGATTGCTTTGAATCTTACTTTGAGAAATGAACTTAGGGGTGGTTTGAGTTCTACAAGGAGCAAGAGGAAGAAGAAAACAAAAGTTCCAATATCAATGGGGGTGGTGGATGCCAAACCAGCACTATGGGGAGCTTGTGAATATGCCTCCAAGATTGATGTGAGAGTAAATGGTCACAACATCAAGGATGCATTAGTTGATGGAGGATTAGCAGTGAATGCCATGTCAAAAAGGTTGATGAAGAATTTGGGTATGAAACCTTCCATACCTTCAACATTTGTGGTGAGCAAAACAAGTTTGACCAATAAGGGTGATGGATAAAGTGGTAGTTTCAATTATAGGAGTTCAAAATCTCATGACTTTCCAAGTCTTGGAGGATTCAAGCTATGACTTAATTTTTGGAGGCCATGGTTCAGAGCAGCACACACAACTGATCGATGGCACAAAGGGTACTTGAGGATTAGGTCATCAAACCATAAAGTCTCAGTTCATGTGACTGACACCACCAACACTTCACATTCAAATACACCATCTTTTGATTATTGAGAATCAGATTTTGAAGAAGGAGCTTCAAGTGTGGACACAAGCATGTGGAGGAGACTTCCACGGAAGAGGATGAATTTATATCGGATTCAGATGTGTATCCTTTGTATGCTATGGATTTTGCACCTAAGCCAAAGGTTTTGAAGGACCCAGATAAATCACCATTGACACTTGAGGAGGTAGAGTGAAGGTTAGCTACCCTTAAGTATGGCCTAAATGCTACCAAGGAGGAGAAGGTGAGATTTCAGGAGATTTTCCGCAAGTTCATCGATGTGTTTGCTTTTAGTTACAAGGATTTGAAAGAAGTCACCTAGGAGGAGCACAATATAGCGGTGGAGTCACATGCAAGACCAATCCGCCAAAAGCAACGTTGCATCAGCCCACTAATATCTTTGGTTGTGAAGGAGGAGATTGATAAGCTCAAGGAAACCGGATTTATCTTTGAAGTGGAGAATTCAGAATGGGTATCTCCAATTGTCATTGTGAAGAAAAAGAATGGCAAGCTTCAAGTATATCTGGATTACAAGAAGCACAATGTTGTTACCAAGAAGGACTTCTACCTATAACCATTCATTGATGAGATCTTGGAGGAGGTTGTAGGTCATGAGAGGTATAGTTTTGGAGATGGTTATAGTGGATATAACCAAATCAAGATTGCAACAGAGCATCAACAACTCACCACATCCACCACACCTTGGGGAACTTATTCTTTCAAGGTCATGCCTTTTGGGCTTTGCAATGCTCCAGCCACATTCCAATGGTTCATGAACAAGGTATTTGAACCTTTCATTGGGAAATTTGTGAGAGATTTCATTGATGCCTTTTGTGTCTATGGAAGCAAGGAGGAACACTTTGAGCACCTAATCAAGGTCTTGCAACACTTGGATGAGGCAAATGCATCACTCAACCCAGAGAAGTGCATTTTTGGAGGTGAAGAAGGATTACTTTTGGGACACATCATCTCCAAGGATGGAATAGTAGTTGATCTTGAGAAGGTGAGGAAAATCTTAGACCTTCCATTCTCTTCAAGCTTGAAAAAGTTATGCCAATTCTTAGAGATGGTTGGGTACTATAAGAGGTTCATCTTCTCATTTTCCAACAAGGCTTATGCATTGACCATCTACATGAAGAACGCTGTAGATTACATGGTGATTTTAGAAGACAGGGAGGCTCTCAAAGCTTTTGAGGAGCTCAAGCAATCCCTTGTTGTAGCTCCAATTCTTGCTAAACTTGATTGGAGTAAGCCTTTCATCCTCTACACTGATGCTTCCAATGTAGCTATAGGATGCACTCTTAGTCAATTAGACCAAGATGTGCATGACCATCCAATAGCTTATGGTAGTAGGCAGATGGTCTCAATAGAGAAGAATTTCTTTGCCACAAAGAGAGAAGGATTGGCAGTGATCTTTGGTCTCAAGAATTTTAGACACTACTTGATTGGAGGGAAAGCCACCATTGTCATAGATCACAAGGCTTTGAAGTACATCTTCAACAACCCTAATGTGGAAGAGAGACTAGCAAGGTGGATGATACTCTTGTCTAAGTATGACTACACCATTGAGGATAGGCCAGGGAAATAACATGTAAATGCAAGTTTGTTATCTAGGGCCTATGATCATGATGGAGATGAGCCAGTGGATGATTCCTTCTTGGATGAGGAGCTCATGAAAATCTCAATCACTCAAGAGGTTCTTGTGGAGTACAAGGAGATTGTGGATTTTGTGACAAGAGGTAACTATCCAAAAGGAATGCATATTAGGGAGCGGAAGGCCCTTGTAGCAAGATCTAGACCTTACACAATGGTGGAGGATATTCTTTTTCACCAAGGAGCAAATGGTCTACTTTGAAGAGAAGTGGGTAAGGAAGAGTCTATCCTACTCATAAATGAGTTTCATGAAGGTTTAGTGTGTGGAGTACACTTTGCAAGAAAGGTGACTACTTTCAAGATTCTAGATGCAAGTTACCATTGGAGAGGGATTTTCAAGGATTTTCTTGATTATTGCAAAACTTGTCATGTTTGTCAAGCCTTTGCTAGTTTGTCTACATCCACTCTACGACTTAGATTAATTCATTGCTAGGACACTTTGAGAAGTGGGGAATTGATTTTGTAGGTCCTCTCAATAGAACCCCGAGGAACAATTGGTATATTGTGGTAGTTACTGATTACCTTACCAAGTGGGTTGAGGCTAGACCATTGAGGGACAAGAATGAAGATGAAGTTGGTAGATTTCTTTATGAATGCATTATCACTAGGTTTGGATGCCCTTTAGAGTTGGTTTTTGATAGAGGAGGAGAGTTTACAGAAAGCATCACTATAACAATATGGAGTTTAGCGATGAAGTTAGTCGAGCTTATGAAGTAGATAATAAGACAAAATAGCCTAGAATATTCTAGAAGCATCTAAGAAGCTTCTTGGGAAGCTTGCTAACTAGTTAACTTGCGCCCTAAGCAGGTAGCTTCTAGAAGGAAACTTCTAGAAGCTTCTAACTAGCTTAGCTTGCACGCCAAGTAGGCGGCTTCTAGAAGGAAGCTTCTTGAGAAGCTTCCTAGTTAACTTGGCTTGCACTCCAAGAAAGCGGCTCAAGGAAGCTTCTTGAGAAGCTTCAAGGGACTTGTATGCTACCTATAAATACCAAGGCCGAAGCTCATGCTAGGCATTCGGAGTTTTCCCTCATTCAAGTGTCCAAATGTGAGTTTCCATTCTCCTATTTCTCTCCTCGGTTTTGGTCTTTTACAATCACTACAGCCATGTTATGACTTTTTCTATCACACATAGAGTAACTACATCCTATAAGCCAAATTCCAATGGCTTGGCAGAGAGAACCAATCAGACCTTGTGCATGATGTTGGCCAAAGATGCAGAAATGGGGGGAGCTATACATCATTGGGATAAGAGGACTCATGCGGTTTTGTGGGAGTACAGGACAACCATGAAGACTTCCATCAAATATTCTCCATTTCAATTGGTGTATGGTATTGAGTCTACCCTAGCTATTCACTTTGATCTTCCTACCTTCCAAATTATTCATAAGAGATGAAAAAAGCACAAGGAGGTGATGTAAAAGTACTTTGGACCTTTCATAGTGGAGAAGGTGTTGGGCAATTACACCTATGATCTCAAGGAATTGGGAAGAAGACACTTTGATAAGATTAACCATGATAAGTTGAAGATGTATCATAGAAGGTAGAGAGACCTTCACTTTGAGGACAAAGTGAAAACTTAGTCCAGGGGTAAATGTAACACACATTTGTGCATGTTTTTGGTATTGTGATATTTAGCTTGGTGTTACAAGTACTTGAGAGATATTATTTGTATAAAGATAAAGGATGGTTCTACATTAGTCATGATTAGCTAAAGTTAGTCATAGCTAAGATAGAAGGGACCTTACTTTAGAGGAAGTAGAAAAGATGAGCACCACTATTTTGGATTATAGTGTGCTGAATTGGTATTATTCCTAGGTGTTTGGCTTTGAGGAAAGAGTTGAGAACCCTTGGACCCGCAAGCCTTTTTGTTTTGGATTCTTCTATAGTCCAAGGATAGCCCATGTGAAGGATTCCTTGACTTAGTGGTTGGGTCAAGATAAGATCACATGCTTAGTGGAATACGCTCATGTGGATAGATATTCCTTTATACTTTTTGACTTTACTTGATTTTTAGCCTAGTAACTTGAGTAACTCCAATAATTAGTAACTTTGGTGCGTAACTATTTCACAAGTATATAAACTAGGGGTGAGGAAGAACTTATCATCCTTTCATTTGCAATTATCTCTCTCATTGAGTTCTCTAGTGAGCAATGTCTTGAGTAGTGGAGTGTTAGCCTTGGAGGAGTATGATGGAGTTGGGGTTCCTTGCCTTCTTAGTCCATGTTGCGCTACCATAATAGCCATCAGAGGTTCATCTTGAGTGAGAGACAGGCCGGCTCACAAGCCAAGAAAGACATGCAAATGCTGATTTGGTATCTAGGGCCTATGATCATGATGGAGATGAGCCAATGGATGATTCCTTCCCGGATGAGGAGCTCATGATAATCTCAGTCACTCAAGAGGTTCCAATGGAGTACAAGGAGATTGTGGATTTTGTGACAAGAGGTAACTATCCAAAAGAGATGCATACTAGGGAGAGGAAGGCCCTTGTAGCAAGATCTAGACCTTACACAATGGTGGAGGATATTCTTTTTCACCAAGGAGCAGATGGTCTACTTTGAAGAGCAGTAGGTAAGGAAGAGTCTATCCTACTCATAAGGGATCATGAAGGTTTAGTGTGTGGAGAACACTTTACAAGAAAGTTGACTGCTTTCAAGATTCTAGCTGCAAGTTACCATTGGATAGGGATTTTCAAGGATTGTCTTGATTATTGCAAAACTTATCATGTTTGTCAAGCCTTTGCTGGAAAATCTACTTCCACCCCATCACTTAGATCAATTCCATTGCTATGACCTTTTGAGAAATGGGGAATTGATTTTGTAGGTCCTCTCAATAGAACCACCCCAAGGAACAATTGGTATATTGTGGTAGTTACTGATTACCTTACCAAGTAGGTTGAGGCTAGACCATTGAGGGACAAGAATGAAGATGAAGTTGGTAGATTTCTTTATGAACACATTATCACTAGGTTTGGATGCCCTTTGGAGTTGGTTTCTGATAGAGGAGGAGAGTTTACAAGAAGCATCACTAGAGCTATGCTACAACATTTTTCTATCACACTAGAGTAACTACATCTATAAGCCAAATTCCAATGGCTTGGCAGAGAGAACCAATCAGACCTTGTGCATGATGTTGGCCAAAGATGCAGAAATGAAGAGGGCTAAATACCATTGGGACAAGAGGATTCATTCAGTTTTGTAGGAGTATAGGACAACCATGAAGACTTCCATCGGATATTCTCCATTTCAATTGGTGTATGGTATTGAGTCTACCTTACCCATTCACTTTGATCTTCCTACCTTCCAAAGCATTCATAGGAGATTGAAGAAAGCACAAGGGGGTGATGTAGAGAAGTCAAGGAAGGATCAACTCATGGAATTGGAAGAGGCAAGAGCAATTTCTATGGTTCAAGTGGAGCAAGCCCAAAGGAAACAAAAGGAGAGCTATGACAAGAAGCAAAGCAAGAAGAAGGTGGAGCCTTTCAAAGAAGGTGATTGGGTAATGTTGTTTGATTCCATTTGATTCAAGAGAGTGCAAAAGAAGTTTTTGCCTAAGTACTTTGGACCTTTCATAGTAGAGAAGGTGTGGAGAAATTACACCTATGATCTCAAGGAGTTGGAAGGAAGACACTTTGATAAGATTAACCATGATAAGTTGAAGATGTATCAAAGAAGGTAGAGAGACCTTCATTCTGAGGACAAAGTGAAAACTTAGTCTGGGGGTAAATGTATGCACATTTGTGCATGTATGTAGTATTGTGATATTAAGTTTGTTATTACTAGTACTTGAGAGACATTATTTATATAAAGATAAAGGATGGTTCTACATTAGTCATGATTAGCTAAAGTTAGTCATAGCTAAGATAGAAGGGGCCTTACTTTAGAGGAAGTGGAAAAGATGAGTGCCGCTATTTTGGATTGTAGTGTGTTGACTTGGTATTATTCCTAGGTGTTTGGCTTTGAGGAAAGAGTTGAGAACTCTTGGGCCCGCAAGCCTTTTTGTTTTGGACTCTTCTATAGTCCAAGGATAGCCCATGTGAAGGAATCCTTGACTTAGTGAGTGGGTCAAGATAAGATCACATGCTTAGTGGAATATGCACATGTGGATAGATATTCCCCTATACTTTTTTACTTAACTTGACTTTTAGCCTAGTAACTTGAGTTACTCCAATAATTAATAATTTTAGTGCATAACTATTTCACAAGTATTTGAACTATGGGTGAGGAGGTACTCATCATCCTTTCATTTGCAACTATCTCTCTCATTGAGTTCTCAAGTGAGCAAATGTCTTGAGTCTTGGAGTGTTAGCCTTGGAAGAGTATAATGGATTTGGGTTCCTTGCCGTCTTAGTCCATGGTGTGCTACCATAATAGTCATCAGAGGTTCATCTTGAGTGAGAGACATGCCAGCTCACAAGACCAACTCCCCAAGAAACAGAACTAACTCTTTTGGTGTCCAAACAAACCTCTATACATGAGTTTGCTAAATCTCTTGGTCCGATCACCAATATTTGGCTGAACAAATCACATAATCCAAACTAACCTCGTGCCAATCTTCATGAACTGGATAAACCTTGCACCTAAACCAATTCTCTAAGTGCTGAATTTTGAAAGCACCCCATTGAACCCATCAAACCTCCCACCCAATAAACATCCAAGGAACCTAGATTCAAACCCTCTCAAACCAATGACACCCCAGATGAACCCAACAATGACCCTCTCAAACCAACAACACAAACGATCAACACCACAAACTTTATTTTAATATTGGTGCAAGTTTCTACAATGGGTGAGAGTCACATGGGTGATTTATAGTTTTCATATTACACATTCCATAGTAGGCTGTCATTCCGCTTGTAATAATATAAACAAAAATTGTAATTTGAAAGCATATAGTTTGAACCATATTATGTGGTGTAAACACAAAGTTGAAAACATACATTTTACTTTCAAAAGAGTTATTCATAATATTATTCCTCTTCAAATGAGATGTGACTATGCATTCTATTGGATCCACAAATTATACCAGTGCCTAGAATTTATAGCATTGTATAGCAAGAAATTCAAAATATAGAATGGTAATCTATATTATTTGAATCCAACAAGGTTAAGTAATCAAGCACTAGAAATTTTGGGTTGTGCATGTAACTTCCGTAAGTTCCAACAAGGGCAATCTAATTTCACCCAACATACTTATAATGCTCTAAATTTCATTGGGTCATTTCCTTACTTGGGCTAATTCTAAAGTGATCCAATGCAATCACTTGGATTTCAAACTATTTTTCTTTATTCTTAACCTTTCTACCTATGATCTCACCTTCATAGTGTACTTTCTTCTCAAGATTTACTTTCACTTGAAGCTCTCCATCTTTTGTAGTTGCTCTAGCTCTATTTTGGCCAACCTACATCTCTCTCTAAGCTTCAAGTGACTCACTCCAAAGCTTGGACTGATTAATATATCTGGCAAGAAATTTGAGAGTGTTGGGTTTGATTTGATTTCCCTCTACAAATTCTTTTTCTCTTCCTTGAATCTCCCTCTTGCTCTTTATCACCCACCTCCTCTTCAACTCATGCATCCAACTCCTCTTCATTTTGCATAAACTCCTCATTTGGAGTAGGAGCATGTACATGCATATTCTCCTCATAAAAAATTAACAATGGAACATGATTAGAATGAGCATGAACATGATTGGAATGCAATTGGGATGCTAGAGGATTAAAAGATTGGGAGTCAAAGGGAAATACTCATCATGTGAGAGGACATAGTTTGCAGAATGGGATCTTCTCTCATCCTCCACAAAATCTCCTCCACCATTCTCTTTTTGCAAGAATGGTTGGGTGTATGGAATAACACGGGGGATGGAAAATGATTGGGTATTGGTACCCTGGATGTTGGCAAAGTTTCCTCATATCAAGACTTTTCTTCTTCAAATAAAATTCTCATCTCTTGCTTGAGGCAAGGTGCTGAACATATATTTAGAGGATCTTCCACTCTCATCCCCATGCTTACAAGGGCCAAGAGAGATATGTTGGCTCTACCCCCAAGTATCACATCTAGTCTCTTATAGTGCATACACATATGATTCAACTTATCATTTATAGTTCTCCATCCTTTTTTTAGTTCCTTCCCTATTAAATCTTCCCTTGTACACTTATCCTTCAAGCTCAAGCATTCTTCTATGAACTCATGTATCTAACACACTTTTATAACCTATCACCATGTATTGACTTTGGAAATCCTCTCCCAAATTTCATAGGATAGGTAGGCATGTAGTTGAACATAGTGCTCTTCTGAAATTGCTTCTTACTCTTACCATGTGAATCTGCTTGAAATAGTAAGGATTATCCAAAATAATCTAAAATTTGAGCATAGTGGAGAGTGCTCATCTTGAATACGTCTTCTTCTCCTTTTCCTTTCATCCCCATGTCCGCTTTTCATCTTGCCACTATCTTTGGTATAGATGAAATCATCTCAGTACATAAAAAGTTGTTCCACCTCAATTTCTATGGGTGTGTTTGTTTTTTCCATACCCACCTTAATTCTATATCTCTCTAATTATTGACAATTGTGTTCAAAGAATTTTTTGAGATCACAATTTCTCTCAAATCCAGAGCGCATAATTTCACACCTTTACCCTTCTTTGGATCTCAAATTGTGTTTCTCTAAGCATCTAGCAGTATCAACCCGAGCCCTAAGTCTTTGAAAATGAAATTTGTTGTTCCTAAACTTTAAAATTTGGCACTACTTTGCTTCAAGAATTAGTGGAATGCACCCAATTCAAATCCTTCTGCTGACCATTCCAACCATTCCCCAAGATTCCTTGTATACAACATGTACCATATTTGCTTTTGTTACACATGGCAAGTTTTGCTCCTTACTTGTATATGACATGTTTCATTAATTCACATATTAATTTTCAACTTATCTCAAGCATAAGATTCACTAATTTCACCTGTAAGCCATCCCTCTCAAAGTCCAAAAAGGGATCTTGAAAGTTCCCATAAATGTCTATGGTACCAAAGAAATGTTCACAAACATTTCACTTTAAGGGACCACTTGTTTTTATGGGTAATGCTAAAATTCTGTACCTTCTCCATAAATTCTAAATACAAAACTCCTTATTCAAACCGGAATAACAATGATCATCACCACCAAGAGAAAGGAGTACTATTGCGCACCATAGTATCCTCTCTCACCTTTGTATCTTTGGTTATAAAGATTTGGATGTCTTCATCACTAGTTCTATGGTCTTAGTGGATAAAGGAGAGGATCTTCAACCTTCCTTATCTCATATGTTATATTTTAAACAAAGAGTTTCGAACAACTTTATAATGCTCTCCAGCATTAGGTCTTCATAAGAAGATAGCCACAATAAAAAACCCCATCATACATTCTCTCTACATTTACCTCATATCTATCCAAGTTCTATATGACATTGTCTAGTAGTAGATTACTTTGTTTCTTTTCCTCTTGTTTTGCATTCGTGTTGGAGTTCTACCCAAATTCTAATCCTTTTTCCACTGGAATATAGTGCTCATTTTCCCTCTCGCAAATCTTGGTACCTTGTATATATTTTTTCTGAGAATATACTACTCTTCCATGCCCCTTTAATTCAAATTTCGAGTGGCAAGGTTGAGTTTATATATTCTAATAAACGTTCGATGCCGAACATTTTGAATAATCTCCGGAGCAAGAGTTTTTAACCCTTTCGCGCACACCCACGAGAAGCTACCGCGTGGGAGACTTCAGAGTATACCTTCCTCTCTCTAATGCATGGTCGCACAGATTATCTGGATCTGCAAAAAATCTGTTTTACCCAAAACACATTTCAATCATAAGGTCATGATTGAGTCTGGGTCTTTCACCGATAAATGATTTTCTGCATAAGTGACGTTAGCTCTCAGTTCCAACCCGTCTTCCAAACTGCCAAAGCTAGTCAGAATAAGATTAAACATGTCTGTACCGGACAGCCGACTGATGCGAAGAGGGCTGGTCCCATTCCTATAAATGGCACTCAAAACTTTTGAATTATTCGTCGTGATCATGTTGCATGCACGATATTCCATGGGAATATATGATTAGAGCGTCATAAGTAGCCAAAGATGTATTTTAGCAATGGTCGCCACTCGATCCTAAGAGCGGGATCTGTGCTCGTCACCACTAGTCTACAGTGAGCTACATGCACCTATAAGGACGAGGTGGATTCACCTTAGAGGTCTGCAAAGGGTTCCTATCTTTGATCAGGATCCTTGCTTTATTGAGAAATTTTGGCAAGCAGTTTTTAAATTCCTTGGCACCAAGCTTACATTATCTACAGCTTATCATCCTCAAATTATGATCCTCAAACTGATAGAAAAATGAAATAAGTAAATCACACTTTAGAAGATATGTCAACACATTGATTGGGATACTATCTTGCAATTGTTGAGTTTGCCCATAATAATTCCAATCAAACAAGTATCGGTTTTTCTCCCTTCTTCCTTAATTATGGGCAAGATCTACTTATTCCATATTCTCTTCTTGCTCCTTTGCCACCTTAGGTTCTACATACTTCCACCTTCTTATCCTTGTTATCTAAATCCCTACACCAAGCCAAGTTTCATCTCTTTTTTGCTCAAAATGTGCAAAAGCAATATGTTGAAAAGCATCAATGCAATCTCACCTTTCAACTAGGTGATAAGGTCATACCTTCTTCTACTAACCTTCTTCTAATAACCTTCTTCTCTTGCTTAATAACCAATTTTGTAAACTTACCCCTCATTGGATAGGTCCATTTGAGATTACTCAGATTTTTATTTTTTTTGCTTACCAATGTAGATATATCTTGTCTTCCATGATCAAATTCAAAACCCTTTGTGCTTAATCCTTTGTATCTAACTCCCTCCTCCTCCCATACTTTTCAATGATCATGAGGAATACAAAGTTGATTGTATACTTGCATGCCATGATATCCAACATGGCCACCAATGACACATTGAATATAAGGTCCTTTGGAAAGGGTATCGTCTTCATGATGCCACATGGGAGCCTCTTTCTCATCTCATAAATGCACAAATGACCATTTAGGAGTTCAAAGATTTCATGCTAACAAGGATGTCACCAATTAACACAAAAGGAATATGTTATAAAATAATATGGAGTTAGCAAACAAGTTAGTAAAGACTAATTAGTCAGTAAAATAAGCCAAATATATAAATTATTTGAAACTTCTGGGTAGAATGTTCTAGAAGCACCTTTGAAGCTTCTTGGTAAGAAGCTTCTAGGTAACCTCCAAGGATTGGATAACTTGCACATCAAGTTAATGGCTAGCTTAGCTCATATATCAAGTAGGTGGCTGCATGAACAAAGCATCCTTAGAAGCTTCTTGTGTAGCTTAGCTAGGCTTCTTGCATAGCTTAGCACTCCAAGAAGGCAGCTTTGAGACAGAAGCTACCTTGAAAGCTTCTCAAGAGCCTTGTATTGTTTCACTATAAATACCAAAGCCCAAGTTCATGTTCATGTTAAGCATTTGGATTTTTCTTCACTTGAGCATTTCTAGTGTGATTTCTATTTTGATCTTCCAATCTCTTATTTCTCTCCTTGGTCTTTTACATTTGCTCTACAACCAACAAGTTGTTCCACCTCTTGACCTCATGGTTCTCTTTCATAAGTGCATTCATCTTCTTGCACTTGTCTTTGTATAGGTTCTCTACCTTCTCTAGCTTCTCCTTTCCTTTGGCCATCTTTGCCTTTGATATGACTTATTTGTGTATAATTACTTCACTAGCAAAGTGTAATCAATTGCATTAAGCCATGCTTCCTTGTATTGCAGAATGATCATTTTCAGGAACCTTAAAGGTGGTCCCACCAAATTGATAATTAAGTTCATCCACAAGCTTCATGGTAAGCTATTGCTAAAGCCTCCTTTGCCCCACCATCAATATCCACCCAGTCTTTGTCATGAGCTTTGTTACTTGACTCTACTTGGGCCAAATATCTCCTTGGGCTTTGTCCACAAGTTCTTTCTTCTTGTAATTGTCCTTACAAAGGTGACTCCATATCTGCATAAGCATCTCCATCTTCCCTCAAAGTTGACTTTGTATCTTGTAGTATAAGTTCCTCTTCATCTTCTTCTTTACTATCTTCTTTACTTTCTTTTGTATCTTGTAGTGTAAGTTCTTCTTCTTCATTTTCATCATCTGCTTCTGCTTCTTCTATATTTTTTCTTTGGCTTTCATCTTCATCCAACGAAAGATCTACTACTTGAGATTTTTCCTTACACTCTCTCGAGCTTGACTTGATGAAGCTTGCTTCTTCTTTGTTGTGACTATCACTTCTACAAAGTTACCATATTTGGCAAACTCCACATCCATATCTTGATGGTTCTTGATTGTTGCTAGTCCTTTGGGTTGAGCTAAAAAATACTCCTCCAAATATAAGTGATTGTAAAATTTATTCCTCTTATCTTCCCTTAGAAAACTCAACCTCATGTAGAAGTGAATTGCAAATGAGATGAGGTAGGTAGTTCTTCCTACCTCTTCAAACTCCTTGATCATGGATTGAGCCTACAAATAAGACTTGTAGGTCTAGTTTATATGTTCTTCTTGGTATAATTGCTCAGATAATATGGCCTTGTTTATAGTAAGATAGGCGGTCCTCTTTGGGTTAAATAGTTTCATCAAGGATGGAACTACAAATCATCTAGCCAGATCCTTGTAGGTGGCTACTCTCTAACATTACTTATGGATCTCTTCTCTACAAAGGACTCAACTATATTTGAATTGAACTCTTCTCCCATATTCCCAAACTTGGTGTCTATGGTCATTGCTCCAAAATGACCTATAACACCATTGGTGCATGTATATTCTATTATGATATTTAGTTTGGTATTGCAAGTAATTAGGAGATATTACTTATATAGAGTTAAACAAAGATTTTACAGTATCCATGATTAGCTAGAGTTAGTTATAGCCAAGATAGAAGTGACTCTAATTTAGAGGAAATGAAAGGGTAAGCACCATTATTTTAGATTCTAGCATATTGACTTTGTATTATTCCTAGGTGTTTGGCTTTGAGGAAAGATTTGAGAACTTTTGGATCCAAAAGCCTTTTGGTTTGAATTCTTCTATAGTCCAAGGGTAGCCCATGTGAAAGAATTCTAGACTTAGTAATTAGATTAAGATAAGACAATATGCTTAGGAGATTATTCCCATGAGATTGGATATTTCTTTTCACTTTTGACTTCATATGACTTTTTTCTTAGTAACTTAAGTTACTATGGTAATTAATAACTTTAATGTGCAATTATTTTAAAAATTAATAAACTAGAGGTGAAGAGTATTCATTATTCTATCATTTGCAACTATGTTTCTCTCATTGAGTTCTCTTGTGAGTAATGGCTTGAGTCTTGGAGGTGTGTTGGATTTTAGCATTGGAGAAGTGTGATGGAGTTTGGGTTCTTTGTCTTCTTAGTCCATGGTGCACTATTGTAATAGCTATTAGAGGTTCATCTTGAGTGAGAGAAAAGGCCAACTCACATTTTGGTTCCATTTGTGGGATTTTTCTATAAGGCAAAATAATATTCTGTGTATAATTTTTATATTAGGCAAGGAGGCTATGAGAGCTCACTTAAAGTGAACATTAGTGAAGAGGAAGTTGTACTTATGTTCAAGAATCTAGATCCATTAGTATACCTTGTAGTTCATTATGATGTTTTTGAAGTGATATTATACATCCTATACACATGAGAGAATTTGGAAAGATTCTGTAAGATGGACCATAGATTTTAGACATTATGATCATTTTGGGTAAAACTTCAAGTTTGAGATCTAGACTTGAAATGTTTAGATATGATAGTTTGGTTTGTTTTTAAGTTGGGACACTTATAATTATTGAGAGAGCCACTCATGCATTTAACCAAAATTTTGGAAGTTGATAAGGTAAATTTTTCTTGATGACTAAAATTGAAAAGGAGTAGATCTAATTTATTTGAAGAAAGGAGATTTAGAGTAGAATTTGAAGGCAGTGTTAAGAGGACTCAAAAATTTACATCATTTGGAAGAAAGAATTATTATAAGTGTTTTTTATATGGAGAGAAAAGACATAAAGCAATTTTATGTCCATTGAGCTTTGAAAGAAAGAGATTGAGTGAAAGGAGAGGCTCACTTGACTTGGGATTGCATGTTGGACCTTATTCACCAAGATTGAGAAGGAGGAGATCTAAGACCAAGGAGTTGTGTGAGGTTTGTGGAGTGGAAGGACTTCCAAAAGGACCTGAGTGGAGTAACATCACTTTTGGAGACTTTGGTGAAGGATCTTAGAGAGAGTCTTAGGACACTTATAGAAATATTATCATTTTCATCAGCTTGTTCTCAATATTAGTGATGAAGATAATTTTTCAACTTATGAATAAACTATCCATGAAGGATTGATTAATATGCACTCTAGGATTTGATGTTGCTATAGAAATCCTGGGCCAACTTGAACTTTTTTTGTTCTCTAGGGTTGGTTACTCTTAAATGGTGTTATTCATGTACGTACTCTATTAGTTATAGAGTAAAAAAAATTTGAGAGAAAAGAGATAGATAATGAAGGGCTAAGATAGAAAAACTTCCAATTTTCTTTTGCGAGGATGAAGAAGATGTGGAGGTCTTTGTGAGAGATGTCAAAAGAAATTTCATATGAAACAATGAGAGGAGGAAGAATGAGTGAGCCTCATTATGACCAAATTTCTTTGAGAATGCAACACTTACATGGTATGAATTAGAATACCAAAAAGAGAGAGAGGAGAGATGGACAAGAAGAGTCTTGAGAGAGTTTGACTTTGGCCCTCATTGAGAACTTTCTTCCAAATGAGAGTTATGAGAGATTGATGAGTGAGGTTACATTCCTCAAACAAGGAGATGGAGAAAAGATGAGAGTTTATGTAGAAAGAGAGGAGAAGTTGGAGTCCAGATTTTGCATAGTGTTGAGAAAAGGTGGGGATGATATGGAGACTACTATGATTGGCTTACCAAGAATTTTATGGGATAGTTGAGAACACAAATTAGAAAAAATTGAGATATGAGAAACCTTCTTCCAAGGTTGAAGCTATCAAGATTGCAATATGTATGGAGGAGAGTTTGGAAGAAGATGAGAGTGATTTGGTGGTGAAGAAGGTTGTGCATCCCCCTTTAGGTAACAAGTACAGTGGAGCTTCTAATACTTTGGTGATAAGGGTTGCACTACAAGTAGCAATTGCTCCGATTCTTGCACCTCTACCGAAAGATCCACTTCAAACTATCCTAGAACAACTTGCAGATCTCAAGATCAATGTAGTGCAACTATGGGAGAAGAGAGAGGTAGATCATAATGTGAAATAAGGCCTATGAGCTATGGAAACTATCCATATAGAGGAGGCTCAACCAGCCAATAATTTCAATAATAGAAATTGTTTTGGTTGTGGAGGAAGAGACCATATCTAAAAGAATTGCCCAAATTCCACTTACCATGGAAGAAGGAGTTATGAGGACCCAATAGGGAGAAAGAGAGAGGTAATGAAACCCAAGTGGCTCCTAATGCAAACAAAGGTAAGAGGATAGCATCCATAGATGTGGTTGAGAGCAAGTATGAGAAGAGGGAGTTCTCAAACTCCAAAGGTCTTAATTTAGAGCTTATGGCAGAGCTTGTTTTGTAAGAAGAAGAGAAGAAGAGAGCTTGTTTTGTAAGGATGTACACTCTTCTCAAGGATTTATTCCTAAAAGAAACTCTTATATGTAATAGGAGCACTCGTACCTCAGCACCATCAATAATAAAGACTCCAAAGAAGAAGTTGGGGATGGAGGACTTCTTTATCTCAAAGAAAAAATTGAACTATAATGTGTTGGAGGATGTTGCTAGTCACAAGGCTCACATCACAATGGGTCAACAAGTCACTTTGAATCTTACCTTGAGAAAGGAGCTTAGAGGTGGTTTGAGTTCTACAAGGAGTAAGAGGAAGAAGAAAGCAAAAGCTCCCATATTGATGGGAGTGGTGGATGCCAAACCAATACCATGGGAGGCTTGTGAATATGCCTCCAAGATTTATGTGAGAGTGAATGGTCACAACATCATCAAGGATGCACTTGTTGATGGAGGATCTGGATTGAATGCCATGTCAAAGAAGTTGATAAAGAAGTTGGGTATAATACTCCAAACCTTCAACATTTGTGGTGAGCATGGCAAACAAGCAACAAGTTTGACCAGTAGGGGTGATGGATAAGGTGATAGTTTCAATTATAGGAGTTCAAAATCTCATGAATTTCCAAGTCTTGAAGGATTCAAGCTATGATTTGCTTCTTGGGAAGCCATGTTTAAGAGCAGCATGCACAACTAATTGATGGCACAAAGGGTACTTGAGGATTAAGCCATCAAGTCATAATTCTTATGACTAACATCACCAACACTTCACATTTAGATACACTATCTTTTGATTATTGAGAATAAGATTCAAAAGAAGGAGCTTTAGATATGGACACAAGCATGGAGGAGAAGACTTCTATGGAGGAAGATGAATCTGAATTTGAATCTTATTTACATGTGTATCCCTTGTGTGTTATGGATTTTGCACCTAAGCTAGAGGTTTTGAAGTACCTAGATAAATCACCATTGACACTTGAGGAGATAGAGAGGAGGTTATCTACCCTCAAGTATGGTCCAAATATTACCAAGGAGGAGAAGGTAAGATTTGAGAAGATTTCTAGAAGTTAATCCATGTGTTTGCTTTCAATTACAAAGATCTAAAGAAAGTCACCTTGGAGGAGCACAAGATTGAGGTGGAGTCACATGCAAGACCAATCCGCCAAAAAAAACATTGCATTAGTCCACCAAAATCTTTGGTTGTGAAGCAGGAGATTGATAAGCTCAAGGAGGCCAGATTTATCTTTGAGGTGTAGAATTTAGAAAGTGTGTCTCCAATTGTGATTGTGAAGAAAAAATAATGGTAAGCTTTGGGTATGTGTGGATTACAAGAAGCTCAATGTTATTACTAAGAAAGACTATTACTCTTTGCCATTCATTGATGAGATTTTAAAGAGGTTGCAAGTCATGAGAGGTACAATTTTGGAGATGGTTATAGTGGATATAACCAAATCAAGATTACACCAAAGTATCAACAACTCACCACATTAACCACACCTTGGGGAACTTATGCTTTCAAGGTTATGCCTTTTGGGCTTTACAATGCTCTAGCCACATTCCAATAGTTCAAGAACAAGGTGTTTGAACCTTTCATTGGGAAATTTATGAGAGACTTCATTGATAACTTTTGTGTTTACGAGAGCAAGGAGGAGTACTTTGAGCACCTACTCAAGGTCTTTCAATGCTTGAATGAAGCAAATGCATTACTCAACCCAAAGAAGTGAATTTCTGGTTGTGAAGAAGGTCTACTTTTGGGATACATCATCTCCAAGGATGGAATAGTAGTTGACCCTAAGAAGGTGAGGAAAATCTCAAACTTTCCATTCCTTTCAAGCTTGACAAAGTTATGCCAATTCTTGGAGATGGTTGGGTACTATAGGAGGTTTATCTTCTCATTTTCCAACAAGGTTTATGCATTGACCATCTACATGAAGAAGGGTGTGGAATACATGGTGATTTTGGACAACAAGGAGGCTCTTAAAGTTCTTGAGGAGCTCAAGCAATCCCTTGTTATAGCTCCAATTTTTTGTAAACGTGATTAGAGTAAGCCTTTCATCCTCTACACTAATGCTTCCAATGTAGCTATAGAATGCACTCTTAGTCAATTAGACCAAGATTTGCATGATCATCTAATAGTTTCAGCAAAAAGAACTACTTTATCATGGACAAAGAAGGATTGGCACTGATCTTTGGTCTCAAGAAGTTTAGACTCTACTTGATTGGAGGGAAAGTCAACATTATCACAGATCATAAGGCCTTGAAGTACATCTTCAACAAGCTTAATGTGGAAGGGAGACTAGCAAGGTGGATGATAATCTTGTCTGAGTATGACTACACCATTGAGGATAGGCTAGGGAAGAAACATGAAAATGCTGATTTGTTATCTAGGGCCTATGATCATGATGGAAATGAGCCAATAGATGTTCCTTCCTGGATGAGGAGCTCATGACAATGTCAATCACTCAAGAGATTCCAATGGAGTAAAAGGAGATTTTATTACAAGAAGTAACTATCTAGAAGGGATGCATGCTAGGGAGAGGAAGGCACTTGTAGCAAGATCAAGACCTTACACAATGGTGGAGGATATTCTTTTTCACCAAGGAGTAGATGGTCTACTTTGAAAGGAAATGGGTAAGGAAGAGTCTATCTTACTCATAAAGGAGTTTCATGAAGGTTTAGAGTCTAGAGGACACTTTGCAAGAAAGGTGATTGCTTTGAAGATTCTAGATGCAGGTTACCATTGGAGGGCGTTTTCAAGGATTGTCTTGATTATTGAAAAACTTGTCATGTTTGTCAAGCTTTTGCTTGAAAATCTACTTCCTCTTAGATCAATTCCATTGCTATAACCTTTTGAGAAGTGGAGAATTGACTTTGTAAGTCTTCTCAATAAATCTCCAAGGAACAATCAGTACATTGTGGTACTAATTACTTTATCAATTGGGTTGAAGCTAGACCATTGAAGGACAAGAATGAAGATGAAGTTGGTAGATTTCTTTATGAATGCACTATCATTAGGTTTGGGTGCCCTTTGGAGTTGGTTTTTGATAGAGGAGAGTTTACATGAAGCATTACTAGAGCCATGCTATGACATTTCTCTATCACACATAAAGTAACTACATCCTATAATCCAAATTCCAATGGTTTGGCAAAGAGAACCAATCATGACGACCTTGTCCATGATGTTGGCCAAAGATGAAGAAATGGAGGGTGCTAAACATCATTGGGACTAGAGAATTCATGCAGTTTTGTGGAAGTATAGGATAAGCATGAAGACTTGCATTGGATATTCTCTATTTCAATTGGTATATGGTATTTAGTATACCTTACCTATGCACTTTGATCTTCCTACCTTCCAAACCATTCATAGGAGATTGAAGAAAGCACAAGGAGATGATATAGAGAAGTAAAGGAAGGATCAACTCATGGAATTGGAAGAGGCAAGAGCAATTGTTATGGTTCAAGTGGAGCAAGCCCAAAGGAAACAAATACCATGACAAGAAGCAAGCCAAGAAGAATGTAGACCTTTTCAAAGAAGATGACTGAGTAATGTTTTTGATTCCATTCAATACAAGAGAATGCAAAAGAAGGTTTTGCCTAAGTACTTTGGACTTTTCATAGTGGAGAAGGTGTGAGGCAATTTCACCTATGATCTCAAGGAGTAGAGAGGAAGACATTTTGAGAGGATTAACCATGATAAGTTAAAGATGTATCATAGAAGGTAGAGAGACCTTCACTTTGAGGACAAAGTGAAATCTTTGTCCAAGGGTAAATGTAACATCCATTTATGCATGTGTGTGCTATTGTGATATTTAGTTTGGTATTATAAGGAATTGAAAGATATTATTTATATATACATAAAGGATAGTAGAGCAAGTAAAGTCAAAAAGTATAAAGAAATATCCATCCATATGGGCATATTCCACTAAGCATGTGATCTTATCTTGACCCAACCACTAAGTCAAGGATTCCTCCACATGAGCTATCCTTGGACTATAGAAGAATCCAAAACAAAAAGGCTTGCGGGCCCAAGAGTTCTCAACTCTTTCCTCAAAGTCAAATACCTAGGAATAATACCAAGTCAACACACTAGAATCCAAAATAGTGGTGCTCATCTTTTCCACTTCCTCTAAAGTAAGGTCCCCTCTATCTTAGCTATGACTAAATTTAGCTAATCATGACTAATGTAGAATTATCCTTTATCTCTATATAAATAATATCTCTCAAGTACTTGTAATACTAGCTAAATATCACAACACTCCACATATGCACAAATGGGTGTTATAGAACAATGGGCACCACTATTTTAGATTCTAGTGTGTTGACTTAGTATTATTCCAATGAGTACGGATATCCCTTTAGCTTTCTGACTTTATTTGACTTTAGCCTAGTAACTTGAGTTACTCTAGTAATTAGTAACTTTGCTGTGTAACTATTTCACAAATATATAAACTAGGGATGAGGAGGTACTCATCATCCTTTCATTTGCAACTATCTCTCTTTCATTGAGTTCTCTAGTGAGCAATATCTTGAGTCTTGGAGTGTTAGTCTTGGAGGAGTATGATGGAGTTAGGGTTCTTTGCCTTCTTAGTCCACAATGCGCTACCATACTAGCCATTAGAGGTTCATCCTAACTGAAAGACAGGCCAGCTCACAACTCCAAATCACTTCCTCCTAGAACTTACTCTCTTGGGCCTTCCTTGTTTAAATCTCTTTGTGTATCCTCCATACCAAGGTAGTTTAATCCACAATCTCTAGACACTTGTGTTGGTAATTGGAGTAGCATGAATTCCATCAAGTGCAAAATTGCCCTTATCAAATGAATGACAAAGTGTGCTCCCTCCAAAACTTGGCTCCAAAACTTGGCTCATAGCTGGCAATAGTTTGGCTCAATCCTTCCTCCTTTTTCTACAAGATTGGGATTCCATTTCTTCTATGATCTGCACTAGAGTCTCTTTTGCCTTGACATCTACTTCTTCTTTGTGTTCAGCCGCATCTTAATCTTTGGGCCAAATGATATTTTGAGCTTTTTGGTATAGCTACTTGAGTTGGTGGTGCTCATTTCTTCTTCCACTTAGTAATTGCCACTTCTTCATCCACAAGCACAAACTTGCCTATCCGGGTGAATTCTACATCCGCCTCCCAATATTTCTTGATCATCAACTTCCACTCAATATTATGAAGTGTGTAGCTTACTCATTACTTACTCCATTTAAGGATCTACCATGGAGTGATCTATGAGCTTACTATGGCCTAGCTAATTACAAGCTAATCTATTGGCTATTATGGGCTAATCTATTGGCCAAGGTAGGGGTAATTAAGTTGGGGCTAATTTCTCCATGAATATTGGTCTAAAAAAGGTATGCTTCATCTCATTGGAAGTGTCATCTCATGAGTTTTTCTTAAACACCAAGATCATAGAAAATAGAGGTCTAGAGAGGAAGTTATGACCAATTGATTGTTCTTGACTTCATAGACTTGATTTCTATAATGAGAATCTTTTAGTCAAATCCCATATGGCATCCCTAGTGAGAATCCCACAAGGCCCCCATAAAGAATCCCAAAATTTACATTGGGATTATTTTCTCAATGGTTATTGGTCCAAAAAAGGTGTGCTTCATCTTGATAGAACTATCTTCTCAAGAATTTTTGTAGACACCAAAATTGTGATACATGGAGGTCTAAAGAAAATTTATAGCCAATTGAATTCCATGTGTTCTTGGACTAGATTCTCGCAATGGGACTCCATATGGTATCTTGTAATGAGCACCATGTAGGGCATCTCATAAGAAATCTTCCAATTCATTTCAGTGTTATTTCCTCCATGGTTACTAGTCCAAACAAGGTATTTTAATCTTGTTGGAAGTGTCTTCTTAAGAGTTTTTCTAGATACCAAAAAGATAGCAAACAAAGGTCTAGAGAATAAGTTATAGCTAATTAAATTTTTGTGTCTTTCAAGACTTGATTCATGTAAGAAGAATATCTTAGTTGATCACACAAAGCATCATGTAATGAGAATCCTACAATTCACATTGAGGCTATCTTATTTGTGATTATTGGTCCAAAAAAGGCATGATTTATCTCATTGGATATGTCTTCTCAAGAGCTTTCTATATACACCAAAATTGTGACAAATGGTGGTCTAGAGAAGAAGTTAAAGCTAGTTGAATTTCCATGTCTTCTTGGATTTGATTCCCATAAGGAGAATTCCATAGTCAAATACCACAAAGCATCCCACAATGAGCATCATGCAAGGCATTCTGCAAGTTACATTGGGACTATTTTCTCCATGGTTATTGGTCCAAACAAAGCATGATTCATCTTGTTAGAAGCATATTTTGAAAAGCTTCTTATTGACTCCAAAATCATGGCAAAAAAGGTCTAAAGAAGAAGTTACAATTAGTTGTATTTCCTTATCTTCAGACTTGATTTGTGTAATGTGGTTTCTTGTACTTTATTTTCACGCAACATGTCACTTGGCATCTACATGTTTATTTGCATGTCAATTGATATATACATGCCTTCTTGCATGTCACTTTGTGTAATAATCCAAGGACAAGAGAACTCTACAAGAGAGAAAATACAGGTTTCACACTCAATACTCTGATGCACCCAAAGGAGCACCTACTCTTTATTATACAACAAAGAGGACTCCTTGCAAAGAAGCTACATTGGATCAGATACATGGATTGGCAACATGTCAGCAAGCTCCACCCTTAGATTAGTTGCTAGGATGAATGACATGTCAGTCCTTGTCCTATCTAATTGGTCAAACAAGTTTAACTAGAAGGAACCTTTAGGGAATATTCTTATATGAAGCTCAAAATCACATGGATGAGATACCATTAGAAAGCTCTCAATGAGACAAATCATGGAGGGAGAAGGCAAGCCTTTTCCTCTTAAAGGGTGAGAATTTTTTTCATTTTTGAGGCCTAATACATCCGTTTAGGCCTTCAAAATTTGCTCTAAAGTTTTTAGGCTATTTTTTATTTTTGTGCTATTAGTAGAAGTACTCTTTTGGTGACACCTCTATCTGATCTAGTTAACCCATCATACACAACATTCTTCTAGATGTTACCAAGCCAATTTTCACTTATAGATATTATGTCTAACTATTGGCATTGTACAACCTCTCCTTAAGATGCAACGTCCTCATTATGAAGTTGTTGCTCAAAAGATTGAACTAACACCGGTGCATTGGTCAAGTTTGCCGTTGGCTCCCATGTTGCCTCATACAATGGGTAGCATTTCCAATGTACAAGATATTTCACATATGGATGGCTAGTGCTACGGATGAGTTTCTGGAAATTGTGTTCGACTTCATATTCCTTCATGTCAATAATGAGGATTGAGCAAGGTCAACGTTCTTGGATAGAAGAGAATTGGGGCGGTCAAGTGGTATATTAATGTTGTAAGGAAACATGAAATACTAGATGGATCTTTATGTGTGGCAGTAGCTTGAGATGATAGGCCACTATGCAGATTTGATGAAGAATGGAGAAAGGTCCAATAAAATGAGGTTTGAGCTTATGGGGGCCAACTAACTTGAGGTTGGTGGTTGCTAACCAAACTTGATCTCCCATATTGAACTCCATTTGTTGGCGGTGTGCATCTGCATATTGCTTATGCCAATTTTGGGCAATTTGCAACTTGTGCTTGGCGGTCTCTCCATCCTGTTGGATTCTTGTAATACCAAGGGTTAGCCATATGATCTAGATGTGAAATTCAGTTTGGTAACATCTAGAATGATGTTATACATGATGGTCAAAATAGATCAGATAGAAGTATCACCAAAAGAGTACT
This sequence comes from Lunularia cruciata, assembly GCA_948567375.1. Taxonomy (NCBI): domain Eukaryota; kingdom Viridiplantae; phylum Streptophyta; class Marchantiopsida; order Lunulariales; family Lunulariaceae; genus Lunularia; species Lunularia cruciata. The sequence continues at coordinate 17,401,057 of OX419760.1, forward strand.
TCTACTAATAGGGCAGAAACCGAAATAGACTTGAGAACCTTAGAACCAATAGCTAGACATATGATTTAAAGATGAGAATTGGTTTGGTAACATCTGGAAGGATGTTACACATGATGGACTAAACAGATCAGAAAGAGGTATCACCAAAAGGGGACTTCTATTAATAGAGTAGGAATTGAAATATGTCTGAAATCTTTGAAGGCAATTTTGGAGGCCTAAACGGATGAATTAGGCCTCAAAAATGTGCAGATTCCCCCCCCCCAACGGAGGATGGGCTGGCCTACCCTCCCCCTGCTTTGTCTTGTCGAGAGCTTTCCAACGGTACCTTACTCACGTGATTCTGAGATTCCTATAGGAAGATTCCCTAAAAGATTCCCTCCGGTCAAAGCTTGTTTGACCAACCAGATAGGACCTAGACCAGACAGGTCACCCATCCAAGTAAGTAATCCAAGGGTGGAGCTTTCTGACATGTCACCTATCTGTGTCCCTAATCCTATGGTGGAGCTTCCTTGGAGGAGATCCTCTTTGTCTATATAATAAAGAGAAGGTGCTCCCTTGGAGCATCGAATGTTTGAGTGTGCAATCTATGTTTTCTCTCTTCTCTTGTCCTCGGAGTATTACAATGGTATCAGAGCGAGTGTTCTAGTCCAAGTGAGTGGATCACCCCTCTTGGAATAGCACGAACTACTGAAACTGAGTAATGTGAGGTGGAGAACATAGAGTAATCGCAAGACTTAGGAAGGACTTTAGAGAGCGGATGGGATGGATGCACTGGGAGGACAATTTCCCGCACCTAGCTTTCCATTCTCAAACCCATTCCACATCAAGGTTATGTACATCTAGCGTGAGCAGATGAGGGTATCGTTAGTTTATCACTTTGGTACGGAATTCATGGACAGAGTGATGAACTCACCAAACCCGGTGATTCTACCTGTGGTGATATATGACAGAGAGTGGGATTTGACAATCTACATTCTATTATGATGTAATGGATATGAATGTTCTGAATCCTCTCCCTTTCAATACTCAAGTAGAAATCCATTATGTAGTGAGACCGAAAGTGATGTTTAGAGATTTTGTGGTTAGGAATTTTGATGAGGAGTATTATCAACAAGTGATAGTGTCGGAGGTCCCAATGGTAGTTCCAATAGTTTGTGCGCCTTCCAGAGTGATCATATTGACTCTATATTGAAGTAGACATTAGCAGTTGAGTGTCGCAGGAACCATGGATCCGCAATTGCAAGAGTTGGTGCAAGGAATGCAAGGCATGTTGAATGAATTTTGAGAGATTAAGATGACCATGGAGACATTACAAAGTCAAGTGCAGATCCTCAGGAACGATCAGGCCATGCAAGAAGAAGAGCCGTCTCAAAACCTAGTACCTGCGATTGAAGTACTTGGAGAGGCACCCGTGCCTACAAACTCTATCAATGATGAAGCCACATTGCTACTCCGGATGAAGAAGACCTGCAACATCGAGCCTTACAAGGGGCAGCGTACGATGGGAGTAGTGGAAAATTGGATCTTGAGAATGAATCGATATTTTTGATTGTTCTCAACAGAGATCACAAAGCATGTTGCAGGTGTGTTTGCATGTGGGTACTTGACCGATAAAGCCCTCACATAGTATGATGCTTGGGAACAATCCATGCTGGTAGAGAGAAGGGAGGTCACATGGACAGCAATGCAAGAAGGACTGCTGAAGAATTTCCAATCGGTGGATTCTGTGCAGATGGCTCGAACCCGACTATGGGGATTGAGACAGAAGAATAGTGTACAAGAGTATGTGGAGGCATTTCTGGATCTACAAGTCGCAATTACCGACATGAGTCCAGCAGAGGCTCTTGACAATTTCAAACGAGGGTTGAAAGAGCGGATTCGCCAAGAAGTCATGGTGCAAAATCCTTGCACGGTATTTGAAGCTATTGCTTGTGCGCAGAGAATAGTAGGAGCATTAGGTGGAGGTGAAGGAGTAGTTCCACCTCAACATTATCGGGCAGAAATGCCACACATGGGTGGACCAGTATCGATGGAATTGGGCAACCTTCGATTCCGGGATCGAGGAGCACGGCCGCTTCAAGGAGAGCGGAGACGGGTAGAAGAACAAAGAGATGGAGTCCCACGAGGAGAAAGGACTCAAGGTGAACAACGCCGTTGTTACAATTGTGGCCGTATTGGGCACATATCTACCAATTGTTGCACTCATTTCCCTAGAGGCCCTCGGCCTTCGTACAGTGATGTTTGAACAACTGGAGAGGCACATTGAAGAGGAGGAGGTGGAAACCACTTCGGAAAACAAAGATCGTCAGTAAATGTACCTCGCGGCCTTACTGGCTCAATAAGGAAGCAGAGAAGCAAGGGAAGGAAGAAGAAGAATAATGCACAAAGATCCCGAAAGGCAACCTCACAATTGATTGTCGTGAATGGAATCCTAGAAGGTAATCAAGTGAGAGTATTAATAGATCCGGGAGCAACAGAGAATTTCTTGTCTCGCTCTGTTGCAATAAGCTTGGGAATGGATCTAGAGAGGGATGGAAGTGAAGAATAAGAGTTACCAAATGGGCAAACAGAGAGGATTGAATCATTACCTAGACGGGTAACCTTCTCTGTAGGAGAATATCAGGAAGCAATTGAGTGGCGAGTGATATAGTTAGCCCGTTATGATGCAATTTTAGGCATGCCATAGATGGAGCAGACAATCCAATGGTGGATTGGAGGAAGAAAGTAGTGAGAACCCACCAATGGTCAATCATTGGGGTTAAAGAAAAATCACACCGGCAGAAACTGCCTCTATATGTCGTAGGGACAACAACTGTCTGTAAGACCGATAGATGTTTTATGGGTCTAATAAGAGAAGTCCAGAGTGCACAGCTTGCTGGACAAATTCCTGAGAAATTGAAGGATGTGGTGGATGAGTTTCAAGATGTCTTTCCCGATGATCTACCCTCAGGATTACCACCTAAAAGGCGAGTAGATCACAAAATAGAGACACTCCCGGGGAAGACACCTCCTTGTAAGGCCCCATATTGCCTATCACCTCATGAGTTGGAGGAGTGTAAGACTCAAATTGAGGAGATGCTATAGAAAGGGTTCATCCAACCTAGCATATCACCATATGGGGCCCCTGTCTTGTTTGTGAAGAAGAAGGATGGTACAATGCGCATGTGCATTGACTATCGGGGTCTCAATTAGCAAATAGTGAAGAACAAATACCCCTTACCTCGCATGGATGACCTGTTTGATCAACTCCATGGAGCGAGATACTTCACCAAATTGGACTTGCGGAGCGGTTACAATCAAATCCAAATTGCAGAGGAGGATGTGTACAAAACTGCCTTTCGAACCAGGTATGGCCACTTTGAGTATCTTGTGATGCCTTTTGGCCTCACCAATGCGCCTGCCACTTTCATGAGCCTAATGAATGACATATTTCATCCATACTTGGATAAGTCTGTTATCGTCTTCTTGGATGATATCTTAGTATATAGTAGCACGATGACAGAACACAAACAACATCTACAAGAGGTCCTCTAGATTCTAAGACGGAATCAGTTGTACGCCAAAATCTCAAAGTGTGAGTTTGGCAAGTCTGAAGTAGACTACTTAGGGCATAGAGTAAGTGTAGATGGCATTCAAGTATTGATAGATAAAATAGAGTTCATTCAAAAATGGAGTGCCCCAGAAGATCAGACTCAACTTAAGAGCTTCTTGGGGTTGACGGGATTCTATCGTAGATTTTTCAAGGACTTCTCCAAGGTGGCACAGCCTTTAACGGCACTACTTGGCAAGGGGAAGAAGTGGACATGGGGAACTGCACAAGAGTTGGCCTTTCAAGAATTGAAGGCCGCCTTGCTACATGCACCAATCTTGAAGTGGTATGACCCAAAACGTCCAATCAAGTTGGCTACAGATGCATCATGTGTAGCAATAGGAGCAGTCCTACAACAAGAGTGGCATGACGGATGGCATCCAATTGCATATTTCTCTCAAAAGTTGTTACCGGCAGAGCGCAACTACCACACCACAGAACAAGAAGAGCTGGCCATCATTCTAGCAACCAAGCATTGGAAGCACTACCTAGGCGAGAAGGCATTTGTAGTAGAGACAGACCACAAACCTCTAGTCTACCTTGAGACGCAGAAGGATCTATCTCGTCGCCAAATTTGGTGGGCAGAGTGGTGACAATGCTTCAACATGACAATCACCTACGTGGAAGGTAAGAAGCAACTTGTAGATGCATTCACTCGCATGCCAATGGCCAAAAACTTGGTGGCAGAGGTTAAGATTAACCCTGAATTCTGGCAAAAGATTCTAGCTGCTACAAAAACTGATCCACAGATTGTAGAAGCACAATCGTCCAAAGGTGTCACCAGCACCCAAGGACTCACCTTTCGGGAGGGCTGATTGTGGATCCCAAATGTCCCAAAATGACGCACCATTATTCTAGCGGAATGTCATGATTCGGCCATTGTAGCTCATGTCGGAGTGGACAAGACCTTGGAGGCAGTCAAGCGCCATTACTATTGGCCCAAGATGAGCAACGACGTGATGGACTATGTGCATAGCTGCCTACTTTGTCAACAGAACAAAGCTTCTAATCAAGCTTCTGTAGGGCTCCTTCAACCTCTCCCCACTCCTACCCAACCCCTATCCTATCGTTGGGAACAAGTGAGTATGGATCTCGTTTGTGAATTACCCAAGACCACCTCAGGGTTTGACTCCATTGTGGTCTTTGAGGACCGGCTCAGCAAAATGATTCATGTACGCCCTACCACCAAGGAGGTGACCGCTCCACAACTAGCTCAACTATACTTAGATGTAATCTTTGCTCACCATGGCTTGTCTCGAGTACTCATCACCGATAGAGGCACCCAATTCACCAGTTTGTTTTGGCAAACACTCTTTGGTTTCTTCAAAACCAAGTTGGCCATGTCTACAGCTTACCACCCACAAACAGATGGCCAAACAGAGCGGGCCAATTGCACGATCAAAGACATGTTACGCGGCTTCACCTTGGAAGAGCAAGAGAGGTGGGACACCTTACTACCGTTGGTGGAATTCACTTACAACAATTTAGTGAATGCCTCCACCTAGGTCACTCCGTTCTTCCTCCTATATGGTGAGCATCCCTTCACACCTTCTAGCTTGATGAAGATCTGTCCAGTGACTACCAAGGTTGATGCAGTCAACACATTTGTTTCTAGAATCCAACAAGGTGTGGAGAGCGCCAAGCACAGGTTACAAATTGTGCAAAATCGACAAAAGCAGTATGCTGATGCACACCGTAGGCACATGGAGTTCAATGTTGGGGATCAAGTGTGGCTATTGACAACCAACCTCACATTAGTTGGATCTCGTAAGCTCAGACCTCGTTTTATTGGGCCTTTCTCGATTCTTCGTCGCATCGGCGCTGTGGCCTATCACCTTGAGCTACCACCACACATGAAGATCCATCCAGTGTTCCATGTCTCCCTATTACACAGATACGCTCCCCAATCAGGCCAAGGTCCTTCCACACAGGACATTCGACCTTGTCTGACAATCATTGATGGCATAGAGGAATATGAAGTGGAGCGGATTCTCCAAAAGTGCATGAGTGGTACTCGCTATCCGTGGGTGGAATATCTAGTACAATGGAAAGGTTACCCCCTCTATGAAGCAACCTGGGAACCCGCTGCCAATTTGGCACATGCACCGGTGTTGGTGCAAGCATTTGAGCAACAATTGCACAACGAGGACGTTGCATCTTAAAAGGAGGGAGGTCTGTAATACCAAGGGTTAGCCATATGATCTAGATGTGAAATTTGATTTGGTAACATCTAGAATGATGTTATACATGATGGTCAAAATAGATCAGATAGAAGTATCACCAAAAGAGTACTTCTACTAATAAGGCAGAAATCGAAATAGACTTGAGAACCTTAGAACCAATAGCTAGACATATGATTTAAAGGTGAGAATTGGTTTGGTAACATCTGGAAGGATGTTACACATGATGGACTAAACAGATCAGAAAGAGGTATCACCAAAAGGGGACTTCTATTAATAGAGTAGGAATCGAAATATGTCTGAAATCTTTGAAGGCAATTTTGGAGGCCTAAACGGATGAATTAGGCCTCAAAAATGTGCAGATTCCCCCCCCCCCCAACGGAGGATGGGCTGGCCTCCCCTCCCCCTGCTTTGTCTTGTCGAGAGCTTTCCAACGGTACCTTACTCACGTGATTCTGAGATTCCTACAAGAAGATTCCCTAAAAGATTCCCTCCGGTCAAAGCTTGTTTGACCAACCAGATAGGACCTAGACCAGACAGGTCACCCATCAAAGTAAGTAATCCAAGGTTGTAGCTTGCTGACATGTCACCTATCTATGTCCCTAATCCTATGGTGGAGCTTCCTTGGAGGAGATCCTCTTTGTCTATATAATAAAGAGAAGGTGCTCCCTTGGGGCATCGAATGTTTGAGTGTGCAATCTGTGTTTTCTCTCTTCTCTTGTCCTCGGAGTATTACAATTCTATACACAAAAGTGTTGACAATGTTAACCTCGGTAGTGTAATACTCCAAGCACAAGAGAACTCTTCAAGAGAGATACAAGAGAGAAAATACAAATTTCACACTCAATCCTTTGATTCCCCAAAGGATTGAGTGTATTGGGTGTGATTGGCTATATAATAAAGAGAAGGTGGATCTCCTCCAATGAAGCTCCACCATAGGATTAGGTACATGGGTAGGTGACCTATCAGAAAGCTCCACCCTTAGATTAATTGCTTGGATGGGTGACATGTCAGTCTTGGTCCCATTTGGTTGGTCAAATAGGTTTTGACCAAAGGGAATCTTTTAGAGAATCTTCTTGTAGGAATCTCTAAATCACGTGGGTGAGATACCATTGGAAAGGTCTTGGTGAGACAAACTAGGGGGAGGGATGGCTAGCCTTTCCTTTTTTGGGGGAAATACATATAAGTTTGAGGCCTAATTTGTCTATTTAGGCCTTTGAAATTGCCTCTAAAGTTTTCAAGCCTATTTTGGCTTCTACCCTATTAATAGAAGTGCTCTTTTGGTGATACCTCTATCTGATCTAAATTCTCCATCATGTGTAACATCCTTCCAGATGTCACCACCCCAAGTTTCACTTCTAGATCATATGCCTAGCTATTGATTCCAAAGCTTCCAAGCATGTTTTAGTAGAAGTACTCTTTTAGTGATACCTCTAGCTTTTCTACTTAGTCCATCATGTATAGCATCCTTCTAGATGTTACCAAACCAAATTTCATCTCTAGATTATCTATCAAGCTATTGATATTATAGGTAGCCACCGGACGGACCTTCATCAAGCTTGAAGGTATGAAAGGATACTCTCCATACATGAGGAAGAATAGTGTGACTTGTGTGGAGGTATTCACAAAATTGTTGTAAGAAAATTCCACCAATGGGAGTAAGGTGTCCCACCTCTCTTGCTCATCCAAAGTAAAGCCTCAAATCATGTCTACAATAGTGTGATTTGGTCTCTCTATTTGTCCATTGGTCTATGGATGGTAAGTTGTGGACATGGCCAATTTGGTTTTGAAGAACCCAAAGAGTGTTCCCCAAAGCAAACTAGTGTATTGAGTGCCTCTATTTATGATGAGTACTCAAAATAGGCCATGATGGGAGAAGACTACATCTAAGTCCAATTGAGCTAGTTGTGGTGCAGTCACATCCTTGGTGGTAGGACGCATATGAATCATTTTGTTGAGTTGGTTGAAAAAGACTACAATGGAATCAAACCCAGAGGTGGTCTTGGGTAGTTAAAAAACCAGATCCATGCTTACTTGTTCTTAGTGTTGTGTAGGAGTGGGAAGAGGTTGGAGGAGTCATGTGGAAGCTTGATTGGAAGCCTTATTTTGTTGAAAGAGTATGCAATTGTGAACATATTCTATCACATCATTGCTCATCTTGGGCCAATAGTAATGGCATTTGTCTACATCTTAGGTCTTGTCCACTCCAACATGACCTAGAATAGCAGAATCATGACATTTTGCTATGATGGTGGTTCTTAGATCCATGGCATCCAAGATCTATAACCTGCCATCATGGAAGGTGAATCCGTGGGTGTTGGTGATGCCTTTGGATGATTGAGCACCTACAATTTGTGGATCAGTTTTTGAAGCAACAAGAATCCTTGGCCAGAATTCAAGATTCATCTTGACTTCTACCACCAAATTGTTTACCATTGGTATCCGGATGAATGCACCTACAAGTTGCTTCTTGCCTTCCACATATCTAAGTCCCATGTTGAATTATTGTCTCCACTCTGCCCACCAAATCTATTGATGAGAATAATATTTTTGTGTCTTGAGGTAGACTAGAGGTTTGTGGTCTGTCTCTACCACAAATTCCTTTTCACCTAGAGAGTGCTTCCAAAGCTTAGTTGCAAGAATAATATTTTTGTGTCTTGAGGTAGACTAGAGGTTTGTGGTCTGTCTCTACCACAAATTCCTTTTCACCTAGAGAGTGCTTCCAAAGCTTAGTTGCAAGAACAATGGCCAACTCTTCGTGTTCAGTGGTGTGATAGTTGCATTTTTCCAATAATAACTTACAAGAAAAATATACAATTGGGTGCCATCCATCCTACCACTCTTGTTGTAAGACTACTCCTATTGCTCCACCTGATGCATTTATAGTCATCTTGATTGAATGTTTTGAGTCATACCATTTCAAGATTGGTGCATGTAGTAATGCATCTTTCAACTCTTGAAAGGCTAATTCTTGTGTGGTTCACCATATCCACTTCTTCCCCTTGCTCAATATTGTTGTTAGAGGCTATGTAATCTTGGAGAAGTCCTTGACAAATCAATGATAAAACCTTGTCAATCCCAAGAAACTCTTGAGTTGAGTCTGATCTTCTAGAGCACTCCATTTTTGAATGACTTATATTTTTTCTATTAGCACTTAGATACCTTTTTCACTTACTCTATACCCTAATTAGCCTAGTTCAGATTTTCCAAACTCACACTTTGAGACTTTGGCATACAATTGATTCTGTTGTAGAATCTAGAGGACTTCTCATAGATGTTGCTTGTACTCTATCATCATCCTACTATAGACAAAGATGTCATCAAGGAAGATGATAATGGATTTATCTAAGTATGAATGAAATATGTCATTCATAAAACTTATGAAAGTGGTTGGAGCATTGGTGAGGCCAAACGGCATTGCCAAGTACTCAAAGTGACTATACCTTATTTGAAGGTTGTTTTGTGTATGTCTTTGTCCGCCATCTTGATTTGGTTGTAATCACTCCATAGATCAAGTTTGGTGAAGTGCCTTGCTCCATTGAGTTGATCAAACAAGTTATCCATACAAGTGAATGGATATTTGTTCTGCACCATTTGTTGATTTAGTCCACGATAGTCAATGCACATGTGTATTGTTCTATCCTTCTTCTTCACAAATAATACTAGGAGCCCCATATGGTGATACATTTGGTTGGATAAACCCCTTCTACAACATATCCTCAATTTGAGCCTTACACTCCTCCAACTCATGAAGTGATAACCAATATGGGGCCTCACAATGAGATTTTCCCAAGATGTATCTCAAATTTATGATTTAATCTCCTTTTCAATGGTAAACCTATAGGTAATTCATTCAAAAAGACATCTTGGAACTCATTGACCACATCTTTCAATTTCTCAAGAATTTTACCATTGTGTTAGGCACTCTATACTTCTCTTATTAACCCCATGAAACATCTGTTTGTCTTACTAATAGATGTGGTCTCTATCACATACAAAGGCAACTCTTGCCTTTGTGATCTTCCTTTAACCCCAAATATCTTCCATTGACTAGTTTTCACTACTTTCTTTCTCCAATCCACCATGGGGTTATAGTGCTCCATCCCTAACATCCCTAAGATTGCATCATAACAAGTTAACTATATCACTTGCCACTTGATTGCTTCATGATAATCTCCAATAGAGAGTATTACCTTTCTAGGTAATGATTCAATGTTTGACCATTAGATAACTCTACTTTTTCATTCTCATTCTTCTCTAGTTCCATCCCCAACCTTATTGCAACAAAGCAAGACAAGAAATTATTTTTTGCTCTAAGGTCTATCAATACTATCACCAAATTGCCTTTTAGCACTCCATTTACAACAATTAATTGTGTGTTTGTCTTCCTCCATCTTTGCACACTTGTCCTCTTCCTCCCCCCGCTTTTACTCTTCTTCACCAAGCCAATAAGGCCACAAGGTACATTTACTGGTGATCTTCATTTTCCAACATGGGATCTACATCTTCCTCTTCAATTTGTCTCTCCATGTGATTCAAAGGTCACTAGTATGGAGGTTGAGGGCCTTTAAGATGACAAGCACAAAATTGATGGCTATATGCCTAATTTGGCCACAATTGTAACATCATTGTTGTTATGCTCAAGCACCTTCTCCTCGTGGGACTCCTTTTCTCCTTTCTTCAACTTGTCCACATTCTCCTTGGAGGGTTCTTGCTCCTTGGTCTTGGAACCAAATGTTGCACAATTCTATAGGAATTGGTCCAGCAAAATATTGTGTCTTAGCCTGATAGTTTTGCATCGTTGTTATCACTTCACCTCTTCTAAGGGCTCTTGCTATTCTCTAAGCATAAGAAATGGCTTCAAAAATAGTACAAGGATTTTGCACCATTACTTCTTAGCAAATCTGCTCTTTTAATCCTCTTTTGAAATTGTCAAGAGTTTTGGCTGGACTCATATTGGTTGTCGTAACCTATAGATCAAGAAGTGACTCCATGTACTCTTGTATGTTATTCTTCGACTTCAACCTCCAAAGTCTGGTTTGGGTCATTTGCACAAAATCTGCGGATTGAAAATTCTTGAGTAGCACTTCTTGAATGGTTGTCCAAGTGACCTCTCTTCCTTCTACTAGCAATGATTGTTCCCAAAATTAATACCATGTGAGAGCTTTATCAGTCAAGTACCCACATGCAAAAACACTTGCAGAAAGATCAATGATATTGTGAACAATCAAAGGTATTGATTCATTTTTTAAATCTAGTTTTCCACTACTTCCATGGAATTTTGTCCCTTGTAAGGCTCAATATTGCACATCATTTTCATTTGTAGTAACAATGTGGCTTGGTTGTTGATTGGAATCGGTGTCATTAGCATGAGTAACTCTCCAAGTACTTCAATTGCTGGTGCTGGTTGTTGAGATGGCTCCCCTTCTTGCATTACTTGATCGTTCTTGACAATATGTATTTGATTTTGTAATTCCTCCATGCTCATCTTGATTTTCCAAAACTTGTTCAACATCCCTTGCATTCCTTGCATCAACTCTTGCACTACGTATGCATGATTCCTACACATAGCCAATGTTCAATTGCTACTTCCTACTTTAATAGAGGGTTAGAATGATCACTTGGGAAGGAGCACAACTATTGGGATTACTATTGGGACCTCACCGGCTATCACTCATTGATAATATCACTCACCAAAATTACAAATTACAAAATCCTTAAATATCACTTTTGTTCTAACCATATACTGATTTCTACTTGCTTGTTGAAAGGGTGAAGATTTGGTACATTCATATCCATAACATTATAAAAAAATGTAGATTGTCAGATCTCACTCTCTATTGTATACCACCACCGGTAGAATCATCGGGTTTGGTGAATTCATCACTTTGTCCATGAATTCTACTCCAAAGTGATAAACAAAAGATACTTTTATTTGCTCACACTGGATGTACATAATCTTGATGTGGAATGGATTCAAGAATGGGAAGCTAGGTGTCCAGGCGCCTCCATCCTATCCGGTCTCTAAAACACCTCCCAAGTCTAACAATTGCACTATGTTTTTTCTCCTCAAATTACTCAATTTCAATAGCTTGTGTTCTTCCAAGAAGGATGGTCCACTCTCTTGGATTAAAACACCTACCTTGATACCATTGTAATACTCTTATGGACAAGATAAATTTACAAGAGAGAAAACACAAGTTTCACACTCAATACTCCAATGCTCCCTAAGGAGTACCTTCTCTTTATTATATAGCAAAGAGTACCTCCTCCAAAGAAGCTCCACCCTTGGATTAGATACATAGATTAGTGATATGTAAGCAAGCTCCACCCTTAGATTAGTTGCCTGGGTGGGTGGACATGTCAGTCCTTATCCTATCTAGTTGGATTCCCTTTGGTCAAATCTTTTGACCAAAGTGAATCTTTAGAGAATCTTCTTGTAGGAAGCTCAGAATCACATGAGTGAGGTACCATTGGAAAGCTCTTGATAAGAAAAATTATGGGGAAAGAAGGAAAGCCTTTTTCCTCCAAAGTGGAAGACTCTTTCCATTTTTAGGCCTAATTCATCTATTTAAACCTCCAAAATTAGCTTTGAAGTTTAGGCTATTTTTGACTTATGTCCTATTAGTAGAAGTACTCTTTTGGTGAAACCTCTATCTAATCTAGTGAGCCCAATACAAAACATCCTTCTAGATATTACCAAGTGAATTTTCACCTCTAGATATTATGTTTAGCTATTGGTATTACACTTGGTGTCTACTTGCCCACTTGTGTTGATTCTTGGGGTTCCTTATTGTGGGGACTCAATGTTGACTTACTATAGTATAATTGACAAGAACAAGTTGTTCCTTCAAGGATATGGGTTGGAAATAGCTAAAACAAGATAGATAGGGTCACAATGAAAATAATATATTATTTCATGTTTAGCCTCTTAAGTAGCATCATTCCCAAAAGAAAGTAATGTCATCCAAATAAGTGACACTAAGAAATGCTAAGCAATCTATTCTCCTATGTACTAAAGGATCAAATCCAAGGGATTCCAAAGAAAGGAGGGTTCATTGGAACAAAGTCACTTTATTTGGAGCCTCCTCATTCATCAATCATCCATTTAAGCATCAAAATACCAAGGTGAGATTCATAGGAGCCACAAATTCATAGAGTCATACAAAATGCAACCCACTACCACATTTCATCAAGGAAGTCTAATAACTTCATGAACTAAACGGAGTGGAAGAAATGTCAAAATTTATATCACTTTAAAGATTATGACCATAACATTATATTTTACTAAAAGGTAAAATTTGTGCTATTTGTGCTATTTAATCTTAAACTATTTGTGCTACTTAATATTAACTCAAAGTGTTACTTGACAAGATGCCAAGGCCATGCAGACTTGTTTCCATATTGTTCTTGACTATGGCCAAACTCCTAAAGAGCAATACTCTAGTTCCACACAACAATTTATTTGCATTCCAATGCTTGGATTCCTACCTCAAGATTCATCTCTCCTAAATCAATTGAGCATGCAATCATTCATTCAAAGTGTAGACTAATACACATACACTAAGTCATGTGTCTTGATGGTATAAACTTTGTATTTACTTAAGAAGAATGCAATGAACATCAAGCCTAAGCCTTTTATGCCTTTCTTACTTGGCCACGGAAAGATCTAATGGCTACAATGGAAGGAAACTAAGTACATCTGAACTACTCAATCTTGATCATATCTTATTGTAACCCTAAAATTAATGGTAAGTAGCCACAAATTTAATCAACTTAGTCAAGGGTCATCTTCCTCAAATAGGCTAATATTATGTATTGGATTAGCCCAATTACCTACATACAAATTATGTACATTTATGAACTTCTTAAGTCTACAAAAATGAGGATTATGACAATATATATAATGTTTTTTCAGTATTAGATAACAATACAACTACATAAATCTTCATAAGATAAGCATTCAATCAATATTTCTTGGTAGGAGGAGATTGTTTTTCCAAAATCTTAGCTTCCTTGCAGATTTGGACTAGATCTATGAGCTCTTTTGATGGCTCTTCATGATTTGTTGAAACCTAGTTTGAGTCTCCTCAAATTGGCATTAGTGTGGCTTTGGAGTTTTGTAGACAACACTTTGAGTTGCTCATTTGAGTGCATCTTCATCTCTAGTGTGTTGATTTGAGTGTGCAAATCCTTTGCCTTTATTCATAGAGAGGACTCATTGGCCATGTGGTCCAACTAGCTAAGTAGTTGGATGGTCATATGATTGATAGTTATGAGCAACATGATCATTCATTCCCTAAATTGGTTTATTTGGCGCTCAATTTGTCAATCATCTCCTAAAAAATCCACTTGTCTTGCTCCAACACCTTCTCTTGTTGTCATTTGAGGTTGGTAGATAGGTTGGAGATGCAGAGATCAATCAGCCAATTTAGCTCATTGTATTTGGTCTCCACTACTTTTGCTTCCACCTAGGTTATTTCTAGCTCGCTTTATAGCACTCCAAGTTTGTCTTCCCAACTTTGTACCTCCTTGTGTTGATTTTGTTGGCAAAAGACCTAAAGGTTATAATCATCCACCTCCTTTAAGCCTTGGATCAACTTTTCATACTCCTCCTACCATTTTAGTTCCTCCCTTTAGAACTCCTCTAGGGATTTCACTTTCCTTTTCCTTTTCATTTGTCTTGGTTTGGACTAGGTGATGTAAGTTGGCTTTTGGTTCCTTTATCTTTGGATCCAACTTTTGGTATGTTGGCAATAATGCTTCCAATGCCTCCATTGCCAGCTTCATGGTATAAATGGTTTAGTCCACCATTAGTCAATGTAGAGAATTGCCATCCTTGCCTAATTGTCTTTGTAGGACCTTCTTTGTTTTGGGCAAGGGGTCTTATTGTGGCATGAGACGGTCATCTCATTTGCTTCATAAGTTTGTGTTGCCTCCTTGTTCTTGCCAGCCTTGTTGTTGTTAGTTGGAGTGTTGCATTGGCAATTACATCATCTCTATTTGCATGTCCTTCACGTATTGGGGACAATGAGGTTTGTCTCTTGAGCCTTTGGCTTTGGCAGGATGTCCATGCCTTGTTTTTTTTTGTGAACTTGACATAATCTACCACTGGGCAATTTATTTTGATCTCCATTTTGTTCATAATGTGAAGCTTTTCCCTTGTTAGGAACTAAAGTGAAGAATGGAGCCACAATTGGGACATATTTTACAACTAGCATCTTCTCCTTATTTGTAGGAAGCATTTCATTATTATTAAGCAAGGGCAAAAATTGTGCCTCATTGTTCAGTCCTTGTTCTCCCTTGTTCTCCCTTGTTCACTATGGGAGATGAAATTTGCATGAAGAACTCCTCACTCCTCAACTTTGTGCTCTAAGTAGCTCCAACAACTTGTTTGTCAACCGTCCTTTATGCTTGTGATAGATATCTCTCTCAAGTCAAATTGTACAATGTTGTTTTACTCCTACTATGTTTTGAAAAAGTTTTCAACTCTTGGGATCATTTTTGTTTCTTGGAGGCTTGAACTTTCACATCAACAACCAGCATCTGTTGTCAAATCATAGTGGAGTTATATGTCTCCATCACTTGTATGAACTTCCTAGTTTGGGCATACTCTTTGCCCACCTTATGGTATTTAGTGATTCCTTAGGCAAGTTGGGATCTCCCTCAAAGTGAGCTAGATGATGCAAGTGGGATATGAGCTTCTCCTTCCCCTTGTCCATCAAGAGGTTCATGCTGATGTAGAAATGAACAATGAAGAGGGCCATGATAGTGGCAAAACCATCCATTATGTCCTCCAATAGCTTGATGACTCACTCATGAAACATTTGGCCCAACTAATCAGCTTTTACTCTTGTACCAGTTGGAAGAAGATAGCCTAGTTTTGATTTACATAGTTTCTTTGTTTTGAACAAAACAACGGCATTATCACTTTGGTGGTAGTGTGTCAAGTAGAGTTCTTTGTTTCTTCAACCTTATACCTATTTGTGGATTTCACTCCAAAAATAAGCCAACAATTCTTTGCTTTAATTTCTTGTTAGGATAGTTGTGTGTGGTATCAATATGAATTTCCAAATATGAATAGGAAATAGTCCATGCCTAACATCCACTATTAATGATCCTCTATCCACACTTGGGACATCCTCATAATGACTTCCACTCAAGTTCTTGGTATTATCACAAATTTCCCTCAACATGGCCCTATTTGTAAGACCTCAATCCCATAGCAAAAAGTCCATCTTCCTTTTCTTGATGTAGTCAATTTGATTGTATAATTCCTACTCAAAAATCTCAAGAGTTTTCTCAAGGTTCCATTGCTTTGCTTCTTCACTTTGATTCCCTTCTTCAGATGAACTCTCAAGAGGGAGATCAAAGTGATAGGATGAACTCCCTCTTGGGAGTTCATTCTATCATGACTGAATATTTGATTTTCTATCATGATAGTGCAATTCTCACTCCATTTTACAATTTTTTGTCTTGAGCTCTTGAGAATGTCAACAAAATTTGGCAGTCCATGCTAGAAATTGCTTACAAAACATCATAAGAGATAGCAATCAGGGAGAGAGAAATGTGAGAAGTGGGAAAGCAGTGTGAAAAGTGAAAAGTGAAAATTGAAACTCCAAAAAGATTCACCTTACGGGATGGATTTGGCCTTTATAGCCCTAATGGAGTGTGGTCTATCCTTCTTCTATCATGGTGGTTGGTGAAGGATTGCAATTTTCCACCACACATATGAGACCAGGTTGCAAAATGGTCACCAATGGTTCTTTGGCAGTGCACATGTCTTTTCACATGATCTTGGAATGCTAGAAAAAATTTGCAAAGTTTTTTATTTGTCAAAATGTCATCATGGTACTTATTGTCCTATAGAATCTCATGAAGTCAAGGTTTCCACATAGTATAATGGCTCATTTTGTTGGGAAAGTTCCTTTGTGAGTCCTATGGAACAAAAACAAAATGGGTTTGAATACAAAATAGGTAAATTTATAAGGAGTACTCTCAATCAAATAGATGGCACATCTTTGGAGGATGTTGATGCTATAGGGTGTTATAGTTACCACACAAGTATCAAATTCTCAATTCCCATTCCAAACTACCCTAGTGATTACATTTTCTTGGATTCTATAGAGTAGCCAAAGAGCAAAGAGATGTTAGGTCTTTTTTAATGGAATAGCTGAGTTTACATATAGATTTAAATATTGCTTGGCATTTTACACACCACTTGCAGTAGTAGAGTATTATTACAAAGTAGATTGTGGATAGACATGAAAGTAGTACCTAGTGTAATGTGGATTTGTGTATCTTCTAGAAGAATATATATAAAGTGTTTTTTAAATGAGTTTCCATATTGATCTTTTTAGGAGTGTTTCTATATTGATTTTGGAAAGTTGGAATGTTTTAGATTGTTTCTAATTGTTTTTGGTGGATTGGAATATTTCTATGATATTGTTATGATTGTTAGATCTGGACAAATCCTTATAAGTTCTCATGGTTGGATGGATGATAATGGTTAGTTCATGTGATGACCTAGTCTATAAAAAGATGGCATTGTTCTATAAAGTTGGGCAGTCAAGAGTGAAGTTATAAATCCCCTATCAGTCATAAACAGAGTCAAGTACTAGTTGGTTCAATGAAGAGTTAGGTTATAATTATATGAAAGATTAAGGTCATTATATTTATATGAAGATTTTAGTTTTGGTTATATAAAGGTTATAGTCAAGTCAAGTTATAGTGATACAGCTAAATTTCTCAAATGAAAATGAAATTTTTTTCATGGTTTTATACTTTTACATGATTTGAGTTCTTAAATAAACAATCAATTTAAAGTGTTTTCTTGATTTAATAAGTCTTATGGAATAGAGCTATGTTACAAGGTATCATTACTTTGTGCTAATGATCTGAGTCATGGTACAAGGTGACAAAGGAAGGTGCTCTACTTTAATGCGCTCTAGCACAAATTCAAAGTGCACAATAATGGATCTCCTAATCAACTCTGGACTATATCTCCACATGACCTCCCACTCCTTGTCATACATCAGCTAACCCTTGTAAGGATCTATACTATAATCTTGAAGGCAACCAGAAGTCCATTCCTCAGTGAGGAACTCAATGGCTGAAACATATGTGACTCCACTAAATCTATCTAAGGCTGCTACAAAGAGGTCCAATGATGAAGTATCTAATACAATAGATAGAAAAGAGGTAAATGTGGGAGGATTTATAGCACTATGGTGATGGTTCTAACAATATAGAAGGATGCATTTTCAATTATCATTATATCTTTGAGACATCAACCTAAAGGAGTAAATGCACTATAGGATCTATGCAAGAAACATCTCCAAGTATTGCAATACCCATCCTCACCATCAAGTCTGGTCATGAACCGGGCTCTTGTGTGTACTCCCTTTGGAAATAAACCCTCATCTCACATAGAGCAAACTAGATGCTCTATCTTTCCCTGTGTGCTATCGGTCCAAATCATAACCTCAAAATATGTCATACAATACTCCATACTCTCTAACTCTAGGTTCTTGTTGGGTAGCCATGGGGGCTTATTTTGTTGAGGCACCTTGTAGCTCCATATCATAAGATCACAATTACAAGTGAATTAGTACTTCTCGCAGTGATACTTTGTAACGCTTGAATTGGACTATTTACATGAAGAAAAACAACAAAAAGCAACAAAAAGCAACAAAAAACCAAGGCTCAAAACAAAGTAGGTTGTGACACTTATTTAAAGGAGTGGTGGCTTGCACTTTGGTTGTTGTTGGTGATTCATTATTTCTCTCTAGGGAGCACCACTCAAGTAGTACAACTACTAAGGAAAGAATTCTACATTATAATCATTGAAGTATTATAAGATTTTATAAGATTTTATAGTGGAAGAGGTTCTAATTATGGTGATCAGACTTTTGGGATTGGGTTTTTGGTCCAGTAGGAGAGTTTCTATTATGATCAAGCTTTCTTGGATTGAGGACATTGGAGAGTTTTGATTATAATGATCAGGCTTTTCAAATTATGGATAGAGACTGAGGAGCATATGAGTGGAAGATCTTTTGTATTGATTGAAAAGAGCTGATTGAGAGAAGGATTTCTGATTTCAAAATGCCAAGAGAAGGATTGAGAGACATAAAGGTTATAATTGATAAAACAAGATTTTTAGAGAGAGTGGACTTTAATAGAATCCATTCTTCAAAATTGAGGTTTTGGGGAGTAGATTTAAGGAGTTTAGGATTGTCAAGAAGTGAAATTATAAGCATTGTTTTTCATAAAATTACAAAGAAAACTATACTCTTTAAAATTTAAGTAAACATTTTGCATCTACTAAAATTTGGTGTATTTTGGATATTCTAATGCATTTCACCCATTGTGTTTGAATAAAAACAAGTTTTAAGAAGTAATTTTATCAAGCTAGTAGTTACATCCAAACAAATCTAGGTCTATTTAGCAAGGTTCTTTTGGTTGTTGGAAACTAAACTCCATCACATCAACCTCGGAAGCAAAGTAATCTATAGTAGGGTAATGGCTTAGAAATCTCATATGCTCCTCCTCATCTAACAAATTGAGACCCATGTAGAAATGGATCACAAATGGGGATAGGTAAGTTGCATCTCTCTCATCTAAGAAGTCTTGATGAACGGTTTGGACCCGTGTTGTCCGTATATACATTGCTACACAACATACATTGTTGTCAACATCATACACGATAGAAGCACAACTCACACATAAGTCATACATAAACTCTAAAGTGCCACAATAATCAGATTGTTTACCACTCAAATCAATCAAACTCAGATCAATACTTGATCTAATCCTCAACAACTTGCCAACAATAGGGCACTAATTATATTCAAGCCATACCCACTCTAGCATAAAGACTCCAGGTGATGCTCATCGGCATTCTATCCACTCTAGCCAGGAACTCGAAGGCTAAACATAAGAGAAGTGAGCTCTCTGGAGTTGCACTCCCAAGGTATACCCCTGATTACGACCTAGGTCTCCTCCCAACGGTCCCACTGATGGCACACCCGATGGTACGGACGGTGCAAGTGACGGTGGGCCCCACCATGAAGTCAATACCCTAAACTTGAAATCTGACCGTTGGAAAGTAGTCTATGAGTAATGGCCAAAATGCCTCAAACTACTATCATTAGAACTCTAGTGTCTGAGCATCTAGATGCAAAACTACAAATGACGTGACAGTTGTCGTGTATATATACATTGCTACACAACATACATCATTGTCAACATCATACACAATAGAAGCACAACTCACACATAAGTCATACATAGATTCTAAAGTGCCATAATCACCTCCCTAGCTGGCGGTTAGGTCCCTCTAACTCCAGATAGCCATCTACTCTAAGTATATGGTATACCCTATGATGAGCAAAGATCAGGAGGCCAAGTGCTATGGAGCCCCATCGTTAGTCGCCTATCAGCAATCTATACCATATAAAGAATGAACTAGCTATAGATCAAGTACATCTAGGACATAACCATTGTCCTTGAGGAACCACCGTGAGAGGAGGAGTCATACATGCCATATGCCATCCTCTCAAACAACCATCACACACTAACATAGTAGTAGCTCCACCAGAAGAGCCACATAACATGCACCTCAAGCCTGCACATACAAGTGCCAAGCTTGGGTCCATAGTACCATCAATGTTTGGGACGTGGCATGGTGCACAATTGCGCACATGATCCTTCCAAACAACACCATCACGTCCTTCTAACACAAGGACTCTAGATGGCAAAACCTCATGCACTCTCAAGCTAGTGCGGCCCGTCAAAACATCAAGTGTCATTGGTGTTGTCTACTGTAGATATACATAGTTGCTTGGATGAAATCAACGGATCAAGGGTCTATAACCTCCTCCTTGAATGGTACTATAGTATAAAGTATCTCTATGTTGAGCAATCGCCAAGTTCTCAAAGGCCATTGGCATCACTCTCCAAAAGATCTCTACCCATTGAGAACATGCGCTCATCCATACATCGGGGTCATCCAAGTCCAAAACTACAATAGCATCTTGACGAATGGCTGTAGGTAAATCTAGATCTAGTCCATAGAGTAGAAATTATGGAGAGAAGGATGCTAAGAAAGCTTGCCAGCTGAACCGATAGCTCATGGCCAACCAAGGTGATTGGAGATCCCAATCTCCCAAGTGGCCTCTCTGCAAACCATACTTTTGCAATCCTCTCTTCACCGTCTGAGCCACTCTCTCTGCTAAGCCATCTGCCTCAAGGTGATCTCGGGATGTAGTATGATGATCAATCAAAGCCTTGTCACACAAGACCTGAAACTCTCCCAAGAACTTTGTACCCTGATCAGTCAAAACCTCAGTTGGTGCACCAAAATGACTAAGAACTCGATCCAGGAACGAGTAAGTTGTCCCTTCACTAGACTTGTCAGGAAGTACCACCAACTCAATCCACTTGAAGAAGTGCTCCACCATCACCAAAACATACCGTTGATGTCTCATAGTCAATGGTAAAGGTCCAACAAAGTCCAAACTCCAACAGTAACCCAATCCCATGATAGGTAATTGGGTGTAACTGTGGCATAAGAGCATTGAATAATGCTCTAACTCGGTCACAAACCACACATCTGGCAACAAATTGCTATAGCTTGGTCTGCATATTGCGCCACCAATATTGACTCTAGAGTAAGCTATATGTACGCTTTACTTCAAAATGTCCTAGCTCCTCATGAGCATGACGGACCAACTATGGTCTCTATGTTAGAAGTGGTAGTACTTGCACTCTACTATCCTCCCATACATGCAAAAGGTGTCTGCCCTCCAATCTAAACCATCTGGCTTGTTGAAGAATAAGGTCTCTCTCCTTGGGCCCAATTGTGCCACCCACAACACCAGTGCAAAGATAGTCCATCATTAAGACATCATCATGAATGTCTCGCTGAACCGTACCAATATCTTCACTCTATGGATCTGTGACCTCAATAACTCCTCTTGTATGCGTTGAGAGAGATACCACCAAAGCCTCTAAAAATATACACAGAATGGCCGATGCAAGCCAACATGGCACCATCTCCTCATCTGTCTCACCATGCCAATTGCTCCGGTCTGATCCTGTAGGCTGGGACATGGGTTTCTACTCAACCCATCTGCATCACGGTTCACCACTCCAAGTCTGTGAACAACCATGAAATCATACTCCTATAAAATTAGAGCCCATCGTGCAAGCTTCCCTGAAAGCTTGTCGGACTTCATCAACCACTTCAGTGGCTGATGATTAGTGATGAGAGTGAAGGGTTACCAAATAAGTAACATCAGAAATGTGCTACTGCCCAAACTGCTGCCAAGCACTCTCTCTCATTTGAACTATACTTTGCCTCCGCTGAATTATTGGAGCGACTAGCATAGGCCACCACAAACTCCTTCCTCTCATCATCATGTTGGGTGAGCACCGCTCCAAGCCCCAACATACTCCAATCAATATGAACCTAAAATGGTCGTCCTCTGATTGGTCTCCTCAAAATAGGAGCACATGTCAACATCTCCTTGAGCTCTACAAAAGCTCTCTCCTGCTCATCTCCCCAACACCACTCTTGTGTAAGCTTGGTTAGCTTCATCAAGGCCTTGGCAATGGCACTAAATCCTCTAACATAGCGGTGATAGAAGTTTGCCAACCCAAGGAATGCTCACACTCTGCTCACATCCGTAGGCCAAGGAATACATGCAATAGCCTCCACCTTGGTCTGTTGAACACCAAGTCCTCTAGGGTAGATAGTGTGACCCAAATACTCAACCTACTCATGGAAGAACCTACACTTCCCATGATGTAATTTGAGTCCATGAGATCTCAACCTCTCAAACACCTCCAACAACTGTCTCTCATGCTCCTCCATAGTAGCACTATAGACCAAAATGTCATCAATATAACACTGAGCAAAATCTACTCTAGCTAGGATCCTATCCATGACCCTCTAGAACTCAGCAAGCAAGTTCTTTAACCCAAATAGTAAGAACCTCCACTGATATAACACATCCTTACCGTGAGGATCAATAGCCCAGAATGTTGTCTTGGACTTATCCTCCTCCCTGATTGGCAATTGATGATATCCTACTCGAAGATCCAAAGTATTGAAGACCTTTGCATGCCCAATCGCATCAAAAATCACCTCTGCTATAGGCATGGCATACCAATCAGCCATGCTCTGTTGGTTGATAGGACAGTAATCTCCACACATCCGCCTATCTGTGTAGTTGCCATGCATATCCTTCTTGGCTGGCATCACTATCGTTGATGCATACTCTCCACGTGAAATCTCCACCAAACCAACCTCAAAAAGGTCACTACTCCGGCTTTGAATCAATGTCCTCTCCATCTCACTATATCAATAAGGACGTCGGAAAACTGGTGTATTGCTAGTCAGCTCAATCTGTATACCAAGTCCCTTCAAAGCACCCAAATCCTTCATATTGAAGACAAAACAACTCGTGTGCCTCCTCAAGAACCTCCAAACCCTTTGTCTTTCCTCTCTAGTAAGCTTGGGTCCAAGATCTGGCTCCCAAGTATCCTTTGTAATTGTAGCAGGAGTGGAAGACATATTGACTGGCTGCTACACTGGGCCCTTAGGAGCAATAGTGTCATGCTCCCGACCACTAGAGGTCCCAACCTCTGTGTGAAAAAATCCCTCCACTCTAGCTATAAGCTCCACACGTCCTCTAGCTACATCCCATGTGGACCAAGGGTGTAATCCAAGTAGCACACACTCACCTGGATGGACTCCAAGTAGACCACTCTCCTTAGTAGCTATTGGATGTGTCCCAAGAATACCATGTCCACTCGGTCCATCACCCCAACATGTGCCTGAATCATCTCGATAGGCACAAGGCTCACAAGTGTCCGAGTGGTGATGCCTATCAAGTGCATGCTACGCTGCTCTGCTAGGCCAATGCTCACAATCCAGGTCAAACAATTTAGGTCCATAGCCTGACCTAACACTTGACGCTTGGATGCCTCTGACACTGCTGGAACAGCGGTAATACCGGTGCAAAAACCCATCGCTTGCTCTCTCTCATCAACGTTGGGCTCCACTAACTGCTGTAACTGTGAGTCCTAAACAAGTCTAGGTCCTCCCTCTTGAAAAGCATGAGAGCTTGGGAAACTCATGAGTGTGGGAAATGCGGCTCTAGGCTGTCCAACTAGGTTCACCACTGCCATAGGTGACCTATCAACCACTACCACTATCTGAGACTGACATCCAACATCCAAGATGTCATCCACAAGGATATGGTCAACTCGCTGAATCCAATCATAAGCGTGTTATAGAACCTCTCTGGGTAAGAGGTTTGTCCGCCAAAGACAAAGATGATGAGCTTGTGATCCCACTTTGGCTGCATCTAACAATACATCAGGTCCTATCCAAGAATGGACCTGATGTGTACTTGCCACCACTTTGGTGCAAGAATTACCCATCAAAGGCACGTTCTCCAAAAGGTAAGCTAGAGAAACATATTGATGAACCTGGAGATGTCGTAGTATCCGTAGCGTCTCCCAAAACACACCAGAACAAGGATCCTAAAGACCCAAACCATGGCTTGCAAGTGTATGTCCTTGACATGGCCATCTAGAAATCACCAAGTGAATAGGCCCATGTCTCTCTAGGTCATGCGCCCCCAATAAGGAAGTAGGACCTTTTGGTAACCTTTGACTGTTGATATTGGTAACAACTCTGGATACCGATAGGCCAAGTGTGCCACATGATGTAGAGAGACTCGCCTAGTAGTCTCATCTCTCTCTACATACAAGTACCTCTGTACTCGGATACCCGCCTGTAACACCGCAGCTAGTCCGGTGTTGATCCCACCAAACAACTCCAATAGGTAGATCCCCTCTACTGGATACCACCAAGTAATGAGTGTGGTATCCAAAGGTGTCAAATCAATTGCATCTAGAGGCTCATCCTCACACTCATCTCTTGATGGTACAAAGGTTCCACTCCAAGCCTGCTGCACCAACTGATCTGCATGCTGCTGCAATGCCTCCTCTGAACTCCACAATGGAACATCCAAGGTGGATGGAACAATCCTACTCGTACTCCAAAGCCGAGTGATCTCCTCTGGTACTGGAGTATCCTCTGCATGGGCGTTCCTCTCCAACAAGTCACTAGGCCAAGTAATTGCACCACTAAAAGCTAAAATTGATGTTGCCCTGGTCCCTGACTGTAGTGAGCCAAGACTGCCACTACTGAAGCATACTGGTAGGTGACATACCCGTCCCTCACCAAACTGCCAATGAGGTCTATAAGAGGTTGTCTCTCCCAATAGTCAATGCTAAAACCCATGGGGTATAACATTGCTCCCCAACTAGCACATCATATGACTCAGCTATCGTCGTAATAGCTTGAGCTCTCACCACCGAGCTATCAGTCGGATGACCAGGCTGAACTTGGACAAGAAGCTCCCCACGTGTGATGTACTATGTCAAACCACCACCTAGAGATTTTTGGATTTGAAATTGACACCTCTCTACATTGGTCTTCCGTAACTCCAGACCAACAACTACAGCCTTCCCTAACATAAGGGGTTACGCACCAGAGTCTAACAAGACTCTCTGTGATGTATAGACCTTCCTTGAAGGTCGCACCAAATGAAAAATCCCCCTCTGGATATCCAATAAGATAACACCAGGTGTGAACCGTGCTCTCTCAAAGGCCGGTCTAGCTGGCAACTCCTCCATTCTAGCCGCTGCTGCCTGCCATAAACCACTGGTCGTTGAACAAATCCCATGCTCCTCAACCAAGTCAGCTCTACTATCAACCACCTCTGCCCTAGTAGTAGGAACCGCATCATCCCTACTCTCACAAAGTGTGGCAGCCAACCGGAACATTGGGGTTGGGTCAACTCCCAATGTAAACATGTCACTGGCCAAAAACAAAGGACGCTGCATATTCAGTTGAGCCGCCCCCAACATCATGCTAGACTTAGTTTGTGTAGTAGTAGGTGACTAACTAGCATGTACTCCATCACCACCTACCACACCTGCACTTGGACGTCTAGGAACCATGGATGTTGTCTGTAATGCCTCAGATAGCATGAAAGATTGGGGAAGTCTGACCTGTCTCTCAACCTCTCCTCTTTGTGGGTCCAACTCCACTGATGGTCCTCTAGGCTTTGGAGCACATACTGCACTCCTAGTCACTGCTACATATGCATCCACCTGTGCTACTCTGCACATGAAGTCCAAATCATCTCTATCACCAGCATATGAGGTGGAAGCCTCAGCACCCTAATCTGATCTCCTCTAAGCAATAGCCATACTAGCCAATCTCTGCTCCAACTGCTCAATCCGTGTAGCCATAGTTGTGTTAGAAGTAAGGGCAGGTACTGCACTCCTACTAGGTGTAGATCCTCTACCACCACTTCTACCACCTCATCCTCCATGAATTGGATCACCTCTACTACCTGCCATAGGAGCCCTACCACTACGTAACTCCGGGTGTAGGTCAAAACACCGGTCACTAGTGTGACCAAATCTGTGGCAATGCTCACACTGCCTCTGTGTTGGCTATGATGCACCAGAGGTATCAGGTCCGCTGCCCTGAGTACACTCTCTCCTATGGTGAGGTCCACCACAAGTCCAACAAGCAACACTACCACTCATTGGCTGTTGCTGACCTGCAAATGAAGGTAAGGGTCTAACTCCACTAGGCCCTCCACTCGCTTCATAGGATCTGGGCTGTCCACCTTGTCCTCAAAAACCAACTGGGCATGGTGCACTCTACTGCACTCTAGAAGAAGTCACAGCTGTGGATGAGGTCTCCCTACCAAATCCAGATGTCACCACTCTCTCCTCCACCATGTTAAGCTCAATACGCTCAGCCAAACCAAAGACCACTGCCAAAGTAGGTGAAGTAGCCTGTAACAACGTAGCATCATGAACTCTATGTTGCAACTCCCTGTCCAGTATCCCATACCAAAAGTGGACTGCTTGGGCCTCAATAACTCCTTGAGTGAAACTGATCAGCCGCCTCATGCGAGTATGCCTCACGTAGGCTCTCTCCATCCTTCCGCTGGAACTCCTGCAAGCTCCTTAGCTTGCCAGTCCATACTCCTTGGTAGTTTTGCCTCAAACACAAGAAGAACTCCACCATGGGGTTAAACCCCGGTACCACACCACCTCCTGCAGCGGTACCTCCACTCGTGGTAACACTATCTCCAACTAGTGCACCTCCACTAGCTCCACCAACACTACTCAAGCTAGAACTCGTAGGTACAACCGATCTACTCTTGGCCACCAAGCCTGAAGTGATAGAGACATAGTTTGGAGACCAATATTGTCTCCATAACTCAATCTCTTCCAAATGGGCTCTCTTGAACTCATGGTAGTCGTCCATTGGCGGACCCTCCAAGTGCTGAAATAACCCCTTCCATGCCATGAAAGGTGTGAACAAAGTCGGGTTCCGCATCTACTGCAGATTACACCAACTATCAAACTCTTGGATGAAGTCATCCAACTCAATGGTACCCACTGTACCAGAGTAACGTCTAGGGCCTTTGGAGGCCCCATAAATCTCATCCATGTCCCACAACAACGGGTGCGGACACAACAAGTGCACTCTCAACTAGATCAGCTCTTGTGTCAAACTTCAACTCAAAGTCAATCTCCTTCCTCATTGGGACCTAAGATACATGCTGATACCAAGCGCAACTCCAAGTAAACCCACTGTGTACTGCATGGCTAACTCCTCTGGAATCCCCAAAGAACTCTGTCGTGACTAAGTAACCGCAACAGCAAACCAGAACCACCAATTGCAACCACAAGTCGCAATTGCAAGTACCCCACCAAGTGCCAACACCACCAAGTGCCAACACTAACCAAGCACCACCAAGTGCCAACACCAACCGAGCACCACCAAGTGCCAACACCAATCGAGCACCACCAAGTGCCAATACCAATTGAGCACCACCAAGTGCCAAAACTAGCATAACATTATCCACCAATATAACTGTAACTAAGACAACTATACTAGGGGCAAGGGCAACCTATAACCTACCATCACAACACGCATTCTCACGGTTTGTAGATCATCGCTTCCTACCTCACCGGAGAGAAACAAAGATAGTTTGACTGGTCATCACTCCAGCCTCACTATCGAGAGCACACCAGAGCACCAACACTCAAAATTCAGGGCACCTCACACAAACACAGTGCACAAACAGGAAGCAAAGAATGGAGGGGGTCCAATCACACAAATGCTAAACAACAACCTTCTATCTTATAAATCAACACAAGACCGACTCTGCCACCATTTGGCATTTGACCAAATTGGAGTACATATCTATTTCCTGAGCTGCAAGGATCACCGAGGATCAGTTTCAAGTTCTTTCCGCCAAAATCTGACGTAACTCCTTCACAAAATCTGATGTAAAATCTGACGTAAATCCCTAAAAATGGTTGACCACTAAATCTTTAGTTAACTCTTCACTCGAGCCAAATTGGAAAATTTGGTTTCGTACAATCTTCAATTCGTGAGAATCTCTCCCAACTCCACCTTCAATTTCAGTTTCTCAGCTCAACTCATAACAAATTGGTCCTAAGCTCAAAATCACAACTACCGCTTGAAAATTGCTTCTCCTCTGGCTCCAAATTTTGCCAGCGATTCTGCACACACACTCTCTTAGGGAAATCTGAACTACTCGATCGAGACACCACGATCCATTGAGCTTGGAGATACCACCAACACTCGTAGTTCTTGCATCCAATTTCCCCCTGACTCACTTCTCTGATGTAATCAGATTGTTTACCACTCGAATCAATCAAACTCAATCAATACTTGATGTGATCCTCAACAACTTGCAAACAATAGGGCACTGATTACAGTCAAGCCACACCCACTCTAGCATAGAGACTCCAAGTGATGCTCGCCGGCTTTCTGTCCACTCTAGCCAAGAACTCGAAGGCTCAACATCGGAGAAGTGAGCTCTATGGAGCTACACTCCCAGGGTATACCCTTGATTTTGACCTAGGTCTCCTCCCAACAGTCCCGCTGACGGCGGTGTGGATGGTGCGGACGGTGCAAGTGACGGTGGGTCCCACCATGAAGTCAGTACCCTAAACCTGAAATCTGACTGTTGGAAAGTAGTCTATGAGTAATGGCCAAAATGCCTCTAACTACTATCACTAGAACTCCAGTGTCCGAGCATCTAGATGTGAAACTACAAATGGCGTGACACCCGTGAGTAGAACATGTAAGCACAATTCACAAGCTTGCCTTCATACATCTTGTGAAAGAAGATGGCTTGGGTACTCATTAAGTAAGTTTTCTATTTGTGATGGAATAATTTCATAACCACTTCTACAATTGCTCATTGAGTTAGATCCTTATAGTTGAGAACTTGCCAACCATTGTTGCAATTATAAGGTTCACTAAAGGTGTCCTTGATCTTTTTGATCAACTCCCAATCATAGAACTTAGTATCAATTATTATTGCTCCTATGCATTTGGATCAAGGACATTCCTCCTATTCTCCTTTGTTGAGCCCATGGGGTTCCCTCTCATGTCCTCACTACTCTTCTCCATTTGGCTCATTGTCTCATGGATGATCTCAAAATTGGTTGCATCCCAATCCTAGTAAGAATCCCATATGCTTGCTTTGAATTAAATATCTCCTATAATACACTACCCAAGTATTTGTTGTTGGGAATCAAAGGATGGCTTTGGTGGCCTTCTTCATGGGTTAATAAATAAACACCATTCTCTAAAACGACTAAGAAACAAAAAGCAAAGGTTGGGCTTTGAAGATTAGAAAACTATAACAATAAAGGATCAAATTCAAGATTGACTATACTTAATTGATCACTTGCAATGCAAAAAGTGGAAATGGTCATTCCATACTTTGTTTTATAGGCAAAGTCTTTTGTCACTCATATATAAAGTTGTTGAAGTCATTTTATAGAAATTTGTTGGGTCATCCTTCTTCCTTGTCACATTCAATGCCAAGTATTGCTCATATATGCAAACCATCACTCTCCTCCAATGGTCTTGGTTCAGATGCGGCCATTGGCTGAATGCCAATGAACCTCTTCAAAATGCAAATCACCCTTTTTGATTTAGAATAATCATCCTTGATTTTTTGGTGGCACATTCAAATTGGTGCTTGCCATGAGTTGGGTCTAAAAAGAAGTACAAAGGGGCTAACTCATTTGGCTGAGTTTCAGTTGTTGGGTGAAGTGCTACTAAGCTAAATGTCACCCTGTACAAAAACCTTTGGGCTAAAGTCCTTCTCCCACGAGCCATTCATCATTGAGCACCCTTTGGTCCCAAGTTTGTTTCCTATTCTTTTTCTTTTAGGTTTTTTGCCAACCTACACTCTATCATTCAGGTTGTTGGCTCAAGAATCACAACTCTAAAGAATTCATTATTTACAATTTTCTAGCCAAAATGGTAGAATAGACTAGTCTTCCTCATAAACAAAATTGAAATTAATAGATAAATAAAGATTAACATAAAATGGCAAGCTTCATACTCTCATTACCCATTTACCTATACTTGGGGATCAAAGGATCACCTCAAGGATTTTCCACATTTCCTTTTTTGCTCAATCTATCTTTCTACCAAGGGTGCTACAAATACAAAGAACTATTGACAACAAGGGGTTAAAAGTGCTTGAATGTTCTTTAGAATGGTATTGGAAAAAATTTCAAATGTGAAATTGATTGGATTGCACTTATTTTTATAGTCAGGGTTCTTTGAAAATTGTACTCAATGGATAAGCAATCATTGTCTTAATCTAAGAACTCTATGATGTTCACCAACCATCCTTGGCATTGGTTCTTTATCTGGTGGCAATGACATTCAAATTGATATACATACTTTGGTTCCAAGGCCCCATGACTATATGATAGGGTTAGACATTTTGACATAATAAGCCTCATTTGAAGCTCCAAAATTTACGTCTAGTGTGGACTGATTGGAGTTTTAGGAGACCGGTTGTAAGCCTCTAGGCTAGAGCAAAGATTGTTCATACTAGTATTCTTTGTACTTGACTCATCTTTGGACCTGACTTTCTTTGTTCCCATTTCTTTCAGCTGAATATTTTTTTGGTAATGTCTTCTTTGTATCCAAACAAGTGCATATATCATATCCTAGGAGTACCCATATAAGAGGTTTCTTCCCATGATAATGAAATAATTTGCTCTATCTTCATCAATCTATCAACATCAAACAAAACAAAATTGCAATAAAACAAGAAAAAATTGCAAATTTCACAAAACAGTGGGTACCACAGCTAAAAAAATGCTTATAAACTCTATGAGTAAATCTATAAAATGCTTCATTTTGGTAGAAACACAATCTCAAGAAAGTGATTATTTTGAAGAGAACTGAAAATTGAAAATGGTGAAAATTGAAAATGGTTGAAATTTTGAAATTGAACTTAATTTATGCTTATTTGAGGAAGATGATGACCACTTTAAGAAAGACCATACAATTCTCAACATTTTTCAATTCTCAAAATGGGAGATTTAAGGGTGCACTCAAGTTCAAAGGAGAATACTATTAAAAGAGATATTTTTACAATTGAAGAAATGCAAAGTATAGATAACAAGGAGCAACTAATAAACTTCTTTGGTCTAAAGGAGCCAAGCATAAGAAGAATAAATTAAATTTTTACTAAAGTACCAAACTATGCCAACTTTCTTAAATTGACAAGAGAGAAATCAAAGATATGGGATTATCTATTGTAGTTTTGATCAAAAGAATCATGGAGTCAATTGAATCTTGAGATTTAGACAAGGAAAAGGATTCAATGGTGTTTTTTGGGAATTGAGGATTGAGTATGTTATTCTCAAAAATCAAACCTGTGATTTAGTACAATTACCAAAATTAAAAAAGTCTTTTAGCTCCAACAAATCTATAAGCTAAAATTCAAATATGATTGAAGCTTAAACAAGCTAATGGTGCAAGGATATTCTCTAATAAAAGGTGAAGATTTGGTGAGATATTTAATCTTTACTTGTGTGGCTAAATTGAACGTAATACCTAGTAATATTTCTTTAGCTACACAAATTAGTTAGAAAATATATCAAATAGATGTAAATATACTTTCTTAATGTGGTACTTAAGAGGAGATATATGTTTGAAAACCCTTAGATTTCATCCAACTACAAAATTAGGAGTAAGTGTGAAAATTGTAAATATCACTCTATTGCTTAAAGCAAGCATCAAGTACTTAGAACAAAAGGATGAATATTTTTATCATGAAAGAAATTTACAAATTTTATTTACAAATTCAGATCTAAATTTACATGTTAGTAAGTTCAAAAGCAAGGATACTAGTCCTTTTAATATTTCATATGATAGCAAAAAGAAGAACTTATGGAAGAGGTTATTAATGTTTTGAACTTGGAACTTGAGATGAAATGCTTATGGAGAGAAGCACTTTTATCTTAGTACTAGTATATGGAAGAAAAATTAAGTAACTATGCTTACTCATGCCAAAAAGGTATGGTATATTACTGAAATGTTTAATATGAAAGAGTGTAATCTCTTTACAACTCTTGAGAATTATGGAAGAGATCCAAATGTTGATTAACACAAAGAGAAGATAGATGCTACTTGATGTAGGAAGCTATAAGGGAGTGTTTTATTCCTTATTTCTACTAAAGACTTGATATTTCTGACTTAGTAACTAAGATCAACAATTTTATGCAAGAATTTAAGAAATCTTACTAGATAGGTGCTAAGAGAATTACAACACCTCAAAAGGAATAATGGATTTTGTGATAGAAAAGTAGATTTTCAAAGCATATGAAGTAATCAATTTTGGCTAGTAAACCAACCCAAATTTAGTTAGAGATATAGAAATTAGAAGATATATATTAGGTTATATGTTCCACTTGAGAGTGGTTATATCTCATGGTCTTGGTACACCATGAGATATAATTGCACTACTTTTACACTCTACTTTAAGACCTTGGATGTAAGAATCCAAACTAGCAAATGCAAGATTTAGAGTTTATGAGTGGTCTTCATTCCCTTGGATTTCCCACCAGAGTTCCCATTTCTAATAGTAGGTTTCAAGATTAGGTTCTCCTTTAAGAGGATATGATTTTTGTACCTGATTCATCTCAAACACTTTGGTCCAAAATATAGCACACATTCATTTACTCATCCCTTGTTTAGTAAACACATAGGTAGCTTACTCCATTGTAACAAGAAGGTATGTCCTTAAAGCTTGTTATCTAGCATGTACTTATCTACACATAAATTTACTCCTAACAAATCTATTTACATTTGAGAGTACCATATGTCAAACTTTCTACACTTTGTTAAAGTCATGTATGCTACCACAACTATTATATGAGTGGTGTAGGCTATAGATAGTTGTTCTTATTTTCATGGGAGGAAAGCACTCTATTGGGCCACTAATGATATTGAGGGACAAAAAGTGGGAGTAAATTGGTTTCACATCATATGAGTTTATTGCACCAACCATTTGTTTAGGAGCATAGGCAAGTTTACTAGTAAAAGATAAGTTCATCTATCATGATTGCACACTCTTTTATCACCTATTATGATATTAGATTTAAGTATTTATTATTTCCAATCATATCTTTGTTTGGTTATAATCTATAACAAGGTATCACTTGCATAACACTCCCTATTTCCATAGATCTCTTATCCCTACACTCTAGGTAGATTAAGATGGATCTTAATGAAAGTATCTCATTTTCTTATGAGCATATTTACTTATG
The DNA here is from genome assembly GCA_948567375.1 of Lunularia cruciata. Classification (NCBI taxonomy): domain Eukaryota; kingdom Viridiplantae; phylum Streptophyta; class Marchantiopsida; order Lunulariales; family Lunulariaceae; genus Lunularia; species Lunularia cruciata. The sequence continues at coordinate 17,434,558 of OX419760.1, forward strand.
TACTTTACTTGATCATGTTAGGATTCTCTCTTATGGAATGAAAGGCTCTAAAACTTGGCTCCATACTTCCCTCTTGATGGAGTACTTCCACTACACATCTAAGGAGTTTAATATTGTAAAAGACCAAGGAGAGAATTAGGAGAATGGAAGATTGGAGTGAAATATCACATTGGGACTCTTGAATGAGTGAAACTCCAAATGCCTAGAATGAGCTTCGGCTTTCATATTTATAGGGAGTATACAAGGCTATTGAGAAGCTTCCTGAAAGCTACCTTCTTAGAGTGCAAACCAAGCTAATCAAGAAGCTTCTTGATAAGCTTCCTTCTAGAAGCTACCTTCTTGGCATGCAAGCTAAGCTATCCAAGAAACTTCCTTCTAGAAGTCCACACTTTGGCATACACATTACTCCATACTTGAAAGGTACCAAGTAGCTTCTTAGATGCTTCTAGAATATTCTTATAATTCTTGGTTAATTTGGCCTATTTGTTACTTGTAGTCTCAACTAAGTCATCTGTAAACTCTATATTGTTATGTACTATAATACTCTGATTATGATTAGGTTTATTGCATCTAGCATTTTTAGTGCTATTAGACTAGTACACTTGTGGACCTCTATATGACATACATATCATATAAAATTTACATTTTACTTTAAGATGGAGAGCACCTTAGAGTTTATGATGTCATCCAAGACACAGTAGCATAGATCCTACAATCTACACAATCCTAAGTAGGTCCCAAGTACAAATTTAGTAATGGATAGATCCGGCTAGACCACCTCCTCAATGTGTGAGATTAGATGTAATGTATTTCACACTACATTGTGTGGTAGTTGCAAACCTCCTTGCAAGTTATACACATAAGTAGGCATTTAGGAATAACAATAGTGATCATTACAACTTGGAGGACGGAGAACCATTATGCATCATGACTATAATTTGATACCTTTTTATCCTTGGATATAGAGATTTTTTGTCCATCTTCACCACCATCTGATGGCACAATGTTCCTTGAAGAGGAGAGGAGGTAGGGGTGTCTCTTGAGCCATGCTTATTTCATACAAATAGTCTTTGTTATTTATACCAATTTCAAGAATTGGATCTTCATAACAAGTGGTTGCAATAAGAACTTCCATTCTGTCTAGGATCCTCTTTGCTCATCTACAAAACATATTATTGGAATACCTACATTACATAGTTCAATGATAGGTTATTTTAAAAAAACATCATTTATCTTGCTTTGAGGCCATTGTTTTTGCTCTTCTTCCTCTTGCACATTTGAATGGACTTCTTTTTTTCCTTTAAGTGTGCCACTTGGCTCATTTTCTCTTGACCAAGAAGCTATGGTAGCTTTGTCATCTACAATGCCTAAATACAAAGATCTAATTTATGCTACTTTATGAAGCAATTTGGTTATATATTATTCTAGCAAATTTAGGATAAGACCAAGATACCCCAAAAAAGTATTCATTTATAGTTTTAGTTCTACTGCTTTGAGTAAGAATTTAGTATTTTATGCAAGGATCCAACATGCAAAAAATTGGGGAAAAATACAAAGTGGAGAGGTATTCTTATGTTGATATTTATCAAAGAGCAGCATGATGAAACTTTAACCATAAGGCTTTCTAGTAACAAGTAAGTTTGGTGAGATTCAAGATTATGTTCAGGATTAAGGAAAATAGTTAAGTATATTAAATATCAAGGAAGAGAGTTATTACTGAGATAATGCTTCTTACACAATAATTCATCAATCAAGCAATTGGAAGAAATTCTAGATCATCATGTTTATTTTCTTGCCATTTAGTGAGTCTTTTTATTATCAAATTCTTTTTGACATTTCGAAGATGAAAGTTAGTCCAATTTGATGGATATTTTATACCATAATCCCGAAATACCCCCTACAAGCATAAATGTGAAACTTATTCCAAATGACACCTTTGCTTATTTTTACTCTTATATTCAAACCAAATAATAATTAATATTCATCAATATCCTCAATCACCAAGATTTAGTAGTTAAATTTTTTTGAGGTAGATGAATATACAATATAGGAATAGGAAGGTATTGATAGTTTTCAATATAGAATTGAAAGTTATGTATTCTCACAAATTTTTAATTGAAAATTTGTTAAATAATTATAGGTTTTATTTTACTCTTACAAACATATAATAACTCATGAAATGTTGATACAAGGATTAGGATTTTCTTAAAATTTCATAAACAAGGAAATAAAATCTTATTTACCTAAAATTCCTTCATTATCTCTATTATCTTACTGTCTCATACATTAAATTTGTGAAGATAATCATATTACTAATGGTTACTTCTTATCTTAGGCTTCAAGTGAACAAACTGATTATAATTATGTATTTATTTGTTACTTAAGTTTTCTTCTCATAATTAAGAAAATTTAACTCATTACTCTTTGATATTATAGACAACTTGAGTTTTTAAAAAGAATTTTAGATTAAATGTTTTGCCAAATTTACCTTAGATTTGACTAAGTGTCATCAAATCAAGATTCAGTGTAGATTAACTTCATATTGAAGAGATGTATTAAGTTTTACACTATTCTTAAGATGTATTTATTCCTTTTGGTTGCCATAAGAGTCTAGACTTCTAACTAGACATAGTTTCTAAACTTGCAGATTAATTATCTTTATCAAAATTTATTATTTGAATATGAGTCAATAGCTCCACTAATGATCTATATTTTGTCCGAACAAGGTTAGCTGCAATTTAAGACCCTTAACAAGGCGAACTATCTATTATCTTCTTGTGTGAAAGTGCCTAAGCTCAAATAAGCTCAAATATTCAAGTCATCTAGAAAATAACATTAAAATTATTAAAATCTTTTTAATTTAATATTCTTTAAATGGGTTCTACATTTCAATCATTTGGCGATTGATTATTTTCTACTAGAGAGTTGACTATCCTCTTAGTAAAAAGGAGCTCTAACTTTTTAGACCACAGTCAAAAAGTCTTACTAATCTCCCTCATACCAGAAGTTATAATTAACTCTAATACTTGGTATAAATATCTAATAGTGAGCTTGCGATATGCAAGTGGTTATTTGTCAGCCTCTAATACATGTTATCGTCATAAATTTGTAAGGTTCCGTGGATTCAGTTGTGACTTCTCATTACACAAAAGGGACAAAATATTATCGAAAATACTATGTTGATTTTGATTATACCTTTTGCAAGTTACGTATTCTAAAGACGATTAATGATCAATACCAAATTTTCTATCTATATAGCAATAGAAGGTGACTTTATGGATTTAGCGACAACTGCTCGAGTGAAAGAAACGTTCTTCGAGTACGAAAAGTGCTTGTTAGTTGTTTACTTTCTTGCATAAAACATGTTTACCGTCAATATCTTAAAGGATTAGCATTTAAACCCCGATGTTAATATCTTGACATCTAAACGTATGAAGTCCGCTGAGTACCCTTTCCTTCATTCATTTGTATTCATTCATCTTAAGAGAGACAAACTATTATTCAAATTCTTTGCGAAATGCAAAATTAAGAAATCACTACATTATCTTATTTTTTATTTCTTTTAATTTTGCTACATTCTAGTGCTTTGATCAGACACTATTGTTTCATAGTTAAGATTATATATATATATAGTATTTTTTATTTTTTTGTATTTATATTTATATTACAAATTATATATATATATATAATTTTTGATATATTTTATATTAAAATTTTCATATTATATTAACATTATAATTCAAATACATATTATTTATCAAATATATGTATTTTATAAATTCAAGATAACCCGTTCTGAGAACGAATTCTATTCTTATTTACCAAAAAAAATAATATATATATATAAAAACGCACATACGAAATACAAATAAGGAATGAAAGAAGGAAAGGAGAAACCAGAAAATAACTTACAAAACAAGATCATAGAAATGAATATCGACTCACTTGTCACTTGACTCACTAAATCTGCTTCATGGCTAAGACCTGTTGCAGCCGGTTCTGGTCACTCATGTCTCCGTTGCCAACCAGGGACGGGATCGGTTCCCGGTCTGTGTCACCGGCAACCAGGCGGCTGCAGTGACGTCGATGTGAACGGGCCCTCTGCCCGTCCATCTGTTCCGGGGACCGAGTAGACCCAAATTAGGGTTATGTAAAGGAAGCGTCTCTACTAGTGAAATCCTTTCTCTCCCATCTCGTGGAGCTCCCTTCCGATTGTGCGAAACCCCTTGTGCCGCCGCCGCTGTCCCAATTTGAGATCACCAGCCATGGTAAATTGAAATGCTGTTTGAGGATGCAAGATAACAATTGTTCAGACGTCTCATCCCTTTTCGCTGAATTCCTAATTTGTCACCGTCGTGATGTTTGATGGGCGTTGCGTTCGTGATTAGGTCTTGTTGCTCTGAGTTCTTGGTGGTCGAATGTCTAATCGTGCGTTTCTGATCAGGCTCCCAAGAAGGAGAGCAAACCTGCTCAGTCTGCCAAGCCTGCCAAGAGTACCGGAGGTGGTAAGCAGAAGAAGAAGGTAAGCCATCAGTGTGAATTTGCTCGAATTGCTGAGGTCATTGCTTTCACAACCTTTCTTGCCGCTGGGCATTCGAGATGAGTTAGTGGGCAGTTGAGTTCACACTTGAAAGTAACACGCTTTGGACCCCGCAATCTATCTCAGAAATGGAGCAAGGGTAAACAAAAGGAGAAGGTGAACAACATGGTTCTCTTCGATCAGGGCACCTACGACAAGTTGCTCGTCGAGGTCCCGAAGTACAAGCTCATCACCCCGTCCGTGCTGTCCGATAGACTTAGGGTAAGTGGACTACTCTCCTCTACATTTGATGATCGCAATCTCTTAACAAGTAAAGCACTCATGATGCGTCCATGAAATTATTCTCGAACGCACGGTCAGATTCCTCGAGCTTACTGCGCGGTTGGGCTTTCGGCAGATCACCGGGTCTCTTGCCCGTAGGGCTATCAAGGAGTTGATGGCGAAGGGAACCATCAGACTGGTTGCTGCACACGCCAACCAACAGATCTACACCCGCGCCACCAACACATAGTTTGAAGTTGTAGTGGATCTTCTCGGCGCTAGGTTACCCAATCTGTTCCATATCCTTCATTGAAGGTGAATTTTATTATAATGTCACAATCGAGTGCTTCTCACAATTAGTGAGGTTTTGAACGCCCGGAAATTAACGTTAACATACAATCTGGTACTAGGCTCCGTCGCTTTTACAATGTTCATATCTGGACTCTCACGTGTTGGAAGTTAGTTTGTCCTTCCCCGCCAGCACATTTTCATCACAGGACGCCGCGTTTCTAGTGCTCATGTTCAGTTTTCTTGCTACAACCACTCTTTGAAGTCACTTAGTAGATGGAGCTTCGGATTCCACATCTGTGCTTTCGAGAATACCAAATGAGTAATTGACAGGAATTGTTCAGGAGACGTTGCCTTCGTGATGCATACCATCCACTTTGGAAGGTTCTATCGCTGTCGACGAAGCTTATGTAGAATTCAATGAAACCATGGCTTTTCAGCGGAATATCAAGTTAAAAGATAAGGATCTCTGCCATGGCACTCGTAAGTTTGCTACGTTTGATAGGTGTCTTGGGGCTAAGTTGGAGTGAGGATGCGACCTCCCAAGCATGAAAGAACAGCAATTGGCAGTCCAATAATGACAGTTTGGTAATTACACTGCGTTTTGGGTACTTGGAAGTTGAATTCAATACGATCCTGCGGGGGGCAAGAAGAACGTCGATGCCTCACACATGTTATGAAGTAGAGAGCCGGCTGTGCTTGCTGTGCCTAATCGGATTTACTTGCGTAGAGTAAGTTTCAGAGGGAAAACGTGTATTTGTAATTGCGCTGTCTGGACTATGTGGGGCTGATATGTAGTGCTACAGAAGCAGATTTCTCGGGCAATGCTTTAATGGGTATAAACTTTCACCGAATGGCTAGCGCAGAACGAATGTCACACCCTAATGAAATATCGACTGGCTGGGTTAAAGGCAACTTGACATGTGCTACCCCTAGACCCAAATTCTCGGAGTTGAGATCCGACTGAAGGTCACGGCCAGCGTAGTTGGCTCTGCGTTATACCGGAACGAGATTCCATAAGAAGATACTAACGACGTGTATGTAAGATCCCTCATCTGTGTTTCATTATCTTTGCGCGTAAGGCGTCTTCAGTACAATTTGAGACAGTTCAGGATTAAGTGTGTACGACGAGATCAGAGGCTAGTGCTCAAATTGGTTCCGAGGATATAGGAGAATCAGAAGTTTGTGCTGAAAATTAGGTGTAGAGAGTGAATGTGAACTTGGCCTGTAAATGAGGTAACGGGTTTAGCACGAAGTACAAGGGTAGAAGTACAAGAAGAGGAAATACGAGGTACAACATTTGACCATAAATTAAGAGCGCCAAATTACCTCACACGGGAGAACACGTCGGTAAGTGACTCCTGATCGTCCGAAGGGCATGATAGAACATTCCTTATGTTGATACACTTGGTATTCTCTCATCCCAAAGGGATTTCTAAGCCAAGGAATGTGAGCGTGAGAGCGAAGGGACTTGGCCTCAACATCGAGGGCTGTGATTACTGCGAACAAGTGCAGAACTCGAGAACAACTTGGAGTCTCCAATCCATTATCTGACTTTCAAGGAAAGAATTTTCATATACTATGTAGATGAGACTTGTCAAAACAAATTTATATTTGGTTCGAACTGATAAAGTGATAATATAGGACGTCATGGGTATGTAGATGTCACGTGTCAAAACACATATATATTTGGTTCGAGCTGATAAAATGATAATATAGGATGTCATGGGTACTGAGGTCTTGGTTCTAAACCCAAAACGAAATATAATTTTGGAGAGAATGATTATCTGTGATTATCTATAGATAGTAACAAATCATAAGGTCTCCAGGTTCTAAACCCAAAACGAAATATAATTTTGGAGAGAATGATTATCTGTGATTATCTATAGATAGTAACAAATCATAAGGTATCCAGGTGTAGGGGTATACGATGAGATTGCCTTTTTGTTCTTTTAACCGTGAAATTAGATGAAATGATGGATAGACATGATGATCGACACATTTGTCGACAAAGGTATGATAATTTTTATGTTAGACACCTTCGTTAACGAATGCGTGACAATTTATTATGTTAAACACATTCTTTAATGGATGCGTGATAATTTATTATATTAGATGTAAGAGAATATCACTCTCATTTTTATATTTTGTAATATATTTTATATAATATATATCCATTACTCTATATAGGGTAATGGTTGATACATCATAGAACAACTGCATTAGATGATGCTTTTTCTTCTTCGATTGTTCCATTTGTTTGTAGTTCACAGGACTTGCTATGCTTCTTCTCCTTCGATTGTTACAATTGTTTGTAGATCACACTTCTTGCATAGTGCTGATATCTTAGTCTCAGCAGTTTCTCACATAGACTCTATTGGTGCTTAACCCCATTTTACCTTTTTCATCTCTCTCTTGTCTTGCTTGATGGTGCATTTCCATCCTTTTTTTTTTTTTTTTTTTTTTTTCTTCTTCTTCTTTCTGCGGTCGTCCTTTCACTTTCGTGGATGGAAAAATTACAACAAAAAGCCAATTAGACTTTGGATCACATAAAACTGCAAACAAGCGATCACATAGACAGCAATGACACTCAGGATTGTGCACGCTTCTTCTATCTCTTTGTTAATCATTCCAAATATACTGATCGAGTCGTGAGAATGGTTAGCTTCTCAGGCGGCTTGCATCTTGGGGTTATTTGAGACTAGTTTTCCATGTCCACCTCTATTCCATGCACACTCCATGATGAGGCTAGAAAGACTTTTTGCCTACCATTTGATCATTTTGCATGTGATCCCTTGGATGATTTAGCATGGTTCTTACTCCTCTTACTCCCTCGATGGTGTCTTTGTTATGCTAGAGGGGGGCGTGCGGGGCATAGAGGGGTGATTGCTAGATTTCGTCAATTCCGAGCGGGGGATTGGGCGGCCCTTCAAGAGGAGTATGTTAGGGCTACACGATTTAGGAGACAGGCATCGCCATAGGATACTATAGAGTCCACTTGATTATGACGGTGTAGGACATTGGGTCAGGCGGGAGAGTTTAGTAGAGCAACACGAGCACTACACCCTTTGTCCATGGCAAGTCTTATTGATGACTATCTCTTCTCTACGTTCACTACATCCTATAGCAGTAGAGGACTACCACTAGAGGTCTTAGATTATCAGCATGAGTAACCTTTATGTCTTTATAGGTCACTATTTGCACAAGCATTGTGCACTGCCCCTCGCCTTTCCTCAGGAGGCTTGTCATGGATGGTTTATGAGCACCTTAGAGATTGCTTCCAAGCAGATGATCCTTCTAGTGGTTTTACCGAGTTGTTTCAGGTGGCTGCAACAATAGTGAGAGTAGACATTCCTATGTTTGTTAGTCGAGTGTTAGGTGCTAGTCGACTTCTCGCAATGGAGAAGGACATGGGAGGCATTAGACCAATTGCTATTGGAGAGATCTTTTTGCGTTTGGTCAGTCATACCATTGTCCTTCAGCATCGTTCTCACTTTCAACATCACCTTAGTCCACATCAGTTTGGAATAGCTACACTTGGAGGATGTGAGGCTATATCTCAAGGCATTAGAGCACTCCTAGATATCCATTCGGAGTGGGTTGCCCTACAAGTGGATGTTAAGAATGCTATTAATAGCACCTCACGGGCATCCATCTTTAGAGAGCTTAGGGAGGCTGTTGGATCCTTGGCAAGTCTCATTCTTTTTGTGTGGTCTTTTTATGGCTCTCCTGCTTCTTTTTACTACCAATATGGTGGTTCACAAGAGGGAGTCACCATCTTGGAGTCAATTGTTGGTACACGTAAGGGAGATCTTTTGAAGGGGACCTTTATTTGCCATGGCTCACTTTAGAGCGCTCCTATCTACTACTTTGGCCATGCTAGGTTGTGTATTTCTCTCCTTGGGAGGTGATACACACATCGTAGGCCCTGTAGATCAGATTGGGCAAGCCTTTGACTACTTGACTATCGAGCTACATCTAGTAGGCTTGAGAGTCAAGGTGTCAAAGTGTAGTGCATGGTCCCCTTTAGGTATCCCTCTCCACCTTGAGCTTCCAGACGGGTGTATCACATTCACATATGGACTTTGTATTCTTGGGGTGCCAGTAGGATTGGAGGATTTTGTCACACGCTTCTTAGACGTTGCCCTTGTAGAGGATGTTCTCCATGTGGATGACCTTCCATTATTAAGAGATCCGCAGGTGGCATTTGGTATACTCTTTTCCAATATTGCTCATTGACCATCCTACCTCATCCGTACAATTCCCTCCTCACCATCCTTCCTATCACGTCTGAGAGCATTTGATAGGAGGATTATGGGAGTGTTTGGTGATATAACTGGACCAGGGATTTTTGAGTGTGTGATAGTGGATTTGGCACGTAGATAGACTGCTCTGCCAATCTCATGTGGTGGGGTTGGCTTGCTTTATATGGAGGAGATGACACCTATAACATTTTTGGGTAGTTGGACTCTCTTGGCACCCTTACTTTTCTCTCGTTTTGTGATTGCTGATAGGCCGGTTTTGGAGATTTATGTGACAGAAGTGGAACAAAGATCTTTTTCTCTCTAGGTGTTATTGCGACAGACTAGAGATAGTCTATCCCCACAAGCACGAGAGTATTTTCCACCTTTTGCTTCATTATTGTTAGATTGGACTAGAGGTTTACAATCTTCCTTGATAGAGCGACAATGTGAGCATACGCTACATTCTCTCGTAATCGACTCGTCCATTCCTCAAACTACTAGAATACATCTTCACTTTTGCTCCGACAAGGGTGCAGGCTCTTGGATCCTAGCTCGACCGTGCATTAGAGCATTCCTACTCCCACCAACTATTTTTTCTATAACGATGAGGTTTTGTCTAGGTTTGGTCCACCCATCTGTATCTTCATTAATTGAAGATGCAGATATAATGATATCACTTGTGAATGTGATTCTACACTAGATGCAACAAGGGTCCACATGACACGATGTCCTTTTGGAGAACAGAAGATATCTACCCATGATACCATTAGGGATATAGTGTTTGCTATGGCACGAGCAAATGGATACTTGGTTTGGAGAGAACGTTCGGATGCTTTGCAAACATGTCAATGCAGACTTATACTTGGTCCGAGATGATCAAAAGACAATAGCGAATGTCATGGTTATGAACCCTATGCGGGATACAATTTCGAGAGGAATACTACCCATCCCTTGGATGTGCGGCAAATACAATAGCAAATTGTAAAATCTCCAAGTATAAGGGCAGGCAACGAGTGTATCTCTTTGTTCCTCTAACCTTGGAATGGAGCAATGGACACTACATTTGATACATTTGTCTAGGAATGCACGAGAACTTATCATGTTAGGCGTCAAGGATACCATTCTCACTCTCATATTTTAGAAGTGTGTCCATTGCTCCGCAGAGGAGAGTGCCTGATGCAATCCATAGGAGAGAAATCACATTAAGCGATGTTTCTTCATATGCTCTAATTGTGTGTAGACAATACTACTTGCATAACTCGAATATCTTAGCTGCAGTAGGGCAGATTCTTCATAGACTCTGTCGGGGCTTAGCCCCTCGTTACCCTTTTTGTCTCTCCCTTGTCCCTTGTCCTCTCCGGATGCCTTTTCTCTTCATAAAACTGCAAATCACCAAATTCGATGTCGATCGTGGGGCTCGGAGCTTAAACATCAGGAGAGCTTCAACGAGGGCTTCACCACATTGCAGTCAGTGCCAAGGCTAGCTTGAGTAGCGGATGAGAAACTAAAACAACTTTTATAATAACTTCCACCGCACGGGAGCCATCTTCTACTGTATGAAGTCGTGCTATCATGGTCCCATAGATTTAGAGAGCAAGAGTTGAGCGTACTCGAGTTGCGTGCTCTCCAGTTCATCTACAGAAACATGAAGTGCAAGCGGACCCTGGAGCAGGCAAAAGCCTTTACATCTTCCAAAGAATGGTCAACAATACCCCAAATGATCGACCGGAGGTATTTTATGCAGTGACTATTATGGGGGATAAAGAAACAGCGTGTAAGGTACTGTCTCAGTTCAATTGCGAGTTGACAGTGAAAGCAAGAGGCGTCTGGATTGATCAATCATCACCGGGTTTCAAGCAAATCTCAAGACAAAGAAGCGTGCAGACTAAACTCGAGGTTCAAACTCACTACTTTGTAATGGCTTTACCAAAGAAGCGTGCAGACTAAACTCGAGGTTCAAACTCACTACTTTGTAATGGCTTTACACCGAGATGATAGGTAATTCCACAGCTTGCATCCGTGGTCTATGCGCAAGGATACTGATACATAGTGGACAAGTGGACGTACATAAAGATCCTATCATGGAAAATTGCTCCACACACATACTCCTATTGTTAGAAATCGAATATTTATAAAGCTTGAGTTGCTTGAAATCCTAGCCTGAAATCCAATGCATCGTTAACTGGATTAAGACCTTGAAAGAACAGTAACCGCGGAAGACCCGTGAACTTTGCTGGATTCGTATATCTGTAAAGGGCTACAACTGTGTAATACTGTGATGAAAACAGTGAGGCCATCAGGCTGGGGTGACATTTGTATTACCTCATAGACGGCCCATCGCATTTCTTCAATAGCCCTGACCATCTGCATCACGGTCGATATTAGAAAATCACTCAAATGTTCAAAATTAAGCAGCAGACTCCCGGTGGAAGAGTGATCCTTGATCAGTTGAGAAATTGCCATGTTTAGCTTCCGCTGAAGGTGTTTCGTCATAGGAATCAAGCATAGATCAAGCATCTGGTTCAAGAGATTAATTTCATGCAGGCCGGTGACCAAATGCCAATGGACCGCTCGCGATTGAGCCCTAGCAATGACGAGGGGCTTATGATAGGAGATAGGTACCTTCCCAAGGAGGTAATATGCAGAATTCTTGCTCGAATCCCTGTGCGCAGTTTTATTCAGCTGAGATCAGTTTGTAAGAAATGGTACTCGATTGTGGAGGATCCGGAGTTTCAAGCAATTTGGAGGATATTCAGAGCTCCGACGAAAGTCCCTTTCTTGCTATGGCATCACCCTGGCGATGGCGAGCACATCCTCGCTCTCGACCTCGGTCGAGAGTGGCGACCTTTCCCTACTTCGATTTTCCTTCCAATTGTGCCCGATGTGAAGAGTGTATCATTGACAGTGCTCTCAAGTGCAAGGGGTCTGTTTCTGATTAGGCAGAGGAGAAATGATCCAAAGAAGTCCGATGAAACCTTCTTCACTATCAATCCCCTAACGAGATCGCAGAGACAAATTCCTCTGATGATAGACGATCGAAATTATTCCGTTCGTCAGATGATTATGATCGATGAAGTAGAGAATAGGTACCTTATCATTGCGGAGGATTTGAATCTCGTTAGCGCCGGGCATACGTCGAAGCTGCAGATCTACGATTCCACCAAGAATTCTTGGCAGATGGTTGGCGAACTCCCGTACTGCTTGAGATTCAAAAGTGCTGCATTCGTCAATGGTTCCCTTTACTGCTTGGCAACCTTCACAACTGCTCACATCTTCCGGTTTGACGGTATACAAGTTTGGCATGAAGTGAAAGCAAAGGTGCCGTTGTGCACAGGGAGTCAACTTCTTCGATGCACACCGACTGTATTTCAGCACAGAGGACGCCTCATGTTGGTGGGAACAGGGGATACAAGTAGGCACAGATGGCAGCGAGATGTTGGAGTTCGAGAGTGGCACGAGGTTTGGGAATTGGATGAGGTTAGATTGGCCTGGGTGCAGGTGCAAGGATTTTCGAGTCCCTGGGTCCTTAATTCTAAGGACATGAGACACTATTTTCTCACCAACGGTGATTACTTGTTTCTGACTAGCGTGTATTCTTTGGACGAAAAGTTGGAGTTGGAAAGAACCATTTGTAATTTAAATACAGGTTCGACGTGGAGAGAGGTGTTACCAGTTCCAAAGAACTCAGAACAGAGTTCTCCGGTTTCAGTTAATATCCTCAGTAGTTTCTGTATCTACGAGCCTAGGATTGAAATAGAAGCTTAGGTGCGTGTCTTCTGAAGGAGAGCGACATTTCTTGAGGTTTGGTTTTACGGACGAGCCTCGGAGGAGATGCAGTGGCAACCACTGTATCTTCGTTAATAGGACATCACACGTGTATCTGTATCATTATCTGTGACAGCAACATAGCTTGGAGGCTGAACTTATTTGCGAGGCTAAAATAGGTGCAAGGAGCCACTCTCAGACTCCCTTCCCTTCTGTATCCCTATACTCTACATAGTTGCTTTCACATTCTATTTGTTTCTGTTTGTACAATCAAAGGGCCCTCTCTAGTATGTCAATTAGTTGAAAACGTCACACACGACGAAAGTTAAAGTCCCCGTACGTTCCACTGAGGTCTTGTCACGCTTTAGGTCTATAGTGCCATTCCATTTAAAAGTTCTCCTGCTCGGAATAGACTCGTGCGTGTCACTAAATTGCTCCACGGAGTTGTTCTACTCGCATTAAACAACCGCATGTGCTTTCTTAGGGTGTAGAAGTGAACTTATGTGATACGGAACTTGCTTTCAAGGCCAACATACCACATTCGCTATCTCGCGAGAAGCATTCTCTCACCTGTCGTGTACACAACGGAGAGCAACGTCGTGTCAAGTTCCCCCCCTACAGCGCACACCCCGTAATCATCTACAGTATTGTCTGCACTATCGCCATTTTGAGCACGCAATCGACGAATAGATCGAACTCCTGTGCACGGGACCCTAAATTCCCTGTCAATGAGCTGATATTGACTTCACAAGAAAGTTTGGCCTCACTCTACACATTTTGCCTGGACGCCCTCCAAAATGAGTCAGTAGTCTACAGGACACACTTTTCATTTGATTCTTGGTATTGGTAGCACTGGTACTCATTATGAATTGCTGTACATCTATCACCGGTCTCCGTTGACAGCTCATGTCCTCTTCTGGGAAAAATTCTCTCGACTACGGTTTTCGATGCCGAAATTAGATCTCAATCTCATGACTAAGACATGCAGGTGGCATTAGCTTCTGACACCTGGGAAGCCGTAGCCATTAGCGGGCCTCTTGAAAGTATGAACCGGAGATGCATGTACCGCTCATGACGGACACGTGTCACTGAAACATATCTTGGGTGGTCTGCTGGAGGACCCTGATTGGGACTTGTAGAAACCAGTTAGAGCAACAGCGTTCACATCTTGCTTTCTGCCAGTCGGTCCAACTAGTAGACTTCAAGTCAAAGCTCTGAAACAACACTCAGATGTACTAGGACGTGGCGTTTTCTCAGGTAAATTGGATTCATCCAACACCAAGAAAGAGAAAAATGTTCGAATCCCTGTAGAAACACAATGACTGCTTTGTAGTCTGCTAGACAGAGGGTCTCCTTACAGACAAGCTGTACAGGATTGTCGTAAATTGTGGTATTAGCGAGCTATTCGTTCCTCGTTTTATCTTGTGTCACATTATGGTAGAGCATACAGTGGAAAAGGAAACCGTACATGTCATCTCCACTCCATTATTTCTGATCTATTTCCAAAGGACGACTATTGTTTAGTGGGGCATGATAGAGTATACAGTGGAAAAGGATATTGTAGTTCGTGTCATCTCTTCACTCCATATTTTCCATCTACTTCGAGTAATACCAACGACAAGAACTTGTAAAGTGGCGGGCGGGCTGCGAGCAGATTCTCATGGACACTCGCAGGGGGTGGATACAACTTCTCATCGTTTTTATTCAGTACATACCCTGATTTAGACAAGATAATCGATCTATATGTGACCATGTTCTTCTTCTTTCACCCCAATGTCCTGATACACGAGCCACTACAGGGTGGTCGGCAACTTCTTATCGCCCTTATCGTTCCTGCCAGCCTGGATCTTATCATCGACCGCCTCCTTATGACTCCAAATGATCTCGTCCCTTGTTGACGATTCATTTTAATCTACTGCGGTAGAGTGATTACTTTACGACAGATGGATACTTTTGACCGTAAGCAAATCTCCACAATGAAAGCAACAACCTATCAGCGTACAATCAGAGAAACTGAAACATAAGGACAAAGCGTACAATAGAGACACTGAAACATGCGAACAAAGTGTGTTTAAACCTATATTCTTGCTATATAAGTCAGAACTTATCTCGTCATATCCATGTAATCATAGTAAACACACGGCACCTGAGAGGTAATCAAAGCAAACACCTTTCTCAGCTGATAAGACAAGGCATTAAACTTTACGACTGGCACTCTCGGAAAGAGTCTAGTGAGGGATACCAAGTTCCCCGGAATCGAAAAGAAAGAAGAAGACAGATATTTGAAATACTGGGACATCGCAAAACGCCATGCTCAAGAAGGACAAGACAAGCCAAGATCAGAAATGAAAACCGTCTCCAATCCCTGGACTTCAAGGTGCGAAAGAGATTTAACAAAACACAAATTCAGAAAAAAATGTTCAGACATTACAGAAAACTCTACAGTTTATTCTTGTTAGGAAAGTTGTTTGTCATACTGAAAGCTGACGCACCAACTGTCACAATATCAAACGGTGAATCCAACTTCATGAATCAGATTTTAAAAGATAATTGTGATGACTTTGAGTCTCATCTGATCATCCGGTCCTGATGAATGACATCTACGTCATTCTTAGTTCCCTGGCACTTGAAAATTCATGACACCTAGGTACCAAGGTCAACCAACATCAACTCTGCTAACGAGGCTCCGAAGCTCAAGACCAGAAAGGCAAAAGGGAAAAGAGATTCAGGTATATGTACAAGCTAGACTATCCAAAGGAAAGCTTAAGGCGTAGTGGAGACTGACACAGCAGCAAGAAGTTTCACCAAGTTCCAGAAGCTGCCGCAGGATAGCGCCCTACTTGGAGATGACTAAGGTGTTGCAGTCGCAACAACCAGTTTTGGAGAGGGGACTGATTTCTCCTCCTAAGCTAGGTCCGAAGAAGTCTTGCGACTTTCTTCGGTCACTTACTCTAAATGTCCCTGCATGTTGATCAATCATTTAATGTAGAACTGATGGGAGAATACTCAAAATGGATTGTCGACAGCCACAGAAAATCATCATCACTGCCAGTAATGATGATCATCGGTAAGATAACAATGGTTCACGTCTCGGCTTTAGCCGTTGCAATTGATCAAGGGCAGTATTACACTGATTCTTCAAGTTTGTGGTTCATACCTCCGAAAGGGTGATGTGTACTGTCCCAAGAATCAAGCAATTGCACCTACTCTAGGCTCGTAGAAACAGAAGTTGTCCTGTATGAACGCAGTGCGTTGCCTGTCGGTCAGTCGGGGTGTTTTGTATGGGATGATCTGCCACTCGCCCGTTGTAAGGTTGCAAATAATTGCCTTGTTCCTCTCTTCCCGAGCGGGGTGCATGCAGATGAAATGTTCGCAAGCCATAAACTCGTTTGTCCCGATGGAATCATCATACAGCTTGGCAGGCATTTTCTGGACCTCCACCCACTCCATCTTCTCATCGTCCAGTTGCCAAACACACACGGCTTTGTTAGTGACAGGAACATTTTCGCCGACCAACATGAGGCGGCCCTTGTAGTCGAATAGACGAGGTATCCAACGGCGATGTGGTGGGCCTATACACACTGGTAGCTCGGTCTGTAGCTCGGCCCACGCATTCACCCCATCGAACTTGAACACTTGGACACTTTTCACGTCCGACCCTTCTTTGCTGCTCGTTGCCAAGCAGAGAAGAGATCCCTTCATCGACACCGCATGTTTGAAGCTCAGACCAGGCCTCAGGTCCCCAGCCAGCTGCCAGGCATTCGTGCTGGAGTCATAAATTTGTAGTTTGGGAGCTGTTGGTGTAGTATCTTCACCCCTACCGCGCTTCTTGGATTGCAACTCCTCTGCAATCACGAAGTACTTCCCTTCCACCACAGCATCCATGACAATTTGACGAACATTAAATTTCAGATTATTATGATCAATCATAGGAGGTATTTGTCTCTGCAGATTAGTGAGGGGATTCAACGTCAAATAGTAACTTTCCCCTGTGTCATTCTTTTCGCTTGCTAGCAGCAGGCCTCTGGTACTTGAGAGCACTGTCAACCTAGTCCATGTGCCTTCCAACAAAGGGAAGCGACGCCATTTGCGCGCAAGTAGGTCGAAGGCTAAAAGTGGTTTGGCCGCATCAGTAGCAGATTCCCATACCAAGAAGGGAACTTGGTCCGAAACCCGGAGAGTCGAGGTCTGAAACTCAATCGAAGAGCATATCGCTTTGAAGTCAATGTCCTCCATGATGGAATACCACCGTTTGCATACACACCTGAGACGAAGAAAACTACGCGCCGGTAATCTCCCCAGAATTCTGCACATCACCTCCTTGGACAGGTACCTGCCTCCCATCATTAGACCCTCATCACTGCTCACGCCGAAACGATCCATTCAGTGTCTTCACTTGTTTGAACTGCTTCGATTGATCGATTTTCCCACGATTGATTCTAGGAATTGATCTGATCAACTCTACAACAAGCTAGCCTATCACTCCAAACTCAAAACCATCACCTACGAGCAAGCGCAGCATGTCGAGCTTGCCCGCTAAAGAGAAATACTACCTTTCCCGCAGTCCCGATTTTAGCCTGTGTTTCTTCCACCATATTCTTCTTCCAGCCTTCCTCCTTCCTTCACCTCGCGATCTGTCATGACGGTGCTCTGTACCGAGCCAAAGACAAGCAAACCCTTTTGCTTGCCATTTCGTGTTCAACAACTGTGGCGGAAGTCACCCTTTGTGTCCTTCAAAGTTCACACCCTTCCCCTCTGTTTCCGGATTCAACTCCTCCTCCCTCTCCCATCTCGTCATAGATCTGACCATCTCGGCCGTCTCACCTGAGAATCCGCCATGCAATTTCTCCCTTGCTGCGCTTGCCCGTGCTCCTCGACTCCGACTAAGGCGCTACAATTCTTCACACTCTCATTCTTTGGTCTTTCCCATATCGCCCTCGCTCTTCCTCTGGCGTTCGATCTGATCCTGACGACGATGTAGCTACACCACACCCATGCAAGTGCTCTTCTTCGTGCCCTCTGTCGGCCCAGCCTGGCAAAATTTACTTCATCGTCTTCTTCCGCTACGAGCGCTTCTCTCTCAACTCATCTCATCTCATCTCATCTCATGGATGCGTGCACAAGCTTGTCTCCTCGATCTCCCCCTCCGGAGCAAGGCATTGGTGGCGGGGACAGGGTTCCGGGGATTCCAACACAAGGTGGTCACAAACTTCCTTCGACGACCTGACTCCTTCTTATCAATTGCATACACTCCGCTGCACAAGCTTGTCTCCTGGATCTCAGTTGAATAGAACAACAAGCCAAGGCCATTAAGGTCAGGGTTACGGGGATTCTAACATGAGGTAGTCACGGCCACAAGTTTGCTGCTGCAGCTCCCCGGAAAGCTGTCGAAGAGGACTAACGCACCACAAATTGCAAGACGTGCACCACTCCACCAGTCCCTTCCTTCTCATTTATGAAACAGAGTCAAATAACTCCTCGAAACCTCGTTTCGTTCCCATGCATCGTCGCTAACTTAGCTATCACTAAATCCCGCTTGCACCTGTAACCACGGCCGAGAAAGTGTCCCTGTCGGATGGTGGTAAAACCTCTCCATACCCAGAATGTTTACTGCCGGTGAATGAACAAGGATCCTGAAGTTTGGCTGAAAATTCATTCGTTCACTTGTTTGAATTGGAGGTAAGGACGGCAAATCTCGTCTTTTCCAGCGTCTAAGGCCTGAATTAACCACAACTAAACGTGCTGGAGGCAGTAACCCTGTGCCCCTCACTCCTGTAAGTCAGAGCTAACAATGGGGATACTGCTCTTTTCCATCTTCCAAGGCCGGAATTGACCACGACTAAACGTGTTGGCGGAGATAAAATGGATCTGATCAGCTAAGTCACAAGCAGGGTGAAAACTTGAACCGCTGTGACTTTTGGAAGGGACTTTGGCGAAGCTGGGTGACAGCAGTCCCTAATGGACTGTCAAGGGCAGGGCCAAAAGGAGAAAAAGAGTACACTATAATTATGGCTGAAAAGTCGGTTACGCCATAACTTTTAAGCCTTGTTTGTTTGGGGATAAGGGCCTAGTCCAAAAGTGCTCTAAGCAAAAAGTACCGACTGGACACCTGGAAGCTCGCATATAGACCATGTGGCACTTCGGAGGTAAAGTGCTAAGATTTTGATGAAAGGGTGTCAAAGTCCCCTCCCCGATGATACCTTGACGGTTGGAGTCAGGCTTAGATCCCGTGGACCCCCATGTGCTCCAAAATGGAGTAACTAAGGAATCTCTCTCTGTGTCTATGTTTCCAAGCTACATTATCTCTTTGGGGTATAGGTAGTGTTGAAATTCTCACTGAAATTCGACCTTTTTTCAACTGATCCAGATACCTGGAGATAGAAGTTGCTTCATTCTGCCATGTCTGAAGTGGTTTCCTTCACCTAACCAGTGCTTGAGTTTGCTAGCTTGAGTTTGCCCTCGAGTGAGTGACTGCTCTATTGCTCCAACACAAACGTCGGGTAGTTGAGCAGCGTACTGCTGTTGTAGTTGTCGCTCACATTACTTGATTTTGGCAGCAGGTCTCTAAGTCCACACACTGGGAGGAAGCAAGCCGGTCGGAGTCCACCATCACCCTTCAGATTGGTTCTATCCCTTCTACAACTATTAGACAATTGGTCTTTGAGTTCTTATTGGCATAGGCAGATAGTGGGATCATGAGCTCCTTGTCTACGTTTGGAGCGTGTCAACCACACCGCAAAGTGGATAGCGGCCCCGGTGGTCTTAAACCGACCAGGAAACTTCCTTAATCTGGCATAACCAATAAGATCTGGCATCTTCTTGCATGTCTCTGAAGTAGAAGAGCTCAACGATTCAGGTGTTTCTTGCGAAATGATTTGCCACGCTCTTGCACTTGTCCATGTAGCCATGAACACATTCAACAGTCATGATCTGTTGATTCTCTAATTCGTCGGTTGCATTTTTTATACGTTCGGGGGTGATGGTCCTTCCCTTTTAGATCTCAACTGTAGGTCCCCATCCAACTGCCCTCAGCTCTGGCGCTCTGCTAGACCAAACCACAAACCAAACTTTAACCAAAAGGTTAAAGTAACACAAACCAACTTTAACCTTTTGATAAACTACTCAAATTGTAAATTGAGATTTGTTATCGTCTGATATCACTTATTGTTGTAGGGAAGAGTCCCCTGCACATGCAGTGCTCTGAGTTGCATCGGCAGTCCTGCATCCTCAAGTAATGAAGGTGTTCCAAAAGATCTCACCATCTAAGACTGACGTAAAGTAATCGAATTTAAAGAGGATGAAAAAAAGTCTGTCCACGTACTCATGTGTGTGAGAGAGCTTTGAAGTTGTTATTGGCTCATAAGGGTTTTCCATTGCATAATAAAGAAATTGTCACGGAGGTGAAGTGATCTCCGACAATTTGAGAACTTGGGAACGAGTATTTAATACAGGGAAACAACAACTTACGGAAATGGACTGAAATTGTGTAATTTTTCTGGATCACCTTCTGACTCAGATTTAAATTTAAGAGAATGACACGTAAGTCGTTTTACGGAGTCCATAAGTGCTGAGTGAAATCTCCTTTCGTACCCAACTGAGGAAGGGGTGCGTGTCACACTTCTGTACTCAAAACTTTCAGCTGTGAGTGCAGGGCGATTGTGAAGATTCCACTATCGTTTTCCGTGTGAGAGCTAAGGCGAACTGTTTCTGACTTGTATCCACCGGGTCCTAGAAGTGAAGCAAAGAGATGCATTTGATTGAGATTCTCTAGATTAAGCTTAGGAACATCAACCCTGAAAAGGTCTATCCACCACTCACACAACAAGGCCCACAATCTGGTCCATTTACCTCGACATACAAAGCAGGTCTTGTGGTACCAAGATAGTGTGGGCAAATATGGTGAAACGTGACTACTAGTCATATGCTGAATACTTGGCGTATAGTGAATGTCGATATGAAATACAGTTCGTACTGTTTCTTGAGTTATGTGTGCATATTTGAGCATTTCTCGCACGAAGATTGAGGACCAGGGAACTGAGTCAAACTCACCCCTAAGGTGAAGCCATGGTTTGAGCTGCGAATGTTCAGAGAACCCCACATAGTATGGAACGTCAAAGCAGCCAAAGCCGTGTCTCTCTCTCCGGCTGTATTCGACCGCGCACGCCCTCAAGTTCTTCAGCCCCTCGGTCTTTTACACGAGTCTCAGTGCCCAGCACCGGTGACGTGCTCCCGCAGGTGCGATTCCCACGAGTAAAATTGATATGAGCTGTGTAGGTCAGGGGCTGCTGTCACTTCTGCAGCTCAAACCTTTATCGTGTCCAGCGGGGCAGCGAAAGGCACCTTGACACGTTTCCTTGAAACTTGTGGCCGCCACATGGACGAAGCCAGATCCAGATGTCAAGCCCTTGTGCGCTTTCTTCTTGCCCTTGCCTCTTTTCCCGCATACAAGGTACGGCTAGGTCCAAAGGCCAAATTAGGCCAAAACTCTATTTTTATGCCGTCTAATTTAGCCGAGATATTAGAAAATTCTATCCAGTCTAACTTAGCTGCGCCATTTGACGCTGCTATATACAGGCTTAAACTTCACATCAGAAATTTCCAACACGGGAGAATCTTCGAATAGGAGTCGGTGTGCAGCAAATGCTTGTTGCGAGTACACCAGGATAGGCCGCCTGAGGCGAGTCTCCAAGAAATTTCGTTCGCCTGCCATGCGTTGGACTCGTGCTCTGGTAGGAATCGCAGCGGAGACGGCACTGAGGTAGAGAATTTGAAAGATTAAGAGGAACATATGTAGAGAACAGTGATGATTCAAGAGAAAATGAAGTAAACTGCCGCAGGTTGGGAGTAAACATTGCCAACACTTGCTGCATTCTGAAATGGACACATCCGGCCCTAGCAGTAGTAGCAGTAGTGATGAAGGGCTTTTGATGGGAGGAAGGTATCTTTCGAAAGAAGTGATGTGCAAAATTCTTGGGAGATTGCCTGTGCGCAGTTTACTTACACTGAGGGCTGTCTGTAGGCGCTGGAATTCGATTTTGGATGACGTTGAATTTCAGAGTATTTCAGAGCAAATTCAAACTCCGACAGTGAGGCGAGCGCAGGGTGCGCCATTTTTATTGTGGGACACGGACTCCTCGAAACCACTCTTGTCACTCGTTTTGACGTCCCGCAAGTGGCGGCCTTTTCATCTGTTCCAGTCGTGTTCTATCACCGTGATTTCCAGTGCAAGAGGGTTGTTTTTTACACAGAAATTTTCAGTTGTAGGAAAAAGCATGTCCGTGTTGAATCCTTTGACCAAGGCGGAGAGACAGTTACCAGACATAGATTGGTCCAATTTCGATGCCCGTCAGATGGTAGTCGATGATATGGGCTTAGGACAGTACTTCATCATTGCTGAGGAGCTTCAAAAGAGAAATGTAACTGGGGAGCTTTTGCCACATACTCCTAGATTACAGATTTACGACTCTTTGAAAAGGAATTGGCAGTTGTGTGAGGGTTTTCCAGAAGGCGTCCGTTTCAGAAACGCTGTTGCGCTAAATGGACATCTCTTGTGCTTGACACACAGCCGGATAGGATCCAGAAACGTTGGTTTATACAAGTACAACGGGAGAGGATTGATGGAGGTGTATGGACTTGACGTGCCCGTTTGTATAGGGCCGACATTTCGTCAGTGGATACCTCGTCTGTTCGGGAGTCGGGGCCGTCTGATGTTGATAGGCGAGACAGATACTTGCGGTAGAGGAGTGTTCGTTTGGAAATTGATCCCTTCCAGCTACAAATGGGAGCTCGTCCAGAAAATGCCCAATGATCTTTTCGAGGATTCCGTAGGGTCTTATGAATTCCTGGCCTGTGATGACTACATCTGTGTTCATCCTTGTCGGGGTGAGAAGAATAGGGCAATTATAGGTTATCTCGCTACTGGATTGTGGCATGTCGTTCCAGCGATTGCACCTGCACTGTCCAGCACACGTTCCTCATTCATTTATGACAGTTTCTGCTTCTTTGAACCAAGGGTCGGTGCGAGGGTTTAAGTACCGGAAAATTTAGCCAAAGGAAGGATGCAAAGATCGTCTAGTCCTTCGGTTATATAGTTTTGTCCGGAGATTCCCTGGATCGTACAGCAGAGGAAAACGCATCTTGAACACAAATTTACTCGGTATAGTTGTTAATTCAATACCTCGTCCTTGCCAACCTTGGTGCCGAACTGGTCTTTCCCTTCCAACGATGCTTGTTTCTGCCTGTGTTGGTTTAGGGTCTTAAATCGCTCGGAACCTCATTATTTGTTTTCGAGCTCCGAAACATAGGTCTAACGACATATTACTTGGGTTGACTCCAGGATAGATTGCACCTCGGTCGTAGGTTCCATTACGAGCGGAGAAAGATGTGGAGCCTTTAAGCGATCGTCATTTTGTAATTTCCTCGTGTAGACGACGATCGAGAAAGTTGCTGTGTATCGGGCATGTAGGTACCACTCAGCCTCAGCAAGGAGGCGGACTCGAGTGCCATCGAGTGCCAATTGACTAGCGCGGGAGAAACACTACTAGGATCTTTTTAGATTAATTTTCAAATATTTCAATTGGGTATGGAACCCTCGACTAGAAAGCCTTTCGTTAAATTCTGGTGGGTATACATAGGTCTGAAATCTTCGGCTACTTCTACCTACATCCAGAGGAAAGTAAAATTTGAATCGAATTCGTTCTGAAATCGCATAGAAGTATCTGTCAGAAGTCGAAAACGTTCCAAGATGAATGTGATCGCATCGATCATTCACACCCATGGTTTGTTTGATCCAGTCTCACTCAAAAGGAGAAAAATATCTCATGCAGAAACCGTCGGAATATATACGGATTCTATAGAGTAACCATTTTCATGGCCAAGAAGCTCTGTATCTTGAGGTGAGGAGGAACGGAACGTCGACTGTAAACGAGGAGCGACAGTGTAGGAATGGATCAAGTCCCGGCGATGAAATCTCGTCCTCTTACAGTTGAGACCTCACTGTATGTCGTGGCATAGCTATGACGTTGTGTGCTATTATCACTTGAAGGGAAACACCGAATGTGCTGCACACATGTCAGGTATGAGGCTGCTTTGCGCCACGTGTAGTTTACTGAATGAGAGCATGCCACCTCATGTATAAACAGTTATGATGAACAAACTGAGAAACCGGAGTTTGGGTTAAAATGAGGACCAACCTGTTCCCTATGGTACCATGCCGCAGATAGTGTATGTCGCGATAAGATGCAGTAGCGTGTTGCCAAGGAGGTGAAGAAGGGAGATAGTTCGGCATCGACGGTTACAGTTAGAACAAGGAAGAAGTAGCAATCTGTCATAAGCGCTCAACGTAAAGTCGACCAATCTAGCTCCGTAAGTGGGAACCATGTGGCAGCATCTCCCTCTTTGCAGCTCAACGCAGTAAAGACCGTCAAAATTGTCGCCTATGGCTACACGACCTACCTATCATTGGCTTTCCAGGACAGATGTCGGGCTCGAATTCGCTTGGCAGCATGTGTTGACTTGGAGCTACGAGTTACTCCCAGCCCTGTCGACGTCAGCTTTCAGAAGCTTGTTGGTGAATAAAAGCTCACAAAAGCTTGGGTTTGGCTTGTAAGTGCCGTGATCAGCTAGCTTCCCAGGCTCATCTTCTAGCCCAACCAAGCATCCATGTCCTCACTAGATGATGAATAGGATAAGCCTCATCGCGGAATTTCTCAATAGTTTTGAGACACCCCAATGCAATGCTCAACACCAACGCGATGAAAGTGACCGCTTGTTATGTAAGGTTACCTTAATCATACGTTTGGTTCCAAATTTAGATAGTTCTAACGTTGGGACAAATTAGTTTTGAAGGAAAGCTAGTATTATCATATGACTATTTTGAGGTTTGAAAGATGATACGCAACACGTTATTCAAAAGACATTGAATAAACGTACGTCTGCAAACATGTGCCAAACTGTATGGTCCCTTGGAACACCTTGGTTGGTTCATGTTTTGGCTAGAAGTTTTTCAGTCTATGATGATGTTCGTAGCATTTTGAACATGAGGTTGAGTAAGCACTCGGAGCATATGATATTGCAAAAGAGCAGCAATGGTAGATGAACCTTACGTATATCATATGGATGAATTCCATGTTGTTCTTGGGCCATAGCTTGTGTACAGATATTTGGATGGCTGTATGTAAATCTCGAGCATTCTGAACTAGTCAAATTAATTTAAGACCTAGGCAACATCCCAGTCAATTTGTCCTCAGGAATTGAGGGGATCAATACGCGTGCCGCTTCTCTTGATTTTTCTAGTTATTTGAAATTGTCTTGATTTGAATCTGGTTCATTACAAGCTTGATCATGTTTCCTTCTTAGAGAAAATTCCAGAAACTAAAATCGCTGAGGCAAACAGTTGGAATCGCATGTCTAAAATCTTACGCAGAGTAATTAAAGTATTCATTCAGTCGGTGAGAAGTCTGTGATTAGCATCGAAAAGAATTTATGAGATTAGTTTGATTGAGTTGGCCAGAGATCTGCTCATATTCTCTAGATCCGACAATGTACATCACAAGATTCCGTCTATGTTGCCCGGTAGGGATTTGGAGACTCCACGCTAAAGGGTAAACTTGGCTGTAAGCATTGTTATCTTGGTCGACACTCCTAATGAAAAATCAATCCTACAATGTAGACAGGATGTGGAATACCGGGACTGGAATGGACAGCTATTCTGGGGACTGGAAACACACCAATGTGCAACAAAGCTCAATTTCGACAATCACCAGAGATGCCCACAAGATTTTACTTCACAGTTGGGAAACCCGCAGACCCAATTGGTCGGTCAGCTACAGTTTTGTGGCGAGGGCAAAGTCAATCGCGGCACGGACCAGGCAATCATCAGGTCGTGAGCACTGAGGTCGGGAGTTCCAATCCGCTTAAACTGATGATGCTCAGGTAAAGTTATGCTGTCAACCCCCTCCTGGTTTTCCCTGATCCACCTATCAAATATAGTCCAAGAAGCGTATGCGACCTGTGTGTCATACAGCGAGCTAAAGAGGAAGAGAGCAACAAACGAAACCCAGTAGGGACATCTCTGATTGGAACCTGCCCCAACTAAGTATAATTGTATGGGCACCATTATAGTTCTGAGGCTGTATTCCAGCATACATCCAACCTTCAGAAGTGTCTCGTCAAGGACCCTGAAACTCTTTTGCGAAGCACCAATCCACGCTTTTCTTCGCAGCAAGTAATACAGGTGGCTACCTAGAAGACAGCGATTGGGACTTGCCGTAGTCTATCGACGAAGTTTTCAGCTGTGCCATTGATTAGCATCATCAAGATCGTAACAGGAAGCAGAACTAATAGTTGTATCCTTGCGACCATACGGCCATGCACCTGCCACATCTTCTTCAGCTCGCCTGCAATTTCTCCTAAATTTTTATCCTTCGAGAACGGATTTATTGTTGAATCCGCCATGGCGTCCGGACAATGTACCCTGCTGGAAAGGCTGGTGGCCCTGAAGTATTGATATCGTTACAAATTGCTGAACGTCCATCTTCTCATGAGCAGCTGCAGGGAAGCTGTCAGATCAAATAAAACCAAAATGTACAGACAATTGTAATGTAGTATGAGATCTTGATATAGTTTGCTCATGCTCTTCATTTGTAACGTATATGGACACTTAAGAAGATCGGCAGGTTGCATGAGACACAGATGAGAAAAGAAATTCCCTAAAAACGTGCAAGGTGTCAGAGTGAAGAACCTTTCAACCTCCCAAACCCTCCAGGATAGCATCATATACACGAGAACCACAAACAAGTGCTGGTGATCTTCGAATTCCTGTACATCCATCCAGGAGCCAGTATATAATCCACATTGATAGTAGACTTTTAAACTACCTTGCATTGACTAGAAATAGGATAGATAGACTCCGAGGACTGGAGACACATCTTCCCAACTCTCAGCTGACACAAACCACCTTACCATCTTGGTTCTCATCTAAGCTTAAATTAACTCAACATGGGGAAATGCTTTGCATTCATTGAATCTGGTGACAGTTTAAATATAACTACTGAGAAGTCGAGTATTCTCTGAGGTAGTTATCATCTGTCACTCATGGTGTCTATCCCATGAACTCTTCCCATGAACTCTTCTGAACTTCTGAATCTGTCTATCGGTGATCGTCTGCACAAAATCGTCTTTACACGTTTAGATGGTGTTTGTTTTTGTTAACGGTCGATTCCGTCAACAAAAATGTCAACTACAAAGATCTACCTTTAAGGTGCAATGCTTGTATAATCCGGTAGCCCTGATCCACTAGGTAGCCCAAGGCTTTTGGTTTGCTCAAATGTTTTGCCCTTTCCCACAGTCTCCTGATCATTTCTTGGTAGTGATTGGGGACTACCATTACACCAGGAAGCAGGGATCACATCAATGTCTTTCAGGGCACGACTCGGTGCGTACAGCCGAGGTATAGCAATTCAAGTATTTAGATTTACACAATAAGGTTCTCTAACGGACCACACGTTGCTCATTGGTCGATGATTGTTGTAAAGTAAACAGATCTTCCTATGGTCAGTTGTCGCGCTTAGGTAAATGGTTTGGGAATAAACTGGATGTTACAGACTTCAAGGTCATCAAGGAGGTCGAGAAAGAGGAGGTTATTATAAAGCTCTTGTTGGAGTAAGAATGTTTCGTAATGACAAGCACTTGTATTGACTAGACATGCTAATACCTCAAAATTAATTAGAAGGATTAGAAGTGGGAGAATCTAGTATTCCTAATTATAAAACAATCCTTCAACAACAATTCCGTTTAATGGATCATCTTAGATATATAAGATCAAAAGATCATATATAATCCCTAATCTCTTTGTTATGTCAATAGTGTCTGGATCATCTCAGATATGTAAGATCAAAGAGATCACGTATAATATATAACCCCCGCTGTCTTTGCTAGGTCTCTCATCTATGTTAATATCGAAGATTCATTTTTAGTCAATATTATGATGAATAGTGCTGTGGATTATTGTAATAATTATTCTAGTGCTCTAGTAATTATGAGATGAATGCTAATTTTGAAACCAAGAAAGATGGAAAATTGAAAGATCATTCAAAGTAAACTTAGGAAAAGTATATTGGAGAAGATTATATCAAAAGAGACTTGAAAAGAAACTTCAATGGTTAGTACTAAGAATGATCAGAATGCTATGTTTATTAACAACGGAGGCTTGAACAGAATGAACATTCATTAAGATTGAGCCAAGACCTATAGAATACTCAAACATAATCCAACATTTACAATGAAAATGTATTTTTTTATACAAGTTATGTGATGAAAGTCACCAAGAGACCATTTATATGCAGCACTTGCATGTTATTACGCATATGGTCCTTTTGAACGGAAAAAGTAAAAAATTCAGAGATACGAAATAACAAATAATTTTGTATTGTGCTTAGTTGTTTATTTCAAATCAAAACTTTTTGATAGTTTGAGAGATAAAAGAGTGGTCGTATTTACAACTAATGCTGCAATTAATAAAAAAAATATTTATATTATCATGTCCCTATGCGCCATGTTCATTTCTATTACTCTGCACAAAATTTAGACTAACTCTTTTATTATCAACGAAGAATATCACTGATAGAACGTACTTTATTCTGAGATTTTATGTTCATGATTTTATATAGAGAGAGAGAAGAATATTTTATTTTTTATGTTCATATTTTGCTACACAATCTTGCTTAATTTTAGACAAAGACCAACAAGCCATGAAAGATTTATATTGGAATTTTATATGATAATTAATTTTCGTACTCTCAAGTCTCAAAGAATAAATATCAATTTCAAATTATGTTCAAAACCAAAAAAAATTATGTTTAATTAAAATTTATTTAGATTATATATGAAAAATGATAGATCCATTTAATCATATATTTATCATTTCCTGGTGTTATGCTTATAATCACAAATATGACTCTATCAAGATATGTGCATGTTCTTTACATCAATATTTGGTTAAAGGTGAATTCTATTGCAAATTCATTGGCCAAGTTGAAGCAAGTGCTAGAATATAAAGACATGTTGATAAAGAATCACTATATAAAAATATTCAAATAATTTATTATAAATCTTTGTAATAAAAAATTCCATCAATATATGATGGCTCCTCATAAACTATAAAAAATCAGGATAGTATTGAAATTAAAACAAAGTGTATATCCTATTTGGGTTGCTCAATTATTAACAATAAAAACTTTCCAAAAAATTTCAAGATAGTAATTTAGAAATCATCACGATGAAAAATTCCATAATTAGTAGAAATCTCCTTATAAATCAGATTTAAGTGCAGCGGTAGAGTATCAAATAAATAACCAATATAAGTATATTTGCTAGCAGATCTACTAAATTTAAAGCAGTATCAACACAAAAAAATTAATGATACGTGTATATAGGCTTTGTTGAAAAAAAATTGTTGTTGAATTTCTAGGAACTTTTCTCCACTCATTCTCACTGGAATAACCTAACTTTAGCTTTAGCTAGCCTTGCTTGAGATGATCTAATAGAGCTTCGGCGAGGCCAATTTAAGGTCAACTAGTTTTTAAAGAGTATTTAAGGTTCAACAAGGCTAGTTGATACCACCCATCCTAAAGTAGACAACTCTACTAACCAATGTTTAGAGGAGAATCGATTTGAACGAATGATTAGCAAGGTTACTAATTATCTTTTAAGCCATTAAGTTCTAGATCCAAATAATAAAGAGATCAAGTAGAGTTATAGTAAACATTGTTTTCTCGGTTGATCAAAAATACACCAAATGTTATACATTGAATCCAAATTTGAGAATAAAAGAGTGAAAATCCGTTTTATTATGTACAATCTAATCATTATCCCATATAGCTACTGAACAAGAAATCACTCCAAAAGAATCTCACAATAATTTGAATGCAACACTCATAAAAATCCATAAAAGATGTAATTAACACGTTGTCCCAAATAGCTATTGAGAGTTATATCCAATAAGAATGATTGAAAAAATAAAATCAAGAATTCAACAGTTAAAACTCTGATTTTACCAGTGAATTAAGTAAAACACAAAGAATAGACAGTCAAAGAAAAATATTATATTTATTGATCATTGTAAGCACCAAGAGCATTGAAGCTAAATATATATCTTTATACAAAGCACATGGAGCCATGTAAAACAAGTATATTCGTCCATGTAAAGCAAACTCGTATCTATTATATGGTATATGAAACAATCAATAACTATAAAACTCAACCCTTAAGGTATGATGGGTGTTGCAAGGTTGATACCGACTAAAAACTTAAAATTAAAACTTTAATATAAGTATCATGGTAGATTATACTGATTTAGTGATTTGTCTTAATATTAAAGCTATCAATATGATGTGCATGATTATCATAATAGACACTTGCCTTAAATCATTGCCTTAAAATTAAATCATTATTATAACTCAAAGATTATACCATCAGTAAACTCTAACTAGTTCCATATATATAAATATAAATATATATATATATATATATATATATATATATATATATATATATAAAATCTTGCCTTAATTGGCAAACATATTAGATGGAGAAAGAAACAAACCCTTTAACCTAATAAAAGGAAACAAATAATCAAAAGCATATTCAAGTCATGCAAGAATAACTCTATGTCAAAATTTTGTGTTATTTTTGCAATAAGATTTAAGATTTAAAAGGATCCCTACAAATATTTACAAGATTGAATACAACTTTAATATTTTACTACAGTAGATATTGGTATTGGCAAAGGTATTGGCAAAAAGAAGACTTCAATTTATGAATCGTAAGCTTATGTGACAAAAAAAAATTACAATTTATGTATTATCAACTTATAGACATATTTTAGATAGCAACTTCCTTGAAATAAATCTTTATCTGACAAGGTTTTAGTTATTTTCTGAGTGAAGGTGATTCCTTAGGGCAACTGTATGATTCCACTTTGATAGATTTAAAGAACTGACACTAGATTTTAAAGTGTAATATCTTTAATCACCTTTAATATTTAAAGTCAATTAAGATCATATTTAAAAATTTCAAAGCTTTACTTTACACATCTACAACTAGATCATATTTTCATGGCTCAAACAAGATCCATGAGAT
Source organism: Lunularia cruciata (assembly GCA_948567375.1). Taxonomy (NCBI): domain Eukaryota; kingdom Viridiplantae; phylum Streptophyta; class Marchantiopsida; order Lunulariales; family Lunulariaceae; genus Lunularia; species Lunularia cruciata. The sequence goes on from OX419760.1 coordinate 17,465,794, forward strand.
TAAATATCTAGTAGAGAGAACATGATGTGAACTTGGACTTTAAGATCTATGTAGAGGTATATTGTCTGTTATCTTATATGCATATGTCTTATGAATGATAAAAGGCGACCGTGTAGGAAAAATGAAGGACGGGAAGACCCCATCAAGCCGTACAAGGGTTTGTCTTATGAATTGGGATTTAAAACACTAATTGTTACATTTGATGTCATGATACCCTATTGCAGCTATTTTAAAATAGTATTCAGGTTACAAACCAAGCACAGACTTTACTAGGAGGATTCAAAGATGGTTTAATATGCGTATTGTACTTATGTGGATTTTAGATGTCAAGATACCTCTCTATATTAAGTGGAATTGTCATTTTATAACACCAAGGATCACCTTGTTTATCTCCTCATTGAAAGTTGAGTTTTAGAGATGAAAGGTACCAAATTTTAGCAGAAACCGGACATTGAAAATTCACCAGTGAAGTAATATGCATAAAGAAATCATCATTGAAGTATATACTTAACGAATCAGCCATCACCTTCAATTCACTTAATATCAATAACCTATGGATAATAAAAAAAATTGGTATTCAAATGTGAGATTTAGGATTTAGTGGATGGGATTGAGAAATGATTATAGATCAAATTCGAAGTGACCTTATCTCGATCTGATGTAGATAACTCTCATTATTACATTACGTAACTATAAAAAATATTAAATTTTATCTTCAATGGAACAAATTGACTTACCACATATTATCTGCACTATTCATCACAAAGAGGACTAAAAGGTCTTCCCTTTGAAAATAGAGGCGAAGTAGAAGACAGAACCTGCCGAAATAGAAGGTCGGTAATGCGTACATATTTTGTCGACAATATAAAATTATTCAGCTTGTGAAACTGAAAAATTAGAGTTGCTATTGTAGTTAAGAAACCCGGGTGATCTTCAAGGACATACAATCTTGTAAATAAACTCCGTCATTATTTGGAAGCCTTCCAGAACCACGACTGTGGAAAGTGGGTGGATGGACGGTATACATGGGTAACATGTTATGAACTCTAAGCTTAGAGTTTGCAGGCCAGAGCTTGTAAGGCTCACCATCTAATGATGAAAGTGATGTCAGCGCTTGCGGTGTTGCAGATCTACCAAGTCCCCGATGCATCGATTGAATACTGCAAATATGGTGACAAATAAAGTGAGATGAAGAACCAAGTATGGGTATTGGTTTACAACACTCCGAGTACAGGAGCTGGGATTTTCAAGCGCAGGTCCTTGAGTAGAAGGTCCCAGGTTTGGCTCGCCAGTACAAAACGGCGACAATCCTTTCCTGTGTCCTAATTTGATCCGTTGATTCATTAATGGGTCGTGTGGACCTTACAATCACTTGGAGTGAACCAAATGCCAGGTTTTCCCGTCTTCTGGCAACGCTTTTCTTTATCTTCGTGCCTGCTATGACAGACTGTCAACGAGACTTTGAGCTGTCCTTTTCAGTGCTAGAGTATTATGTGTGTTTTTATTCTCACAATTCTGCTGTGTATGTACGTGCCCTCTTACAATTTGGCTTGAAAGAAAGGAACTTTTGTGCCGACGGGATTTCTTATGAGTCTTTCTGTATGGGCCTGCTGTATGCTCGTGTAAGTCATACTAAACATCGCATGCAGCTTCAGTACAGTAGCAGATTACTCCCTTGCACCAGGACAATCGTGGGTTCAAAACAGCCTGAGTGTAAAGTGTACTCCAGGATACATGCAATAAAGATTCAACGCTGTGTCATTTCTTGCCAGCAAGTGGTTTATCAAAGTGAGAAAACAGAAAAGAACTTGGCTGTGTGTTGCCGAAGAGGTTAAATTACAAAAACATAACACAAACGTGCATAAACGTGGGCCAGTCTCTCGTCACCGCAGATTTCATTCCTGTCTGATATCACTACAAAAATATTCTACGTACCAAGGAAGGATATGAAATATACTGGTCGATATGAAACCAAGGATGGCTTTTACTCTGTTTCTATACGTTATAGAGCTGAAGAAGGCTGTTAAAACCTGGATCTATATGGACATACCTGCATCTCTGTACACATCAGACGGTAAGCGTGGCTTCACGTGAAGTTTCAGAGGGTTACGTTTGGGCATTATCGCCCCAGCCACCTCCTCCATATCCACATCAAAAGGTTGCATCCCCTCAGGAAGGGAGAATGTTAAAGTATGCAGCGTTTGAGCTGCTGTCATTGCGACCATGATGACGGCCAAGTTCATGCCTGCACAACTTCTTCGACCGGAGCCGAAAGGAATCAAATCGAAGTCTTGCCCTTTGATATCGACAGAGGTGTTGATAAATCTGTGTGGATCAAAATCTAGTGGATTTTCCCAGGCGTTAGAGTCTCTGCCTATAGCATAAGCATTGTAGGACACTCTAGTTTTCTCAGGAATATCATAATCAGCTAGTTTGGTGGCTTGCAAAGATTCATGCGGGATGAGCAACGGTGCTACTGGATGTAATCGGTAGGTTTCCTTCAGCACTGCTTCAAGATACTTTAGGTTAACGAGATCCGATTCTTGTACCAGTCTTTCTCTCCCTACCACAAGGTCCAGTTCTTCTTGGACCTTCTGGCAGACTTCTGGATGACGCATCACCTCAGCCAACGCCCAGATTACAGTGCTCATACTTGTGTCCGTCCCAGCTACAAGCAAATCCTGCGGATTCACATCATCAAGGACAAGTTATGTGCTACTCGAGTTATCAGCTAGTTTCAAGTAGGTGCAGTCAAATCAATAAGACCAGTAAGGTTCGATGGGAAGCGATGATCCAATGCACGTTTAAACATTAGAAAGTTCTAGTGCTACTCATATTGTCAACCAGGGAATATTTCCAGAAAGAGCTTTAATCTTCGGGATGGCAATCTCAGGAACCGGAGCCCAGAGTGGCGATTGCAGGTCCAGGAAAGATTCTCTGCTCGCGAGTAACCATGGTTTAACTACGCCTGCCTTCGATTATGTCCATCTTCGGAACTGGTTCCACAGTCCTGAAGTATGGCATTAATCTGTTTTCAACACCCTATTTAAACTGGACAGAGCAAGCTGGTTCAATCTTGTCAAGAATCAATGATCAGAGACTTGAAATGACATATGCTCAGAAATTGAGTGGGCATACCAGCATAAGACCTTTGATATTTTCGTCTGTGATGCTGTAGGTTTCCTTTTCTCTTTGCAAAGCGAGCAGCAAATCCACGAAGTCCATACTTGCTGTAGTCTCGAGTTTGGAAACCTTCCGACGGTGTTCCTCCAGGAGTCTGTTCAGGAACAAATCGTATCCGGCAAAAAGGGTTTTCCTTTTCGCCTTGCTTCCATCTCAGTCCCAGATGCGAAATCAAGGAATAAAATCTCCTTGGACGACTTCTCCGACCATGGAGGCTATCTCTCTGGTGAACTCCATGAAGTTCTTTGCTTCTATTGTAGCCTCCGTATTCGCGTTTTTCTGACCGTAGAAACTTTGCTTCAGAAGTGCTTGAGTTATGATGTTGAAGCCCAGCTCTTTCATCCTCAAATCTAGGTTGACGATTTCCCCGTCACGCCCGTCTTTCAGAATGCGTTCCATCGTGGACAGTATTTCTTTACTCCTTGTTTCCTGCCGACACATCGCCGCAAGTATGAACGAATGCACAACCAGAATCTTGCTACAGACTTGGAACGAGAGTCAAGCGAATGTTTCTACTCATTTTCGGTTTCATTAATCCCCATACTAAGGTACGCAATGTAAGCAGATAAGACACCTTCAGTATGGCTGTCCGTTCCTACTCTTCCGAATCGAACATATAATGCAGGGTCTACTCGGAATAGGGTTTTTCTGGTTTGTTCGCTCGAGTGATTCGCAGCTGGACACGCTTAGCATTTGAATTTCGCCACAATCTTAACCCGGTTGTGGAATCCATTGAAACTGTCGTTTCGTCCAATTTTACTTTGGCTACAGGGTTTTGCTCTGAAATGAACCATAATAGCAATTGAGATGTTCATACCTTCGATTGTTCAATGCGTTCAGGGGAGAAGAGTTCTTGAGCACATATCTTACGGAGCGAGCGCCAGTTCTCGCCAAAAGCTGCATTTATCACAGCTGAGTGATTGTAAGCGAATATCGTTCTAGGCATGGTACCCTGAGTGCGCGATTCCAAATACGTGGTCTTGAGTCTCTAGAATTTCCTTTGCCATAGCTGATGAAGAAGCAATGATGAACTGAACGGAACCCAGCTTTAAATTCATTAGCGGTCCATATTTCTTCGACAGTTCCATCAGCGAATGGTGAGGCATTTCGCCCAGAAGAGGAAGATGTCCGAGAATGGGCCATCGTGGTGGTCCTGGAGGAAGTTGTGGTCTTTTCGCACGAATGAACTTCGTCAGGACGTACACTAAGATCAGGACTCCAGCAGTGCCGATCGCATAGTGAAGTACTGCGTAAGCCCAATCGGGGCCTTCAGGGAAACATCAGCTATTGGTTTCATCATCGCAGTTACGACTTACGTTCCCAAAAGCTACCTCATGTTCCGTATGATCTAAACTGCAACTGAACACTCCACGTTCAGAAATCCTTCGTGTTTTATACACGGTCGCCCTTTCCTTCCTCGAAATTGGATTGAGCTACTATAGAACATTGTAGAAGTTTGCTGCTACTATACCCAGCAGATTTTAACAGAAAACGGAAAATGTCAGGCTGATCATCGTCGAAGTAGCAGAGGGAATTATTTCACAGCCCATGGGCCAGGTTAGTCGTGAATTCTGTGCTTTCCTTCCTCGATGATCACCTTCCCTACTTTACAACATTCATATGTCTTCACTGTCCTGCCCACCCTATCTTTGCCAAGTGCTGATGATCCTCGAACCTGATATGGTCACATGGCCACTCTACCATTCTACCCGTGAACGCGGCAGTTAACACAAAAGTTTCTGACCTCAGGCATGGTCGATCCCTTCCGCACAGTCTACAACAAAAGTCGGGATAAGATCGAGACCGGTTCCTAAACCAATCCACTCTTAACACCATTACCTGGTGCTTTTCTGCTGAAGGTGGTCCCATTTTGTGTCAGTCACTTTTACGTAGCTTTCAATCACTCATTCGACAATTCAATTGACGATCGGAGACCAATCTGACAACAATATCGCAATCTCACCTTTTCTGCTTGCTCGAATGGATCACAACATCTTGGTCCCACGGAATAGATCCAAAGACGTTTGGTGAGAAAAATAAAGCTTGCATTGATTGGGTATAGTTTGCTCATGGGGTTTGTTTGTACCGTGTCAATGAACCAAAGATGCTCAAAGTTTGCACTTTGTACAAGGATTTAAAGCAATAAATTCTGACTTGACTACTTTTTGAGTGCTAATTACCGGTTCCGAGAGAACCTTCGTCCGGTCTCTCCTTAGTGTTTCAAAATGTTTCATTTGTCACCTTGATGATACACAAGGTCTTCGTAGAAACAAGACTTGATAACGATTTTATATTTGATTAAATCTAGAATCCCGATTTTGATTTAAAATATATCTTGATTTAAACAAGGAGATGTGTTTCAGAAAAGATAAAGAATTTCAAAATATATGATAGGATTTTGTCAAAATAGATTACAAAATTTTCTGAGTGTAAGTTGTTACCGCTCTAGACTCCATTGGGGCTTAGCCTCATGTTACTTTTGTTTTTTTTTCTCTCCCTTGTACTGCTTGATGGGGTCTTCCCATTCTTCGGTTTTCCTACGTGGTCGCCTACTTCTTTACAACTATATACATATACATCCTGTGTGTGGTCCTTAGTGGAGCCGGAATGTAGTCTTTACGGTTCCGGGCGGTCGGATTTTGGTGTTGCGGCATTCAGACGGATGGTTGCACCCCTACAGACATTCGCGACGACAAAATGTTCAGCATGTGGCGGTTGGGAGTCTTCGTCAAGAAGTATGGACCCACATTCGGGTAAGAGAGTTCCGAGGTCGAGATAACAAGGGTGACCGAGTAGGGAAAACCCCATCAAGCCCCACAAGGGAGAGACGAAAATGGTAAAATGGGGCTAAGTCCAAATAGAGTCTATATGAGAAATCTCTCTTATTGTACTTTAGAGATCCGAACTATGAAATGTAAGTCGGGCAGTCTACAACCAACCAACCGGGATGTTCCGAATAAACATCAACTAATGTGATTAATCTTCTATGGATTGCCCCCGCCATTTGCACTCCGTAGAACAATGGACATGCGATAACTAAAATATATCACAAAGTATGAGAGTGAGAGGGATACCCTAATGCCTAACATGATACCGCACTCCGTGACAAATGTGTCTGGAGTGGAGAGAGACTTAGACAAAGAACCAAATCTTTTGATGTGCATGTTTAGAATATTCTCTGGACTTGCCATGCTCTTTCTTTCGGTTGTATCCAGGGGACACAAGCTTCACTAGTATCACAAATAATAGAACTTAGTCACATGAAATATATCATTTTAGTGATCAAGACATACTTGTTCATACCATGTTGAAGCGGGGTTTCAAACATTATAACTCTTTTAGTATGTAACTTTTAGCATCCTTCTTGTTTTCACAAGCGGTCGCATTTTTCCACTTTAGTATGTAAGTGTTTCTAAATATTTTTCTTTTAGTATGTTCCGGACCCCTAGGCAGAATTTTATATAACGAGCATGTCAATAAGAGGTAAGTGTATCTGATGTGAGCTTTCGATTATCATGACCTGGTAATGCTAGAAGATGTCACTTTCCTTTTCCTAATTAATTGTAATTTGGTTTTCCATTCATTCTAGAATTCAGTCCGTTGAATTAATAATAAACTTGTAAAATAACATTATAGATAAAAGATGTCGTAAGAATGGTTTATTATACTTTATGGGAAACTTGATGGATACAGTCAATCATCTTTTGCAACCATAGGACTACGAACTTTTATTGACTTGAAAGTGGCTCCAGGTTGGAGGATAAATCAATGAGAACTTATCTAATTTGAAAGTAAGGATGATGAACTTTATCCTCATAATAACAAACAAGTAGCTTAAATTTTTAGTTTCACATGTGTCAATCCTATATAGATGGCAGGTAGACTAGAGTCCTAATTCTCCAAGTCCTAAGAATACATGAATAAATTTTAAAAGAAAAAATGGAAAAAAGACAAATACTCAAAAATTAATTCACAATATTTAAGACTGGATGTTCATGCAAGGGTATATTTGAATCATTGAACAAATTAATTGATTGGTGGATACAACTAAACTTCTGATATAGAAGCACCAGCAAATATAAAAAAAAAATTTAGCAAGATCAACAGTATATTACACTGGTCTTTGAGGAGAACTTTTAGCAAAACACATTCCCAGAGAAATTTTGTGATTTATTTCAATAATTATACTAATAATTTCAAATTATAATGTATGAAGGGTCTGCTAAGTGAGAATCGGAAGTGAATGTCATCATCTCCATCAATATCCTTGCTCAATCAACTTCTCATTTGTTTCTAACTATGAATAGTTAGATTTTATGATATATTTACAAATGATGAAGGATAGGTCTACTGATAATAGTATATTTTCTTCTACTAGATGGGTTTAGCGTGGATTACGTTGAGACGTAAAACAGAAAGCTTCACAGCCAAATTTTATATGCTCTGATCACTTGGATACATGAATATATGATTACTTTGTTTATGTAATGATGCACTAAAGCCATTGCTGTACTCATATGCAAATCCCAATCCTCAAGTTAATATGCTCATTCATAATTAAATCATAGCAAATATTGTACATCGTGTCCTCTAATGAATTTTTTAATCACATAGTTCTTGACTTAAAGTACATAAAAATAATTTACAGGATAATTCTTGTGCGATCAAGTCTATAGATTTAATTTCCGACACTTTTCATGTGCCCTCCATACCGTTTAGCACTTTTTTCTAGAGAAACAAGAAACTCTTCCTCTTCTGGGGTGATTTTATGAAGGAATACATTCCAACCTGGGTTTCTATCCCGGGCTCTCCATTGCAGTTACAAAACTTAAAATTGCCTTTTCAAGTTATTCCATTTTTACATGAAGATATACCTGGTTTTAGTTTTACACTTGGTTTGGATCATCAAATACAAATATTTTTCATTCTTTCCTTTCATGTACTGACCTCCGACTTTTTCTAACTTCAATTCTCAATTAAAATTTTCCAAATATTAAAGGCTTAACCATACAATTTCTAATGGTTCCAGGTTTGTAATGGTTTTCTATTGTCTGATGCGTTATATTTCAAAGATCAATCATTTCAAGACTTCACGTAAAGACACATATATTTCCAAGAAGTCTTTTGACCAACACCTAGGTTCGTTACTGCACTACCCACACAAATATTTGCCCCCATTAATTTTGATTTTAAAAGATTACTACAACTATCACCTACAACTAGAACTATATCTACTACAACTATCACCTATTGCGGATATGCTCTTGAAATAAACTCGGAACAAAAATTTACTCTTTCAAGGGATCAGGTTTTGATGTACCATGAAGCAAAAATTACGGAAGAGGACAGACGATTCCAGAATCCTAATAATGAGAGTCTAGAGAGCTTTTCTCAACCGACTTCAGGTCTGCTCCGTCATGTTTAAGATCACACTGACTTACTCTTTCTCGATCCACCACTTATAAGCAAATAAGAAAATTTAGAACTGACCAGCAGCAAAGATGAGCCAAAAGATCAAAGGCTCTGTATCCTCTATTTCAACCAAAGAAAGTTACATAATGGAAATAATGGGAATTGTGACGATATAAAAAACAATATTGCAACTTTGGGAAAGCGTCGTAAGATGTATTTATTTATACATGTATACTTTATCGATAATACTTCTTGATTGAGATTGCACTAATCAAGCCGCGCAATAGAACAAGAACTTTTCATTCAAGTTTGAGCTACTTAATCTAAACTGCTAGTCCATACTACATCTGTTATACATTTTGGTAAACTTTTTATTTTCATTTACTTTGAAGATCATAATTTTAAATATCAATTGGTCCAATTATCTGCGCATATATTATTCATTTTCTATTCATACATGTAAAATTCATTTCTATATGCTTTTGTTCTATCAAAAGTATCAATAACAAAAAGTGGAGAGAATATTGACATTTATATTTCTTGTGATGAAGAGTAAACTATTGTCAACGGTATAATGTAAAGACAAGATCCATCAATGAATTTAAAAGAATCATAAAACACGAAACAATCATACCAGACGTCGGCACAAGCCTGAGTCCACCCTTTAAGTACACCAAATTCCCGAACATCTCTTGCCGGATCGTAGTTCTCGAGGATGGGTCCTCCTCGATCGCTCCTCTCTAGTTACATCAAGCTAACTCACCAATCCATTATCGATGATGTTCCCTCGCGATAACGTCACGTGGTAGAGATTGGATAGAGTTTTCTGCGGGTTCTGTAGACTTTGATCTTGTTTCTTTCGAGCTACCTGATGGGCATCGCAACAAGATTCTTCAATAAGGCTCTCTGAAATCAGACATTGACATTAACTTGACATCTGACTGTCGTTGATGACTCGCTGTGCAACGACAACGTTTGTAAAAGCCATATCGCTGGGGTCCCAGCGACGAGATGAATTTAGCTCGCCTAGGCGGCAATAGAGAATCATCTGTAGCTCCGATTTCTGTTTCTACTGGAAACCTAGAGTGCGAAAGATGGAGGTCACTGTAGGGAGTAATCAAGCAGGAAATAATTTGATCCATTTGCGGAAGGCAAGAACCTTAGTACTCTTTAAACATGTGAACTTATGTATCAAGCGGAGTGAGCTAGAGAGTATCAAAGAGAATTGCTGGAAATTAAGATGAGGATACTCTGAGCTCATACTCGTATTCTACACCTTAGGAATGAGATCGAGAGTCTGCGAACTGTTGCTGCTTGGGAGATGGTCCTCGTCTGCCTTCGACGCCGTTTTACTATAAATCTTCCCTTCGGTGTTTACTACGAGCATTGTTACAATCAGTTGCCCATATACCTGTAATCCAGGTTTCTTCCAAAGTCGCTATCGCCAGATATCTGTGGAACGATTTCCTACCACTGCGTTTCTAGTTGACATCTTCTACCCATGCTTGATGCGTAGCACTGCACAATTTACACCCTCTGCATGTCGTTTGTGTAGTACTACACCAAAGAGTGTAAGGCTATGGAGATTTCATCTTGTATGCGGTCCTACAGGCTGACTGCACCATGTCTCTTCAAGTAAAATTCTAGCTTGATGGCTCGACCGGATGCGTCGACCATTTTCTTCTACGGTAGACATACGCAGGTCAACATACATTTGAGCCACTTGCAGTCTTCCACTGTTCATGTTAGTTCGGAATATCACTCAAGGGGACTCGTGAATCTAATCGTAATGAGGTTTCCGCGGGACCAAACCTGCTCTCCCTACCTAAGAACTCAATCGAAATCATCTCTGGACAACACGGCATCAATTGACGAGAAGTCCAGAAGATGCGAAGAAACGAGAGCCAGCCTACGAAATTCACGCATTGCTGAAACATGGACTCCTCCACGAGAAACAACAATGTTGAGCATCCAGTTCACGTAAAATATTATACACTGGTGGAATAATCCACATTTACCACGAAGTATACCCTGCTGTACCTAACAAGCAATATTGTCTACCTCATTCCTTCTGTTAGCAATACGCAAAACCTGCAATTCTGGAAGATGTTCCAAAACTTCCAGCAACTCTTTAATCGACTCAAGTGGTGAAGTCCTGTACCGTACAAGACTCGGGGAGCACTGCAGAGCAATTCACGTTATCTGCAAAGAACTGTGAGCTTAAAGGTGATGAACTTTGCGGTCTCACTGATGATGCAGCGTAGGCCCCCGAATGTTTATCTGTAACCCCGAAGAATATGATGCTTCAACATAATATTTGCGAGGTCAAAATAGTGCCGTGTGACTCTACTGAGACCTGTATCACTGGTTCCATGTTCTAGACTGCTCCTTCATCTTCGGGGATACATGCCGAAGCCTTGGGGGGCTTTTTCTTTGTTTCGAAAAGTCGTAATAGGCACATCATGAACATGGATATTCTCTGCCTCATTTGAAGCTGAGACCCTTCTTTCTCGCTGCGTCCTTTGATCACCAGAAATGGAAGCATTTTCCTCAAGTAGCGGCCTTTGGTCGGACCCTGTGTACTCTCAGCAGCCGAAAATTCTGTCACCTTCTCGTCTGGCAATTCAAAACTTCCAGTTGTTATTCTAATTTCCGCGCACTGGACCTCAGACATTGTGAAAGAAACCGCGACAAATTCAAGGTTAAAAGGAAAAACATAGCACACCTGCAGATGTGGAGGCGGCGGAATCGTTTGGCTGTACTTCCAGTTGAGTCTCCATGGCTTGAGTCAACCTGAAGTACTCTTGACAGGAAAGTTCGACACACAGCCTCTCTGGAATCCCGAGTATTTCCACCTGGAATTTCGAGTCCTGATAGGAATAGTGGACAATTTGGAAATCTACGACACCCAGAGATCTCAAAGATTCGACGTCGCAGTTGCTGACAGCAGATTGTACACTTATCTCAAAGGGTCGTCGTGGAAATGGAGGCGCCTCAACCTCGCCAGATCCCGTGATGGATGACTGACAATCTTTCATCAACTGCTGGAGGCGAAACGAGTAACCGCATAGAAACATACGGATCGATAGAGACGGACAATGAAGTGAGTGCCTATTATTATATTGGTTCTGGACCTCGGTTAAGCGTAACTGGTTTTGGAGTTACTAGGACTTTTCGAACTCACAGATTCAATGCACGAGCAATCCTCGCAAAACTACATTGGTAAAGAGGTGGTCCAGCTGTGCACAAATGAGTCTACGTACTAAAGAAGGAGAGGGAAAGTGAACTGGGAAGTCCACTCTCCCAAGATTGCTTCTTAGAAATTATAGTCCCTTGTTGCCAGTCAGGATACTGACACAGGCAACATGGTGGCCATTCCGAACTAGATCAGACATTTCGTCTGAGTTTCAGATCCAGCGCGAGTGAAATCTAGTGTCTCGAGGAATCAGCTCTCCTTCGAAAGCGCATGTCGTCCAAATTAAATCAAAGCACGGAAGGACGAACTACCTTTTGTCTACGAATCCAAAATCAACCGCGAGTGCAAGTTGAGGCACTTGGCTTGCTCACCCTTGCCACCCTCGATACCATGAGCCGCCATCTCTAATGGCAAAATAGAGCTCGGGTCCAATACGGTTTTGTTGGTGACAATAAAGACAACGAAGCCACCAGAACTCCAAACGTTAAGTTAGACATCACATTAAAAGGACATATTTTCAAAGGGACGAGTTCACGTGTTGGGTACCAGTACCGCATGGGTCACTAGCATATGTTGTTTCTGAATTATAGCTCATCTCTCCTGGACAACTTGTAAACAAAGCCTCCCGTGATCTACATTTTCCAGGCCCCCCAAGTCCTGACCCCTGTGAATCAATGGTCTGATCAGATATCAGGCACGCACCATGGTCTACTTAATGATATGACGAAATCATGATGCTCTGCCCTCAAGACTGCACTTCCAGCCTCGATCAGAAAGGTGTCTATTGACTCTGACTTCAACTCCAAAACTTTTGAACAGATTTTAGAAGCCTCTCGCGCTATCTAACAAAAGCTGCTCATCAATGCAAACGCACAGTCATTGACATTTGTTGCACATGACATGTAACTTCCAATTGGCTGTTCACCTATATCAGGCTATACATAGAAGTACATTATCTCAAATGTTTTCCAGTAAAGCTTGAAGGTTCCTATTCAGTCATGAAATGATTCGACCTACTGGGCACAGGGCCATCAACTCTGCTCATACCAAATTCAGATGCCTTGAGTCTATTTCTGGATGTTACATCTACATGAAGTACCACATACTTGCGGAGTACAAAATGGACCCCTCAACATGATTTTCACGAGTGCTTTGAGGTAGAGATAACTTGTACAGAAGCTACACAGCACAGAGTTCGAGCATGCTCGAATTTCGATCGGAGGAGCTATAGTAGGTATGACACCGATTGGGCCCGTTTGAGTTTGAATGAACACCACGAAGGATTGAAAACGTGGAATTGATCATGTAACAGCTGTACTTTTTTCTTCTCACGATCTATCACTCCTCGGAGCAGTTTCTTTAATGAAGTACATTGACTGGTCTGAAATTTGTTTTGCATCTCGTCTACATAAGCCAGCCTCGGAGACTCCCGGACAATCAACAAGCTCGAGTCCCAATAGACTCAACTGTAAACACAGTTATTAACCTGATTCTCTTCTTTGACTCTTACGGGAGATTCTTAAACCAGCGCCGCTTCTGATTGCTTCTTTCGCAGCATCATTGGTACATGCACTAACTGCTGTCAGATCCCACCATGTTCCAAAGTCAAAGACGACCAAACCTGAGGAGGGTTTTAACAAACGAATGCGAACAAGTATGTGGGGCCGAGAACAACTTCTCTCACAGGCCTGCAGTATTAATTCAGTTGTTGACCGAAGATGTAGGCCATCTAGATTTCAATATTATTTGTTGGGTGTTTAGTGTTAGTGTTTAAATAGGTGTCCAAATCTTCAGTTCTCCCCAACTACTACGATTTCCTGATTAGATAAAATCTCCTTTCGATACAGATAAAATCTCATTTCTCGCTTCTTTTCTAGAGGAAGTTTTGTAGTTTACTAGATTTACCTTTTCTTTGCAATGTTAACAACTGCAGTGCAAACAGAGAGTTTCAAGAAGTCTGGAAATGTGTCATTTTCTTTAAGACAAGGTGCATCTTCTTTCTAGTTGTGATTTCACGGGAAAACGTATTGCATAAAATTAGAAAAGTAAACTAAATTTGTTTATATCTCCTTTCTCCTTTCTCCTTCTTCAAGTTTTCATAAGAGGACTTAGGAAAAACGGAAAGTTTTAACATAGATACTACTAAAGGTAAGGAAATTCCACTCTACCTGGTTTGAAGAAACCTTTTTATGTGCTTCTAAAGACTGATTAAAGCCAATCATACACAAGATTATTCAAATAGAGATATGATTAAGGAATACTCTTGTTCAAGAATCTGCACTTCTTGCCACCAACATTTTCCACGAGCTTTTCCATATTCTGATTTATCCCCTTGTAATACTGAATTAAAAATGTATACATAAACATAGACATATTTGTTCAAACAAATAAATAACTTCAAAATATAAAGTCTAGATAACTATGAACTCATAAAGCTACACTCTTAAGTATTATGTTATGTTTCTGTTCAGTATTCTGTTAAGTGTTATGTTAGTTTTTTAACTTTTATTTGTGTAAGGTATTTGGATGTGTTTAGGTGTATCTTTTAAGTGACTAAAATAAAAACATAAAATACAAATTTATTTATCTTTTACATCATTTTATACTAGGGAATTGTATCCTATAATATATATATAAGGCAATATGGAATAGAATGATTACATTTAAAGGATGAAAGTGGTGAAAAATGCAAGATCTTATTACAATTAAATATAAAGTTTCTAATAGTCATTTGAATTCAGTTAAATAATAGGATTGAGAAAGATAAGGTGGAACAAGCTATGGTGTACTTACATCTCGTTAACTATTATACACTGTATTAAAATTCAGGACAAAAGGCTTAAAATTTTTATGTATTATTTTTAGATAAATATCTGTACATTTCTTTCCTAACTAGAAAGAGGTTAGCATCTATCATGACAAAGCTGAAAGCATGAAATAAATAGCATACTTGGATGAGAATTGTGCATTTATAAATGATATGATTGCTTTTGATAAAAAGGAACAAATTACATACCTTTCAATGAAAATTAGAAGCAGTGAATATTGAATTTTTAAAGTTTAAGATCTCCTTTGTGACTATCTCATCAACTAACAATCTTTTGGAAATTCATTTTTATACTATCTTGGATCATAGGTGAATTTATCTACCAATCAATCAATTTTAATGTATGACCTCTATAATGAATTAAATAATGTAATTTCATATGTAAAATATTCCTACGCTCAATAGCTATAGCAACTCTATGGTTAATCAATCAGAAATATGAAATTTGACTAGTGTCTTTTAGATTCTAAACTTATTTTATCAATTATAAATCATTTAGAATGGTACCCTTTCATAGGTTGGATAAATCGTAAAAGTTCAGGGTTATACATTGAGTTTCACAATATTGATAAATTCATGAACACTTTTAGTATTATTGAATTGCATATCATTCATTTCATATATAAATTATAATTATTATAAAATATACAAATTTGAATTTATTAAAAATAATTAAGACTAAAATTTTGATAAAATTAATATAATAAAATACTTTTAAATTTTAAAAATAGATTTAGGATTACTTCCACTCATATGTTCTTGTATTTTTTATGAAACAATGTAACTTACTTTTGAGTTTTAAGGGACAAACTAAAAGAGAAATGAGAAGAAAGTTAAGTACTCTAGAAGGAAATGTATAACTTTCTCCTTCATAAAATGAGAATTAGAAATTAAAATCAAAGTATTAATTGTAAAATTATGATAATGATTAATTTATTACTTTTTTTTAATAAAAATTTTATATACCAAAATCAGATTTTTTATACTAAATTTAGATTTTAAACGTTTATATAGTACACCTTATTAGAGGAATGTAAATAAATAGATATTTTTGTGTGTTTTAAAATGATAAATATAATTACTGATTATTGAGTTCTTTATGATATTGAGATCGGACTTATGGAATAAGTATTATATAATAAGTATTATAACTTCTATATATGATAGAAGTTCTAAATTTGGGTTTATAATTTTGGATTGGAAGGGCTTACTATCTCCAACTAATATTGACTATAGTCATGCTCATAGATGTTTGAATACAAGTAATGTTTCAAAAGGAAACTAAATATAGAACTGCTAACCAAAAGTAGTCAATAACCGTTCTAATCCAAGATTATGATTATTTTTCCAAATCTAAGATTTACAGTATATTTTTTATGTATTTCTACAAACTTCAAAACTCGTAGCACTAGTAAGGTTAGCCGAGGCTTTTAGCTCCAACTATAGTTGGAATTATCTTATCAAAATTATCATCTCATCATATTAATTTTAGTAAGCATTTTCAAGCAACAAAAGATTAACAACCAAATCTTTCTTAGTGTTTTGAGGCCTACAAAAACCTTGACCATAAACTATAAGCACATATTTATTTATTTATAAATTAAAAAAATACTTTTATGTTTTTTATTTGTTGTTGATATACTAGACAAGAATTAGTTAAAGATGTCTTTTAACCAAATAAGGCCCAACATCTTTTATCCATACCATGCAAGATTATTACATTCTTAGGTTTATTAGATGTATATCTGTACTATATATATATATATATATATATATATATATATATATATATATATAGAAAATATAATCTTAAAATCAACTAGAATAATTGCTCTTCAAGAACACTTGTCTTTCATACTTATGTATGTTAATGGATCTTCATTATATTAATTTATGACTTAAATAAAGAAGCTTTGATAAATAAATAAAAACCTTCATATTTAGAAGGACCTGATCTAAAGCATAATATTATGGTATTACAAGCTGATGATTCAGATAGATCCAAGATAAACCCAAATGAGGTTTGTAATAATGTAGTTTAAACTCTATAAGTGCTTAAAACCTTAGAAATAAAGTGATCAGAAAAAAGAATCAAATTACTAAGTATTGGTTTGATTGTACTTAGTGTGCAATGTGTGACGATAAATGAATGCTTTAATTTCATGGAGAGGAGCTTGGTTAACCATTGAAATGTGCTTTGAGCATATGGCTATATTGAGCCTCTAATGAAAGGGAGAAGGAGCAAATGGAAACATGGATCCTCAACTTCAAGCTATAAAGAGATTATGTGTCTTTAGTTGAAGAATTTAGAATGTGAAGGAGCTTAGAGCACCAATAACCAAGTAAAGAGCAAGGATGCATATCCTTTTACCTCGTGCTCCAAGGAAAAAGATAAGATTATAGTGAGGAGAGGTGGCCATCACCCCAAGCAAGAGGAGGAATAAGTAAAGAAGGGAAGAACTCTAAGAGGAACTTTGGTGTTTCACTGTATGATAATCACCAAGCTAATTGTAAATTAGAGGAGTTATAAGTTTCTAGTGTAATACTAAATACAAGGCATAAAGAGCATAATGAGTCTTTGACCTTACATTTACTTCTTTTGATTTTACCGTATGAAAAAACATATTTCCTTGAAGTGATTCCACTCTTAAACTACTATTGTAAGGTTATGAGCTTAGTTTAAACATGCATCCTTGGAAATATAAGAAGAAACATTGAGTGAGAAGTAGATGTAAGATAGGGAATAAATGGATGTGGTGCAATATGGAGATTTTAGTGCTCATCTTTTTTGTAAAGAACTTATTTTTGGTTTACTTTTATGTCCTTTTCTTAAGCTTATGCTAAGCTATAGGCTTACCAAGGCTAGAAATTACTTTAATATTGCTTGCCTTTGGAGTGGAAGGCAATCACACAAGTAAGAAGAATAAGCATAAAGGAGAAAGTGCATATAGAAGATATGAATCTGAAGAAGTTGAGCCAAAGGAAGGTCCATGCCGAAGGAGTATGCAAACAAATACCTTTGTTGCTACCAAAATTTTGCCCAAAACCTTTGCCTTGGAAGATATTTGGTCTCGAAGGAAGTACAATGATTTGAATGGACCACCGCCTAGATAAATAATTACCATTGAGAACAGTTGGCATGTGCCAAAGTACTTGTGTATGGAGATTGAGATTGCTAAACCATGACTCAATCACTAAAGACAGGTAACAAATATGGTAAGGCTATAAAATCAGGGTATTGCTAGCAATCCTTCACATTTTATAAATAGAAGTTAGTTACAAGCTTGGAATGCTCAAGAGTTTTCCCTACCTTTGGCATTGACTTTTTATAGGCCCTTGCAATAGAAACTTCCCATTGCATATGAGAGAGAGAGATAATATGGTGAGAGGAGGAAAAATAGTGAGGACACCAAGGTAGCCTAAGCAAGTGCCTAAGATAATTCTTAGACCACATGCCATAAATAAATGGGCATTGCACTATAGAGAAAACCTAAATAATAGCAAGATATAATACTTCTTGCTATGTAATTGAGCCACTTGGTAGACGATCCAAGAAATTAGAGAGAATAGAGATCTTTGTAGTAGCCTATTTTGTAAGAGGAAACCTATTTTCTTAAGAGCAAACCATAATAAACCAATGGCATAATAAACCTTCCTTCAATAAACCAAACACTAACAAAGGGTGGAAGTAGGAAGTTACAAGAACTCCACTTGGAGAATCCTCCACCAAGAATAATGACCTTGGAGATCCAATGGCATAATAAACCATACTTCACTAAAACCAAACACTAACAAAGTGTGGAGGTAGGAAGTTACAAGAACACCACTCAACAAAGGGCTATTTTCAAGAAAGTAATGAAATTATTGAAGTTGAAGAGAACTACTTATCTCAACATCAACCATGCAATTTTCTTCCGATCCATATACAAAGAGTAGCTTGTGAATTGAGCACACATGTTCTACACTTTGATCTAGAGCATGTGCGTAGACATGAAAAAGGATGGAATAGAGATAAATTTGTCCCTATTTGTGTTACACTTTTATATGGGAATGAATCTCCTTATAAAGGAAGAAAGCAAGAAGTTCCCAAGCAACTTCCAACTGAAGAAGTACTTTGCATCACAACTAGAGCGGAGTGTGATGTACCAAAAGTACAAAGTGCTTATGAAAAATATGCACACACAAGTAAATATGTGCATGTAGAAGAAGCAAAGAATACCTTTGGCTTCAACAAGAAGAAAAAGAAAGCAATACCTACAAGACCAAATGATAAGGAAGAACCCTCAAGTGGTTGATGTATCTTCAGAAGGCAAGGCCAAAGACACTGACAATGAAGGAGGATACGAAAGAGAGAACTTTCTCATGCTCATTAGATTGTCTTTGAAAGACAAGGAAGATGAGCAATCTGCCCTACAAGAAGAAGAGCAGACAGCAGAGAGCAAAGAATTTGGCCAAAGAAGAGGATCAAGAAGTTCCCCACCTTGAAGAAGTACACCCCAAAGTACCTCCAATCAAGGGGTGGGTTCTTTGGGTACAAAAGGCAAGGAAGAAGGAGTACTTGAAGCCAAAGGTCCAACACTTGATGCCAAAGGACAAAACCAAGCCAAAGGTGAGATCAAGACCAAGGGAGATAAAGATAACAAGAACAAAGAGCCAAAGCAATCAAAGGATACAAAGATGATAAGGTTGAAATCAAAGGCAAAGGAGAAGAGCCTTTGGGAGTAGCACTATAGCAGAGTATGTACACCACTTCAAATTCCAAGAGAGCATGGTTCCAATACCTAAAGGATCAAAGTTTGTGATACATTTGGTGGGGCAAAACTTGGAGTTGATGAAGAAAATTTTGCCAAATTATCAAGACTCATACCCAAACATCACCAATTAAACCTCACTTGTACGAAGATTGCACAAGAACTCCTACTTGATAGGGGAAAAGTAGACCAAGGCACAAGAGAGATAGAGAAGGCATGCAACCTATACAAGGAGGAAGCAAAGAAGTCAAATGAGCTAGTGTAACAATATGGAGTCTACAAACAAGTTAGTCGAGACTAACAAAGTAGCAAATAGACTAAATTACCAAGAATTATAAAAATATTCTAGAAGCATCTAAGAAGCTACTTGGTACCTTCTAAATATTGGGTAATGTGCATGCCAAGTGGTGACTTTTAGGAAGAAGCTTCTTGGGAAGTTTCATGGCTAGCTTAAATTACACACCAAGTATGTGGTTTCTAGAAGAAAGCTTCCTAGGAAGCTTTGCAACTAGCATAGCTTGCACGCCAAGTAGACAACTTCTAGAAGAAAACTTTTTGAGAAGCTTCTTGGTTAACTTGGCTTGCACTATGAGAAAGTAGTTGTTTGGAGACTTTACAAGAAGCTTGTCAAAAGCCTTGTATGCTTCTCTATAAATACCAAAGCCCAAGCTCATGCTAGGCATTTGGAGTTTCTCTCATTCAAGAGTCCCAATGTGATCTTTCATTCAATTTTCCATTCTTCTATTTCTCTCCTCTATCTTTTACAGCTAGTATAAGAGAATTTTGAGGTGAAGAGACAAGATTCTATACTTCTTGAACATACCAAGCATGAGGAAGAAATTAGGAAGTTTTAGGGAGAATTGAGAGCACATTAGCTCAAAGCCAAAGGCAAGCAACAAGTATACAAGGAGCAATTGAAGTGTAAAGAATCCAAGTGGAGTTGTGGAAAGTTGATGGCCAAAGCCCAAGGAATACCATTGGCCTAGAAGAGCAAAAGACACAGATACTCCAACAAATGGAGGAGAGAAAGGACCAACTAGTAGGCTTCATGGAGAAGGCAATCCAAGTAAGACCACACCACGCCATGCAAAATTTGCTTGGTATAGATGTACAATTTAGCGAGTATTGTAGCGATGTGGCTCTCTAGTTGGTAAGGATGGTTGCAAAGTTGAAGAAGGAGAAGGAGAAGAAGGAAGTTGATTGCCTTTGAATGAAGGAGGATGGCTAAAGCCCAAGCAATCCCATTGGCCTAAAAGTAGAGAAAAAAAAGATACTCCAAGGAATTGAGGAGACAAGGGACCCACTAGTAGGCTTCATGGAGAAGGCAATCCAAGTAAGACACACCAAACCAAACTCTACAAGTTGAAGCTACAGATTCAAACTCTGGAAGAAAAGGTCCACTTAGAGGAACAACTAGATCATCTAATAATTTGATCAAAGGAGCACACCAAGAGGAAGTTTGCCAAATTGACAAATACTTTATTCAAATTTTTAGACTACAAAGAGAAGATAGATATATGAATTAGGATTTGTAGGAGTAAAGGTAGCTTTTGGACAACAATGTAACTAAAGATCTTTATAGTCAAAGGCCCTCAAATTGTTGGCCATTTGTAGCCAAATATTTTAATAGATGTAAATATTCTAAGTATACGACACCTTGGTGTGGAAGATACCTTTCATAAAGAAAGATATTTGGCATTACCCCTTTGTAGTGGAAGGAAATTTTTTGTAGCCAAAGACCGTTTGTGATTGTTAGTTCAAAGGCATGAAATTTTGCAAGTTATAATGAAGAGAGATCTCACACCTTCCATTACATATCAAAGATACTTAATTTATATGCATTATGATAAGATAATGTAACAATATGGAGTTTAGCAACAAAGTTAGTTAGGCTAACAAAGAAGTGAATAGGCCAATTAGCCTAGAATATTCAAAAAGTATCTAGGAAGCTTCTTGGGAAGCTTCACGGCTAGCTTAGCTTACACCTCAAGTAGGTAGCTTCTAGAAACTTCCAACTAGTTTATCTTGCATGACAAGTAGACAGCTTCTAGAAAGAAGCTTCTTGAGAAGCTTCCCGATTAACTTGACTTGCACTCCAAGAAAGCGGCTCAAGGAGCTTCTTGAGAAGCTTCTCAAGAGTCTTGTATAATCCGTATAAATACCAAAGCCAAAGCTCATGCTAGGCATTCGGAGTTTCCCTCATTCAAGTGTCCCAATGTGATCTTCCATTCTCATATTTCTCTCCTTGATCTTGGGTCTTTTATCGATAAGGTAAGAAGTAAAGATTGACAATGTAAATGCAAACACAAGATCTATTAGAAAATTCAACCATTAGATCCCTTTGGGGTTGAGCCAAAGAAAGTATTTAAGGCTTAAGCTTGATGTAAATTCAGTTCACTTTTCAGTAATAAAGGAATTAGCAAAGAGACCATCCAACTCTCTATCATTGTTTTTCTACACATGGAGTAATTGAATTAATGACTTTGTTGAGTAATGTTGAACTTTGTAATAGGAACACAAGTGCTTAAGTGTAGGAAGACATTTGCATTTGTCTAGGGTGTTTGATCCATGGGATTTTGAAGGAACAAGGCAATGTATTGAAGGATTAAGGGTAATCTAGAGCATTGAAATTACCACAAAAAATTAAGTCAATCAATCAATACAAAGACTCCTTTGAGGTTGCACCTTGTGAGAAGTGTAGTACATAGTCTTCATAGTGGTAGCCTTTGGAGTAAGTGGACATTTGGCACAAAGTGAGCCATCACCTTCATGAATAATTTGGAATAGATTTGTAATGAAAGTGATTTTTGTTTTCACTTTTTTGTTATGTGCCACAAGAGGTGACACTACACTCTTTTGGGAGTAGTTTTGCCCAAAAGGTTAATAGTAAATAATAAAGAACCACCAAAAGTGATATTTCTTTTCACTTCTAGATATTTTTGACCCATATCCTCATTGGAACAACTTGTTCTTACCATTTTACTATTATAAAGTCAAAATTATGTTGTCATAGAGATCTTCAATTTCAAGTCTTTGTTGCAATTAATGTCTAATTTAGAGAGATCTTGAATTTTTTGAGTAGAATCAAGAGATTTTTCTAACATTAATAAAAATTAAGACTAGTTATTCAGATTTTCCATTTATATATAGTATTTTTGAGGTGGAATATTCTATTATGAATACCAAGCATGGACATTGATGGTCATTTCTTGAGAGTAGACTCCAAATTTATTAGTTCTTATGAGTGCAAGACACTAACAAAAATTTATTATAGGTGTAAATTAGAGAGATAGAATTTGGGAATTGAAAGCTAAGATTCATCTATTAAGATAGAAAAAATTATGAATTTCCTATTCTTGATTTTTTTACATTTAAATATAAGAAATATTAATAATTATTTGTGAATTAAAAGCCAAGATTTCTCTTTTTGGAAAAAAAAGGAAGTTATTAATCTACTTGATTGATTTACATGTGAATATCAAGAACTATTAGTAAAAGTTTCCATGATTAGATTTGAAATTTTCAAGTAATTGGGATGTTTTTTGAAATTTTTTTACTTAAGTCCTTACTCAAGAAGTAAGTGTATTCAAAAGTTGATAGTTTTCTAATACACATCAAAGTTTAATTCTAGAATTTGGGGAAGAAAGATACTTGAATGAATTTAGACCTATAGTGAAAATAATGAAAATAAAATCATATTAATTTAATTTTTTCCTCATGATAGATATAAAATTAAGTAAATTTCTAATTTTGGTAATTTCACTTTTAACAAGTAACTTAATTTTGAATTTTAAAAATGGTCTGGTTTTGCTATTAGAGTCAATCAAACAAAGAATGACTATAACTTTATGGAAGCTTTGAGGTGGAGCTAAACAAGGTCCTCCAAGATGGACCACCCAAGTGGATCTTTGGTAGAAGGAGCATATAAAATGCTCCTCATGTTTTACTTTATGGAACCACTCTCTCAACTAACAAAGATTAACTCATAAAAGAATAATAATATGGATCTAGGAAGTACAATTGGAGAATCCCTTTATAACCTGACTAGATTCTTGAGACCTTGGTGTAAACAAGAGAATATAGAACCAATATATTATTGATTCACTTTCTTAGTAAGCAAAAGGCTTTTTACTTATCAAATTCACTTCATTCTACCCAATAGTAACAAGGGAAGATAATATACAAAATCCCCTGATTTTTTGAGGATTGAGCTCATTCTTTTATCATCCCAAAATAATGCAATAAATATCTATATTTACCAGGAGCCAAAGTCTTTATTTACCTTCATGTGCTCACTTATTATTTCTCTTTAGTTCACATTTCATATGAGAGTATATGAAGTAGCTCCTCTCCTTAATCCAAGATGACAGTCTTTATATTAACATCCAAACTACCTTTGGGTGTGCAACGAGCATATGAACTTCTTTCTTAATCTAAATCCTTATAATGAGAAGGCAAGTTAGGTACTACTTAACAAATTTATTTTTCTTATAATATGTCATTTTTTTCCAATTTTTTGCCAAATTTTGAGAGTTTTCTACTTCTAAAGAATAGCTCACCTTACAAATTACATATCTTGCAAAAAGAGTCTTGATAGTTATGTTTTCTAGTTGGGATTTTTTAGGTTTGCTATGCTTTTTCAAAACCTTACATAAACTTAAACCGGATATTAAACACAATAATCAAATCTTGCAACATCCATCCTCATAGACCTAAACTAGAGATTCAATATTAAAATCAGATTCTCTTCATGACTCATAAGGTTTATGGATCAAGCTAATTTTAACTCTTGGTAAGGGATTAAAAACCTTACCAATCCACTAAGTTTGCTTTCTTATAAATTCACTATTGCATCTACCTTGTTGATTATTAGATACAGATCTTAAGAGAGGTATTCTTGCTAGAACTCCCAATCTACTATTTGATGAATCATAACTCCTTAATAGTTGGGAAGGAGATCTCAACTATTTTGTACCTTCTAGCAATTTACTCTACTAGCTATAACTAATTAAATCTTGGCTACTTGATTTGTTCCTTATCTACCAAAAATAATGACTCACTAAGTAGAGGTCTATCTCTTGCTACACTATTTCTATTATACAATTATACTCCTCTATTTGTAAGGTTGCACTTGTATTAACTAGTATCCCTTGCTTCCTTCATTCTCCCTAATTACTCCTAGGTCTTTCTTTATTCTCTTAAGACCTGGCGCCATAGGCTTATTCCTATCATGTGATAAGGAGGAGTTTGATAGAGATGGATTATTTTGAAAGGACCAAGCCCTTAAAGAAGGCAATTCAGTAGTTCTTTGTTATTTTTCTTGACACTTGAAGACTTACAGAAACCATCCTTGATCATTTAAGGTTGTTTTATATGTTCAAGGAGTGTTGGTTCTTGGAAGAGTCAATGATATCTTTATGTGGAACAACTCCCTCTTAAAAGTATGTATGTTTGGTAGAGATGGATTATTTCAAAAGGACCAAGCGATTCAAGAAGGCAATCCAACAGTTCTTTGTTAATTTTCTCTACACTTGAAGACTTATAGAAATCATACTTGATCATTGAAGGTTCTTTCGTTTTTTCTAATAGTTTTGGTTCTTAGAAGAGTCAAAGATTTCTTGATGAGGAACAACTCCCTCTTAAAAGTATGTATACATTTTGATTGGAGACAAGTTTATTATTTTGAAAATAGAGAAGAAGAGATACATTTCAAAATTACATTGATGCTAGTAAGAAGATCATTTGAGGTTTTACCCACATATGCACTAGATCATTATGAATAATCATTTAAAAAAATATGTTTTAGTTTATGTAATATGAAAAATATAATTTATCACATACTTGTGTAGTATATATTACTGCTCGTATGCATAATATAATATTCTATTTATTTCAAACCTTTCCACTTGATGAGAATTGTGAGTAATACTCTATCTTTGACTATCCTTGAAATCTCAAGATTGAATTCAAATATAATTACTGATAGAAAATTCTGAAAGTTTCTATATAGTTTTTAAACATAGAGATTCCTATATTTACTGACAGCCTAAGAGGTATGTGTTTGGACTAGAAAAGCATATAGTATAGTCATTGCTTCTAGTTCTTAACTTTTCAGTGAAGCTAATTTGATATAGTAAAGAGTTTGGAATGCGACACTAAGTTATAGGGTCCAAAATCTTCTAGAGTTTTTGTTCTTTTATCTTGGCTAAAATCTAATGTATGTCCAGAGTCTAATCTATAAATTGATGTCTTCCCATTAAGTATGTCTTTACTACTGTAGATGACTGGAAGAAGATTGTGACACTTCACGATTTGCGAGTTATCAAATATATTTTCAACTGTAGAAGCTATAGATCAAGACCATAAGAATGCTTAGGACGTGATCATGTGAAAATGTCTGAGAGATATTTAGCGGAACCTTTTTCAATCATTTTGAGAGGGAGTAGTTGTGAGGAGTTAAAACTGAAGTTTAAGAGATGTTTAGGAGACCTTTTCTTTGGTGAATCAGTGAGACTTTCATTGAATTTTAGTGATAAAAAAATAAAAAAATAATAACAAGGTTGAGTTTTGTGAAGAACTACAAGAGGAGGATATAGAGAAATGAGGACAGAAGAGCCGTTTAAAGAACAAGAGATCCAGAATTCATTGAATGCAAATGAGATACAAGATATATAAAGTGTACAAGATAGCGAACGTCTGTTCGAATGATAGCATAAATAAGCATAGCCTGGAAACATATCAAAAGTAATACTCATATACCAGTAACATGCATCGGAGAGGAGGATAGAGAGGATACAAGAGGAGGGATAGTTTATTCCTTAAGTGGTTAACCTTATAGGATTCATATTCGAATTAAATGTAGGAACAAAGAAATGTGGATATTTTAGAAAATAAATAAATAACGAATACAAATCATAGAACTTGTATTATGCTTGTTGTTCTATGTATAGTTCAAATGCTACCCTACTTCTTGTTCAAAATAATTTGAATATTCGAAGTATTTTTCTTAGCTGGACTCCTCTAGTTGTATGTACCTCTCATCGTCCATGCAATTTTCACAGCCTTTTTGGTAAACCGTGAACAACAGTACTTCCGCCTGCAGGTCGACTTCCGCCCTTAGAAAGATTGGATTTCATCAAGATGGCAATGTCAAAGGACCTAGCATGACCTTTGCTCAAAATGATCTGTTTGCAATTAATGTGTGCCTAACAAATAAATAAAGACAAGTAGGATAATCTTCCCTCACAGGTAAGAGCGTATTACCATCCACAAAAGACGAGAATTTGTTCTTGGTTTACATAAGGGACAAGACGAAGGCCATAATACACTAAGCTCAGATGCTCATTTCATCTTAATGAGCGAAGTGCCTTAAGAACTATTTATAAACTATCGAGAGAAAAATCCGATCATTAGACGAAGAATACTTTTCGGAGATTGCTGAACAAAGTTTCTTCTTGACATGGATCTTAATTGTGCCTCTTCTTGCGCTGGAAATTTATCTTCGATTCTGCACTTCACATTCTGTAAGAGATTCACTGCCAGGCATCCCACGGTGAAGACTTCGTCAAAGCGTTTGTTGAAGATACGTGTTTCTTGCCTTCTGACCTCTCTCAACACTCAGTAACAACTTACTTGTCCCTGTCTACCATAGCCTACTTTGTATCTTGAAGGTATAAAGTGACAACCTACACCATTGTACTTTCCCACGCACCTGATGCAACCCTGCCTGTTCTTTTGGAAATTAAGGGAGTTTGAAGAAGAATCTAAACCGGCAACCTGCACAACATGGTGGCCGTTGCTCATTCGCGAAAGTGGGGCAAGAAGTTTTTACGGAATAGTTGACATGACTTCCACCCACTTCGACATTATCGTACAGTATTCAGTCGTTCCCCGCGAGGGTGGTGAGTCTGCATTGCCATTCAACGCACCAACAACTGTGATGTACCGTACTTGACAAGGCAGAACCTAGTGGCACGATCAGATTATTCGAGAATCTATTGGAGACGGATAATGGGTGAGTACGATCATGGTTTAACTTGAAATTTTTTCAAGATTTTGAAGGTAGTCTATATAATCGAAGCAAATTTATGTGCCGTATACCGCCTGCGTGCTTTACAGTATGCTAAAAAAGTTATGCTTGTGCACTGTACTTAAGATATCGATTCGTCCAATTGAAACAAGCACACTGCGAAGGCTTCTCTATGATTAGAATGTGTCCAAGAAGAAAATACATATGAATAGCATGACCAAACCCATTTGCTGCCAACTTACTTTTTCAAAACCTGATGTCCATCGCATCAACATCTTTAGATTTGAACATTGACCACCACAATAATAGCAAAGTTAGAACGGGTAAACTGAATTACTTCGTATCCCATTCTTCCACCTCCACATGCAGCGAACGAGATTCCACTTCCACTTGATGCTCGAGACAGTTGCTGGCTTGAAACTCTGTTTTGATGTGATGTGATCGAATCAAGTAGGAGCATCTACACAGGGCGACGCCAATATATCCTGGTTCGGATGTTGAAGGATACATATGTGGTTCATTCATCTTTAAGCTTTTCAACTCGATTTGTTGGGCGAGTTCACGTCCGATGCATAAGTCAGTGGCAAACTGCATAGGTCCGATGAATAAGTAAAAGTTTGGACATAAGTCGATCAAAGTCATATTACACACCTCTACTACTTTAATACAGTACGCTTGAGGTGATCCTGAAGAAACTTATTGCTCAACTTCTAATGATCAACTTTTAGATAATGTATGTTCATTGCATCTACATAGGGCAGAGGTCGGTGCAATCCATAGAAGAGCAATCACATTAAGCTATATTTATTCAAATGTACCCGGTGTTTATAGACTTCTATGGCTACTAGATCCGATGTGCAGATTTCTCGTATAGACTCTATTGGAGCTTAGCTACATCTCCTTGTAGTGCTTGACGGGGTCCTCCCATCCTTAGTGTTTTCTATGCGGTTGCCCTTTTTCTTTTACTTCTAATGATCAACGGTCGCTATTAAATCCATAGGAATTCCGTGGCATAGTACATCCCGCGCTGTCGCCCCTACCTCAACGCGCAATTATCTACCTGCTCATGACTTCGGTCCCCATTCGCCGAATGGCTTGCTATTACTTTGTCACTAATGAGATGGACAATGTTCGCATCTCAACAGGTTTGCGTTTACAGGGGGTACTTAGATTTTACCCGTCATTAACTTGCAACTCAGAACGCATGGGCATTGCAAGCATTGCAAGTTCCATGAACAATACTGCGTTAAGCAGTGTTCCAGGGGCACTTCATTCATACTGACCTAGCGGGAGGAAGCCTTCGACTAGGCAGACCATATGGTTTGATCGCCAACTGAAAAAGCCCAAGGCGCGGCACTGGATGTCTGGAAACCGTCTTCCTTTTGCTTGCTCTCATGCTAAGATTTACATCTCCCAATTTAGAGACGTTGATGTGATGCATCCAAAGTTACGGTTTCGTCTTCATTACATCCAGTTCTACAGTCGGACTCAAGACCTGGATGTAATGAACCGTAGCCTCAGTTTTGCTGCTGAGCATGGGACATCAGGTTTTCCTGTCCTGTTCCCAGAAGTTGCAACCTGTTGAAGCGCACGACATAGTGGTATCATTGCACAGAACTTATGTATCTCAAGTCGGAAAAATTCATGTGATTCTTTTGGGGTCATGACTTCGTCTTCATTCCATCTGGTTCCTAAGTCCCCATGCACGAACCAAGACCCGGATGCAATGAAACGTGACCATGAGCTTAGGTTGGATCTGACCATACGGCATATCGGCTTTTTACAGAGTTACAGAATTTTTTTGCGTCTTTCTTGTCTTTCCAATAATCGTGCCGTGGCCACTCCAAAGGAAATGAGATTGTTATTGAAAGCATTTGAGAATTTTTGAACATTTGGCAAGATTGAAGGGTGTTCCAAGTTGATATTTCCAATGTCTTTAATATTATCTTTTGTTCAATGTTACTTTGTTTTCTTCGTTTAGAAATTAAATCCCCTAAATCTTTTCTGTATTGTAAATGTATCATTACAAGAGAGTTCCCACAACTGAAATTAGAAGACACATGGCAAGGGGATCC
Source organism: Lunularia cruciata (assembly GCA_948567375.1). Classification (NCBI taxonomy): domain Eukaryota; kingdom Viridiplantae; phylum Streptophyta; class Marchantiopsida; order Lunulariales; family Lunulariaceae; genus Lunularia; species Lunularia cruciata. Next base: position 17,495,267 of record OX419760.1, read on the forward strand.
CCGAGGGGGTCTCTTTTGCTTAGTGCATTATATGATTCTACAACAAGTTGCAATAGTTGTTTTAGTCTTGTCTTTCCCTTCCATCTTGGACTATATTCATATTGTGAGCACTTTGGAGAATATAATTTGAGTGATGTTTACTTTCATACGCATTTTACAGACCTTGGGTTTATGAGTCTACATTCTTAAATGTAAAGTTTTGAACCCATGCATGATCCTCACTCCCTTTGATTTTCCACCAAGATTTTAATTCTCCATTGGTGGTTTGAGAATTTTGGGTTCACCTTTGGGATATGAAGAATTTTGTAATTTATTCACATTTGACAACTTATTATATGCTGTAGCCCATGCCGAACTCCTCCCTATGTTGGGAAGAGAATACCCAAGTGAACTGTTCCATGCTACTCGATGTTATCTCCCTGGACTTCATATTTAACAATGACTTTCATGCCTACTAAAGTGTTGTTAGCACATTTGCTGAGGTTTGATAGTACCCTCCATCATACTTTCTACACTCTGTTTGGGCCATGCATATTCCCACAACTAACAAATGAGTGGTGTAGGTGGATAATAGCTCTACAAATAGTCATGGGTGGATACGGCCTCATAAGGCAGGTGACCATAACATTAATATCATATATCGGAGCATGGGATCTAGTGGTCTCTCATTTACCGCATAGGTTTCTACACAAGGGTTATCATCTTTTGTTAGGACCTGTCATGATAGTGGATTCAAGCACTTATGCCTTCCAAACATATCTTTGTTTGACTTTTGACTTATTGCCAAGTCTTGCATTCACTTCACTCTTTGAGTTTATTGACTTTGTATCTCTAGGAAGATTCAAGCAAATCTTAGTGAACTTATGCACATGCACACATTTACTAGCATCCTCACTAATGTGCTTTTACTTATCAGAGCTAGGATCCTTTCTTATGGGGCAAAGGCTCTAGAGCTTGGCTCTAGGCTTCTCCCTTGATAAACTACTTCTTATTTACTTTACTTTTGAGGAGTTTATCACAATACTAAGATTAAGGTTTTGTCTCTCACATCAAGCTCTCATAGGGCTTCCGGACCAATGTGTATATGTGGTTTCCCACATGATGTACAATCCATACACATTTTATGATGTGTAGTAGGTATGGAGCGCACCAAGATCCATGATGCAGTTCATGATACCATGGCTCAAATCTTAAAAGCTGCATGCGCCCAGATTCAAATTGAGTGATGGTTAGATCTACAAAGACCACCAAACCATTGGATGAAAACAAATACTGTTACTTTTCATGGATGATTGTTAGTCCTCGCATGTTGTGGTGGTGGTAAACCCTTTCCGAGCAAAGTCATTGGCACGAGCAAGTGTACAAGTGGGAGCAACAAAGACCATTGCCTCTAGAGGCAAGGAGTACCACTATGCACCCCAACTATCCTCAGATAACTTTATCCCTTTGGCGATGGATATATTTGGGCACTTACATCACCACTTTGATGATCTCCTTGAGGATGTAGCACAAGGTTCTTTGGAGAGTAGAGGAGCATTGACCATCTCCCCAACCATATTCACATCCTATTTCAGACAACCATGCTCAATTTTTGGGTCTTCACCACGAGCCGCTACAATAGGCACACCCAACACAGCTAGGATACTCCCCCCTTACTTACGGGACATACCATTGGAATTGGAGTACGTCTAACAAACCATTCAGGAGTAGATTCGAATAGACTCCCCTCTTCTTTGGTACTTCTTAGTGGTGTATTTTTTCCCATGTGTGCCTACTGCCTGGTTTTAGGTCCTTTTCTTGGTCACTTGAGATTATGGGGCCAAACACCCTTTTTCCCCTTATGCACTTGGTTGTGCCTTGTACTTGTCGGTTGGGATTATTGAGTCACACACCCCTTTTCCCTATGCACTTGGTTGTGCCTTATTTTCTTGGTTGCTCGGGATTATTGTGCCACACGCCTTTTTTTCCTCTATGCACTTGGCTGTGCCTTGTATTTCCTCCCTTTCCTCTAGGTACTTACTATAAATACATACAACAGCCATACCTTAGTGTCCTACACTGTGTGGTCGGTACTGGAGGGCGGTGATCTGGACTTTCGTCTTGATTAAAGAAATTTGATCGCTTGATCTGTGCAAAGTCCGAGCAAGGTTCGTCACCTCCTTATGGGAGTATGGACTGAACCTTTGGGCAATACGAGAATCTCGCCAACACTTTCAAGCAACCAAAGTTTTCTTACATAGTTCTTGATAGTTAACAATTGGAGTGTCTCGTTACCATTAGAGCTTAATAATGTAAAATTAAACACTTGAAAAAATGTGTGTTATTATCAGGCCCGATGTCTCGGCTGTGGTTTGGTTCGCTTCAAGTTCGTCGTGGTACAGCGGACAAACTTCTCGAACGGGGACGTCAAAAGCCGCTTCAAGTTCTTCGCGGTACAGCGGACAAACTTCATGGACTGAACGCGATAAACCGCAGCCATGATTTTGACTCTCTGCACCTTGAAAGTTCAAGATGGATGGAACTTGACGTGACGAATCGAAGCGATGCCTTCGATTTTGTACCAGGAAACTTTTACCTTGTGGATCTCGTCAACTGGTTAAATTACTGTTCTATCTGGGTACTTCTCACCCCTAAGTATGTATTCAGCACGGATCCGAGCACTTCAACAACTAATATTTCTAGGAATCGAGAATCTAGTGACAGATACAGTGGTTTCGCTAGTTTCTATCCACAATGTTTAAGTGTGAGAACAAAACTAATACAGCATACAACTTCTTTCGGAAGTCCGATTGGTTTGTCTTGGCTGTAGTTCAATAGCGGAGTGTGCAGGCAGATAGCTGAGCAGCTGTTGATTCTCACATGAGGGTCATAATATGGCAGCAACACATAGACTACCACCACTGACTATCCTTTCATGAGAACATTATGGGTACATTTAAATCGTTGTGAAATCTCCTCATTCTTAAAGCGATTGCGCTGAAGGGACGTATGTCTCAGTGAACTTATACTCTCCTCAAAACTCAGACTTCCCCACCAAGAATGACCAAGTTTTCCATTCGTGGTGTATACCGCAATCATGTACCCTTCTTTGGGAAAGTGGAACACGAAAGGAAAATTCAATTTTATGCATACAATTTTATGCATTTCATGAATACCTCAAGTTCCCGACATCAGAGAGGGAACTCGCGCTTTTCGAATCCCCCAACAATCCCCAATTGGTTTTCACAAAACAAGTCTACCCCCCATCCCCTTGGACCACGTTTCTTCAGACCTCACGAAATTTAGAAGGTGTGTACCCTTTCCGGTTCTCAAGCTCATGCGCCCACAAAGGACACGGCCTCTATTTTATTCCCAAGTGTCAAGTGTAAATGCACGTACAGTACATGTGGAAAATATGACAGCTCGGTTGTTCAACTTTATGCTCTAAAGTTGGAATTCCAAATATGAAAACTTCTAGTTCCCAAATTCTAGTTCTCAGTGTGTCCATTCAACACCCCGCAACTACAATTAAATAGCTTGTAACAATTGGACTAGCAGCTAAAACCGCTCAGACAGCTGCTGTAAACAGGTAAAAGTCTGTGGAAACAATCTTTTGCAACAGTGGAGAATAACCACACGAACGTCAGTTCAACTAAACACCTTCACGAAATACAACGCCCTACCGACAATGAATACTTTGTGGATGAATATCGTCTATTGAAAGGAGGAATGTGTATTTCAAACTTAGGTAGCCTGGGAACAAGCTTAAACATTAAGTCTACAGATTCCACTTATGGGCCCTTTTACATGTCGGACAGGTAGCGTTCCTGACCTTGTGTGACTCCAAGCAGACGCCACAACAGAAGTAGTGCATACACGTTAACATATAAGGCATGTTTTAGTAGTCTTGAGCTCAAACACTCTAACCCTGCCATCGTGCTCTGTCTGCATCCCTTGAATGATAGCGGCATGGCTGTCCTTCGTAAACGTATTCATTTTCACAGTAGTATCCCGAACCCGCTCGGTTTCGCAGGCCTCGCAAATGAACTTGATCAAGAATGGCTGTCCTTCTTAGACTTCGTAAACGTATTCATTTTTGCAATAGAATAGTATCAAGAAGAGTGCGCTGTCCATAAGGCTCCGCAGTGTTCGCAAACCATCTTCACTCACCGGGATCAAGTATATATTTTGTTTAATTCTCAAGGTAAGTTCGTTCACTTTATTGACTTCGGGCTCGAGATCGTATAGTTGCGACAGTGTCGTTCTCGGGACATTGGATAGACTACTCTTGGTTGCGCGACGCTTCTTAGTCTTTCTGTCTCTATCTCCCATTGGTGCAGGTAGTGCCCAAAGATACCGATCCAACTCGAGCAAGTGCAAGCGCTAACGAGCTAATTAAGTTTCTCTGAAGAACGTTCCGGAAAGAAGCTCCTAAAATATCGAAAGCACCTTTAGCAAGTGTTCAGCATGCATCACATCATAGATGACGAAGTCAATGAATTGTTGATCGTCTCCTAACATACACCCAAACCCTGTTAAATGGACGTCTCTCCCTAGTACGGCTTGATGGGGTCTTCCCATCCTTCGTTTTTCCTACGCGGTCCCCTTCCTTTAAGTTAAATGGACGTTCCCTTGGAGAGAAAACCGAGTAAAATCATTCACAGCCGCTGCCCAATTTTGGTTCACACGGATGATCTTGCACGGCTCGAATTACTTCAGATATCTTCAGTCTTGCATCGACTCCTGAACAAGGCAATGGACCTGCACATAGAGATTGATAAACTTCCAGAACATATATGTTGAGGAACTAACAATGTTAGGAAAATCACTCCTGAGATATTCCCGCAACAGCAAATCATATACCCCATTAAAAAGACAATAAAAAGATATAGCCTATTAATTAGACAATGATATAATAGAACATAAAACGGTTCACTTTTTCAATTAAATAAACGATAAAATGTAAGAAAGTTCACCTTTTTTTCCCGGCCGAATAATTTCACCGAAACACTTTATTGATCACATTAATTAAACAAACTATATATCTATATATAGTGTTAGGTGAGATGGTTGGGGCAGTGGATGTACCGTTCGGGTCAGCAACTGGTTCCGAGATATGGACCACTTTATATCTTATTGTCTTTCATTGTTTATTTAATGGAATATGTGATGTGCTATTACGGGAGTAAATAGATATTTTTTAACAATTAGTATAAAAGCATAATTAGTCCCGTAGAGAGTCCTCTGAAAGGGGTCCCGAGACTACGAGTCCATAGCAAAGTAATGGAAAGGATGATACCAATATCAAATGTTAAATTTGCAATGGAGAAGTATGATGGAAAGAACAATTTTGGGCTATGGTAATTGAAGTGCAGTACCTACTTGTCCAACAAGGGCTACACAAAACACTAAGGAAACGACCTAAGGACAAAAGTGATGATGAGTGCAAAGTCTCAAATCTCAGAGGTATTAGCACTATTTCGGTAAACCTTGCTAATGAAGTGCAATACAATGATATGAATGAGTACTCTACACCAAAACTTTGTACCAAAATGGAAAGTCTTTATATGACAAAGTCCTTGATGAATTGATTATATCTATTGATTCTATCAGAAGTTGTATATGATAGGGATGAAGGAAGGCCAAAGTATCATGGAGCACCTCAATGCATTAAACAAAATCATTTGTGAGTTAATGAGCATAGAGGTTAAGTTAGAAGAGGAGGATAAGGCATTACTGTTATTGACTTTGCTTTCTTCGTCATATGAGCATCTGGTCACAACTCTTCTATGTGGGAAGGAGATATAAAGTTTGAGAATATGACTTCAACATTATTGTCCAATGAGATGAGGAAAAGACACAACCAAGAAACTAAAAATCAAGAGGCTCTGTTTATTAGAGGAAGGACAAGATATAGAGATAAGATAAAGAGTAAATAAGATAAAGAGTAAATCAAGATCAAAGTCTAGAACTGGAAGCTCCAAAGGCAAGTGCTGGATTTGTGTGAATGTTGGGCATTTCAAGAAGGATTGTAACAATGAGAGGCTTGAGTCCAACAAGGATAAAGGTCAACTTTCAGATCAAGCAGAGTACTGCGGAGTCATCTAGATCTATGGATGATGTCTATGTGTTACCCAAGACAAAGATCAATTTGAGGAGTCATGGATGTTGGACTCAGGTTGCTCTTACCTACGTGTCCAAATAAGGAATAGTTTCATGAGTACAAACCATTCAATGGAGGATCTGTAATAATGAGGAACAACATAGCTTGTAAAGCTATTGGCATTGGTACAATACACATTAAGATGTTTGATTGTGTTGTGCAAACTCTTGTTGATGTGGGGCATGAGTTAAGGAAGAATTTGATATCACTTGGTACTTTGGAATCAAATGGTTGGAGGTGGGGAGCAGAAATTGTAACACTAAAAGGTATCAAAAGGAGCATTTGCTGTAATGAAGAGCAAGAAGATATGAAATCTTTATGAACTGGTTGGAAATACCATTACAAGAGGAGTGGAAACTACAATTTCTAAAAAAGAAGATCCCAAAGATCCCACACACTTATGGGACCTATGTTTTGGGGTCATATGAGTGAAAGAGGTTTAAGTGAATTAGCCAAGCAATAATTACTGAAGAGCCTTAAAAGTTGTAAGTCAAAATTCTATGAGCATTGTGTAATAGGAAAGCAATGGAGGGTGAGCTTTTCCACAGGAGTTCATGCACAAAGGGAATTTTAGTTTATGTGCATTTTGATGTTTGGAGCTATGCACCTGGAGCTTCAAAATCTGGAGCTTATATTTTGTATCTTTAGTAGATGACTACTCTAGGAGAGTATGAGTCTACACCATGAAGCAAAAATCAAACGTCTTCTCCATCTTTAAACATTGGAAGGTGATGTGGAGAAATAAACAAAAAGGAAAGTGAAGTGTTTGAGATCTGATAAAGGTTGGGCATACAAATCTCAAGAGTTTGATAGATATTGTAAGAGTAAAGGGATAATTCATTACTTCACCATACCGGGTACCCCTAAACAAAATGATGTGATAGAGCAGATAAATTGTACACTCTTGGAGAAATCAAGAGGTATGTTAAGCAGCACCGGATTGGAGAAGAGCTTTGGGTAGACGTTGTAAGTACCTAAACTCCAAACATGGCTTGTCATTTGATAAGCATTTCTCCCTCTACCTCTATTGATTGTAAGACACCTATGGAAAAATGGATAGGTCTGTATGTTGATTACTTTTCACTTAGAGTGTTTGGATGCATTGCTTATGTTCATATTTGACAAGAACAAAGGAAAAAAAAGGAAAAGATCCTAAATCTAGAAAATATAAATTCTTAGGATATGAGAAGGATACAAAGGGATATAGATTATGGGATCCAAAAAGGTGCTATCTTGTTGTGATTAGGGATGCAGTTTTTTACTAATATGATGGAGATGATTATTATATCAAAAGGAAAGGAAAGAAAAGAAAAATTTAGTCAAATGTTGTTAAGATAGAGTTTGCTGTTGGAAGTGATCTCATGGCTTATAGATCTACCAAGTGAACCATTTGAAGAGCAAAGTCCAGAAGTTATACGTGAATATAGTTATCCAAATAGGGATAGAAATTCCAAAGAGATTTGATGATTCATTTGTAGCCTATGTTGTTCTTAGGGAGAATGGTGAGCCTTGTTCATATGAAGAGGCAATGCAAAATGAAAGATTGCATTATGCAATGGAAGAGGAAATGAAGTCTTTGGCCAAAGGGTAAACTTGGAGACTTGAAAAGTTGCCAATGGGAAAGAAGGCAATTGGCAGCAGATGGATATTTTGGAGGAAGGAAGGACTTCCAAATACATGTGGAGATTGATACAAAGCAAGGCTTGTAGCAAAGGGTTATAGCCAAAAGGAAGGTATTGACTTCAATGAAATATTTTCACTAGTGGTAAAAATCTCTTCAATTCTTGCATTATTAGCAATAATTATGTTGCATAACTTGGAGTTGGAGCAACTAGATGTAACAAAGATCTCTTCAATTCTTGCATTATTGGCAATAATTACATTGCATAACTTGGAGTTGGAGCAACTAGATGTTACAACTACTTTTTTACATGGAGAATTGGAGGAGTAGATTTACATGCATCAACCTGAAGGTTTTGTGGTACCAAGGACTGAGAACCTAGTTTGTAGGTTACAAAAGTCATTATATGGATTGAAGCAAAGTCCAAGATTTTGGTACATGAAATTCTATGCTTTCTTGTTGAAGCATGGATACAACACAAGTGAGTCAGATTGTTGTGTTTACCTCAACAAGTTATATGGAACCAGAATGTTTGATTTAATTTTCTTGGTATTATATGTGGATGATATGTTGATTTCCATAGAGGATATGGTTGAGGTGGAGAAATTGAAAGCACAACTTTGCAAGGAGTTTTATATGAAGGACTTTGGTTCTTCAAAGAGTGTGATTAGGACTGAAATCCATTGGGACAAGAGCAAGGGAAGGTTGTGGATATCTAAAAGGAGGTATTTAGAAATTTTACTTGCACGTTTTGGCATGAATATCAAACCAATGAGCACTCTAATGGCAAGTCACTTCAGGATATCATTGGAGCAATGTCCATCAATGAGGAGGAGAGAAAATTAATGTCAAATATTCCTTATGCTAGTGTTTTTGGGAGTTTTATGCATGCTATGCTATGCTATGCTATGCACTAGACCAGACATCTCATATGCTGTGAGTATGGTGAATCAAAATATGGCAAATCAAAGGAAACAACCTTGGGAAGTTGTGAAGTTTGGAAGTTGGATACTTTGTTACTTGAAAGGGAATATAAATATTGGCATTATCTTTGAGGTGGAGAAGGACCAAGAAGGACGAATTACAAGGTACCTAGATTTTGATTTTGATTTTGCAGGAGTCTTAAATAAGAGAAGGTCTACAGCAGGATTAATCTACAATTGTTGGTGGTCCAGTAAGTTGAAAGTCTAATCTCCAATCTATTGTTGCTCTTTCTACTATAGAGGTAGAATATATGAAAACTAAGGCTAAAGAGGCAAATGGCTACAAAGATTAGCCAATGATGCAAGACTCCCAAAAATGAAGTCCATATTTTATTGTGATAGCCAGAGTGCTATTCATTTTGCCAAGAATCAAGTATATCATTCAAGGACAAAGCATATTGATGTGAGACATCATCTTATCAGAAAAACGACGACAAACAGTGAGATTAATTGCAAAAGATAGACACACAGGTTAGCTCAGCAGATATGTTAAATAAACTTGTTAATGTTGAGAAGTTCAAGTTATGTATGAACTTGCTCAACGTTAGATGTTGCTCTTCGGGATAATACGGCTGATACAAGCAAAAGGTGGAGACTTTCGTGTTTGGCTTGCTACTAGAGCTTTGACTGAATGTTCACATTGATGGCTGCCTCAACCAGGAGCGGAACATGCTCTAAAGTCAGGGTGATAATATGGTACTCAGTCGAGTATGCAGGAGGACAATATTCACAAGACACTTTGAGTGGTAAATATTCAAGAAGTCCGCTGGTAAATATTTAGACGTCCAGGAGGATGAAAGTGATGAGTGACTATCACTGTCTATATATATGTATACATATCTTTGCTGTGATTAGTAAAGTGTTGGGTGAGACTGTGCAGCGGATGTAGCTTCCGGGACAGGAAGTGAACCTTTGCATCCTGTTGTCTTCCACTTTTTATTTATGTGATGTGTTGTTGCTTTAGTCATGCATCGACTCCTGAACAAGGCAATGGAACTGCACATAGAGATTGACTTACCTCCAGAACATATATCTTTAGGAACGAACAAAACGGTGAGACTGCAGTACTGTGGACACACAAACACAGCCTGTATACTTGAGACCGAGCACAGGGTGCTATGATTCCAGGCAATCGCCTTTCGGAGTAGGCGTTGACTCTTTAAATCCTGCTCTGGAAGAAGGCGGCTGTCTCTTGCCAGACTTACATTATCATGAGGCACACGGACTATCCGTTACAAATCCGTTCCGGAAATGAGAAGATATACAGTACTCTAAATGGCTACGGCAGCAATGCTTCGGAGTAATGGCAGGCATAGCATCTTCTTACGGAAATATCCAGCAACCAATTTTCTTTTAGTTTTGAGTCTTTCAACGTTCTCGAGCCTTGCTATGGCTGCTATGGTAGCGGCCAATAATGTACAAGATTACTGTCTAAGAATATGTTCCCCTAGATACTGTAAACAAAGCTCAGATTACAGTATATACAAATGAATGTCGAGGACAGATTTAGCGAGTAAAAGGTTCGGCAATCTCCTTCCAAGAAGTTGGAATCCAGAGTTCCAAAACGCAGGGAAGCGATAGATTAGATGCAGTAGGTACTGAAGACTTCTTGAAACCGGCATTGTGGGATCATATTACCACCATCAAAACTTCCAAACTTCCAAACTCCCTATGTGGTTGAACTCTAGAACTGCAGTAGTTAATGCTGCTGAGACACTCAATTCCGGATGTCTACTAAGCATTAAAGAATTTCGACCTCGAGCCAGTATCCATCGAGGATGCTGGCCGCCAATGAAAACCAGTTAGATAATTACCCTGGAATCTGTTTGGCATAGAGTATAGTCGCAAGACTAAGGATTCACACCTAAACTTCGCTAGACCATATGACGTGCTCCATAAAGCCGTTCATATGAAGGCCGAAACTCATCGGTGGTCAGAGTCTACGGATATGGATATCGATCCTGACTGTACACCTACATAGCATGATGCAATGAGCACACACGGTGCTTCGGAGTCATTTCTCCCTCCTGAGCGTTAAGAAGGCTGTAGTCGTGTACTAAGAACTAGAGAAGTTTCTATCATAACAAAGCTCGAGGTCCCTTATGAGACGCTTTTGTTAGAAAGAATTCCGAAGTTGACTGTGCAATACCATAGTCCGAACAGCCGGGCATGAGAAACTATTGACAGACTTTAGTCTTAGATCGCTCCATTCCTCGGCGGCCAAGATAAACATCCCGGAATATACACATCTCAACGGCTCTACATCACATACGACAACAAGTGTGCTTCGAAGCCCAGAACTGACTCCCATTCTTCACTCAGAGAACTTCTCGACACTCCAGGAATTCCTCTCGCGGTTGCGGCGCATCAAATACCTTAGGAGCGTATCGTCCCCTCTCCGAGACAATAAACAGCCTGAGTAAAACATGTGTGAGATATCGCACTCTTGGTTCTCGAGCAGTCCCATTTAGCGCCGTTCAGCTTCCAGCTCTCACATTTCTACTCGTTTCTAGCAAACATATACATTTCACACATCCTCCTGTCACTTTTTGCCGACCACCATTTCTGTGGAGGTACCGGACGAACATTTTCAGGAGTGATATCTCAATCCTCGAGTCTCTAGATCTCTCACCCGTTTGTTGATGTGAAGCGCCGGACGCACATTCCTCCACAATTTTGTCTCTCAAGTTCTCGGTGACAATACTCTTCCCAACTTGACTTCCTCTGAAATGATGAAACCAAAAGCAAATGCTTTTAGATAGTGATGATGCATGTGGACGTGGATGATAATGGCCGAACAAAAGAGAACTCAATTACATTCAAGCACTGCAGAATTCATCAACGAGAATGCTAGAAGAGCTACAGTAGTAGTTGATAACCTCGTGGACTAATAGTCAATGAGTATTCTCATAGTCCTTTAGTGCAAGTATTCAATGGGAGATGATATCCCTACCCTACTTTTTGATATCTCCCATATTCATTTCCTAGCCAAGACAATGAGATGTGTGCAGTTAAGGTTGGTGGTCCATCTACAAGAATATAGTGGTTTGTATTCTCTCCACTTTTGTGGCTTGTATGCCATTTTTATTACATCGAATTTTATGACCTGTCAGAGCGCAATCACCCACCTGAAATTGAATAGCTAGTAGGATTCCAGGAGATACTTTCTTGTGACGATTGAAGAAAACGGTGTATTCATCAAGGATCCTTCTTCTGTATGAGCTTCCTGAAGGTATCCTCGATTGTTGATGATTTGTAGGTATTGAATTGCACGCTGACTGACTAGAATAAGAACTATTCAGATGGAGTGGAATCCAGAAATATATCTCTTTACATGAGTACAACCTAAACCAACGAATCCACTTAGAAAGGCAAGAAAATTTTTTCATGATATTTTCCTCGTCCATAATTGACTACTCCAAGCATCAGCAAAGAATCTAGGAAGAGGATCCAGTAGTTCTTTTATATTAAATTCTAGGTTTTATGTTCTATATCGAAAGATTTCCCACCCCCATTAATCATGGGTTTTGTATCCTGTGCAGATGGGTTTCACAAAATCTTCCCGCTAAATTTGTATTTTATGTAGTGCCGACGGTAAATGGAGTACTGAGGACATGGACATTCCACTAATGTTTATGGAGAGGAATAGAATGAAGATACTTTGGAGTTTTTACGAGAAATAAATTAAGTAGGTTTTTCGATATCTTTATATCGATTCCGGCAAAACTATATGGGAAAATTTTCCAGATATCTAAATCTAAGTTATATTCATATACATTCATGAATGGAAAACTCGTGTTTTAACTAAATAATCTTGAATTGCACTCACAATGACTCTATAACCACTTCCCAATGTTTAGAAGGTAGTTTTGAATCAAATCAAGTGAACCTTCACCAACTCCCATTCCCTCAAAATTCATTTGTATTTATAGGGGAAACTGCTAATTCACCCTCTCATCTCATGTGTCACTCGTGGTCCCTACTGCCAAAATATAGTTTACTGTTGTGGGACTCATCTCTATCATCAAACGATACTTTGATAACAAGAGTCATGAGTGGGACGTGAGGGGGTGCATGTAGAGATGGCTCTGTCGTCAAACTATACTTTGGCAATAAGAGCCACGAGTGGGACGTGAAGGAATGCATGTAGCGCACGCACTAGTGAATTTAGCAATTCTCTTTGTAAATATTCATTTTATAGACCCCTATTCAAATCTTCGGTATAGGAAATGTCTTACCTAGATTACCATGATTAGAAAAGGAAAGACTAATACACTGAACTATTCATTTTATGTGTCACTGGAACTTAATGGAGGTCTATGTCATAAGCTTTAGTGTTATCACTGCCTTTATCTTGACTTAATTCCTCCTCACCCCTTTGGAATACATAGTTAGAAGCTGCATTATATTATTTTATGATTATAAGATGCTCTAATGGAATTATGATAGGATTAGGGTAACAATGTATCGTGTTTTATTTTAAATATTTTTATTTTTTAATAATTTCAAAAAAATTATACAACAACGTATATTCTAGTGTCTCAAGATGGCCAGCATACCAACTAATAAGGATATGTGCATATAATAGATAACTGTCATGTTTGTCGTCGTTATGTAGATCAAGTAGATTATCCATAAACTAAGAAAAAAGTACTAAAAAGTAAGATCACTACTTGCTAACTTTGGAGTGAACCTTCTGTTTTCTTTCACTATTGTAAAGACAATGACGATGGGAAGTACCATATGTTTCTTGCTCAATAGATGACGTTTACCCATCAAGATAAAGTTAAAGATTTTAGAATAGGAACGAAATATTTGTGCGAGAAACTCCTCATGAACTTTCATCACATCTCTTGTTGCTTTTGTTAGAAAAAAACATTTAATTTAAAACTATCTATGTGGTATTAAACCAGTGCATTCACACCCAAATAAACTCAAAATATTGTAAATTCGAAACATACTGGATATATTCTTTATACTAGATGTAAACATTTATGTATTAGCTTTTTATTCCTCACTTACATCTGTTAGGCGGAGAAATTGTGCAAGAACTAAGATATTTTGAATCCCTATTGACAAATGTTCTCATGAGTTTAGAAGGTTGATGGTGTATCTCTTATAAAACGTACCAAAAAAATGCTTCCCAGAATGCCTTCAACACATGATCCCTAGATCATTTGGCGTAATAATCATCCTTCATTACATCCAGAGACGAAAGTTGAAGCATATTAGTTCTCTTTCGTTAGAGTAAAACGAGGGGTGCCAACTTCATCATCTCTCTCTCTCTCTCTCTGTTCTCATTTTGATACTCAAGGCTTAGATTACTGTCTCTGTGTGTTCTCATTTTGATACTCAAGACTTAGATTACTGTATCAAATTGGAGGGTATCGAGATTCTACTGCAAAATAGAACATCATGTTGCTGCTAAGAAGAGACGCGGTTGCAACTGGACCCAGCAAGTTGGTAAGTGGACCAAATTCTGACGAATAAACGTACTGACTAGTGAAACTACACACACTCTTGTTTGGATTCTGCAAGTGGATTTTGTCGTGTATTCTCCACAAGTCATGAACAATTCTTCGTGTGGGGGATGAACACGCTCGTAGCGCATCCACAGCAGGTTTCAGTCTCGTGAATCCGATGATTGCCGTTCTTGAGCAACATCGAAATTGGTTGATGATTGATGTATTCTTCGCAACGTAATTCACGCTCGCTCAGGTCGGGCCGGCTCTGCAAGAGGCCAATCGGTGTACCCGATTTCGTCGGGGAAATCTCCACTGTACCATGTTTTCGTATCCCAGCCAGCCTCCGCAGCGTTGACTCCAGCAGAGATCAGTGCAGGCCAGTTTGCGTATGCTATGAATGGCTGCCCGAACGACACTAGATCGGCTGTACCATCTGCGACATATTCCCCACCCCTTTCTGGAGACAATCCACCGTTGCTCATCAAAGTCCCCTTGTAATACTTACGGAAGTATTTCCACATCCGTTTTGAAGTGAGGTTCGTCCAGGCCTACAAATCGAAAATATGGGGCATAATTGAAACTGGCCAGGCAGACGTAAGCAATTTCTCGCTCTGATAACTGAGGGCCAAGATGCTCAAGTTGTTCCAAGCAATCGTCCTCTGGTTCGATTAGTCCAGTGAATGTCATCCCTTGAGCCAGCTTGATTCCAACTTTATCAGCGCCTACAGCTGCAACTAGAGCATCTACTAACTCCATCACAAATCTCGCACGGTTCTCGATGCCACCACCATACTGATCGGTTCGAATATTACTTTCTTTTGCCAGAAATTGTTGGGGGAGATACCCATTCCCTCCATGAATTTCGATACCGTCAAAGCCAGCTTCCATTGCGCGGTGAGCAGCGCTGACATACTCCTGAATGATTCCTGGAATCTCAGCAGTCTCCAGCGCGCGTGGTACCTCGTATGGTGCCTTCTTTCCCCCTGCAATGTGAATTTCCCCGAAGGCTGGTGCAACAGCAGAGGGGGCTACAGGCATCTGATTGTTTGGAAGAAGAGACGAGTGAGAAACGCGACCAGTATGCATCAATTGAGAAAACATAAATCCTCCCTTCGCATGCACCTCGTTCGTTACGCTCTTCCAACCTTCAACTTGAGCGTCCGTGTGCAGGCCAGGCGCACGGATGTAGCCTCTTCCACCTAGACACGGGGCTGTTCCTTCGCTAACAATCAAGCCACCTTCACTCGCGCGCTGTGAGTAATACAGCTTATTGATCTCCGTAGGAGCGTCGGTGGCAGGATCATAGCGAAGTCTAGTGAGCGCGGACATAACAACTCTGTGAAACAATTACCCGGTTTCATTAACATTTTTGCCGACGACGTTCGAAAGATTACACCCATTTTGGTGACACAAGTCTCACATTCTCGCCCTGCACATTTGAGTAATCCCACGCCTAAACATGTCTCATGTTCCTCTCGTGATTGTTTCTTCACTAGCTAATATTGACTTTTGATCGTTGGTGCGCGCTCTCTATCCACTTAAGCAACCAAGACCACTTTGCTTTATTCGAAAAACCTAAATGCCACATCCTCAACACAGAAGAACGAAAGCCCTCATCCTCCAGAACTTAAAAGAACTACTTAAAAAATTGGCTACATAGCCTCTGGTCAAAATTCCACATGTACGATACTCCATCTCATCTACAATAGTACAAACAAAATTGATCGACGAGACAGACGTTACTAGGCAAACAGCGAGCAGAACAGTTCGAGCCCACGAACTCCGAGTCTTTTAGCATGAAAAGATAGATCTACCAGGCGGAAAACGGCGGTAACCGAGGCACATGAAAATTCTCCCCTTCACTAGTCCGACTTCAATAACATTACAAGTTATAATGAGTAATTTACAAGGTTGATTCACAAAATTGTGATTGGCAATCCCTCCAACGAGAACTTGGAAGGCCGGCAGGTGCGCTAAAGAATACACGACAACTTGGTCCTACCTTCTGACGTCTATATCCACGTCACATCCAGAATGGTCTGCTGCATGTCCCCTCAGCTCAGGCAAGCAGCCAAAAAGCATGACAGTTCTCTTCAATATGCTCTCAAAAAAAGGAATCAGTCCGCCAAGAATTATTGGTTGCCTCGTCTATCACCTCTAAGCTGTGGCTAAGAAAAGAGGCGAAAGAGAAGGCTATCCAGAAACACCTCATAGAAAGGCAAGTTCAGTTTTATGCAACCTCCTCAGGGAAGGCTGAAAAAATGAGTCCTACTTATTCCATCTTCTCTCCTTTTGAGGTTGTGGAATCGTAGTAGTACCACTTTTCGTTCCCGTAGTAACAGTACTCAATACACGTTGGGCTCCTCCTACTGCGCCTGGAGGGAACCGTCCAAAAGTCCTCGCTATGCTCACTCTCCTCAGCTTTCCAACCCCTAGTTTCTTCGCGTCTGCAGCACCTCCTAGACTCATGCTTCTTTCGGAAACATTTGTCGCAGCATTCTGAGCGAGCATCTGAAGTTGTTGATGCTGCTGCTGTTGAAGAGCTTCTCTCGCTCTCGGTTCTCCCATTTTTTCCTTCTGGAACACCGGGGACGCAAAGTGAACCGCACGACGTTGAGCCCCTGGTGCAGCTGTGTTACTGGCAGATCCATTGTGGCGCTGCACTGCTGTACTATGCACCTCTCTTGCATCGTTGCTGAATCTAGCGTTCTCTTTATAGCCATCAGCTCCTGATTCATCAGATGAGAAGGAGGAAGTAAGGGTCCCTGGATTCACTGAGTAGGTCGTAGCAATTGATGCTCGGGCAGGCTTACGAATGAGTTTTCGCCCAATTGTGGGTGAATTATATCGCGAGGGAACAACTTTCGTCCTGGCAGGTTTGATTTGGGGAGCATCTTCAGATATTTCAGTGTGCTGAGGATCCGCGTTCTCGTTGTGTGGCTTTTCCCTCTCAGCTGGTTCCTTGAGAGGAGCAGCTGAAAAACGCGGACTGGCTGCAACTCGAGGACTTCCCATCCCAGTTCTCGCTGTCGTAACCTCTTCCTGTACTTTCTCAAGCAACGGACGCCGTTCCGCAACTCGTTCAGGTGGTGCCTTAATATCTTTCAGTGGTGGTTTCTCTAGTTGAGCTGCCTTCTCTTTTAGAGCTGCACTTGCAGCTAATCGTGCTTTCTTCTCTGCAGCAAGCTGTGCTTCCAGGTCTGCAACTGCCTTCTCCTTATCTTTCACCTGTGAGGTTTAAAACTTGTATAAGTCAGAAGGTGCGCTAACAATTGAATCATAATCGATCTTGGACGTATAAACATAGACCGCAAACACGTATTCATCATCTTGAAGCTAGACTGGTAGGTGTGAGCACGTCTCTTTAAAATTCAGACACTCCTACCGACCTTGTCAAGGAGAGCCTGATACAGATGCTCTTTAACTTTGAGTTTGACCTCAGTACTCCGTAGGTTGTCTTCCACTTTCTTCAGCGCTTCCTCCTTACTTCGTCCTTCTTGCTTTGCCCTCTCAGCCTGCGTATGTTCAAATCAACCATGTGGAGCAAGCTTCAATTTATTCTCCATGACTTCCAGATCCATCAAAGGAATTTCCATTGAGATCATTGTGATGTGTTGTGATCTGGAACAGCAACTCCCGGAGTCAATACAGACAGATGGCTGGACCAAGGGTACGGATGCTAACCAGTTGCTTGTACTTGAAGAGCTCGCTCGAATCCAGCTGTTTTCGGGCTGGACCAAGCTCCACACCTCGTACTCTGCTCGCAAAGTTGAGAGAGCATAGGGACTCCGCAACGTCGTCTTCGCTTGGACTAATTTGTACAAACATCAACGTCTTCGAATCTCCACCTGAAATAGAAGCGTGCGCACACAATTCTTTTAGCGGTGGGACTAAACTCGTCCAGTAATCAGTAATCAATCCCGTCTGGGATTGACTTGCCGTCATTGTCAAGAAATGCAGAGTCCCATGTTCAACTACCGAGGACGAAATTGCAGCAAAATAAACACACTTACCCAGTGAGTCCTGCAAAAGATGTGTCAACTTGGAATTCCTGCAGCGCAGATATATTAGTTTCCGTTCAGGAACCTAATTGAGGAGGTTCACAAGCCATTTAGCTCTGACAAACGGACAAGCGTGAACATTTTTTACAAGAAAAAAAAAACATTCTGATATCCTAGTCCAATAAGGTATATGATGCATGGCTTCGTATCAAACAGCTCACCTGAAGGGTATATGGCTACTTTTGCTGGTAAGCGCAGCGATAACGTCTCCTAAGGCAGATAACGATTTATTGATGCTTTGCGCCTCCCTAAGACGGTCCCCGACAACATCGCTTTTCGCCACCCGTTCACTTCCAGCCAAATCCACGAGCCATAATTTGCTTTTCGTGCACTCCCCTGTTATTACATTCTGAGCCTTGACCATCACACATAACATGCTGGAGAACGCACAAAAAACACTAGTGTAAGAACCAACGCACGTGTGAGAAATTTAGGTGCTAAATTTAAGGACTCGACTCACATTCAGAAATGTCGATGAGATACTAAAAGACTCCTTAGAATCCTTCAAGGAAGCATAGTAAATGTGATAAGGGTGTGAACGAACCAATGAGAACGGCTGCTGTCCTCATTACAGTTGGTTGCCTCGACTGCTCTGTTACTGCTTCCAGTCTGAAGAACATCCCAGACTTGAGTCATGGAGTGTACTGGTGCTTCCA
This sequence comes from Lunularia cruciata, assembly GCA_948567375.1. NCBI lineage: Eukaryota > Viridiplantae > Streptophyta > Marchantiopsida > Lunulariales > Lunulariaceae > Lunularia > Lunularia cruciata. Next base: position 17,514,195 of record OX419760.1, read on the forward strand.
CGAGACCCGGCACATGGTGGCCACCTTCAGCCACTTGTCTGATCTCCAGTCTGTATAACGGAAAGCGCATATTAGGAAACAGTTATGGTTCAGATGCAGTACTACACCGCAGCATTGTGGTCTGAGAAACAACGGTATTTTCCGCTAAAATTGCATGTCAAGACAAGGTTCATGTTTCTGGACCGATCGAACGTCTCAATCTTGCGTACAGTTGAATGAACTCACGAATCAGGGATCACACGGTTGAAGTAGGCAAGTTGATGTAACAAGCATTTGCATGGTAGGTGTACTTACTTTTTCACTTGCTGATCGGGCTCTGGAGGTGGAGCCAGTAGATCACGTAACTGCTCATTGTATACTTCCAGTACACTGACACAGATCTCGTAGTTGAACTGTGACTTCCGTTGCTCGGCGACATGGAAAAGTTCTTCCAAAGTGCGGTAATTGACACCACGGTTTTCTGGGGTTCCCTCCATAGTGAAGGTTTTCCCTGTACCTGTTTGACCATAAGCGAAAATACAGACATTGTAACCATCTAAAACTGAGACGATGACTGGCGCTGTGTTGGTGAAAACTTCTCCTGCGATAGAAAGAGCGCGCAAGCCGATGGGTAGTACCAAAGTTAGTATTAGCTCAGCATGAAGCATATCCCGTTCGTAGCCTTGACTAACAATCATCTCAAGCAGATAACAGAGCAAATTAGTTTTTGTGGATAAGACTGAAATTTTGCCAAAGCTGGCAGAGAGGCTACATATTAACCTTGATCATCTTGTGGAGTAAACACACGGTCAAACTTGAATAATTTCTTGGCATTTCCAGTGCGAACAACCAGCTCGTTGTCCCTCATGCCATCAAATTCCACCACGGATGATGCTCCGCTAGATACCTCGAACGGGCTTAATGGACGACAGCGACAGAAGACTCTTATATTCCCTGTAAAAGTATGAGGCAGACTAATGCTCAAATCAGAAAGTGGAGAAGACGTAGGCAGCGAAGCCCTCAGCAAATCGGTTGAAAACCCTTCCAGCGTTCAGGACAAACTGCTCATCGGGAGGAGAGCATGGAAGAGACTTGAGCGCAAACGGTTACCTTTAAGCTCAAGGACCTTGTTGTACAGTTGTCTCCTCTCAAGACTTTCCTCTGCATACCTCTTCCTCAGTTCCTCATGCTCGTTCACTGAAAAAGAGCACATCATTATGGGAAGGACTGGAAATTGTCCAGGAATAAGCGAATATTATTGGTCGAAGTACCTGAAGAGCCAAAAACTTGGAAATCTGAGCTGGTACCTAGCAGCTGTATAGCAGTGGTCATGCCGTTTGTATCAGGGAAAGTGGTGATCCAGTCCTTCGTCTCCGACGCTAAGATGCCGAAATTCAACTTCACAGCCTGCCAGAACTCCGGTGTAAGACTTTTGGGCATGCCTTCATGTAAATGATTTGTAATGTTGAGCAAAACTAGTGACGAATACTTTGTTTCAAACCCACTTGAACTGGATGGACAAGACAATATTCTGCGTCCTGTGATAGGCATAATATATGAGTTCCGTACGGCCTCCGATCACACAAAGTGGTAGCGAGGCGTACACATGCTTAGATGAGAATCATGGATATTGTGGAATGGATATGAAGCAGGCCACATAGGAAGAAAGCAGAGATCAACAGCGAACCTCCATCTCCCGGTACAAATTGGCATAGGCTGTCTTCCATTTCTGCATGCCGCCGTCGGCCTTTTCCCTCAAGACCTTCATTTCACTCTCCTGGGCCTCCACGACGTTTGCTGTCAAAGCACTCAATCAGAAAGAGAAGACAACTTATCCATTCAGCTTTAGCTGCATCATGGGACACCCCAGGAGACAAAGAAGTGTACGTTGCTTGACAAAACGTAGAGAAGGGCAGAGGGAAAAGAAGTGTCTTCCAGAAGAGACGAAGCGCATGTTTCAAACAAAGACTTTGTTTAAGCAAACCGATTGTTGGTCTGCGACTCCGTACACTTGCAACTATTTGGGGGTACCGCAACTTGTCCAGTTACATACCCAAAGCATCAATGGTGACCGTCTTGGAAACAAGTTCATTCTGTAGTCTTTCAATATTACGGTTGGCCTCTTGAAGAGAGATCCACGCCTCATGGCACTCGTTTTTCAGAACCTCCAACTTCCCCTCGTACTCCACAACACACTTCCGCGCTTTGCTCTTCAGCTGCTGAAATTCAGAATGGGCATTACTGTTAAGTAGATGGGCAAGGCAATTAAGCATTCAAGAGAAAGCAGAGGCGTATGTAGACAGCTAGAGTAACGATTTCACGTCACGCATATACGCAGGATACCTGTTGTCGGCGAGATGATTTATGTTCCACCTCCACAGGTGGCAGAGATCCTTCTGAAGACAGTGGCGTACTTCCATGGGTTTCTGTCCTGGCATCACCTTGAGCATTTGCTCCTGCCTGGAAAGGTTGTATTGCACCTGAAGGAAAGAAATTTTCAGATCAATATCGGCACTGAGGCGTTTCATTTCAAGTTCCAAAGTTTTAAGACAATATACATACTATGCAAGAATGTGACCAAAAAGCAGGGTCATAAAAACCTGATCAAGGCTCCAGCATTTACACGTGATTTTGTCCCGAAGAATTCACAGTGATCGCTGACATTGGAACAAAATTTATAGACCAATTTCCGATGGATAAACTAACCGGAGAAAGGTGCCCTGCGGACACATAGTGCGCTGATGGTGGGGTTCCCAGTGACACCCTCGAAAGCAATACTCAGTAGTCCGTTCACCACACATGTCTTGGCGCACAGAATGAGGGCCTTATTAGATCCAACTTCCCCGTAGACGTCTAGGTCGGAAATTACCTGCGCACACAGTTCGTGGACACTCACAATCATCGATTTGCTAGGTTCAACAAGGCACAAGGATGGACAGAGAGATGATTCTGATCCTTCCATGCATGCTCAAGTAAATCCACAATCAGAACATGTTGTGGAAGAAGCAATCCAGACGGTGCGTCTTGAGAGTAGCAGTGCCAAGTACCTTCTCTCCCTGTATATAAACATCGAAAACACGCATGCCAGATGGTCCATTTGTGAAGACGATTTCTGCAAAGTGTAGGTCAACAAAGTAGTCTCCACATTGCAAATCCCTGAACTTGTATGAGATATTCCCGTATCTTGCTGTCTGGTAGAGCGCCTGCTCTGCTGTTTCTCCGATATTTTCTTCTGTTCGAAGTACATCCCCGCCTATAAAATGCTGATCCTTCAAGTATTCAATCCCAGTTGATGAGTGCGCAGGTGAAGGCGATCCAGCATTCAAGGCTATAACTAGCTCACCTGCAAACGAGATTATCAACCAGAGTCGTTAGCCAGAGTGAAACACGGGGTAAAAGAAAGAAGTCCAGTCCGAGTGCAGTAAGATTTACTGTTAAATTTCCTCTTCTAGTGAGTTAAACTTTCAGAAAACCTCAGTGGAGAGTCGTTCTCAACATAGCAGTCAAAACGGGGATATATTGTGGCACTCCAGGAGGTTGGATGCGTAAACCACAATGCAATAGTTGCCAGCACGTGAAAATTCGAATGAGCAAATCTGTTAAAAGGTTGGTCAATTAATTTGTTCCAGGGATTTTAGGTGGCACCTAATAAAAGGTCGTCAAAAGACACTGCAAATCAGATCAAAAAACTGACAGGTGACTCGTTCTACATTTAGCTTAATTGAGAGCTTCTCTCCATGTATCAGCACAGCGTGACACGAGGCTGACACAGTCCCAGCGATTGGATAGAGGCAACTATGAGCGTTCCCACTCAATCCTAACGTGTTCTGATAAGTACAAATGCATAAGTGAACAGCAGGGTACATGGCAAGGAGAAAATCATCGTAGCGACAGGTGACCTTCAGACGGAATCAAACTCACCGCAGAACTAAGGTAACTAGACGAATTGAGCCAAGGTTACAGGCAATTCATATGTGGCGCGGATTGCCACATCACGTACCTGGATTTTTGGTAATGGCTTCGGCGTCGTTGGAAACTCGGACGCACAATTTGGTAAGAATTCGGCTGAAATCTTCAGTCATCAACTCCGAGTCACTTTCTCCTGCGAGATTGCTCGTGAGCTTGGATGTCGTAACAGACGCGTCGGGACTAGGGGATCTCTGTAAAGAGCTAGAACCTCTACTATCTGCGGTAGAGATGTTCATGGCTCCATTAGTTCCAGTGCTGCTTTCTGGCTGGGAATCCGACGGAGCGTCTGTGTCATCATTGCCCTGTAGAACTCCTTCAGGCTCCTCAGGGTGATCTTGAAACTTCAAGTCGTCGGCGAAGTCCTCAGTGGAACCACTCCTATTATCTCCCATCCTGGAGTTCCTTGGAGGTTCCATAACCCTCCTGCGACCCCGACCAGTCGGTCCATTTCCTGAGTGATAATTGCTTTTGGGAACATTTTCCGCGGTGTCCCAAGTCTGAGTGGAATCGAAGTACATTGTTTGTTCGCACATATCGGCAGCGACTTCATTTCCGGATTTCCTGAAGATATTAGCTTCTATGCTACCAGGATACACATGTTCAATGGATCCTCTCGGTCCTCCTGCCTCCAGCCAATCGGCAACCTTCCTAACGTACGCTTCACCAAGACTTTCGCGCACACTTGGACTCCTCTTCCTGGCTTCCTTACCCAATTCTCCCGACATCCTCCTAGCGGCCGTAGTCAAGGAGGACTCTTTTGTAGAAGTGACAGCTACAATTTCTTCATCCATGATCCCGTTTTCGCTATTCCTTAGCCAGACACTACCTAAAGGTCCCTTACGCTGCAATCGACCATGCTACAAACTACTGAGGAACACTTAAACTAAAATTTCAGTTACTTCGTATTATCAGTTCCTTTCGATATGTTCCTCCTTGTCCCCTCGAGGTTTGAACACTTCAAACTTGGGAAGAGTGAGATCCGCATAACCTGCCAGATGCCCCCTGCGAGTACGAACTCGGAATCAAAGCAATTTCAAACGACGTCAATTGAATCTCCGATCTACAACTCTCAATTCGTCGAGTATGATATACAGCTAGACAAGCTGCTGGCCAAGGAATTCCAGTTATCTGCGAAGAAACGGACGTCAGGACGTATGGGTGGGAAATGAGAGGGGTATCGCGGTCTACATTATCCTATTAGCGAAGTTATTGGTTACATCTGAGTAAATATGACACTGACAGGAACGGAACAGTATCAAACAATGTACGGGCGACTCCAGCATTCTTCATTGACAAATTCCCTGACATTGATCTCGTGGAACTGGGACGTGAACACAATCGAACACAATCGAATCTCGACAGGTACACCGATCTACTGGCGAGTTAAAGTTGTTATCGTACCTTGGAGTAACTCAAAGGCAGACCTCAGACTCGGAAGATCTTCAACGCAAGCAAATTGGTAACGCAATCAAAGACCTCCGAGGAGTCCAAGCAATTGCACCTTCCTCGCCCCGGAAACAGGAGGCTCGTCTGAAGAGCTCCGCACAGCGCAGCGGCCAATGGTAGTGAAATCATCTAAAATCAACAACAGCGAGATAGACTTGGGCGACTATACTGTTATGGCGGGTTTCAAGCTAATCTTCTCGGACACGGGGCGAAAGAGTAAAGCGAAGATGGGAATGAGAGCAGTAATGAGTATCGAATCGATAATTGGCAGGCAGGCAGGGCAGGCAGGGCAGGCAGCTCGCTCTTCGGCGGGAGCAGGCAGGCCAGAGGGGAGAGCCGGAGAGAGAGGGAGTTCAAGACTGGATTCAAATTTTCGCTGCGCCGGGGAGGGGAGCTTTCCCCCCTTACCCGCACGTCTTCATCGCACACGACGGCTTTCATTCCGTAGGTTACGGCATTGAGAACGAGTCGTCCAACGGTCTCTTGGTAACGGAAGTGGGCCCACAACGGTAGGGGTTCGTTGAACACAAATGTTGACGTGAACGTAGATCGAACTATGGCACTTTTGGTGCCGAACATGTAGTTCTTCCAGCGCATTCTCTTATTCTACTATGGACTTCCTGTTTCACCTCTTCAAGCGTAGATTAACTGTGTTCAGCAACTTCAATCTTTTTACAAATGCCGAAGGCCCTCGAACAAGCTGCAATTTGTGACAATCCTATCCCGACGGAGACATATTTAGAGGCGAATGTCCAGATATCCTATACAAAGATTGCACTGTATTGTAATGGCCTGTCAACCACAGCGTGTTATATCGGGCATTCAACATTGTTTTACGATGACAGCTCCTCGAGAGAACTCCGACTAACCGAGATTGCGCAGTTAACGGGAAGTTTCTGTGTTTGCAACGTTGGCAGATCACGTCAAGTAGAGGCTTCACGAACAGGGCTATGGTAGGAAGGTTAGTGAACATTTTAGTACGAAATGAATTTAGTTCACAATCCGTCCGCCGATTGTCGAATAAATCGCTACAGAAGCGAGCAGGAACACGATTTTTCAGGAGAGCACGCTGCGTCTTAAGAATCTGGTCGAATACAGCAAAGGGATCCAATTTGTGTGTTGGTGGTACCCAACGCTTTGGTGTGAGTCTATTTAGACAGATGCTCCCAGATGCTGCTCAGGTACTTTACGCCTGGCAGTTGGCTCTCATAGAACAGGAATGTTTTTCTCACTGTACAGATTTCAAAACCACCTGGTAAAAGTGAAGAACTTGATTCAGGTCATTTTCTTACGACGTGTGGAAAGATGATTTTCAAGTTCGCGCTGCAACTTGAATCGTGGTCCGCATCTACCCAAAAGCCAACACAGGCTAATCCAATGAGGAATTCCGCTAGTGTAGCGTGACGTACTATAGCTGTTCAGAGTGAACTCCCCTTCCGTGAAAGTATTTATAAACCCCTGTTCTACCGTCCTATGGAATCTTGGAGCAAGTGACTGGAAACTTCAAGTGAGGCCTTCGCAAAACTTCGTCGGGGAAATGTGATAATCACCAGAAACGACTAATACCAACAGTATATCTGTGAAAGGATTCTTTTCAGGCTGCGTGTCACGTACTGTCCTACCTCTTTCAAACATGGTATGAGAGTACATGCACTGACTACGATGTTCTTAAAGTGCTCTACTTGACCTTCATATGACACGTGAATTGGACAGTTCTATAAAAGTAGTTTAGTGTGACTCTTGTGATCCAAAGAGACTTACAGACATCCTCAAACTATAGATTATTACTCTGGAGAGCTTTTGAAATAAGGGTCAGGGAGGGAAGGAAGCTCCCATTCCCCCCGTTACTTGATTTGAAAATATATACGGTGCTTATTACGAATGCTACTGAAGAAACACTTTGCACCGTGCGCTTTTGCTTTATGATTGATTCCAAATGACATGGAAACCTGTTAAATAAAAATTACTTTGTCCAACTGGCCATAAGAAGACACCACCTTCAAGGTTGTGTCCTCTTTGTTGGTGACACAGAAATTTCCTAGAACAATTGATTTGTTCTTTCCATCTTATTTCTTCCACATAAACCTACTAATGTAAAAGGTCAACTCTTCTATCCATAACCAAAACTTGTATGAGACACGAGCTTGCTCAGAACCATTTGGATTCTCCTTGCAACGAAAGGAGCTTTTCAAGAGTCCAGCTTAACCTTGCAGTTCTTATGACTTTGAGACGGTCAGACTTTACAGCAGAATATGTTCAAAATCTCTCAAATCCTCTCAAGGCAAATCTATGTAGGAAATTCCAATGTCGGAGAACTTGAATAGCTCAAAGTCGGCAAAGGCCAGGAAGTACCGTTAGTTTGGGTGGTTTTCTCTTTATGAATGAATGCGCACTATCAGAGTTAGGTCCAAAGTTTCCATTTAAACTTAAACGTATAAGATTTCGTGATTTCTTAGAATACCTGGTTTTGAGTATTGTGAGGGGCTGAGACATGATTATGAATGAAATTTGCTTCGTAGTACAGAAAAGGTTTATTGTAAATAATTCGTTGTGATATGCATTCACAGAGATATTGCTTCTGAGATTATGAAAGTTACTTTAGCACTCAAGGTTCTATTATAAGCATAATCTGAATAGCACTTCAAATACGTAATCAATTTGCGAAAATATCATCCCGCACAGGGTGCAGGATAGAATGAATACTTACATGTAGGTGTGAACCTCAAAGCGCAAACGCTTTCTATCAAACATAATCACCGTTGAACTCTAATCTATGTCAAGTTCCAAGCGTAGTTTCGAATGGTTTTTGAGTGCGCATACACCAGAACGTGAACTTTACTATGCAGGTTCTCTTATTCAAGGGGATGTTGACCTTGCTTAATACGCTATTCGTTTGTCGCGTTTGTCGCATTGTCCTCAAGGTTACCCAGAAATGTACATTCTAATTACTTAGAACATTTAGAAAGTCTACGTTTCACTCGTAAATTTAGCTTGTAATGTGGGGACAAGAAGCTGTGTTCATGAACAACAGGAGCCAGTCCGGCTACGGTATCAGTCTGTGTCGGCAAGGTTAATTTGCAGGCCCAGAATATGAGCTCAACTAGATCAGCGTGCTCAGAAACTGAAAGAATTGCAACACTGACGTTGCGGAACAATCAGGTTGTCCATGACACACGACCTTGAATTATTTGCAGCAAGTAGAAACCAATCAGAAACTGACATTATTAACATGGGAGCGAACTCCCAAGCCCAAAGCAAGGAGATTTCCATGAAGGACATGTAAGGCAAGTATTCAACTCTTACGCTTCCTCAATACCAGCGTATATTTCAGGAAAGATGGTTCAAAAGATAAGTAGAGGGGCATACTTCACTCCCGCCGTCCTCAGATCTTTGCCAAGATGCTCGCCATGACAAAGACGTAGGTGCAAGTGGTGACAAGACCTACAGTACTGAAGCACAGAAGTCAGTCGTGTTCTGTCCCAACCACCTTTGATCATTTAAGCAATTGGACTGTCGAACCTCACAGGAACCGAGAACAACTGCACACCATTGATCTAGAAACAACTCCTCACGCAGAAACTCAGAGATGCGGAGGTCGAGCGACAGAGAAATGAACACCTCGGGTGTTGTGGTGCTGAATCACGGAAAACTCATCCAAATGACATTCTTCAGAGTATGGTGTTGTATCCAACATTTTATTCACGCTATCAAACTGTCTTCGACAGGCTACGCCCACTAAAAGTGAAAACCCTGCCCATAACTTGTGTGGGGAAAAAAAGATTATGGACAAGAACAAGATACACGCCGTTCTAGTTTGATTTTGTTACCAGGAAAACGAAAGCTAGTATTCCGACTACGTGGGAGATGGAAGAGTACCAAAACAGACCCCCAATCGAACAAATTGGTGCAATAAAGTTAAAACACGCCAAAAGTCCGTTGCTGCAAATGGAGTCCTTTTCATAGCTGTTGCATAAACCGGTACCAGCATTTATATATTCCATTTTCAGCCAGTGTTCTCATACTCCACACATTTAGGCCTCTGATTCAACACCAGGGCAACTCTAAGTACATTAAAACCGTCAATTCCTGTCTCACACCACATGGCTTTTCGTGTAAGGGGTCTGGAAGAAGAACGAGGGTGACATGTGCACTTTTGACACGTACATGGTGGCAGAAAAGCAATGTGGAGTCTTTTATGTTTGCTGAATTACGCCGCTCAGAGCTCTCATGTTGTGAGAGCGTGGTATAGACATTGGTAAACTGAAAGCATTTGTATTTAGACACCAGAAGAAAATTGCAGTGCCCACCCAGATGCCTGGGATAGCAGTTCCCAAGGCAAACAATGAACTATAGAGATTCACCATTTTTATATGTAATGGTGTTCAGTAGTCACGGTGTTCCCTTGGATATGGCAGGTACTCTCTCCCCATTGGAGCACGTGTTCTTTGACCACCTGCGTCCATGAACGCAGAAACAGCCGCCATAGCAGCCCCTGCTCCTAGACCCACAGGTATTCTTCCAGCTGCAAGTGCATGTCTAGGCGTCAGAAAAGTGACCTCAAATTATGTGTTAAGCTGTACACGGAACACTTAAATCAGACCAAGGGCAAGGAGGGAGGCTGCCTGCAGACAAAAGTGATAGGTATTCATGGGTTCTTTCGCCAGCTTTGCAAGATAGAATCACGATAAACACGTTAACAATATGCAAGTTTTCCTTGTTTTCCTAGTTTTCAAGATCTAGGAAAACTTGACAATTTGCTGACAGCCTTTATATATACCATAACTTTATAAATAGGAAGTATATATAAAGTTTAAGTTTTCCTAGTTTTCAAGTTGCTGACAGCCTTTATATATACTTCGAGAGAGGCGATCAGACTTGAAGAGTGGCCACTATCCTCCTCGTCATTTCTTAAGTACAATACATTACATCTTCACACCCTGAATCAAGACACCAGTCCTACTTCATCTGTAAAGAAATGGTAAGGGGACACAAAGCCTTTGACCTTCCAAAGGTTCCGTTCCAAGTCAAACGATAAGAAGGTAAGGTAAAGTCACCACAGCAGTGGCTTATTGCCTCAACAAAAACAGAGACTCACGACTTTTCAACAACATGCTGTCAACAACTCAAAACTACCTACTGTATTTTTAGGAATGAGTTGGAGAAAAGAACAAAGGCTGGAACTGGCTTCTGCTAAGAATCAAAGCAACTTTTCCCGATGCTTTATTCATGGCGTTTTATTGACTTCCATTTTCTCGTCCTTGGAGACACCAGACTATGGCACCAACCCAGGCATATTTTAGCAAGCTATATAAGTTTGGTGCAAATTATGCTGTTCCCCTCCAAGCTTGTGTTTCGCTAGTTGAGTCAGACAATCAGCAAGAAGCATATTGTGGAGCGCAGCGACGCGATGCAGTTTGAAGTTTAAGTACTCACATACAAGTAGTCATTGTTCCTTAGAGTTTCTTAAAATAACTGCTGATGCTCCTTGTAATGATGGACATTGAACTTGCATGACCGACGTTTAGAGGTGTCCGTCCAAGTACGTTCTATAATCATGTTTGATGCACGCAGCTTATGAAACTAGGTAATCATTCGTACTTTAGGGCTATATACTACCCATAAGCTCGCTTGGTCCTATTAATGCCGGACGTTCTTCTTTCACGCTGTTCGCTGGCTGAGATCTTATTACGAACATACAACAAGCTCTGAAAAATAAAACGTGTTATCTTCGTTTGGCTCCCATATCCCCTTAAGACACTTAAATTACTCGTTCAATCGATCTCTCGTCCAATTCAATTTTAAACCTGTCGGAGGCGCACTGAGTGGAGTATATAGGCCAGTCATCGGCCTTAAATTCCCCAATCTGTTGAAGTGCAATCTTCTTTCAAGCCCTGTGGGTAGAAGACAACGTTATTTAGGCAAATCTGTAGGTTGGGGGAGTTGAAGAAAGAGCACCTCGGAATCCGAGGATTGAGCCGGCTGCAAAACCTCCAATAACACCATTCACGTAGTCCTTCTTGCCCCTGACAGACTCCGACACGGCATCAACCAACGTGAAGGTTGCCCCAATTGCACCGAAGAGGACTCCATACGATCCCATAATGCGCCCTGTTTTCTGAAGAGCCGGCAAAGCTATGTTCCTCTCCACAGCAGGTACATCCGTCCATGTCGCCTTAATAGCTCCGATGATGGTACCTGCCAAAAAGCTGGATCCCGCTCCACTCATAGTCCTGAACATCACGGTGTCATAATCTCCCAACTCTCGCGCCTCCTCTGCCTCCATCTCGTCCTGCATCCATCTTAAAATTGCTGAAATCAGAAACAAGTCTACAACTCGGATACGCTTAATAATTTTGTCAGAGAAATCGTGCCCGAACCAACCCAGTTCTCAATCTTAGAGTAACCAAGGAGTCAAGAGCAGCTATATCACTTTGCCTTCTCTTAAGCCATACAGGGATCCACTCCATGCATTTCAGCAATTGACAAGAGTTAGCCGACCTAAATTCCTGCTCGGTATGCCACGAAATCTTCCCCTTTTCCTAATTCCATATTTTTTTCCCAAGGTTAGCCTCTACATTGATCCCTCCCTGCACTGGCAACGATGATAACCGAAGAGCAATGTTCACTCCATTTCCTCAGAGTATCTAGATCAATTGGTCCCTACCTACCGGCGACGTCTGGTTATTCTTCAGACAATCATAACAAATCCAAAACGCTGGGATCTTCAAGCCTAATCCGTAGCTCCATTTTGGCCAGCGAAGTTCAAGATCACAGGACACACTCGAACAAGAAGCTCACTTCAATCCTACGACAGCAGTTCGCAGGAGTCAAAAACTGGGAGATAGAAACTCACCTGATTTAAAAGCAGCGAAGATGGATCGATTGGTTTCGTTAAACACGAGCCGAGGACGAGTCCCGTGTCGTTGTTGGGGGGTAGAACGGAGCACTGAAAATAGGAGGAAGGGTTTCAATACTCAACACTGGGCCTTCGCCATCGCTTCCCCATAGACAGACAGCACTCTAGACTGAGTTTGTATCAACTTGTCTTGTTCATGCGAACGAAGGGAAAGGGCAGAGAACTGTTAGTTTAGGGCAATTTCTCCCACGAAAACTCCGCTGATTTCTATATACTGTGACTCTTTGGAAGAAAAGTTCCTTACCTTTTCGTCCTTTCTCCGATCATGCACAATGCCTACTTGAAGTAGAGGGTAATCGGACAAGGAAATGTGTGCTTAACATTCTTAATATTCATTAACTTCGCTAGATTCTTGTGTATCCTATTCTTTGTTAAAACGGTAAAATCTAGAAACCATGAAATCTTATGGCAAGGCAATGAAGAGACGATGATAACTGATTACCTTGCTTTATATTGGTTTCTAAAGTATTCTTCATAGGCAACAAAACCCCCAAGTTAGAGTATAACGGTAACATATGGATGTGATTAGTGATAACTTATCGAATAGGGGGATAAGCTTAATTAGATATACTTCTAAATTGGTTTCGTTATATTAAAATTCATTTTTACTTTGGTGAGTATTCTTTGCGCTACTGAATTCCACAAAGTGCATAATAGCGACTTTTTTATTTTCGTATGTATTTATCCTTTTATTGTCAATAATTCACATCTAGAAATTTATTTTACTTCATATCTTGTCTCTATTTCTTAAACATTTGCAAATAAGGTAGCTTACCTCAACCTAAGAAATTAAGTCAATGCTAGATTATCATAGTAGGATATTAATCTGCAGTTCACCTCACTCATACAAAAGAAGATATGTCATTCAAGTACAATCTACCCTCACTTGTAAAGCAGATGATTATGTTTTATGTAGTACATACAAAAATAGTAATTTTCATCAAGATAGAAACTGACTTTGTCTTAGAATCTACCTCATACATTTACTCTAGAACCATGTAGTATTCTATGAGGAATCTTTATGAAGATATTGATTAACTTAAAACCCTTAGTCTCCTAATCATAAAATTACATCCAAAATTAAGCTAATAGCAATAGCAAGTATTATTGTGCTAAAATGAACCTAAAAGACCTGAATTTGTGCATGGATATAAGCTATGTATATATATTATAACATCTCATGGATTATGTTTAAAATTAAAATTAAAGCATGTATTTTGAACTTAATGAGATAAAGATCATACAAAGAATACATGAAAATTTTAAAAATTTTAGCTGAAAAGAAGTATCAAAAGGAATCAAGCAACGACGAGGTTCAGTTTCCTATATGAAGGTAGATAGGAACTATAGGGTTTGAGATAGCAATCCAGTTTATAAGTTTATGATATGTTTCTATATCTAGAATAGATTTAGTATCCGGCTATGGTCCTTAGCTGTAACATTTTATGGTCCGTAGCGGCCGTGAATTCCTTTGACGGTTAAGGTGTTACATAAACAAACAAACGCTTTGCGGTCCTTAGCGACTGATGGATAGCAATGTATTTTGGTCTTTAGCAACTGTTGGAACCCAACTTTTTGCAAGCTGTTACGGTGAACAACAAGCATTCAAGTGTTATGGGAGTGTTTTCCTTGCATGATGTCTAGAGGACGAGCAATAGACTAGTACATATATAAAAACGATTCAAGCAACTGAAAAATAGCTTTATTTGAAAATATTACCATTTAGAATAAATAGGTTGAAATTATTTTTTATTATTAATTGAAGTTCAAGTTCTATTTATTTTGAATATCAAGCAAAGATTTCTATCATATTGCTAACCAGCAAGATGTTGATTGGTGGAAATTATAGAGCATATGAAGATGGTGATTTCTAGAAATAAAATAAGAGCTGTATTTGAGATAATTTTTGTTAATAAAATCTTCTTATAAGAAGCTGAGTTGTTATTTTTACCCAATCTATTTCTGGGAATAAATTATTGAACCTCTTATATTTATTTTCAATGTTGAATAGGATAATTATGGGATATATAGTGTTTATAAGATGACAGTACATATTAATTGATGAGACATTTGTGAACCCTCTTTACATGTACTAAAGAAGTAGATATAATTTGTGAGGTCTTGGCTACACAATTTATATTAAAAAATTAATTTAGGCTATGTAATCAATAAAAAAAACTTTGATTCAAAATGCATCTAATTTGATATTTTCCCAATTAGGCTTGGATTAAAAATATCTAGAATAATATATATATAACGTATATTATCTTATTTTAGTCCTTCATAAAGACTATCAAGATTATTAAATTGCACATAATAATATCTAAATACAAATTCTAAGAAGGTTTATGAAGAATAACAACTAACATAATGTTATCTCAATAAAAGTCTATGTATCTAAAATAACTAGAAATTGATTTGTTGTCTTTAAAGGGATTGGATATTGAACCATTGATTAGAAATAATCAAGGTCCAACAAACTTTTGACCATCAGGTCTCTCACTCATCCTATTATTTATAGTTAAATTAGGGAAATAATTCCTAAGTATATGTGACAAAGCTAGTTTAAGGTAAACTACCTTCAATAAATTTAATTGAAAGAGTATTGAGAACTAACATTAACCATTAAAAATTAATAATTTCATTCTATGTAAATCTGAATATAATTTTCCTCCAAATTTGGATTAGTTGGGAGGTTGACTTCAAAATTTATAAGGTCAATGAGCTTTGTGGTTCCCACATGTTTGCAAAAGTTGGTATTTAAAAAAAAAATTCTCTCTTTTCTACATGAATAAGTAGAAGAATTGCTTGTTCAAGAAAGAAAACCTCTCAATTGAAATTTCTTTGGAGTTACATCTATACATGCAAGGGTATGAAGGGAACAAGTATGAAGCCAAATGCACTCCGAAGAAGAATCCTAAAGACCCAAAGACCATCTCACCAACTAATTGAAAAAATCTGGCTATTAAGTTAAGTGCACTTGAAGTAATTTCACTTTTTGCTAAGACTTTTTAGTCTCATACTAAAGATTGAGTACTAATCCCAGCCCTTTGTAGTTCTTTGTATTCTTCATAGCTGTTTGAATTAATACTTTGCACTTGATAAGAAACATGGTGTTTATTCAAAAGCCCTTAAGGAAGATCCTTGAGGCAATTCTTTGTGCCCCAACAATAAACAAATGGGCAATCTACGATAGGAGTGAGTTGGTTCATAACAAGCATCTCTCTTTCTTGCTTTAGAATTGGGAGCTTAGTGATTTTAGGATCATCCATGAGATGAAAGGAAGGAAGAAAAGAGCAATAGGGGATCTTAGAGGGATCTCTTTGTATGAACAGAGGAGAATTGGAGGAATATCCTCAAGTTGGATGCAACTCAATATAGATGTATGCCTCTTGATACCAAATTTGGGCTTGCAAATGAGGAGATGAATTATAAATTAAAAAGTCCAAATTACAAAATCTTTTGGAGACAAGATATAATAATATGGAGTTAGCATACAAGTTAATAGAGGTTAATGAGTTAATTAAATAAACCAAATGTAGTTAAGATTTGTAAGACTATTCTAAAAGCATCGACATAGTTTCCGGGTAGAATATTCTAGAAGCACCTATGAGACTTCTTGGTGTGAAGCTTCTAGGTACCTTCTAAGGATGGGATAACTTGTAAGCCAAGTAGATAAGTTTTAGAAGGAAGCTTCTTGGTTAGCTTAGCTTGCACTCCAAGAAGGCAACTTGAGAAGGAAGTTTCTCAAGAGCCTTGTATTGCTTCACTATAAATACCAAAGCCAAAACTCATACTAGGCATTTAGAGTTTCACTCAATTGAGAGTTTTCAATATGACCTTCCATTTTTCTCTTCCATTCTCCTATTTCTCTCCTTGGTCTTTTACAAAAGAGGTCCACTAATAATGGCTAGAAGGTGTGCAATTACAAGGACCCAAATTAAAGGGTAGTTGTGGAAGCAATGATGGACTTTTTTTGACCAAACAAGACAACCTACATCAATAATAGGTATGCCATCTTTTTCAAATATTTTTTTAAAGGGAATTAGTCAATTGTGCACATATGTTCTACTTGCAAACAAGGAGCATGCTCAAAGAGTTTGAGGAAGATGACAAAGCAACATACCTAGCTCCTTTTGCTATACATATCTACATAGGTCCTAACCTGCTTAAGAAGGAAGAGAGAGAAAGAAATCCCTTAGCCACTTTTACTCAATGAGGTACTTCACTTTGTAACACAAAGGGCGAGCCATCATTTGCAAGTATCAAGATGCAAGTATGGAATATACTACAACTGATAAGTTTGTATTGGTGGATGAAGAGTGAACCATCATGGTGAAGAAGAAAATATCAACACCATCAAGATCTCAAAATTCAATACTCCAAGGACAAGAGAACTCTCCAAGAGAGAAAACAAAAGTTTCACATTGAATCCTCTCATGCCCCAAAGGAGCACCTTCTCTTTATAATATAGCCGAAGAGGATCTCTTCCAAGGAAGCTCCACCATAGGATTATGTACATGGATAGGTGACCTATCAGCGAGCGCCACCCTTAGATTACTTGTTTGGATGGGTGACATGTCGGTCCTAGTTCCATGTGGTTGGTCAAACAAGCTTTGACCAAAAGGAATTTTTTAGTGAATCTTCTTATAGGAATCTTAGAATCACATGGATGAGGTACCATTGGAAAGCTCTTGATGAGACATACCAAGGGGGAAGGAAAGACTAGTCTTTCCTCCATTTTGGGGAGGATGTGCAAATTTTTGATGCAAAATTCATCTGTTTAGGCCTCTAAAATTGTCTCTTTAAGTTTTAAAGTCTACTTTACTTTTGCTCTATTAGTAGAAGTGCTCTTTTAATGATACCTATATCTGAAATACTTTCTCCATCATATGTAACATCCTTCTAGATGTCACTACCCCAAGTTTCACCTTTAGATCATATGCCTAGCTATTGATTCTAAAGTTTCCAAGCATGTTTTGGTTTTTGTTCTATTAGAAGAAGTACTCTTTTGGTGATACCTCTGTCTGATCTACTTACTCCATCATGTATAACAACCTTCCAGATGTTACCAAACTAAATTTCATCTCTAGATCAGCTATCTAGCTATTGGTATTACACAAAACCCATCAAGAGACCAAGAAAGAACTCCCAGGTAATTGTTGTGTCTTTAGAGGAGGAAGTTGAAGATACAAAGGAAGAAGGAGAAGAGACAACTCACTCACCTTGCATGATTTGCACCTTACAAACTAGAAGGGCCAAAGCTATGCAAAGATGCATAATTTGCTCCAAATCTAGAAGAACAAAAGAATAGACAAAAAGAAATACAACTTTGGTCCAAAGAACCACTTAGTCCTATCCAAGAAGTAGAGGCTACAAGGAGAAACCCAAAGAAGAATCCAAAGGAAGGGTGGATATTGAGTTTGAAAGAGAAGATCCTCTAGGTAGAGTGCAAACCAAAATGAGAGAAGAAGCAACCTAAGAGAAGAAACACTATTAATTAAGGAGCGAAATTTCATTATTCATTTGGTAGGTTTTGCTTTGCAGATCATGGAGATAATTTTACCCCAATATCAAGAAGTTTACCCACATGTGGTAGTTTACAACTCTCTTGTTCAAAGGTTGCATAGACACATGTACAAAAAGAAGGTGGAGAGAAGAGGTGGAGAAAAACCAAAATATATACAAGGAGGAGTGTCAAAAGATGAATGTGCTTATACAAGAGAATTATAGAGTGAAGTGCCAAAATGCTTCCCTCATTGCTATAATACCAATAGTTAGATATATTATCTGTAGGTGAAAATTGGCTTGATAACATTTAAATGGATGTTATATATGATGGACTAAATAGATCAGATAGAGGTATCACCAAAAGAGTACTCCTACTAATAACGAAGGAGTTGAAAATAAGATGAAACTTCATAGCTAATTTTGGAGGCATAAACGGATGAATTAAGCTTAAAAATGTGCAGACTACTCCGCTCCCCCATAGTAAAAAAGGCTGGCATTCCTTCTCCTCTTTTTTGTCTCATCTAGAGCTTTCTAATGATACCTCACCCATGCGATTATGAGATTCATACAGTAAGACTCCCTCCGGTCAAAGCTTGTTTGACCAACCAAATAGGACCAAAACCAACATGTCACCCATGCATGCAACTAATCTAAGGGTAGAGCTAGTTGACATGTCACAAATCCATGTATCTGATCTAAGGGTGGAGCTTACTTTGAGAGAATAATCTTTGCTATATAAGAAAGACAAGGTGCTCCTTTGGGGCATTGGAGTTTTGATTGTGAAGCTTTGTGTTTCTTCTTCTGGATTTCTCTTGGAGGTTCTCCTGTCCTTGGAACATTACAATTGCATATCAAAGCCAATATGAAGAAGAAATTTGGAGGCTTGAGAGTGAGACTTGAGAGAATCTAAGACTTGAGACTTGAGAGCTCTTTGGCTTGAATACAACCATCAACAACAAGGGTACCTCCTTGATACATGTAAGGTGCCTGATTATATTTCTTTAGCTTATAGTAGGAGGTATTATTTATAGCTTTGGCCTAATGTGAATATTTCATTTAGTCCTTTGAACAAAAATAAAGCAAAGTGACCAAAATCCCTTTGTAGGTTTTGCTTAAATTCCAAGTATTGGTTATATATCTTTGGTGAGTAATGGTGAGGAATCTTTGTAGTAGGAACCCAAGTGATTGAATGGAAATGACAATTTGTACTTGAGGCTAGGGTTTGGGATCCTTGGTAGCTTTGAAGGAGTGAAGCAATACCTTGATGGATCTTAATTGAGCTATATTGTGTTTAAAATACCACAAAATCAAAAAGCAAAGGCTTACTACCAATGCAAAATCCCCTTGGAATTGTGCCCTTTAGAAAGTGTAGA
Organism: Lunularia cruciata; assembly: GCA_948567375.1. NCBI lineage: Eukaryota > Viridiplantae > Streptophyta > Marchantiopsida > Lunulariales > Lunulariaceae > Lunularia > Lunularia cruciata. Next base: position 17,533,389 of record OX419760.1, read on the forward strand.
ATACATTCTTCAAAGTTGAATATCTTTGTTGTGAAGCAACCTCTTTGGAGTTGATTGAATAATCACCTTTAAGAACTAGTTAGAAATTAGTATCTAAAGTGATTTCTTAGTTTTCCATTTGCCGTAGTGTGCCATAAGGAGTTACATTACAATATTTTAGGAGTAGTTCCTACCCAAGAGGGTAAATAGTTAACAATAAGAACTGCAAGTTATGACACTTCTCCTCAAATCTAACCATTTCTAACCCTATATCCTCAAGGGAACAACTTGTTTATTGCCATTATTATTATACCACTTTTTGGTCAACACTAGGTTACCACAAGCCTTTTGATGCTTAGATATACTTTGCAAGGCTAGCTAACTTTAACATAGCCTAAATAAGTCTTTTTTTAACTTAAGTGCCTTTGGTGAGGTTAATTGAAGCCAACATAAAATAAAATTTATGTGATTTTAGTGGTATCAAGTGAAGGAAATTATTTTATACTTTGAAAAAACCATTGAAATATGGTTCAATATAACCATTAACCATATAAATCTACATAAATGTCTTTCAAACATTTATTAACAACTACTTCACCTAAGCACCAATAGAGCAATTGATGGCTCCATCAATACCTTCCTAGATGCTTTAGTTTATTCATTGTGGTTTCTACTCATAGTTCCTTTTGTGGTAAGTTTGGGCAAAGAAAGGCTCAACTTAAAGTTGTGTGATTTGCTACTTATTGGAGTTTGAGTGGGAAAAGGTCTTGACTATTTGGGCACTAGGTTGCATCCTCGGCTGATTCACTCTCAAATTTGGCCAAAAAGGCCTTACATGTTAATGGATAATAATTGACAATTTAATTATCCTTATTTATTAGACCTATAATTATAACATTATTATTAGACTTATGAACTATTATCTAATATGCTAGAATTATTCTCTGGATTAACTAACTAAATGTTAAAGGTTCAATTTCTTTAAAAATTTAACTTTCACTATTTCTCTTGTAGATATAAAAAAATTCATATATATGAATATAAAAGTTTTGATATATCTTGGACTTAAAAAGGTTGATTCATTTCTATATTTGTTTATTGTTTTTTAGTCTTTGATCTGAACTAAAATAAAGCTCAAGATTTTTAATTTTACATTTAGTACTTTTGCTATTTTAATCTCATTTATCTATTTTGCAATAGAATAATTGTTTAAATTTTTATCTCTTCTTATGTTTTAGTTCTTAGAGTGATGCCAAAACTTAATTTCTTTATCAACTCCTCCTATTAACTAAAAAGAGACTTAAAGTAGAAGTATTTAGTCCAAAAAGGTCAATAATTTGTCTATTACATGTTTTCCACTTTTGGATACATAATATTTTTAGTGATTGAGTATATAAAATATTGAGCTTTCACATCAAATGATAGAAAGAGTGCACTTTAATGTTGAGGGGAAATTCTACTTGATTTTTACTTTAAATTAGAAGTAATTGACTTTCATAAAGATTTGGATGCGGAAGATTTTGACCTTTGTAAAATAATATTAGCATGAGTATTTCAATATGATCAAGTGGGTTTGAGAAAATTAAGATGTAGAGTCAAGAGTAGACATAAGAAGATTAAGCTATCTTTCATAGATAAGCTCAAGCACAATGAGGCAAAAGTAGAAAATAAAGGCAAAAGTAGAGATAAAAAGATTTGAAAACATTTCATAGTTTTAGTGCAATGCGAAAAAAGAGAAGTTGACCTCGTAGAAAAAATCAAGGATGGGAAGACCCCATCAAGCCATACAGAAAAAATAGGTTAAATGAGGCTAAGCCCCAATAGAGTCTATATGAGAAATCTGCCCTATTGCACCTAAGACATCTGGGCTATGCAAGTCGTACAGTCTACACACAACTCGAGCATCCAAAGAAACATCACCTAATGTGATTGCTCTCCTATGGATTGCACCAGCCACTACTTATTGTAGAGCAATGGACACACACTGTCTAAAATATGCTACAAATTATGAGAGTGAGAGTGGTACCCCATGGTGCCTAACATGATAAGCTCTCTTGCATTCCTTGACAAATGTATCAAACACCGTATCCATCACTCCATATAACTCCAAGGCTAGAGGAACAAAGAGGTGACCTTGTTGTATGCCCCTATACTTGGAGACCTTGCAACCTACTACTACACTTGATGCCCATCTAGGGAGATGGGGTAATCATTCCCTCCAAAACCATATCCCGCATAGGGTCCGTAACCACGATGTAAAAGACCAAGACTAAGGAGAGAAATAAGAGAATGGAAGCTCACATTGGGACACTTGAATGAAGAAAAACTCCAAATGCATAGCATGAGCTTTGGCTCTTCTACTTATAGGGAGCATGCAAGTCCTTTGAGAAGCTTCCTTGAGCCACTTTCTTGGAGTGCAAGCCAAGTTACCTAGGAAGCTTCTCAAGAAGCTTCCTTCTTGAAATCGCTTACTTGGCGTGCAAGCTAAGCTGGTTGGAAGCTTCTAGAAGCTTCCTTCTAGAAACTACCTACTTGAGATGCAAGCTAAGCTAATGGGAAGCTTCCCAAGAAGCTTCCTAGATACTTCTAGAATATTCTAGGCTAATTTGGCCTATTCACTACTTCGTTAACCTTAAGAAAGTGGCTCAAGGAAACTTCTTGAGAAGCTTCACAAAGGCCTTGTATGCTCCCTATAAGTAGAAGAGCCAAAGCTCATGCTAGGCATTTGGAGTTTTTTTTCATTCAAGTGTCCCAATGTGAGCTTCCATTCTCCTGTTTCTCTCCTTAGTCTTGGTCTTTTACATTGTGGTTACGGACCCTATGCGGGATACAGTTTTGGAGGGAATGATTACCCATCTCCCTAGATGAGCAGCAAGTGCAGTAGTAGGTTGCAAGGTCTCATGCTAGGCATTTGGAGTTTTCCCTCATTCTAATGTCCCAATGTGAACTTCCATTGTCCTATTTCTCTCCTTGGTCTTGGTCTTTTACATTGGGTAACATCAAAGGATCCTATCCAATTAGGGGCAAGTTTACTTGGGTATCAAGTGGGAGAGGGAGGTTATTGGATGAGAGCATGACCTTATCACTAACCTGAAAGCTGAGACCACAATGATGGTGATCCGCATATTGTTTTTGACAATTCTGAGTAACAAGGAGATGAGATTTGGCTTGTTAGAGAGATTGGGAGATGGTGGTCAAGAAGGTGAAAGTATAAGAGATATGAGATAGGGGAGGAGCAAGAAGGGAATCTAGAACAAGTGGGTCTTGGCTAAAATTGAGAAAGAAAGGAGAGAATCCGGTGCTTGCTTGTTTAGAATTATTGTATGCAAACTACGCAACTGCAAGACATTCATCCCAATTGGTATGGTAAATGTTGACAAAAGAACAAAGCATATCTTCCAAGATGCAATTTGCATGTTCAGTTTTTCCATTAATTTGAGGATGATAGGCCATGGAAAAAACAAGCTTGGTGCCAAGTATTTGGAAGAGTGCTTGCCAAAACTTTCCATTGAAGCAAGGATCACAATCAGAGATGAGTACAAGCGGCATCCGATGATGGTTGAATACATTATCAAAGTAGATATGTGCCAAGGTTGGAGCATCCACAATATCAAATATTGGTGCCAAATGGATTTGCTTACTAAGCTTATCCACAAACACCACAATTGCTGTATGTCCTTGCTTTGTCTTGGGCAAGGAGGTGATGAGATCTAAGCTCACATGTTCTTGATGAATAGATGTAATGGGGAGTGGTTGAAGAAGTCCACTTGGTTTCTGGTTATTGGCCTTGTTGTGTTGAAAACTCTCACACAATCGGACAAAATTACTTCTAGAAGCGGCCTACTTGGCGTGCAAGCTAAGCTAGTTGGAAGCTTCTAGAAGCTTCCTTCTAGAAGCTACTTACTTGAGGTGCAAGCTAAGCTAGCCAAGAAGCTTCCCAAGAAGCTTCCTAGATACTTTTGGAATATTCTTGGCTAATTTGTCTTACGTGCTACTTTGTAAGCCCGACGAACTTTGTCGCTAAACTCCATGTTGTTATATATTTCCCCGCCGCTAGTTGGTGACGTCCTCATGCCAATGAAGCTTAAAAGTCTTGGATGGCCGTTTGTGCATTCTGGTGGTGAGAAAAAGGTTCCCATGTGGTATCATGAAGGGGATACCCTTTCCAAAGGACCTTATACTCCATATGTTGGCAACAACCTCATTGAATATGGCAACGCGCAAGGATACAATCAACTTCATACTCCTCATGATTATTGATAGGGACAAGAAGAGGGGGAGGTTGGACTCAAGAGGAAAAGGAAGAGGGGTTAAAAACAAAGGGTTTCAATTTGGAAATATGAAAGATAACATGGATACGCATGTGACAAGGCAAGGCAAGTCGATAAGCAACAAGAAAGACAATTTGGGTGATATCAAAGGGTCCTATCCAATTAGGGGCAAGTTTACAAATTTGGGTATCAAGTGGGAGAGGGAGGTTACTAGAGGATATCATGACTTTATCACCAACTTCAAAGGTGAGATCACAACAATGGTGTTCCACATATTGTTTTTGGTGATTTTGAGCAACAAGGAGGTGAGACTTGGCTTGTTGGAGAGATTGGGATATAGTGGTCAAGAATGTGGAAGTATGAGGAACCTGAGATGGAGGTGGAGCAAGAAGAGAATTTGGAACAAGCGGATCTTGGCCAAAATTGAGAAAGAAAGGAGAAAATCCGGTGCTTGCCTATTTGGAATTATTGTAGGCAAATTTTGCAGCACAAGACATTCGTCCCAATTGGTATGGTTGACATTGACAAAGGCACGCAACATATCCTCCAATGTACGATTTGCACGTTTGGTTTGTCCATCAGTTTGAGGATGATAGACCATGGACAAAGCAAGCTTGGTGCCAAGTATCTGGAAGAGAGCTTGCCAAAAGTTCTTGGTAAATTCAGGATCACTATTGGAGATGAGTACACGTGGTATCCTATGATGTTTGAAGACATTATTGAAGTAGATTTGCGCTAAGGTTGGAGCATCCACAGTATCACAGGTTGGTGCTAAGTGGATTTGCTTACTAAGCTTATCCACAAACACCACAATTGCGAGGTGTCCTTGTTTTATCTTTGGCAAGAATGTGATGAGATCCAAGCTCACATGCTCCCAGCAGCAAATGGAACGGCAAGTGGTTGAAGGATTCCACTCAGCTTTTGGTTGCTGGCCTTGTTACATTGGTAGCTGTCACACGATCAGACAAATTCTTGAACATCTCATGTCATGTTGGGCTGCCACCATTGGCGTTGGAGGGTACTCAACATCTTGTCCACACCCATATGATCCGTGATGGGTAAATCATGGGCTTCTTGAAGGCGCACAAGTCAAAGATCACCTTTAGTTGGAACATAGATCCATTTTACATGGAATAAAATGCCCTCTTTGATAGAGAAGACGTTGTACTCCTTATCGCATGCCATAAGGCGACCCTGTACCATTTGGAAGAAGGGATCTTGGTGTAGAGCTGACTGAAACTTGTTTTGGACCTTGGAGTCAGCTGACACCATTGAAATTGCCATTGTGATGAGAGGAAGAGACCTCAAATCAAGTCATCGTGATAAAGCATTGGGGATGACATGGAACCGACCTAGTTTGTACTCAAGTTTGATGTCATATAGTTGGAGTTGTTCCTCTCATCGATGATGTCTATTCTTCATGTGTTCCAAGTATAAGGTCCGCAACAATGGTTTGTGATCAGTTTGCATGATCACTTGTTTCCCCAAGAGGTAATGCCTCCATACCTTGGTGGCATATACCATTGTAAGTTGTTCTTGATCTCAAGCAAAGTATTTTTGTTCAGCCGTATTGAGTTGGCAAGACACAAAGGCAATGAGATGGAGTCCATCTGGGAATTCTTATTGCAACACGACTCCAATTGCAAAGTTAGAAGCATCAAATTCAACTACACAGGGTAGTTGAGGATCATATGGTTGAAGAATGGGTCTTGAAGACACCATATGCTTTAACTTCTGGAATGCTTCTTCATGCTTGGTGGTCCATTGGAAGCTCAAGTTCTTTCCCAAGAGGTCAGTCAATGGTGCAACCACATGAGCATAATAATAAATGAACCGTTGGTAAAACTGGCCAATCCATTGAATGCCCGTACTTCTATAGCATCCTTTGGAGTAGGCCAATCAGTAATGGCCTTGATCTTCTCTTCTTCCATCTTGATCCCCTCTAACGAGATCTTATGACCCAAGAAGGTAACCTTCTTCTGCCAAAAGGCACACTTTGACCTCTTGCAATAAAATTTCCATTGTCGTAATCGTCTTAGGACTTCTCGCACATGATTCACATGTTCTACCTCTATCTTACTATAAATTAAGATATCATCCAAGAACACCACCACGGACCGATCCAATAGTCCATCCAACACCCAATGCATCTGATCCATGAAGATTGCAGGAGCATTAGTGAGTCCAAAAGGTAGAACTCTCCACTCAAAATGCCCATACCTTGTACAAAAGGTAGTCTTTTGCACATCTTCTCTCTCAATAGAAATTTGCCAATAGCCGCAGCGAAGATCCAACTTGGAAAAGTAGCGTGTTCCACTTAGTTGATCAAACAAGTCATTGATCTGAGGCAAGGGATATGCATTTTTCACGGTTTGCTTATTGAGCCCATGATAATCAATACAGAAATGAAGTCCTCCATCCTTCTTTGGAACAAATAGTACCGGTGCTCCCCAAGGAGAGGTACTATGTTGTATGAAGTCCTTCTCCAACAACTCTGTAAGTGTTGTTTGCAACTCCTCCAACTCCTTTGGTGAGAGCCGATAGATTTGTCTACTCACTTGAGTACTCTCTGGCAATAACTCAATCTTGAAAGGCATACCTCAATTGGAGGGTAATCCCTTTGGCAAATCATCCGGAAACAAGTCTGCAAACTCCTTAACTATCCAATCAACCATTGCTTGATGAGGCTCTTGGTCCTCCACAGATTGGTCTTGTGCAATCAGCTTGATCCATACCGCAAATACAGACTTATCTTCCTCCAAAGCTTGCTCTATGGCTGCTTTACTAACAAACTTCCCTTCTAGGGATTCATCTCTCTTCCAAGCTTGCTCCATGGTTGCTTTCTTGGCAAACTTCTCATCTTGGAGCTCTACTTCCTTCAAGGTTTGCTCTATGGCTACCTTCTCGACAAACTTCCCATCTTGGGATTGACTATTCTTAGGTGTTTTACTTAGAGGTGCCAGACAACCTAATCGGAAATTCCTACTTTGGTGTTGTACTTGAATTTGTCATTGGGTCCAATCGAATTGAACCTTATGAAGTTCAAGCCGAGGTAGACCCAAAATGATATCATAGTGTAGAGGTGCCACTACAAACCTCATACACTCCAAATACTCCTTCCCAATCTTGGAGGTAGTAAGATGCGAGGTACGGAATGCAAAACCCTTTCTACCATCCGCCATCATCAAACTACTTCCAATCACTAGCTTGATAGGAATACCCAATTCCTTTGCTACTTGCATAAACATGCAATTCTTTGAACTTCCAAAATCAACCAAAATCCTACAACTCCGATTAGATATCATACCTTGCAAGTGAAGCAAACTTGCATAGGTCGAGCCTTCAATCCCATTGGAACTAATCAAGCTCCCAATAGGTGGCTCAAAATTTCCTACTAGGATTCCTTGTTTCCCTAATTATTCCACTCCACAACCTCCACTTGGGCAACTTGTCAAGGTTGCACATTCCTAAGTGGGCATTCAGCAATGCAATACCCCAATTGGCGACAATAAAAACAACCACCATTTTGTTGCAGTTTCTCCCTATCTGTTGTGCCAAGCGGTCTTCATTGAATTGCATCAATCTCCATTAGTGCTGGATCCTCCACTTGTGTGTAGTGCATTGGTAGGCTTTGTGGAGGTCGAGGTTGAGACCAAGTTGTTGCCACCAAGGAATCAAAATGTTTGGCCAACCGCATGGCTTCCTCCAAGTGTTGTGGCTCTTGCATGGTTACCTCTAATTTGGTTCTTGCCTTCAAGCCCCTCACAAATTGATCTAGTGCTTCACCTTCCAATATATTTGGAATTTGCATGATGGTGTTTTAGAACTACATGATGTAACTTCTTACAAAGTCAATCTATTTCAACTCTGCCAACTTATCATGTGCAGCTCGTGTGGCATTTATAGCTTGGAACCGACTAATTATTGCGCTCTTGAATTCCGCCCATGTCAAGATTAGTGCAACCATTTGTCATTTGGCTTGCTCCACTCGGAATCTCCACCATAGCTTTGCTACTCCATCCAATTGGCTAGAAGCCAAGAGAATCTATTTTTGCTCGTCTTGTAGATTGGTAGCTTCAAAATAATGTTCACAATCAAACACAAAATTCTCCAATGCACCCGGGAGATTCTTGCCTTCAAATACCTTGGGTTTAGGGAATTTGATCTAATCTTCTCCTTCTCAAATTGGTACTCTCTCCACCTGCTCTTGTCGTCAAAGATCTCGTTCATCCAACAATTGAGTAAGGTGCTTGATTTGTTGTTGCATATCAAGGATAACATCAGGGATTTCCGCCATGGTTGCTCCTCTATCACACCACTCCCAATCTATCTTATTTATTAACACATAGAAATAGCACGTCCACCGTTCTCCATAAGTTACAACTGGAAGTACCAAGGGTTCCTCAGATATGGTGATCATATGCAGAAAATCTTCTCCAAAGTGCAAGGTGATGAATTGTGTAAAATGATGCTTTGGTAGTATTTGGATGCAAAAATCCCAATGGTTTGGTGGAAGTAGATTTGGTGGTCCATAAATTCCATCCATCCTATTCCTACCTTGATACCAATGTAAAAGTCCAAGATTGAAGAGAGAAATAGGAGAATGGAAACCCATATTTGGACACTTGAATGAGAGAAACCTTTGAATGCCTAGCATGAGCCTTGGCTTTGGTATTTATAGCTAGCATACAAGGCCCTTGAGAAGCTTCCTCAAGCCGCTTTCTTAGAGTGCAAGCCAAGTTAACTAGGAAGCTTCTCAAGAAGCTACCTTCTAGAAGCGGCCTACTTGGCATGCAAGCTAAGCTAGTTGGAAGCTTCTAAAAGCTTCCTTCTAGAAGCTACTTACTTGAGGTGCAAGCTAAGCTAGCCAAGAAGCTTCCCAAGAAGCTTCCTAGATATTTTTGAATATTCTTGGCTAATTTGTCTTATGTGCTACTTCGTAAGCTTGACTAACTTCGTCGTTAAACTCCATATTGTTACAGGCCACCACCATTGGCATTGGAGGGTACCCAAGGTCTTGTCCACACCCATGTGACCAACAATTGGTAAATTATGGGCTTCTCAAAGGCGCACAAGTTGGAAATCACCTTTGGCTGGAACATAGATCCGGTCCTCATGGAATAGAAGGCCTCCCTTGAAGGAGAAGGTGTTATACTCCTTGTTTATTGCAAGACAACCATGTACCATCTAGGATCTTATTGTAGAGTTGACCAAAACTCATTCTAGACCTTGGAGTCAATTGACACCATTGTAATTGCCACCGTGATGAGAGGAAGAGACTTCAAATCAGGTCATTGTGATAGGGCATCAAGGATGATATGGAACCGACCTGGTTTGTACTCAAGTTTGATGTCAAAAATTGGAGTTGCTCCTCCTATTGATGATGTCGGCTCTTTATGTGTTCCAAGTGTAAGGTCTACAACAATGGTTTGTGATCAATTCACATGATCACTTGTTTCTCCAAGAGGGAATGCCTCCATACCTTGGTGGCACATAACATTGCAAGTTGTTTTTGATCTTGAGCAGAGTAATTTATTTTAGTTGTATTTAGTTGGCGAGACAAAGAGACATAAAATGAGATGCAGTCCATCTAGGAATTCTTGATGCAACACAGCTCCAATTGCAATGTTAGAAGCATCAAAATCAACCACACAAGGTAGTTTAGGATCATAAGGTTGAAGAATGGGTCTTGAAGACACCATATGTTTCAACTTTTGGAATGCTTTTTTGTGCTTGGTGGTCCACTAAAAGCTCAAGTTCTTCCCCAAGAGGTCAATCAATAGTGCATCCACATGAGCATAATAATGGATGAACCATCAATAAAAACTGGCCAATCCATTAAATGCCCATACTTCTACATCATCTTTTAGAGTAGGCCAAGCAATAATGGCCTTGATTTTCTCCTCTTCCATCTTGATCCATTCCATTAAGATCTTGTGACCCAACAAGGTAACTTCCTTCTGCCAAAAGGCACACTCCGACTTCTTGTAGTAAAATTTCCATTATTGTAGTTGTCTTAGGAATTCTTGCATGTGATTCACGTGTTTTACTTTTGTCTTGCTATAGATTAAGATATCATCCAAGAACAACAGCACAAATCGATCCAATAGTCCATCCAACACCCGATGCATCTGATCTATGAAGATGGTTGGAGCATTAATGAGCCCAAAAGGTAGAACTCTCCACTCAAAATGCCCATACCTTATGCAAAAGGCAATCTTTTGCACATCTTCCTTATCAATAGGGATTTTCCAAAATTCACTACAAAGATCCAACTTGGAGAAGTATCATGCTCTACTCAATTGATCAAACAAGTCATTGATTTGAGGCAAGAGATATGCTGTAACAATATGGAGTTTAGCGACATAGTTAGTAAGGCTAATGAAGTAGAGAATAAGCCAAATTAGCCTAGAATATTCTAGAAGCATCTAGGAAGCTTATTAAGAAACTTCCCAACTAGTTAACTTGTGCCCCAAGTAGGTAGCTTCTAGAAGGAAGCTTCTAGAAGCTTCTAGAAGCTTCTAACTAGCTTAGCTTGCATGCCAAGTAGGCGGCCTCTAGAAGGAAGCTTCTTGAGAAGTTTCCTAGTTAACTTGGCTTGCACTCTAAGAAAGCGACTCGGGGAAGCTTCTTGAGAAGCTTCTCAAGGACTTTGTATGCTACCTATAAATACCAAAGCCAAAGCTCATGCTAGACATTTAGAGTTTTTCCTCATTCAAGTGTCCCAATGTGAGTTTCCATGCTACTATTTCTCTCCTTGATCTTAGTCTTGTACATTGGTATCAGAGCAGGAATGGGATGGATGGAATTTATAGACCACCAAATCCACTCCCACCAAACCCTTGGGATTTTCATATCCAGATATTACCCAAGCATTGTTTCACACAATTCATCACCTTGCGCTTTGGGTAAGATTTTTTACATATGATCACCGTGTCTGAAAAACCCTTGATACTTTTGGTTGTAACTTATGTGGAATGGTGGACGTACTGCATCTATGTGCTAATCAATTAGATAAATTGGGAATAGTGAGATAGAGTAGTAGCTATGACGGCAATACCAAATGTTATCCTTATGATGTAGCAACAAATTGAGCACTTTACTCAATTATTGGATGAATGAGATCAATAACGACGAGAACATATAGAGAGAGCGCCAATTCAAGATGGAGAAGATTGCATTCAATTTCCAAAACCCAAGGTGTTTGAAGGTAAGAATCTTCTGGGCACAATGGAGAATTTTATGTTTGATTGTGAGCATTACTTTGAAGCCACCAATCTTCAAGATGAATGGAAATAGATTCTCTTGGCCTCTAGCGAATAAGATGGTGTGGCAAAACTTTGGTGACAATTCCGAGTGGAGTGAGTGGAACGATATATTATTGCACCAATTTTGACATGGGCAGAATTCAAGGATGCAATATTGGGTCGGTTTTAAACTATAAATGCCACCCGAGCCACACGAGATAAATTGGCGGAGTTGAAGCAAGTTGGTTCAATAAGGAGCTACATCACACAATTTCAAAACATTATCATGCAGATTCTAGATATACAAGAAGGTGAAGTTCTAGATTGATTTGTGCAAGGATTGAAATCACAAACCAAATTGGAGGTGACCATGTGGGAACCACAAAACATAGAAGAAACCATGCAATTTGCTGAGCGCTTTGATTCCTTGGTGGCAACATGTAATACTCCAAGGACAAGAGAAGAGAGAAAACACAAATTGCACACTCAAACAGTCGATGCCCCAAGGGAGCACCTTCTCTTTATTATATAGACAAAGAGGATCTTCGCCAAGGAAGCTCCACCCTTGGATTACTTACTTGGATGGGTGACATGTCTGGTCTAGGTCCTATCTGGTTGGTCAAACAAGCTTTGACCAGAGGGAATCTTTTAGGGAATCTTCCTATAGGAATCTCAAAATCACGTAAGGTACCATTGGAAAGCTCTCAACGAGACAAAGCAAGGGGGAGGGAAGGCTAGCTTTTTCTCCTTTGGAGGGGGGGGGGAGAATGTGCACATTTTTGAGGCCTAATTCATCTGTTTAGGCCTTCGAAATTGCCTTCAAAGATTTCAGGCATATTTTAGTTCCTACTCTATTAGTAGAAGTCCCCTTTTGGTGATACCTCTTTCTGATCTGTTTAGTCCATCATGTGTAACATCCTTCCAGATGTTACCAAACTAATTCTCACATTTAAATCATATGTCTAGCTATTGGTTCTAAGGTTCTCAAGTCTATTTAGGTTTCTGCCCTATTAGTAGAAATACTTTTTTGGTGATACTTCTCTTTGATCTATTTCAACCATCATGTATAACATCATTTTAGATGTTACCAAACCAAATTTCACATCTAGATCATATGGCTAGCTCTTGGTATTACACGACAACTTGATCTTGACCTTGACCTACACAAGGCCTACCAATACACTATGCACGGGTGGAAGAACCGGCACCAATGGAGATTGATGCTATCTAACGGAGACCACTTGGTACAGTAGATAGAGAAAGATTGTGACAAAATGGAGGTTGTTTTTATTATTGCCAAGTTAGACATTGCATTGCTGAATGCACACTTAGGAATGTGTGACCTCGACAAGTTGCCCACATGGAGTTTGTGGAGCGGAATGATCAGGGAAACAAGGAATCCCAATAGGAGATTTTGAGCCGCCTATTGGAAGCTTGATTAGTTCCAATGGGATTGAAGGCTTGACCTATGCAAGTTTGCTTCACTTGCAAGGTAAGTGATTCTATCTCTGTCTTACTATAGATTAAGATATCATCCAAGAACACCACCATGGACCAATCCAATAGTCCATCCAACACCTGATGCATCTGATCCATGAAGACCACTGGAGCATTAATGAGTCCAAAAAGTAGAACTCTCCACTCAAAATACCCATACCTTATATGAAAGGTAATCTTTTGCACATCCTCTCTATCAATAGGAATTTGCCAATAGCCAATGTGAAGATCCAACTTGGAAAACTAGCGTGCTCCACTTAATTGATCAAGTAAGTCATTGATCTAAGGCAAGGGATATGCATTCTTCACGGTTTGCTTATTGAGCCCACGGTAATCAATACAAAAACAAAGTCCTCCATCCTTCTTTGGAAAAAATAGTACCGGTGCTCCCCAAAGAGATGTACTATGTTGTATGAAGTCCTTCTCCAACAATTGTGTAAGTGTTGTTTGCAACTCTTCCAACTCCTTTGGTGAGAGCCGATAGATCGGTCTACTCATTGGAGTACTCCCTAACAATGACTCAATATTGCAGGGCATACCTCAATTGGAGGGTAATCCCTTTGGCAGATCATCCGGAAACACGTCCGCAAACTCTTGAAATATCCAATCAACCATTGCTTGATGAGGCTCTTGGCTCTCCCCCAATTGTTCTTGTGCAATCAGCTTGATCCACACCACAAATACATACTTATCTTTCTCCAAAGCTTTCTCTATGGCTACTTAGCTAACAAACTTCCCTTCAAGAGACTCATCTCTCTTCCAAGCCTGCTCCATGGTTGCCTTCTTGGCAAACTTCCCATCTTGGGACTCATCTTCCTTCAATGTTCCCTCGATGGCTACCTTCCCAACAAACTTCTCATCTTGAGACTGACTATTCTTAGGTGCCTTACTAAGAGGTGTCAAGCAACTTAATTGGAAATTCCTACCTTGGTGTTGTACTTGAATTTGTCGTCGGGTCCAATCAAATTGAACCTTATGATGTTCAAGCCAAGGTAGACCTAGAATGATATCATAGTGTAGAGGTGCCACTACAAACTTCATACACTCCAAATACTCCTTCCCAATCTTGAAGGTAACAGGATACGAGGTACAAATGAAAAACCCTTTCTACCATCCGCCATCATCAATCTACTTCCAATTACTTTTTTGATAGAAAAACCCAATTACTTTACCACTTGCATCAACATGTAATTCTTTGAACTTCCGGAATCAACCAAAATCCTACAACCTCGATTAGATTTTGTACCTTGCAAGTGAAGCAAACTTGCATAGGTTGAGCCTTCAATCCGATTGGAACTTATCAAGCTCCCAATAGGCGGCTCAAGATCTCCTATTGGGATTCCTTGTTTCCATGATCATTCCGCTCCACAACCTCCACTTGGGCAACTTGTCAAGGTCTCACATTCTTGAGTGGACATTTGACAATACGATACCCCAATTGGCAATAATAAAAACAACCACCATTTTGTCACAATTTCTCTCTATATGTAGTGCCAAGTGGTCTTTGTTGAATGGCATCAATCTCCATTGGTGCTGGCTCTTCCACTTGTGTGTAGTGTGTTGGTAGGCTCTATGGAGGTCGAGGTTGAGGTCAAGACCAAGTTGTTGCCACCAAGGAATCAAAATGTTTGGCCAATCGCATGGTTTCCTCCAAGTGGTGTGGCTCTTGCATGGTTACTTCTTATTTGGTTCTTGCCTTCAAGCCCCTCACAAATTGATCCAGAGCTTCACCTTCCAATATATCTAGAATTTTCATGATGGTGTTTTGGAACTACATGATGTAACTTCTTACAAAGCCAATCTGTTTCAACTATGCCAACTTATCTCGTGTAGCTTGTGTGACATTTATAGCTTGGAATCGACTAATTATTGTGCTCTTGAATTTTGCTCATGTCAAGATTGGTGCAACAATTTATCATTCAACGCGCTCCACTTGGAATCTCCACCATAGCTTTGCTACTCCATCCAATTGGCTAGAAGCTAAGAGAATCTATTTTTGCTCATCTTGTAGATTGGTTGCTTCTAAATAACGTTCACAATCAAACACAAAATTCTCCATTGCACCCGAGAGATTCTTACCTTCAAATACCTTGGGTTTAGGGAATCTGATCCAATCTTCTCCTTCTTGAATTGGTACTCTCTCCACATGCTCTTATCGTCAAAGATCCCGTTCATCCAACAATTGAGTAAGGGTTTAGGGTTTAGGGTTTAGGATTTGTTGCTGCATAGCAAGGATAACATCAGGTATTGCCGCCATGGTTGCTACTCTATCACGCCATCCCTAATCTATCTAATTTATTAACACATAGAAACAACACATCCACTGTTTTCCATAAGTTACAACTAGAAGTACCAAGGGTTTATCAGATATGATGATCACATGCAAAAAATCTTGTACAAAGTGGGTGATGAATTGTATGAAACAATGCTTGGGTAATACTTGGATGCAAAAATCCCAATGGTTTGGTGGAAGTGGATTTGGTGGTCCATAAATTCCATCCATCCTATTCTTGCTATAATACCAATGTAAAAGACTAAAACCGAGGAGAGAAATAGGAGAATGGAAGTTCACATTGGGATGCTTGAGTGTGAGCATGAGCTTTGGCTTTGGTATTTATAAGTAGCATACAAGGCCCTTGTGAAGCTTCTCAAGAAGCTTCCTTCTAGAAACCGCCTACTTGGTGTGCAAGCTAAACTAGTTAGAAGCTTCTAGAAGCTTCCTTCTAGAAACTACCTGCTTGGGGTGTAAGTTAACTAGTCAGGAAGTTTCCCAAGAAGCTTCCTAGATGCTTTTGGAATATTCTAGGCTAATTTGGTTTATTCTCTACTTCATTAGCCTTACCAACTACGTTGCTAAACTCCATATTGTTACAGATTGGTCTACTCATTGGAATATACCTTGGCAATAACTCAATCTTGAAGGGCATACCACGATCGGAGGGTAATCCCTTTGGTAGATCATCTGGAAACACATCCATAAACTCTTGAACTATTTGATTAACTATTGCTCGATGAGGCTCTTGACCTTCCTTAGATTGTCCTTGTGCAATCGGCTTGATCCACACCGCAAAAACAGACTTATCTTTCTCTATGGTTGCTTCACTAACAAACTTCCCATCTAGGGACTCATCTCTCTTTAAAGCTTACTTCATGGTTGCTTTCCTAGCAAACTTCCCATCTTGGGACTCATCTCTCTTCAAGGTTTTCTCTATGGCTACCTTCTTGACAAACTTTCCATCCTAGGAGTGACTATTCTTGGGTGTCTTACTCAGAGGTGCTAGACAACCTAATAAAAAATTCCTACCTTGGTGTTGTACTTGAATTTGTTATCGAGTCCAATTAAATTGAACCTTATGATGTTCAAGCCAAGGTAGTCCTAGAATGACATCATAGTGTAGAGGTGCCACTACAAACTTCATACACTCCAAATATTCCTTCGTAATCTTGAAGGTAACAAAATGTGAGGTAAGAAATGCAGAAGCAAACTTGCATAGGTCAAGCTTTCAATCCCATTGGAGCTAATCAAGCTCCCAATAGGCGGCTTGAAATCTCCTATTGGGATTCCTTGTTTCCTTGATCATTCTACTCCAAAAACTCCATTTGGGTGACTTGTTGAGGTTGCTCATTCTCGAGTAGACATTCAACAATGCAATTTTCCAATTGGTGATAAAAGAAACAACCACCATTTTGTCTTAGTTTTTTTCTATGTGTAGTTTTTTTTTTGCCAAGTGGTATCCGTTGAATGGCATCAATCTCCATTGGCGTCGACTCCTCCATACATGTGTAGTGTTGTAGTGTTGTTCATACAAGTTGTTGCAACCAAGGAATCAAAATGTTTGGCCAACCGCATGGCTTCCTCCAAGTGTTATGGCTCTTGCATGGTTACCTCTTATTTGGTTCTTGACTTCAAGCTCCTCATGAATCAATCTAGAGCTTCTTCTAGTATATCTTGAATTTGCATGATGTTGTAGTAGAATTAAGTGATGTAACTTCTTACACGGCCAATCTATTTCAACTCTGCCAACTTATTTCGTGCAGCTCGTGTGGCATTTATAGCTTGGAATCAACTAATTATTGCACTCAAGAATTCTATCTATGTCAAACTTGGTGCAAAACATTTTCCATTCAGCTCACTCCACTTGAAATTGCCTCCACAGCTTTGCTACTCTATCCAATTGGCTAGAAGTCAATAGAATCTATTTCTGCTCATCTTGAAGATTGGTAGATTCAAAATAATGTTCATTGTCAAATACAAAATTCTCCACTACATTCAAGAGATTCTTTCCTTCCAATACCTTGGGTTTAGGGAATCCAATTTGATCTTCTCTTTCTCAAACTGGTATTCTCTCTATGTGCTCTTGTTGTCGATGATCTTGTTTATCCAACAATTGAGAAAGGTGCTCAATTTGTTACTGCATAGCAATGATAACCTCGGGCATTGCCGCCACGATTGCTAATCTATCATGCCACCCCTAATCTATCTAATTTATTAACACATATAAGCACCACTTCCACCATTTTCCATACGTTACAACCAGAAGCACCAAGGGTAGTTCCTTAGATATGGTGATCAAATGAATAAACTCTTGCCCAAAGTGTGAGGTGATGAATTGTGTGAAACAATACTTGGGTAGTACTTGGACACAAAAATCCCAATGATTTGATGGAAGTGGATTTGGTGGTTCATAAATTCCACCCATCCTATTCCTGCTCTAATACCCATATAAAAGACCAAGACCGAGGAGAAAAATAGAAGTATGGAAGCTCACATTGGGACACTTTAATGAAGAGAAACTCCAAATGCCTAGCATGAGATTTTGCTCTTCTATTTATAGGGAGCATATAAGGCCTTTGAGAAGCTTCATTGAGCCTCTTTCTTGGAGTGCAAGCCAAGTTACCTGGGAAGCTTCTCAAGAAGCTTTCTTCTTGAAATCGTCTATTTGATATGCAAGCTAAGCTGTTTGGAAACTTCTAGAAGCTTTCTTCTAGAAATTATGTACTTGGGATGCAAACTAAACTAGTGGAAAACTTCCTAGATATTTCTAAAATATTATAGGCTAATTTGGCCTTTTCACTACTTTGTTAACCTTGATTAACTTTGTCGCTAAACTCCATATTATTACACACGACATCCGCTATTGTAACTTGATCATCTCGGACCAATTATAAGTTTACCTTTACACATGTCGTTTGCAAAGCATACGAACACTCCTTCCAAGCCAAATATACACTCTCTCGTGCCACATTAAACACTAGGTCCTTAATAGCATCATGGGTAGTTATCCTCTATCCTCCACAAAGATACTGTATCACGTGTACCTTTTGTTATATCTAGTGTAGAACTCCATTCACAAGTGAGTAATGAAGATACAGATGGGTGAACCAAATCTAGGTGAAATCTCATTGTTATAGAGAAAGTAATCAAAAAATAATAAGTAGCAACACACAAAGACATTGTATCATGTGTACATTTTGTTATATCGTAGGCCCTGTAGATCAGATTAGGCAGGCCTTTGACTACTTGACTACCGAGCTACATCTAGTAGGCTTGAGAGTCAAGGTGTCAAAGTGTAGGGCATGGTCCCCTTTAGGTATCCCTCCCCACCTTGAGCTTCTAGAGGGGTGTATCACATCCACAGAGGGACTTCGTGTTCTTGGAGTGCTAGTAGGATTGGAGGATTTTGTCACACGCTTCTTGGACGCTGCTCTTGCAGAGGATGTTCTCCATGTGGATGACCTTCCATTACTAGGAGATCCGTAGGTGGCATTTGGTATACTCTCTTCCAGTATTGCTCGTCGACCATCCTACCTCATCCGTACAGTTCCCCCCTCATCGTCCTTCCTATCACGTCTGAGAGCATTTGATAGGAGGATTATGGGAGTCTTTGGTGATATTATTGGACCAGGGACTTTTGAGTGTGTGACAGGGGATTTGGCACGTAGACAGACGGCTCTACCAATCTCATGTGGTGGGGTTGGCTTGCTTTCTATGGAGGAGATGGCACCTATAGCGTTTTTGGGTAGTTGGGCTCTCTCGGCACCCCTACTTGCATCTCGTTTTGTGGTTGCTGATAGGCCGGTTTTGGAGACTTATGTGACAGAGGTGGAGGGAGGATCCTTTTCTCTCCAGGTGTTATTGCGGTAGACGAGAGATAGTCTATCTCCACGAGCACGAGAGGGTTTTCCACCGTTTGCTTCACTATCGTCAGATTGGACTAGAGGTCTACAGTCTTCCTTGATGGAGCGACAGTGTGAGCATACGCTACATTCTCTCTTAGTTGACTCGTCCATTCCTCAGGCTACTAGAGCACGTCTACGCTCTTGCTCCGGCAAGGGTGCAGGCTCGTGGATCCTAGCTCGACCATGCATTAGGGCTTTCCGACTCACACCGGCTACTTTCTCTACAGCGATGAGGTTTCGCCTAGGTTTGGTCCACCCATCTGCATCTTCACTACTCACTTGTGAGTGTGGTTCTACACTAGATGCAGCGGCGGTCCACATGACACGGTGTCCTTTTGGAGGACAGAGGATAGCTACCCATGATGCCATTAGAGACATAGTGTTTGCTATGGCACGAGAGAGTGGATACTTGGCTTGGAGGGAGCGTTCGTATGCATTGCAGACGACACGTGTCAGGGCAGACTTATACTTGGTCCGAGATGATCAGGTGACAGTAGCGGATGTCGTGGTGACGGACCCTATGCGAGATACAGTTTCGGAGGGAGTGATTACCCATCCCCCTGGATGGGCGGCGAGTGCAGCAGCAGGTCGCAAGGTCTCCAAGTACAGGGGCATGCAGCGAGGTCACCTCTTTGTTCCTCTAGCCTTGGAGTTATATGGAGCGATGGACACGGCATTTGACACATTTGTCAGGGAGTGCACGAGAGCTTATCATGTTAGGCGGCAGGGGGTACCACTCTCACTCTCATACTTTGTAGCTTACTTTAGACAGCGTGTATCCATTGCTCTACAGAGGGCAGTGGCTGGTGCAATCCATAGGAGAGCAATCACATTAGGTGATGTTTCTTCGGATGCTCCAGTTGTGTGTAGACCGTACGACTTGCATAGCTCGGATATCTTAGGTGCGGTAGGGTAGATTTCTCATACAGACTCTATTGGGGCTTAGCCCCATGTTACCTTTTTTGTCTCTCCCTTGTAGGGCTTGATGGGGTCTTCCCATCCTTCATTTTTCCTACGCGGTCGCCTTGTTTCTTTCATTTTGTTATATCTAGTGTAAAATTCCATTCACAAGTGAGTAATGAAGATATAGATAGGTGTACCAAATCTAGGTGAAGTCTCATGGTTATAGAGAAAGTAATCGAACGATAATAAGTAGCAACACGTAATCGAACAATAATAAGTAGCAACACGGTCTCGGAAGCGAAACCTCCTCGCTTTAGAGAAAGCGGTCAGGAAGGCGAAACCTCAACGTTGCAACAATAAAAACAGCCGATAAATAGTAAGTAGCAACACGGTCATGAAAGCTGAATGTGCAATATTCGTGGGCCCACCAATATTGACTAGGGAGGAGGAGTTTGGCGAAAATGATCAGCACCAATATTTGGTGCGAGGGGAAACGCATAATCTGAATACTCGCCCGCAATTGGTGTGTGCAGTGAGTGTATACACCTCTGGAAGGAGAGAAGAGTCGAAACAGAGGTGCAAAGAGAGAAGAGCCCTGTCAACTTTGGTGTCAAATCAGCATTTGCGAAGCGATCTGAGGAGCGACAATCTCTGCGACGTATCTTCGTGTCGTGAATTTCAAGCTGATCACACTTTGTGAGTAGGAAAGACAGTACTTCCGTTTAGGTTCCGATGGCGTTCCGATCCTTGGCAAGCATGAAGCTCAAGGACGTCCCCACATTCGTGAAGACTGTGGTCACAAAGGACAATGTGTCCAAGAACACATGGAATTTTCTCTACAATTACAACCAAAAGTACATCCAGACTGGCTCCATTAAGCCTGTAAATGATGTGTTGGTGTCCGTCGGGCTTTTGAGCTACGCGGTTGGATGGCCCACTGAGCTCAGGCATCTGAAGCATGCGGAGGAGGCTGACAAACACAAGGGTGAAAAGGGTGGTCATCACTGATTTGTAGACGCGGATCGCTTGAGCAATCTCTTTCTGTTGTTCCAGGTGAATTCCCGTCCCACTTCATCTCGTGCACTCAGTCTACTCTTGGCTAATTAGGGCATATATAAGCTACTTCTAGGCTAGTAGGTTGTGAATTCGAAAAATGATTGGGATGAAAATCAGATGAGATCAAAGCATATACAGCAGATCGTTGCAAACTCTTTGGGGCTGGTGGGAGGACATAGCAGTGTTGAGAAATTTCAAATTTAGGGTTCGAATCCCTTCTACTCTCTCCATCAAGCTTCCTGTTAAAGATAGTCGGATCTCTTAGGGTCTCAGATCTGTTCTCATCAATTTGTCACTTGTATTATGAGGTGGAATCTGACATCAATATATTGGATTCTGAACTATGTTTGATCGTGGAGTAACTCCGTTGCATCACTTCGAATGAATAATTTGTTTTCCCGGCAATACGAAACTCTTTCTATATTCTGTTTTAGATTGCGTTCTTAGGGAATGGCTCATTAGTTGCTTGTTAAATCAATCATTAGGTGCTTGTTAAAACCCCAGTCCGTCATCCGTGGGTGTGGATCCTCCGCTCGAAGAACGCCTTTTGTATTCATTGCTCATTTATTTGGATCGTGGATGAAATTTGAAGAATCACGGGGTGATACATTTGCTATTTGAAATATCTCTGTACTTCCTGATGTGGACTGCTTATAGTAGTTGTTGGGAATTCTGGGAAGAAGATGAGATTAACTTCATTTCTAGATCTCTCTGGTCGTCTGTGAGGTTAAGATCTTTCAGTACTCAAACGTCACTAGTAGATAGGTTTAGTTTGGTGCTTTAATTCAGGATAGCGAGAATATGGTCTGTTGTACGATTTGACGTTGCCTTCACTAGTTGTGCAAGAGACTAAGATGTTTCACGGCTAGGCGACTGAAATTCTGGACAATCTTTGTCAACTGTTCTGAAACAAGAAGGATCTTGATACCTCCAGTTTCTTTCCTAATGTACATGTTCACGGGTAGGGGACTGAAAAATCAGGATGCTCACTAAAACAACAAAAATCCCTGAATCTGTTCACTTGAAGGCCAAGGTGGGACTTTTAGGAACATTCACTGGGGATGCATTTTAGTATCTGTTTATTTTGGTTGTTTACGTATCTAGTATGACCATTGTTGCTCGGAGTCCAGTATCGTGAAGGAGAGTATTCCCTTAAGTCAAGTAACAGTTGATGACAAGCTCTAGGTTTCAGTTACAAGTAGGAAGCTATAGATTCAGAGTAACAAGTATCTTTCTAGGCAGATTGCTCTATTCCCCCATATAATCCGTCACATTCACAGTTCTAGCACTAGATGCCGTGTGAGGTGTGAACTTTGCCTATCGCATGAAGCTGAGGAACTGATTTGCGGCAACTCTTCCCGGGACAGTGAGTGGGGAATTTGTTGATCAAATTGTCAATCTAGTCGGTTGTAATGGTTATGAAACTCATGCATAAGATCAGAGAAACCCACCGTATGAGTCTTCAAAATTTAGCCGCGTAAATTCCAAAACTTTGAGTGTGATCGAGGGTAACAATGCAGATTGTTATGTCTCTTCTGTTTTGCTTTCTCTACACCCTACACTATTAGGGTATTGACTTTTTTCGAGCAACCTTCAAAGCCATGACATCATTTGAAGTCCGACCTTTATCTAACTTGGCCCTATCATGCAGGTTTTTCTGGATTATTTTGGACGAAGATTCTGTAGCGAAGTGTAGGGTCAGGGTATGGGAGGCGAAAAGTCTGCCACCTTCGTGCTACTATTAAGAACTCTTGCTTATCATCATCCTGTTCAATTCATAATAATGGCGTTTTTAAATATACTGGGAACCTGACACAGCTTGTATTGGGCTGCGGGTACAATTGCCCTCTTCATCTGTCTTCATGTGGTGTGGTCGTTGATACGTGTAGTATACAAAAAAGAATCCTGGGTCCGCGCATTACCGAACAATATTTCCAATCTATGAATTCTCTCAACTTTCTGTGTCATACCTTTACGTGGCCTTGTAACCGAAAGTTCAATGGCTGTGTAAAAGCTGTGTAAAAACTTAAACAGCATCTAATCACGTAACTGGAGAAATTTAGCCTGCCCGTGAACCTACTCCTGGTGTATGTGTTCAAGTTCCAATTCTAGCTGGTTATCTCCTTCTCCAGTCGGAGCGGACGTTCGGGCCCATGTCGGAACTTAGTCATCCCTCTGGAGCCAGCGAGCCGCAGATGCAATTGTTGGGTTGTCTCAGCCATGTCCTACTCCGTGCCGGTACTTCAAAATAGAAAGAAAATTGACGCTGAACTGAACTGAACTGAACTGATCTGAATGCAACTGAGTTATTTGCTCTCCTGGACTCTGAGGATTCCGGCGATGAACTGACGTTTGTTGGCATTCTATCACCTTTTGTCTTCGACTGATCATGTGTTCTTTATTTCACTCTTTCTTAGCAGTCGTCCCTTCTACTCATACCTAGGCTATGAGTAGTCAAAATTCCCAAATTTGTTACAACGCTGAATCGTTGGGTTTCAGTTACTGCACGTTAACTCGGGCATATTTTCTAAATCCACTAGGGGCAAACATGTGATTGATCCTATTTGCCATCTTACAAGCGGCTCCCGGATGTTGGAGGAACGTTCCCATTATGTTGAGTCTGCTACGATCTCCGGATGTCAGGGCGTATAATTTACATGTACGTACATGTAAATTATAAGTAAACATGCAACGGAGATGAATCTGAGTAAGCGTCATGTTGAAAGATTGGAGCTCCTGTCAGAGAAGCGTGAAAGAAGGATCGTGTATGACATCGAGCTCAAATCTGGCTGCTACTGCAATCGCAGACAAATTAGTTCACGCTGCAGAAGCCCTGTCCAAGAGACTTTTCAAATCTTACTGCTAGCTTCTACTCTCTTCTCCGGATGGATTTACCGTAAATTTTTTGCGAATTGCAGGCTTTTCTAAACTTCCGTAAAGAAAGAACTAAACCCGTCTTAGTTCACGCGTCCCTCTCCTTTCTCTCCATGCGTTTTGCATGTTTGATACTTGATCTTCGTTCCATCTTCACTTCCTATCACTTCTTTTCTTGAACTCCTCCTTCTATTTAACAGATCTCCCGTAAACGCTGGTCCATAGTACAAAGGTAGTTCTAGTTTTGGTTCATATTCAGAATGCGGTACAGCTTGTAGATGTCAACCAACTCTTGCAGAAGTTGATTCACTCGAATGTGATGGCTTCTAATTTGGTTGAAACTGACCTCCTAAATTGACCTCTCCATCCATCGGTTCAGCCGGAATCGCGGATGCCGCGGGGCCATGCACTACAAGCCTATGGAGGATGGTACAGAAGGATTACTACTGCCCGACCTATCAGATGCCAAGCTTTCTTTACACAAGAGAAATATAAATAAGGAGCAGAAAATAAACATGCATTCTAACGCAAACGATTCTTCTTTCTATTTTACGCGGATCCACTCATTGTGCACGCACTTAGTGTGACGTTATGCAAACTCATAAGAGCTGTGGAATACGCTAGTCTGGAGTCCCTGTGACATGACTTTCTATATCCCTTCTCCAGGTTTAGAAAAGCACAAATAAAAGTATTGACGCAGCCAAAGAAACAACTAAACAGGTGAATTGAGATTTGATTGATTTTGAATACTCTCTACAGTCATGGATCTTTCCCTTCGTAGACAATCTGCATTGATTCCCAAAAGTGCTATAAGAGCAGGCGGCGTACGTTACGATAAATGAGAAGCTCATTCGTAAAGCATCACCTATATTGCGAAACAAGTGAAGAGATAATAAGATCTCTGTTATGTACTAGCAATCATATATTCCTGATCGAAGGGATAAGTATCTCTATTCTATAAGACTTCCGTTATGAAGTTGCTTCCCACTTCAAACTGCTGTCATGCTCACGAAAATATACAAGTAATTTGCTTCACGCAGGGCACTGTAACGGTATTTTCAAGGTATTGTAATGATCTATCCTACTATGTAACCGCTACTGCGACAATTTCATAATTACATATCCGTGATCTTCTATCAACATATGATATTTGTACGTGATCTAAGCGATATATGGACATGGTCCAAGCGACATGATGCTCGTGATCCTGGTCCTTGTGCATTCTTAGTACATTGCGCAATTGTCTAGCGAACATGGCAACTTTATTTCCCGAACTTTTCGACAACGTGGAAAGTGTGGCCGGCAAGTAATAGGTCGGACTTTCTTGAGTCACCGCGATAGTTCGAACTCACCTGTAAAATCGCAATGCAGATATGTCATTTGCAGTTTGAATGCATTGAATGCTTCGTTTTGCAGTCTTTACGTGCCAGGTCTTTGACACTCCTCGTAGATTAGACGTGCATGGCTGGAATTCATGGCCTAGAAGACTATTGAGGCAGCTTATCTATCTACCTTACTCGAATGAATATCTTCTTCTTGTAGTTGCATGTTGATTTTCCCAGTTGCTTGTTTGGTTATGTACTTGCAAATTGTACAGGACGAAATTGACAAACTGAGACAACCAGCCATTCCCTCTAAGACCCAATCTGAAGCCAATATCGATCCTGCACTGAAATGCGCTCCTTCTGATAGCAAGGTGAGAACCACATGTACCTCGGTGGTGGATGGGAGTTTAGGTTATTTCGCATATGGTTAAAACCAACAAATTGACCTAAAGAATTCTATCTTGAAAATTCCTTTAAGTTTGAGCTTATCTACCTACTGTAGCTTGAGGGAAATCTGCTTCAGTTGTAGTTGCAGATTGATTTTCCCAATTTGACATTTGATTGTATACCTGCAAGCCGTGAAGAAGACTAAATTGACAAACATTGTAACAAAGAATTACACTACTAGGACGCAATGTAATGCCAAAGTCAATCCTGGTGAATTGACCGAAAGTGTAGCTCTTTCACGAAACTTCCTTCGACTCTTGCCTTTTGCCCACTTGGATGCTTGGTTGGTAAGGTACTTGCAGGTCGTGAACAACACCAAGTTGACAAGCTGAGACCCACGCTACATCCTCTAAGACGCGATTAATACTTGAGTCGTCGTCAAACTTGCACATAAACTCACTTCTTGATAATAAGATGCATATGAGAATTACACTCGAAAATGATTTGAATCAATCAAGACGTAGAAAGAGATTCAACATCTCGGACGTTCCTTCACACTTATTAATGGAAATGTCGAATTGGCTTTGTATGTCCTCGTTAAAGAGCGGGCTTGCCGTTGCCGCAAGAAGAGGCATCGCCACTAGTAACTACAAGTCAAAAGAGGGTAACCTGCAGAAAAGGCGGGTAGCTTTCTAAGGTCGATCGCAACCTGACTTGCTATCCTCGAGTTGTAAACACACTGCGGTATGAAACCTGGTAATATATCTGGAGTCCAGACTTAAGATCGCTATCTCCTGTGTAAAATTTGACTTCGGATGCAAGTTGACAGATCATCAAAGGTACACACATACCTGATGAATTTCTTCAGTCTCTGTTTCTGTAATGTGCACACTACACGAAGTAAAGAGTGCGACGTGGATGCTCTGAAGTAGTTAGGCTCTACGTCCTTTCTCTTCGTCACTCAACAGTTCTTGTCAATGAGCCATTCAAGTTCGCTTTTCTGAAATTTACTTACATTCCGCTTACGTTATCTTGCAAAAAATTACCGTCAACTCAATCCGCAGACACTAGCATTAATTCCACAAGGGAGGAGAACTGTAGAAGACGATCGTTGCTTCGACTCTCTTAAGCGACGACTGGCTCCGGACTAATTCCAAGTCAGCTACTCAAGGACGAGAGATTCAAAAAGAGTTTGAAATCGTTGCTCGGCACGTCGTTTTCTCTGTAGGACTTCTTGACTCGAGACTACTGCGCTTCTTCATATATTGTCTCCACACAACCTACAGTGTACGAGTTCCATGTTCGATGTCAATGAAACGCCGTACAGTAGAAACCCACCATGGATTTAACAGTACGTATGGACTTAGCAGTACCCTAACTTTGGCACTTGGACTTGTCGGCACCCCAAGTTGGGAGTAAGAGTTCCCAAAATTCCATCTCTAAATATCCTACGGGAATGGCAAGATTCCAAAGTGGTTTTGTGTGGAGCACGTCAATTTACGAAGATTTTACAGTACAAGATGCGTATAGCGAGCAAAGCACAGTAGTCAAGGTTTTAAGTACGGGGTATGTAGCGAGATCACCTTTTGTTCTTCTAACTTTGAACTTAAATGAAATTACAGATATGGCGTTTGGCTATGTAGCGAGATCATCGTAGTTTTCCTTGAAGTCTCGAACTTGATTTGAACTATGGGTAAGACATGTTAGTTGTACAAGTATGCAACGAGATGCTTTTGAAGTTAAATAGAATTATGGACATGGTACTAAGTGTATGTCATGGAATCATTATTTTATTCTTCTAGCTTTGGTGTTTGATACGATTGTTAAAAGTTATACTAGAGTTTACTTTACTAGACTGTATGGGTATCGTCTTATTTTACCTCATATAACATAGAAAAGCAATGATGTTTGTTAATGTGCATACATAAACTGTTTAGCTTAATGACATTCTACATATTACAAAATAAATTTATCAATTCTATATTATAATTAAACTCATTTTACCTTGTAAATTTTGTATTTGACTTGATAGATCTTCCCTTCCTTATTATACTAAGTACATCGTTTTGTATTGAGTAGATGCGCATGGCAAGTGTTCCGCTGTAGATGATACGATATGGCAGTTGCCCGAACCATCAATGACATTTGGGTAGTTGGTAATGATTGCTTGTTCTATTTTGATGAGCTTTCCTTGGGCACTAACGATCCAAATCAGGATAACCGTTCAAGAACGTAAGTGTACAACTAAAGCCAGACAGAACTCGCCGAAGTCAGAAATATGTCAACTTTGATGTAATCCTGTTCGTTAACGAATCAGAGATGGTGCTTCTAGAGTTCTTGAAGTACCCTTCTGGTTTAAGTTCTCGATCTTCTGTAAAGGGAGTAGGTCCCCCACCCTCTCTCGCACCTAGAAAGTCAAACAAGACTTACGTCTTACTTATACCAAGAGTTACTCAAGTTTCATCAGAGAGGCAAAGAAGATCTACGATATTTCCCCAATTTCATTCTTATACCAGAAGAACATCATCTTCATCGTGAGGTCAATGAAACTCTGAATGGTGCTTTCTTCCGCAGTAAATGTGAACTCACTCTGCACATATGATCGGGAGTTTACTAAGTTTTCGTGCTCGTACTCAAGAAGAATTTTCGAGGGTCTGGTTTGGTTAAGATGGTAGCAGTATGCAAACAAGGTTGTGTGACACTGTGTAAATACAGAGCATGCTTGCTCTCCAACATATTTCTGGGCAGACTGATGGGCATGTTCTCTTCTTGTAATCAATGATGCAACGCACATAAGATAACAAACAGGATGACAACGTACGATAACAAGAAGGATTGGAAGACTCTATCAAACCATACAAGGATAAATCCACAAGGGTAAAATGGGACTACACCCCATCACTTATAATCCGAGCGCAGAAATGAATACTTACGTATAAATAGACAAGTTTTCAGCTATAAACATACGACAACTAAAAACAACAGCGTACCTTGAACACAGTTCAACATCTGACCGTGATCAAAGTGGTTCAGACAAGCGGTTGCATACGTAAGGGACTGGTATTAACATGAGTTGAACAAACCGAGTATGCAGGTGGTAAAGCATAGGAGTACGCCGTACCGAGAAGCTAAGATTGAGACAAAGACAACTTGACTTATTATACATCGAGTACAGTACGGTGGACTAGACCAGCTAATACTCTACGTGTGCCTGCTCTTTATCGTTCTGTGCTCGCTCAGTTGATCCAGCCTTGCTCTATAAGGTCTCCGCAGACTCTTGAAACGAATCCATTCTTTTATCTTTTCATCAGGTTTCAGCGTCGTCGATGCTATTCTGGTGAATAACATCGTTTGTGTGCAGTGTTTGGAGCAAAGGTAGCTCAATTTAGACAGTGGGTTACCGCTGTAGTTTCACCTCTTACTTTTAAGAGTTTGGACCTTTGTAGACAAGCAAACCAGTGTCATAATCATGGCCAATCCTCTCTACAATACTGAGGAACCCATTTTCAATGCAAGACTTCTGTCTGAGCTGAGTAGAAGAGGCAAAGGTGTTGCGATTGATATTCCTCACGAGTTTGTTCCAACCGACGAAAACCGACCAGCCGTGAGGCACGACGAGTGGATCGACATTGATCTACCAGTTGTGGATTTTGCAGATGAAGAATTAGATGAGCTGACGCTGGCGCACAAGCTCAGAAATGCTGCTACAGAGTGGGGCTTCTTCTACTTTACCAATCATGGTGTTCCCACGGAGGTGATTCACGAGGTCCAAGAGCAAGGCCGCCAGTTTTTTGCTCTGCCGTTGGAAGAGAAGGAGAAGATATCACTACCTGAACTTATGGGTTACAGAGGTGATCACAGGGGTGTCGGTCACAAGAAACTGATGTGGAGTGAAGCTTTGATGATCAGCAGCCATCCACAATCAACCATGGTCGAAATGTTGGCACAAGGAATCTGGCCAGATGGAAATTCCGAATTCTGGTATACATATACCCTGCAACTATATGCGTCAAAGCCTCTTCCAAATTGTAAATTTTGTAGATCGTTTGCCTAAATATATGCAAGCTCAGGCTTTGTTAAAGCTGTAAAAGCTAGCATGCATTGATATTTCCTGCCGTGGTTTGCAGCAATGCCTTGAAAAAGTACTGGACCGCTGTAAACGAGGTGAAATTGCATATTCTTCGATTATTGGCCAAAGGACTAGGCCTCGAAGAACACTTCTTCTCCCAACATTTCACTAAGGAGTCCCCAAGTAATGATCTCTTTCGGTGGAACTTCTATCCCACTTGCCCACGACCTCTTGAGGTTTTGGGCGCTCATGGACACACAGATACAGGGGTTATGACGATTCTCTATGACGATGGAATGGGGGGTCTGCAAGTCTGCAAAGGTGGGGAATGGATTGGGGTGAAACCAATTAAAGGGGCACTAATTTGCCAGTTCGGAGATTTTATGCAGGTTTGTGATCCAGTTCTCCTTGTGCTTTGAATAATTAAGAATAGGAAGAAGGGTAGGACTTCAGTGATAACAAATGGACTAATAAACTATCTATCTTATCATGTAATACTACAAATTACCGACAAGGCAGGTACTTACAGATACGACTGTTTGCATTCGAGATTTCTAAATTAATTAATAGTTCAGGCAGGTTGCTTATCTGAAATCACCTCATATTTTCTTCACCCATGGCTGGACCAAGGTTAATAACAGCGATGGTGGGTCCTGCAGGTGTGGACGAATGGGATAGTCAAAGCAACGGAGCATCGAGTAGTAGTGAATGATAGTCAAGCACGCTTGTCCATGGCTTCCTTCTTTTACCCGGGTGACCAGACGGTTCTAAGTGCACCATCATCACTAGTAGAGGATTGTAATCAAATTAGATTGTACAAACCGTTGCAATATGGGGAGTTTATTGCTCACTTTAGAAATATCTTACTCACGGGTAAATTTCCGGACGGCATGGGCATCGTCAACGAGCATTTTGCAAATGGACATGGATCCAAACCATCGGCCAAGAAACCCCATACCGTAGGTGAAGCACTAAATCTTTTCGTTTAGCTTGATATGCATCACATCATGATGGATTCAGTGATCCGTTCATGATTACATGGAATCAAACTAAGTAGCTGAGCTCGTTGAAGACCAACTTGAGCTTTGCTCAGGCTTTTACACGAAGGTAAACGTAGCAGAGTATTTAATTTACAGCAATACATCAGTAGAAAGTGCCATTGTTTATGATTGCGTAGTGATGACCATGAAGATATGTCCGTTAGATAACGGGGATTTACTTCATCTACAACACTAGGCTTAAACCATGAAGGCTCCACATGCCTAATATCCTGAAAGCCGAAAGAAAATGTGAAACGAATCTGCATTAACTTTGTATTATGGACAAAATTTATAAAACCTCTCACTTGCCTTTGATTCAATTGTCGAGCAGATACATATGTAAGATTCTTCTTTCTTGGTTGTCATGATGAATTTCAAAGATCAGGATGTCATCAATACTCAAATGAGGACATTTCAGATTAATATTAACAACAAATCCACTAGGGATTCTTGGTTCACTGGACGACAGCTGCGTAGAGCCATAAGATCTCAACAGAAAGCGAGCCTAATCTAGTGGTCAGGTTTGCAAATGGTACTTTTTAAGCGAATAGAAGAAGAAGAAGATTAGTGCTAGTACTCATCAATAAATTTTGGAAATCGAAGATGATCAATACACTAACTACTCACTTTGGCGGACGATGATTGTGCGGAGAGAGGTGAGAATATGGATTTCCATGTACGATCATGCCCCAATATAAATTGCGAGTATGGAACTAAACTCATGCGATCATGATGATATCGCGATTAATGATTTCCGATGCTCGTGGGTGATGCATATATATAGGTGATACTGTGAGACCGTCGCTCAATGTCATAGTCTCTTTCACGAAGAAATTTAAGTTCTTGCAGCATGGACGAAGTTTAGGAAGATATCTTTCAACTCCCGATCCACAGATTTCGTTCAATTACCAGTTTGCGCAGCATACAAACTAAGCTTTCATGCTAGAACAGCAGCAGCAGAATATGGAATCTACAGGGTTATTCTTGAATTCAGTTTTGTTACGACACGCATCTCCAACCAACTGACATGGAACAACTTCAACAAAGGCAGACTTAATCATAGACTACGCATTCTGCTTTCAGCATTCACTCGATTTATGCGTTCACGCAGAAATCGAGTGTGAAAAGATGTAGACATGATCTCCTGCTTTATTGTTTACAGCAAATGAACGAAAAATCTAAAGGTCTGAACCCACCGAAAATAGTTTATGTAAAAAAATCGTATATAGAAGACAGATGTGTTTGCGTATTGGTCATGACAACAGCTCACAGATGGAGAAAAGTAAATAAAACAATTGTATTGCTTTATTTACAGTTCTATTTACAGTTCCTGCTCACCTTTTAAGTAGGAAAAATATGCACGTACTTCCGATGCATCGGAAGTACGCAAACGTTAACATTTAGGACTCCAAATTAAAGATGAACATTGAGACACTAACATCTAGCGTGGAAACGGGACTCGGAGGTCTATAGTTTCCTGACCTATGTATCTAGATCTAATTCAAGAACCATACTCAGTACATCCTGATCAGATCATTCTGCTTTGGATTGAGAAACTGGTACCTAAGTCTAGCACAATTGATACAACCAACCGGTTCACCACATTAGAATCTGACAATTCTGATGTATATTTCATAAAGACGTTCACAGATCAAGCTATCTAAGGCCGAAACTTGACAATACTGTGGACCTCCGGGCTGATGATTCGGACTTGATGATGACAGTTGCCGGAGGTGCATAGTAGTCCTCTGAAAGCTAGCAGTCAGTAGAAAAATGTAGTAGCTAATGTCGGAGAGATTGCAAAGACAGCCAATACGTAAGTGGTCACGGTAAGAAACCCAGCATTTGGAGCATCTGGAATGCATCCGTAGAAACAGTGCGGGTACGTTTACATGTAGTAAGCTGTGCTGGCATACACGGGATAGCCATTATCGTACCCATTGACAACTTCATCTTTAAGTTTCTTGAAGCAATCTTTAGCAAGAGCTTCGGCGTTGAGCCTTTTCTCGTCTAGTATGATCTCAGGGTGCAAGTTTC
This sequence comes from Lunularia cruciata, assembly GCA_948567375.1. Taxonomy (NCBI): domain Eukaryota; kingdom Viridiplantae; phylum Streptophyta; class Marchantiopsida; order Lunulariales; family Lunulariaceae; genus Lunularia; species Lunularia cruciata. The sequence continues at coordinate 17,566,254 of OX419760.1, forward strand.
CCGGTCAGTGTCCAAAAGTGTGAATATGACTATCTAAGCTACCTGATCACCATACTCAATTGAATCGTCTGCTCGAACGGAGTTCGAGAAGTTTGCCTCTGGATGCGCCGACGAAGACGGATTTGGTTCTGCAGTTATATCATCAGAGTGGACTTCATTCTAGAATTAGGAAAGTCGTTCACGGATGAACTCTTTCTGCACTCAGTATGAAGTCTAGTCTACTCGTGGAGTAGTCTGTTAAGAATCACCGTGCTCAATCACACAGGAAATAATCCCAGAAGAGACACGGATTGGTGATCGAGGTTCACCCGACGTGGGCTACGTCCCGTGCAGAGTCTTTCTGCTAGTTCCACTAGATTGGGTCGAACGACTTAATGATTTTCTCAATCTGAAAGCGTTTGAGAAAATCTATGATTTATCACAAGATAGATCTGCTTCGTCTCCCTATCCAAGATCGCAATTTCTCTATACAATACTCAAATGTTTGTGTATTTAACACTTTGTAGTACTCTATTTATAATAGACTTGTGCAGCTGTAGGACTCTATTTATAATAGAACAACCAGCGTAACCACCGTCTCTTTGGTGAACTTCAGTTGAATCTTCACGGTCAATCTTCAATCAATAGATCCCCGTAGTGGGAGACTTATACTCAACAAAACAACTCTCTCCCCCCAAAAAACTAATGTGAAAGACATCAATATCCACTGAAGCTCCTCGCTTCTAATTGACAATGTACACAAAACTCTATAACTCTACTTCATTAGTTTATTTGTTTGAACAATACCTATACAGGTACTGAAAAAATGTTTTTCTCTATTTACAACCTTAAACATATTAGCAGGATTCTTTGAGCCTTCAATCTTCTAGAGCTCCAACTCATTTTCCACATTTTCCTTGAGTTCCTAGAGTACCTGATGAAATGGTATCTTCTTTTGATATGTCTTGTCCTAGAATGGTAAGAGGCATTCTTTGCCAAATGTGCTGCACTTTGACTGTAACTCTAGAGAGTGCTTATGGTCTGCTTTGGTTGTAGCTCTTCCATGTATGTAACCACATGATTTCCTTTGAAGCTTTTGTGATCACCACATATTCAGCTTCTGTTGCGGATAGTGCCACTATATTATGTAATCTTGACATCCAACTTACAGGTGTACCTCCAACTTAAAAAAAAGTTTTTAGTAGTGCTTCTTTCACTATCTTGATCTCATGAATGATCAACATCTACATACCCTTGTATCTATAAGGATTTCCCTTCAAAACAAAGAGCATAAGTAGATGTACCAACTTGATACCTAAATATCCATTTGCTAACTTGCTCCTCATTCGCTCCTTGCTTGGATTTTGCATCTACATGCTAACATTCCACATAGCTTGTGCAATATCTGGTCTTGTGCTCACCATGGCATAAATCAGGCATCCAACCCGCTGATTGATATGGAACCTTGGACATCTCAGAAATTTCATCTTCATTTCTTGGGCATTAGTCCTTTGAGAGAGCTTGAAATGTCTTCTGAAAGGAGTTGACACTGGTTTTGCATTATGCATGTGAATCTCTTCAACGCCTTCTTGACGTAGTCTTCTTGTGAACTTCATGTTCACATCTTTGCAACTTCATGTTCTTCTTATCTCAAAAAATATTCATGCCAAGTATCTACTTAGCTTCACCTAAATCTTTCATAGAGAATTCAGATTTCATCATTTTTTGAGTTCTACTATCCTCTTTATATTGGAGCTAGCTACAAGCATATCATCCACATACAAAGAGAGATATATAATATATCCATCACCAAAATCTCTAAGATAAATACAATGATTACCTTCACATCCTGTAAAACCTTTTTCTTGCATGAAATCATCAAACCGCAAGCCCCACTGTCATGGGGCTCATTTTAGTCCATATAGACTCTTCCTCAAACAACAAACAAGATGTTCCTTGCCTTTTGCTGTAAAACCTATTGGCTGTACCACGTACAGTCTTCATCAAGCTCACCATGAAGAAATGTTGCCTTAACATCAAGCTGTTCTAGATGAAGATACTCCAAAGCAACTATATTCAATATTACCCTAATGGATGTCATATTCACCAATGGTGCTAAAATCTCTGTGTAGTAGACTCCTTGCTTTTGAAAAAAAACTTTGACAACAAGGCTTGCCTTGTGTCTTATGCTACTATATGCTTCTGTCTTGATTTTGAATACCCATTTGTTTAGCAAAGCCTTTTTGCCAACATGTAGTCTTATTTTGGAAAAGCAAATTCATCTCATCTTTCATGGCATAATCCCATTTCATAGAAGAGGCATCATTTATAGCTTCCTCATATTTCTCTCACTCCCCCAAATCTATATATAAGACATGACTCAAAATTATATTTGTAGACAGATCAAATATTACCTTTGGTTTTTGCAGTCTTGTTGATCTACTTGGTGTTCGATTTGTGTGCTCCTCAGGACTTTTTTTTCTCCTCAGTTTCCTTACTTTCCTCTTGTTGACCTTCTTGATCACTAGATTCTTCATGCTCATTGAATTCCTCATGAATTTGATCTTGAGGAGCAAGTGGATCTTTTGAAAAAAGTTTCTTGAACTCAATATCCAAACCAACATACTCCGGTTCAGTCATTGCTTGTTGGACATCTTCACAATCTTTGTACATCTTCCTCTCATGGAATATCATATTCCTACTTCTTATGACTTTGTTATTTTCAAAGTCCCAAAGCCTATAACCATACTTATTACTCCCATAACCAATGAAAGTGCACTTTTGAGAATTTGTGTCAAGTTACTTCCTGTCCTTCTTGTCAATTAAGGAGTATGCTAAACAGCCAAATACCCTTAAGAAGAAATAATTTACCTTCTTACCTGTCCATGCTTCCTTGGGAGATTTTCCATTTAGTGCACTAGTAGGACTTCTATTGATCAAGAACATAGTCATATCAACTGTAGCTGCCCAAAAAGGAGTGGTAATCTAGAATGTATTCTCATACATCTTGGTCTTTCAAAGATAGTTTGATTCATCCTTTTAGCTATGCCATTTTCTTGTGGTGTTCTTAGAACTTTCTTGATGCCATGAATGCATTCTTGGCTAAGAAATTTTGAAAATTCTTGACTTGTTGTCAGATTGTCTCTGTTGCCAAATTTTAGTGCTTTGATCTGATAGCCTGTATTTTTCTCAACCATTGTTTTCCACAATTTGAACAAATTTAAAACTTCTGATTTTTTGCAGATAGCATAGACCCAAGTCTTTTTGGTTGCATCATCAATAAAAGTGACAATATACCTCTTGCCTATGTATGAAAGCTATTCATTATGTACAAACTCCAATTTCTTGGTTTTGCTTTGTCTACCTTTTAAATTAAAACTGATCAACATTTGCTTTTCATATATATTGGTTTCACAGAAATCTAACTGAACTTTCTTCAAACCCAAGAGTAAATTTCTTGTGTGTAACTCCTTCACACATTTTTCACCAAGATGCCCTAATCTTTGATGCCAAAGTGTTGATGGATTTTATGAAACCACAGTAGCTATCACCAAATTCTCAATACTTTCTCCTTGGAGAAGGTAAAGTGTACATGTATGCTTTCCCTTTGCTACTACTCATGCTCCAGATGTTCTCCACTTCCAAATGTCATAACAAAACCTTCTTCATCAAGCTTGCTAGTTGATATAAGGTTTTTCTCCAATTGAGAGACATGTCGTATTTCTCTAAGACAGGCTTTGCTCCACTAGAATCTTGATCATGATCGTTACTTTCTTGACTACTAAACACCTTTGAAAATTTCCCACAATGACTTGTCCAAAAGCACCATTATAGTAAATGCTAAATAAGCTTTTCTTTGAAGTATAATGAAAAGAAGCTCCAGAGTCTACAAACCACTTGTTTGTGATTAAATCTGAACATGTAGATAAGCACAAGTTTTTTGAATGCAATTCTTCACTAACCACATTTGAATCTTCTCTATCTTCTTCTAGCTTTTGTTTATAAGCCTCACATTGATGCTTCCTATGCCCAGGTTGATGACAATACCAACATTCAATGTTTGATATTGTTGTCTTGCTTCTTGTCCTTTCCTTGGACTTCAATATGTCACAACCATTGTGCTTAAACTGTTTTTGATTTCTCCCATGATTTTACCCTTACAAAGCTATCAAAGATGTAGCTGCCAAGTAACTATCCCCCCAGAAGCTTTCTGTTGCATCTCTTTGTCCATTGTACTATTCATAGCATCATCAAGCTTTAAGTCATCTTTTGTGGTTTTGGAAATCCCTTGTACTATTGTGTTATAACTGTCATGTAGTGAACACAAAAATAATAAGGCTTGCAATTTCATATCCAGGTCTATGCTTACAAACTCCAACTTATTTGTGACTTGTGTAAAACTATTGACATGCTCTACTAAGGATACTCTATCAATCAATTTCATATTGACTAATCTCTTCAACAAAATATTTGATTCAATGTAGAGCACTTCTCATACATGTTTGTCAAAATATCCATTTTTTCTCTTGCTGTTTTAGCCTTTGCAATGTGATATATGGTCTCCTTTGTCAAGCCTAGATGAATTACACCAAGTGCCTTTTGATCTAGGATCTTCCATGCTGCATCACTCTCAAGATCAACATCTGCAATTTCTGGTTTCACTCCTTCAGGTGTAGCATAAAAATCCTTTTGGTAGAAGTAGTCCTCAATCTAAAGTTTCCACCATCCAAAATCTTGTACATCAAAATTTTCAACTCTAATATTGTCTGGTTCTCTAATATTCTATCATTATTGTCTGGTTTGAATCTAGCAACACTAAAGATTCTTTTGAGAAAATATCTCTATGCTAACCTCCCTATGATACCACTTGTTAAGAATCATCATGCTCAATCAAACATAAACACATGAAATAATCACAAAAGAGATATATATTTCTTATTGAGATTCACCCAATGTGGGCTATGTCCTTGTGTAGAGTCTTTTTGCTAGTTCCACTAGATTGGGTCAAACATTTTCAGATTGAGAAAATGGATGATCTATCACAAGATAGATTTGCTTTGTCTCCTTGTTTAAGATCTCTTGTGGTTTCTTGATAAAACACTCAAGTGTTTATATATCAACACACTATCAATAATATGTAGGACTATATTTATAATAGAATAATGCAGCCAGTTCAAAGGGCACCATCTCTTTGCTAAACTTCACTTCAATCTTCTCCTTCAATCTTCAATCAAGGATCACACTCTTTCATGTGTAATGGGAGACTAATTGTAACAATATGGAATTTAGCAACAAAGTTAGTTAGGGCTAATGAAGTAGCAAATAAGGCAAATTAGCCTATAATATTCCAAAAGTATCTAGGAAACTTCTTGGGAAGTTTCCCAACTAGTTTAGCTTGCACCCCAAGTAGATAATTTCTAGAAGGAAGCTTTTAGAAGCTTCTAACTAGCTTAGCTTGCATACCAAGTAGGCAACTTTTAGAAGGAAGTTTTTTAAGAAGCTTCTTGGTTAACTTGGCTTACACCTCCAAGAAAATGGCTCAAGGAAGCTTCTTGAGAAGCTTCTCAAGAGCCTTATATACTCCTTATAAATACCAAAGCCTAAGCTCATGCTAGGATTCAAACTTTCACACACTCAAGTGTCCCAATGTGATCTTACATTCTCCTATTTTTCTTCTTGGTCTTGGTCTTTTACATTGGTAGTAGAGTAGGAATGAAATGGATGGAATTTATGGACCACTAAATCCATTTCTTCCAAACCATTGGGATTTTTGTGTCTAAGTACTACCCAAGCATTGTTTCACACGATTCATCACTTCACACTTTGGACAGGATTTTTGAATACAATCACTTTGTGCAAGGAACCCTTGGTACTTTTGGTTGTAACTTATGGAGAACAATGGATGTGTTGCATCTATGTATTAATAAATTAGATAGATTCAGGGTGGTGTGATGGAGTAGTAACAATGGCAACAATGCCCAAGGTTATCATTGCTATGGAATAACAAATCAAGCACCTTACTCAATTGTTGGATGAATGAGATCATCAATGACAAGAGCACAAAGAGAGAGTACTAGTTCAAGAAGAAGAAGACCAAATCCAGTTTCCAAAACCCAAGGTTTTTGAAGGCAAGAATCTCCTAGATGCAATGGAGAGTTTTGTATTTGATTGCAAACTTGATTTCAAAGCTACCAATCTTCAAGATGAACAAAAATAGATTCTCTTGGCTTCCAGCCAATTGGATGGAATCATAAAGCTATGGTGGCAATTCCAAGTAGAGTGAGATGAACTATAAATTGTTGCACCAATCTTGACATGGGTAGAATTCAAAAGTGCACTCAAGAATGGGCGACCTTGACAAGTCACCAAAATAGATTTTTTGGAGCAGAATGATCAAGGAAACAATAAATCCCAATAGGAGATTTTGAGCCACTTATTGGGAACTTGATTAGTTCCAATGGGATTGAAGGCTCAACCTATACAAGTTTACTTCACTATCAAGGTATGATATTTGACCATGGTTATACGATTTTGGTTGCTTCAGTAAGTTTAGAGAATTGTATGTATATGTAATTAGCAAAAGAATTACATATTCCTATCAAGCCAATAATTAAAAGCAAATTAATGATGGTGGATGGTAGAAAGAGTATTTGGAGTGTATGAGATTTGTATGGCACCTCTACACTATGAACATCATAAGGTTCAATTTGATTGGAACCGATGATACATTCAAGTACAACACCAAGGTAAGAATTTTTGATTAGGTTGTTTGGCATCTTTGAATAAGTCACCTAAGAATGGTCAGTCCTAAGATGTGAAATTTATTAGGAAAGTAGCCATAAAGCAAGCTTTGAAGGAAGATAAGTCTTAGGATGTGAAGTTTGTCAAGAAAACAGCCAGAGAGCAAGCTTTGAAGGAAAGATAAGTCCAAAGATGGGAAGTTTATCAAGAAAGCAGTTATAAAGCAAGCTTTGAAGGCAGATAAGTCACTAGATAAGAAGTTTGTCAATGAAGCAACTATAGAGCAAGCTTTGGAAGAAGATAAATTTTTTTTTTGTGGTGTGTATCAAACCGATTGTACAAGGAGAATCTGAGGAGGGTCAAGAGCCTCATCAAGCAATGGTTGATAAGATAATTTAGGAGTTGTGGATGTATTTTTGGATGATTTGCCAAAGGGATTACACTTTGATCGTGGTATCTGTAAAAGACCAAAACCGAGGAGAGAAATAGGAGAATGGACACTTGAATGAGGGAAAACTCCAAATGCCTAGCATGAGCTTCGGCTTTGGTATTTATAGGTAGCATACAAGACCTTAAAGCTTCTCAAGAAGCTTCCTTGAGCCGCTTTCTTGGAGTGCAAGCCAAGTCAACTAGGAAGCTTCTCAAGAAGCTTCCTTCTAGAAGCTGCCTACTTGGCGTGCAAGCTAAGCTAGTTAGAAGCTTCTAGAAGCTTCCTTCTAGAAGCTACCTGCTTAGGGCACAGGTTAACTAGTTGGGAAGCTTCCCAAGAAGCTTCTTAGATGCTTCTAGAATATTCTAGGCTATTTTGTCTTATTCTCTACTTTGTAAGCCCGACTAACTTTGTTGCTAAACTCCATATTGTTACATATTCCCCCGCCGCTAGTTGGTGACGTCCTCGTCACCAGTGAAGCTTCAAATTCCTTGATGGCCATCTGTGCATTTTGGAGGTGGGAAAGAGGTTCCCATGTGGCATCATGAAGGGGATAACCTTTCCAAAGGACCTTGTACTCTGTATGTTGGCGACGGCCTCGTTGAATATGACAACATGCAAAGATATGATCAACTTCGTACTCCTCATGATCATTGATAGGGACAGGTAGAGGAGGAGGTTGGACTCGAGAGGAAAAGGAAGAGGGGTTAGAAACAAAGGGTTTCAACTTGGAAACATGAAAGATAGGATGGATATGCATATGACAAGGCAAGGCAAGTCAATAAGCAACATGAGAGACAATGTGGGTGATATCAAAGGGTCCTATCCAATTAGGAGCAAGTTTACAAACTTGGGTATCAAGTGGGAGAGGGAGGTTACTAGAGGATAACATGACTTTATCACCAACTTCAAAGGTGAGATCACGATGATGGTGGTCCGCATATTGTTTTTGGCGATTCTGAGCAACAAGGAGGTGAGACTTGGCTTGCTGGAGAGATTGGGATATAGTGGTCAAGAATGTGGAAGTATGAGGAACCTGAGAGGGAGGAGGAGCAAGAAGAGAATTTGGAACAAGCGGATCTTGGCCAAAATTGAGAAAGAAGGGAGAAAATCCGATGCTTGCCTGTTTGGAATTGTTGTAGGCAAATTTTGCAGCTGCAAGACATTCATCCCAGTTGGTATGGTGGACATTGACAAGGCCCGCAACATATCCTCCAATGTACGATTGGCGCGTTCGGTTTGTCCATCAGTTTGAGGATGATAGGCCGTGGACAAATCAAGCTTGGTGCCGAGTATCTGGAAGAGTGCTTGCCAAAACTTTCTTGTAAATCGAGGATCACGGTCGGAGATGAGTACACATGGCATCCCATGATGCTTGAAGACATTGTCAAAGTAGATTTGCACTAAGGTTGGAGCATCCACGGTATCACAAGTTGGTGCCAAGTGGATTTGCTTACTAAGCTTATCCACAAACACCACGATTGCGGTGTGTCCTTGTTTTGTCTTTGGCAAGGATGTGATGAGATCCAAGCTCACATGCTCCCAACGAGCGGATGGAATGGCCAGTGGTTGAAGAAGTCCACTTGATGATGCCGACTCTTCATGTGCTCCAAGTGTAAGGTCTGCAACAATGGCTTGTGAGCAGTTTGCATGATCACTTGTTTCCCCAAGAGATAATGCCTCCATACCTTGGTGGCATATACCATTGCAAGTTGTTCCCAATCTCGAGCAGATTAATTTCTTTCAGCTGTATTTAGTTGGCGAGACACAAAGGCAATAGGATGTAGCCCATCTGGAAATTCTTGTTGCAACATAGCTCCAATTGCAAAGTTAGAAGCATCAAAATCAACCACACAAGGTAGTTGAGGATCATATGGTTGAAGAATGGGTCTTGAAGACACCATATGCTTTAACTTCTGGAATGCTTCTTCATGCTTGGTGGTCCACTGGAAGCTTGAGTTCTTTCCCAAGAGGTTAGTCAATGGTGCAGCCACGTGAGCATAATAGTGGATGAACCATCGGTAAAAACTGGCCAATCCATTGAATGCTTGTACTTCTATAGCATCCTTTAAGGTAGGCCAATCAGTAATGGCCTTGATCTTCTCTTCTTCCATCTTGATCCCCTCAGATGAGATCTTATGACCCAAGAAGGTAACCTCCTTTTGCCAAAAAGCACACTTTGACTTCTTGTAGTAAAATTTCCACTGTCGTAGTCGTCTTAGGACTTCTCACACATGATTCATGTGTTCTACCTCTGTCCTATTATAGATTAAGATATCATCTAAGAACACCACCACGGACCGATCCAATAGTCCCTTCAACACCCGATGCATCTGATCCATGAAGACTGCTGGAGCATTAGTGAGTCCAAATAGTAGAACTCTCCACTCAAAAATGTCCATACCTTGTGCAAAAAGCAGTCTTTTGCACGTCCTCGCCTTCAATGGGAATTTGCCAATAGCCGCTATGAAGATCTAGCTTGGAAAAGTAGCATGCTCCACTTAGTTGATCAAGCAGGTCATCGATCCGAGGCAAGGGATATGCATTCTTCACGGTTTGCTTATTGAGTCCATAGTAATCAATACAGAAACAAAGTCCTCTATCCTTCTTTGGAACAAATAGTACCGGTGCTCCCCAAGGAGAGGTATTATGTCATATGAAATCCTTCTCCAACAACTCTGTAAGTGTTGTTCGCAACTCCTCCAACTCCTTTGGTGAGAGCCGATAGATTGGTCTACTCATTGGAGTACTCCTTGGCAATAACTCGATCTTGAAGGGCATACCTCGATCGGAGGGTAATCCCTTTGGCAGATGATCCGGAAACACATCTGCAAATTCCTGAACTATCTGATCAACCATTGCTTGATGCAGCACTTGGCCCTCCTCAGATTGTTCTTGTGCAATCGGCTTGATCCACATTGCGAATACAGACTTATCTTCCTCCAAAGCTTGCTCTATGACTGCTTCATTAACAAACTTCCCTTCTAGGGATTCATCTCTCTTCCAAGCTTGCTCCATGGTTGCCTTCCAGGCAAACTTCCCATCTTGGGACTCATCTCCTTCCAGATTTGCTCTATGGCTACCTTCTTGACAAACTAATCGGAAATTGCTAGACAACCTAATCGGAAATTCCTACCTTGGTATTGTACTTGAATTTGGTGTTGGGTCTACTCAAATTGAACCTTATGACATTCAAGCCAAGGTAGACCCAAAATGATATCATAATGTAGAGGTGCCACTACAAACCTCATACACTCCAAATACTCCTTCCCAATCTTGAAGGTAACAGGATGCAAGGTGCGGAATGCAGAACCCTTTCTACCATCCGCCATCATCAAACTACTTCCAATCACTGGCTTGATAGGAATACCCAATTCCTTTGCTACTTGCATAGACATGCAATTCTTTGAACTTCCAGAATCAACCAAAATTCTACAACCCTAATTAGATATCATACCTTGCAAGTGAAGCAAACTTGCATAGGTCGAGCCTTCAATCCCATTGGAACTAATCAAGTTCCCTATAGGCGGCTCAAAATCTCCTACTGGGCTTCCTCGTTTCCCTGATCATTCCGCTCCACAACCTCCACTTGGGCAACTTGTCAAGGTCGTCTATTCTTGAGTAGACATTCAGCAATGCGATGCTCCAAGTGGCAACAATAAAAACAACCTCCATTTTGTCATAATCTTTCTCTATCTACTATGCTAAGTAGTCTTCGTTGGATAGCATCAATCTCCATTGGTATTGGTTCTTCCACTCGTGGTACTGGTAGGCTTTGTGTAGGTCGAGGTCAAGACCAAGTTGTCGCAACCAAGGAATCAAAATGCTCAGCCAATTGCATGGCTTCTTCTACGTTCTATGGCTCCCGCATGGTCAACTCCAATTTGGTTCGTGACTTCAATCCTCGCACAAATCGATCTAGAACTTCACCTTCTTGGATATCTGGAATTTGCATGATGATGTTCTGAAATTGTATGATGTAGCTTCTCACTAAGCCAATCTGCCTCAACTCCGCCAATTTATCTTGTGCGGCTCGGGTGGCATTTATAGTTTGAAATTGACCAAGTATTGCATCCTTGAATTCTGCCCATGTCAAAATCGGTGTAACAATTTGTCGGTCAGCTCTTTCTACTCAGAATCGCCACCAAAGTTTTGCCACGCCATCTAATTGGCTAGAAGCCAAGAGAATTTGCTTCTGCTCGTCTTGAAGATTGGTGGCTTCAAAGTAATGTTTGCAGTCAAACACAAAATTCTCCACTGTGCTTGGAAGATTCTTGCCTTCAAACACCTTGGGTTTTAGAAATTGAATGCAATCTTCTCCATCTCGAACTGGCGCTCTGTCTATTTGTTCTCGTTGTTGTTGGTCTCGTTCATCTAACAATCGAGTAAGATGCTTGATTTGTTGTTGCATTGCAAGGATAACATCCGGTATTGCCGCCATTGCTACTACTCTATTCCACTACTCTCAATTTATCTAATTGATTAACATATAGATACAACACGTCCACCGTTCTCCATAAGTTACAACTAGAAGTATCAAGGGTTCCTCTGACACAATGATCATATGTAGAAAATCCTGCCCAAAGCGAGAGGTGATGAATTGTGTGAAATGATGCTTTGGTAATATTTGGACATGAAAGTCCCAATGGTTTGGTGGAAGTGGATTTGGTGGTCCATAAATTCTTTCCATCGCATTCCTGCTCTGATACCAATGTAAAAGACCAAAATCGAGGAGATAAATAGGAGAATGGAACCTCACATTGGGACACTTGAATGAGGGAAAACTCCGAATGCCTAGCATGAGCTTCGGCTTTGGTATTTATAGGTAGCATACAAGACCTTGAAGCTTCTCAAGAAGCTTCCTTCTAGAAGCTACCAGCTTAGGGCGCAAGTTAACTAGTTGGGAAGCTTCCCAAGAAGCTTCTTAGATACTTCTAGAATATTCTAGGCTATTTTGTCTTATTCTCTACTTCGTAAGCCCGATTAACTTCGTTGCTAAACTCCATATTGTTACAATATCTCCTTCAAGATTAAGTTATTGCTAGGTAGTACTTTAATGAATAGACCAATCTATCGGCTCTCACCAAAGGAGTTGGAGAAGTTGCAAATAACACTTACAAAGTTGTCGGAGAGGGATTTCATACAACATAGTACATCTTCTTGGGGAGCACCAATACTATTTATTCCAAAGAAGGATGGAGTACTTTGTTTTTATATTGATTATTGTGAGCTCAATAAAAAAATAGTGAAGAATGCATATCCCTTGCCTCAAATTGATGACTTGCTTGATCAATTATGTAGAGCATGATATTTCTCCAAGTTGGATCTTTGCAGTAGCTATTGAAAAATCTCCTTGATAGAGAGAATGTGCCAAAGAGTACTTTCATACAAGATGTCATGCCATTTGTAGTGTCGCATTTAGATTGCTCACACATTGGAGTTGCAATGATAGTAGTTAGAGTTGTTTCAACAGTTGCTGAAAGACTACTTTCTGACGGTCAGATTTTGTGTTTGGGGTACTAACTTGATGGTGGGACCCACCATCACTTTGCACCATTTGCACAGTCGAGTGTGCCGTCAGCAGGACCGTTAGGGTTTTAGACCTAGCTCGAGTCCAGGGGTATACTTTCAAAGTGCAACTCCAAAGAGCTCACTTCTCTGATGTTGAGCCTTCGAGTTCTTGGTGATGGTAGATAGATGTAATACCAAGAGCTAGCCATATGATCTAGATGTGAAATTAGGTTTGGTAACATCTAGAATGATGTTATATATGATGGTCAAAATAGGTAAGATAGAGTATCACCAAAAGAGTACTTCTACTAATAGGGCAAAAACCGAAATAGACTTGAGAACCTTAGAACCAATAGCTAGACATATGATTTAAAGGTGAGAATTGGTTTGGTAACATCAGGAAGGATGTTACACATGATGGACTAAACAGATCATAAAGAGGTATCACCAAAAGGGAACTTCTACTAATAGAGTAGGAATAGAAATATGCCTAAAATCTTTGAAGGCAATTTCGGAGGCCTAAATGGATGAATTAGGCCTCAAAAATGTGCACATTCTACCCCCAACAAGGGAAAGGTTGGCCTTCCCTCCCCCATGCTTTGTCTTGTCAAGAGCTTTCCAATGGTACCTTAAGTGATTCTGAGATTCCTACAAGATTCCCTAAAAGATTCCCCCTGGTCAAAGCTTGTTTGACCAACCAGATAGGACCTAGACCAGACATGTCACCCATCCAAGTAAGTAATCCAAGGGTGGAGCTTGCTGACATGTCACCTATCTGTGTCCCTAATCCTATGGTGGAGCTTCCTTGGAGGAGATCCTCTTTGTCTATATAATAAAGAGAAGGTGCTCCCTTGGGGCATAGAATGTTTGAGTGTGCAATCTGTGTTTTCTCTCTTCTCTTGTCATTAGAGTATTACAATAGAGGCCGCAAGTGTCACCTGGATTCTCTTAGCTAGAGTGGGTGTGGCTTGATTGTAATCAATGCCCAATTATTGGCAGTTTATAGAGTGATAAATCAAGTACTGATCTGAGTTGAGTGGATTCGAGAGTTGTAAACAATATGATTACATCAGAGAAGTGAAGTCAGGGGGGAAACCGAGTACATGAACTTTGAGTGTAAGTGGTATCTCCAAGCTCGGAGGATCATTAGTAGCTCAATTGAAGTTTAGTTTCTCCTTGGTGTGCAGAAGCTTGTTGCTTGATGTAGATTTGGCAGTAAGGTGGAAGCACTGACCAATTTTTTAGCAAAGAAGAAGCAACTTTTGAGTAGTGGTTGTGATTTTGAGCTCAAGAGGTGAAGGTAGGACCAATTTGTTGCGAGTTGGACTCAAAAAGTAAAATTGAAGGTGGAGTTGGGAAGTTGTGAATTTGTGATTTGGAAAAACCTATGTTTTCAATTTGGCTCAAGTGAAGAGTTAGCGGAGGATTTGGCGGTCAGCCAAATTTAGGGCTTATGTCAAATTTTGCTGGAGTTTACGTCAGATTTTGGCAAGATTTGGAGGAGTTTTGCCAACTTGGAAGAGTTTTGCTAGTTTGGAAGAGTTTTGTGAGATTTTGGAGGAGGTTCAAAGTGGCAAGAAGAAAGGCCTCATTTCAGCATTTAAAGGCTTTGAGGCATAGGGCTATGGGCTATGAGAGGCTACAAATCCCATTCTTGGCATGAGGCTAACTAGTTTAGAGTAGATCTTGGTCATTGGTTGGCAAATTTGCCCATCTTGCTAGATTGTGCGCATAAGATTTGACCCTTAGATCTCTTATACCTAGACTGGTGCCCCAATTGGTCAACCCTCACTTGTTGTCCTAGTGACCGTGCCATTTTTATCTTTACATTTGTAACTTTGGCTAGGAGAAGTAGTTTGATCCCATTCTTGGTGATCTTGCTAGCTTAGGATTTAGATACAAACTTCTCTTATGTCAAATGTCAAATGATGGCAAATTCAATCCCATGTTGTTTTATGAGATGGAGGGTTTTCATTTAGATTTCTTGTGATTGGAGCCCCTCCATTCTCTACTTCCTATTTGTGCACCATGTTTGTGTGAGGTGCACTGACTTTTGAGCGTTGGTGCTCTGGTATGCTCTCAGTAGTGAGGCTAGAGTGATGACCAGTCAGACTACCTTTGTTTCTCTCCAATGAAGTAGGAAGTGATGACTTACAGATTCTAAAAGTGCATGTTGTGATAGTAGGTTACAAGTTGCCCTTTCCCCTAGTGTAGTTATCTTCGTTAGACTTACATTAGTGGGTGGTGTTCCGTGGGTATTGGCACTTGGTGGTGCTTAGTTGGTGTTGACACTTGGTGGTGTTGGCACTTGGTGGGGTACTTGTGGTTGCGACTTCCGGTTGCAGTTTGTGATTCCGGTTTGCGGTTGCAATTGTAGTTACTTTTTCATGACGCGGTTCATTGGGAATTCCATAGGAGTTAGCCTTGCATTATGCATTGGATTTACTCAGAGTGGCACTCGGTATCAACCGGTATCTCAAGTCCCAATGAAGGAGGAGATTGACTCTGAGTTGGAGTTTGACACAAGAGTTGATACCGTTGAGAGTGCACTTGGTATGTTGGCACTATTGTTTTGGGACATGGACGAGATTTATGGGGCCTCCAAAGGCCCTAGGCATTACTCTGGTATAGTGGGTACCATTGAGTTGGATGACTTCATCCAAGAGTTTGATAGTTGGTGTGATCTACAATAGATGCAGAACCCAACTTTGTTTACACCCTTCATGGCATGGAAGAGGTTGTTTCAACATTTGGAGGATCCGCTGATGGATGACTACCATGAGTTCAAGAGAGCTCATTTGGAAGAGGTTGACTTATGGAGACAATATTGGTCTCCAAACTATGTCTCTATCACTCCAAGTTTGGTGGCTAGGAGTAGATCGGTTGTACCTACAAGTTCTAGCTCGAGTAGTGTTGGTGGAGCTAGTGGAGGTGCACTAGTTGGAGATAGTGCTACTAGGAGTGGAGTTACCGCTACAGGAGATGATGTGGTACCAAGGTTTAACCCCATGGTACAGTTCTTCACAATTGTTGGAACTTGAAGAAAACAATCGAGTCATACTACCTTTGTAGTAATTTAATTCTTGTATTTGAGGCAGAACTACCAAGGAGTGCGGACTAACAAGGTGAGGAGCTTGCAAGAGTTCTAGCGGAAAGCTAGAGCCTGCGCAAGGCATACACTTGCATGAGGCGGCTGATCAGTTTCACTCAAGGAGTTACTAAGGTCCAGGCAGTCCAATTTTGTTATGGGATATTGGACAAGGAGTTGTGATGTAGAGTTTGTGATGCTACGTTGTTATAAGCTACTTCACCTACTTTGGCAATGGTCTTTGGTTTGACTGAGTGTATTGAGCTCAACATGGTGGAGGAGAGAGTAGTGACATCTGGATTGGTAGGGAGACCTCATCTACGGCTATGACTTCTTCTAGAGTGCAGTAGAGTGCGCCACACCCATTTGGTTTTTGAGGATAGGATGGACAACCTAGATCCTATGGAGTGAGTGGAGGCCCTAGTGGAGCTAGACCCTTACCTTCATTTTTGGATCAGCAATAGCCAGTGTTGCTTGTTGGACTTGTGGTGGACCTCACCATAGGAGAGAGTGTACTCAAGGCAGCGGACCTGATACCTTTGGTGCATCATAGCCAACACAAAGGCAGTGTGAGCATTGCCAGAGATTTAGTCACACTAGTGACCGATGCTTTGACCTACACCCGGAATTAAGGAGTGGTAGGGTTGCTATGGCAGGTAGTAGAGGAGCTCCAATTCATGGAAGACGAGGTGGTAGAGGTGGTGGTAAAGGATCTACACCTA
Organism: Lunularia cruciata; assembly: GCA_948567375.1. Classification (NCBI taxonomy): domain Eukaryota; kingdom Viridiplantae; phylum Streptophyta; class Marchantiopsida; order Lunulariales; family Lunulariaceae; genus Lunularia; species Lunularia cruciata. Next base: position 17,582,725 of record OX419760.1, read on the forward strand.
GTCGGGATGCAATACCTGCCCTTACTTTTGATACATCTATGGCTACTTGGATTGAGCAATTGGAGTAGAGATTGGCTAGTATGGCTATTGCTTAGAGGAAATCAGATTTGGGTGCTGAGGCTTCCACCTCATATGCTGGTGATAGAGATGCTTTGGACTCCATGTGTGAAGCAGGTGGATGCATCTACAGCAGTGACTAGGAGTGTAGTACATGCTCCAAAGCCTAGAGGAGCATCAATGGAGTTGGACCCACAAGAGAGGAGAGATTGGGGGATAGGTCAAACTTGCCCATTCTTTCACACTTTTTGAGGCATTGCAGAAGACATCCATGGCTCCTAAACGTCCCAGTGCAGGTGTGGTTGGTGGTTATGGAGTGCATGATGGACTACCTACTCATCAACCACCTACTACTACACAGACTAAGTCTAGCATGATGTTGGGGGCAGCTCAGCTGATTATGAAGTGCCCTTTGTTTTTAGCCAATGACATGTTTACATTGAGAGTTGATCCAACTCCAATGTTCCAATTGGCTGCTATGCTTTATGAGAGTAAGGATGATGTGGTTTCTACTACTAGAATAGAGGTAGTTGGTAGTAGAGCTGACTTGGTTGAGGAGCATGGGATCCATTCAGCGACCAATGGTTTATGGCATGCAGCAATGACTAGACTAGAGGAGTTGCCTGCTAGACCGGCCTTTGAGAGAGCATGATTCACACTTGGTGTTGTCTGTTTGGATAACCAAAGGAGGATTTTCCGCTTGGTGGGACCTTCAAGTAGGTCTATACACCATAAAAAGTCTTGTTAGACTCTAGTGCACAGCCCCTTATGTTGGAGAAGGCTAAAGTAGTCGGTTTGGAGTTACGAAAGACCAATGTGGAGAAGTGTCCATTTCAGATCCAGACATCTCTAGGTGGTGGTTCGACATAGTACATCACACGTGGGGAGCTTGTTGTCTAGGTTCAGCCTGGTCATCCGACTGATAGCTCGGTGGTTAGAGCTCAAGCTATTGTGACAATAGTTGAGTCATATGATGTGCTAGTTGGGAGAGCAGTGTGATACCCCATGGGTTTCAGCATTGACTATTGGGAGGAGATAGTCTCCTATAGACCAAGTTTGCATTCTGGTGAGAGACAAGTATATTGCCTACCAGTACACTTTAGTAGTGGTAGTCTTAGCTCACTATAGTCCGAGACCATGGCAACATCAGTTTTAGCTTTCAGTGATGTAGTTACTTGGCTTGGTGACTATGCCCATGCAGAGGATATTCTAGTACCAGAGGAGATCACTCGGATTTGGAGTACAAGTGAGATTGGTCCATCCACCTTGGATGTTCCATTGTGGAGTTCAAAGGAGGCATTGTAGTAGCATGTAGATCAATTGGTGCAACAAGCTTGGAGTAGAACCTTTGTACCATTAGGAGATGAGTGTGAGGATGAGCCTCCAAAGTTGATTACTTTGACACCTCTGGATATCACACTCATTGCTAGGCAGTATCCAATAGAGAGGATATGTCTATTAGAGTTGTTTGGTGGGATTAGCACCGGACTAGTTGTGGTATTATAGGCGGGTATACAAGTACAAAGGTACTTGTATGTAGAGAGAGATGAGACTGCTAAGCAAGTCTCTCTACATCATATGGCATACTTGGCCTATCGGTATCCAAACTTATTATTGATGTCAACAATCAGAGGTTACCCAAAGGCCCTACTAGCAAACATTTCTTTACTGGGGACGCATGATCTAGAGAGACATGGGCTTATTCACTTGGTGATTTTTGGATGGCTACGTGTATGTCAAGGACATACACATACTGGCCAAGGTTTGGGTCTTCATGATCCTTGTTTTGGTGTATTTTGGGAGATGTTACGAATACTATGACATCTCCAAGTTCATCAGTCCATTTCTCAAGCTTACCTTTTGGAGAATGTTCCTTTGATGGGTGATTCTTATACTAGAGTGGTGGCGAGTACACATCAAGTCCATTCTTGGAAGGGACCTACTATATTGTTGGATGTAGCCAGAGTGGGATCACGAGCTCATCATCTTTATCTTTGGTGGACGAACCTCTTACCTAGAGAGGTTTTACAACATGCATATGATAGGATTCAGCGACTTGACCACATCCTTGTTGATGACATCTTGGATGTTGGGTGTCAGTCTCAGACAGTGGTAGTGGCTAATAGGTCACCTATGGTAGTGGTGAACCTAGTTAGACAGCCTAGAGCCACATTTCCCACACTCATGAGTTTCCCAAGCTCTCATGCTTTTTGAGAAGGAGGACTTGGACTTGTTTGGGACTCACAGTTACAGCAGTTGGTGGAGCCCAACGCTGATGAGAGAGAGGGGGTGATAGGTTTTTGCACTAGTATTACTGCTATTCCAATAGTGTTAGAGGTATCCAAGCGTCAAGTGTTAGATCAGGCTATGGACCTAAACTATTTGACCTGGATTGTGAGCCTTGGCTTGTCAGAGCAGCGTAGGATGTGCTTGATAGGCATCACCACTTAGACACTTGTGAGCCTTGTGCCTATCAAGACAATTCAAGCACATGCTAGGGGCAATGGACCGAGTGGACATGGAATTCTTGGGACACAGCCAGTAGCTACTAGGGAGAATGGTCTACTTGGAGTCCATCCAAGTGAGAGTGGGCTACTTGGATTACACCCTTGGTCCACTTGGGATGCAACTAGAGGAGTGTGGAGCTTGTAGCCAGAGTGGGTGGAGTTCTTCACACAGAGGTTGGGATCTCTAGTGGTCAAGGGCATGACACTATTGCCCCCCAAGGGCCTAGTGTAGCAACCAGTCAGTACGTCTTCCACTCCTACAATAGTTATAGAAGATACTTGGGAGCCACATCTTGGACCCAAGCTTACTGGAGAGGAAAGACGGAGAGTTTGGAGGTTCTTGAGGAGCTACACAAGTTGTTTTTCCTTTAGTATGATGGATTTAGGTGCTCTGAAGGGACCTCATATACGGATTGAGCTGACTAGTGATACACCACTTTTTTGACGTCCTTATCGATATAATGATATGGAGAGGACATTGATTCAGAGCGGGAGTAGAGACCTTTTTGAGGCTTGTTTGGTGGAGATCTCACATGGAGAGTAAGCATTAGCTATAGTGATGCCAACCAAGAAGGAAATGCATGGCAAATATATAGATAAGCGAATGTGTGGAGATTACCATCCTATCAACCAATAGACTAGGGCTGATTGGTATGCCATGCCTACACTGGAGGAGATTTTTGATGCAATTAGGCATGCAAAGGTCTTCAGTCCTTTGGATCTTTGAGCAGAATATCATCAATTGCCAATTAGGGAGGAGGATAAGTCCGAGACAACATTTTGGGCTATTGATCCTCATGGCAAGGATGTGTTATATCAATGGAGGTTCTTACCATTTGGGTTAAAGAACGCTCCTACTGAGTTCTAGAGGATCATAGATAGGATCCTAGCTGGATTGGATTTTGCTTGGTGCTATATTGATGACATTTTGGTCTATAATACTATTGTGGAGGAGCATGAGAGATAGTTGTTGAAGGTGTTTGAGAGATTGAGATCTCATGGACTCAAATTACATCTTGGGAAGTGTAGGTTCTTCCATGAGCAAGTTGAGTATTTGGGTCACACTATCTACCCCGGAGGACTTGGTGTTCAGTAGACCAAGGTGGAGGCTACTGTATGTATTCCTTGGCCTACGGATGTGAGCAAAGTGCAAGCATTCCTTGGGTTGGCAAACTTCTATCGCCGCTATGTTAGAGGATTTAGTGCTATTGCCAAGGCCTTGATAATCTGACCAAGCTTACACAAGAGTGGTGTTGGGAAGATGAGCAAGAAGGAGCTTTTGTAGAGCTCAAGGAGAGGTTGACATTTGCTCCTTATTTTGAGGAGACCGATTAGAGGATGACTATTTTAGGTTCATATTGATTGGAGTATGTTGGATCTTAGAGCGGTGCTCACCCAACATGATGATGAGGGGAAGGAGTTTGTGGTGGTCTATGCTAGTCTTTCCAACAATCCAATGGAGGCAAAATATAGTTCATATGAGGGAGAGTGCTTGGCAGCAGTTTGGGCAGTAGCACATTTCTGATATTACCTATTTGGTAACCCCTTCACTCTCATCATTGGTCATCAGCCGCTGAAGTGGTTGATGGAGTCCGACAAGATTTCATGGAAGCTTGCATGATGGGCTCTGACTTAATAGGAGTATGATTTCATTGTTGTTCACAGACCTAGAGTGGTGAACCATGATGTAGATGGGTTGAGTAGAAACCCATGTCCCAACCAGCAGGATTAGACCGGAGCACGTTGGCATGGTGAGACAGATGAGGAGATGGTGTCAGGTTGGCATGCATCTTCCTTTCTCTATATATTTTTTGAGGCTTTGATAGTATCTCTCTCAGCACATATAGGAGGAGTTATTGAGGTCATAGATCATGAGAGTGAAGATATTGGTACATTTTAGTAAGACATTCATGATGATGTCTTAGTGATGGGCTATCTTCACACTAGTGTTATGGGTGGCACAATTGGGACCAAGGAGAGAGATCATGTTCTTCAGCAAGCCAGATGGTTCAGATTGGAGGGTAGACACCTTTTGCGTGTATGAGAAGATAGTAGAGTGCAAGTAGTACGACGTCTATCTCAAAGACCACAATTGGTCCGTAATGCTCATGAGGAGCTAGGACATTTTGGAGTAAAGCGTACATATAACTTATTCCAAAGTCATTATTGGTGGCACGGTATGCAGACCAAGGTATAATAATTTATTGCCAGATGTGTGGTTTGTGACTGAGTTAGAGCATCATTCAATGTTCTTAGGCCATAGTTACATCCATTACCTATCATGGGATTGGGTTATTGTTGGAGTTTGGACTTTGCTGGACCTTTCCCGCTGACCGTGAGATATCATCAATATGTCTTGGTAATGGTGGAGCACTTCTCCAAGTGGATTGACTTGGTGGATTTCCTTGAGAAGTCTAGTGAAGGGACAAATTACTCGTTCATGGATCAAGTTCTTAGTCATTTTGGTGCACCAATTGAGGTTTTGATTGATCAGGGTACAGAGTTCTTGGGAGAGTTTCAAGTCTTATGTGACAATGCTTTGACTGATCATTGTACTACATCCCAAGATCACCTGAGGCAGATAGCTTAGCAAAGAGAGTGGTTCAGACGATGAAGTGAGGATTGCAAAAGTATGGTTTGCAGAGAGGCCACTTGGGAGATTGGGATCTCTAATTACCTTGGTTGGCCATGGGCTATCGATTCAGCTAGCAAGTCTCCTTAGCATCCTTCTCTCCTTACTTCCTACTCTATGGACAAGATCTAGATTTACTTGTAGCCATTCATCGAGATGTTATTGTAGTTTTGGACTTGGATGACCCAACTGTATGGATGAGCGTATGTTCTCAACGTGTAGAGATCTTTTAGAGAGTGATGCCGATGGCCTTTGGAAGCTTGGCAATTGCTCAACATAGAGATACTTTACACTATGCTACCATTCAAAGAGGAGGTTATAGACCCTTGATCTATCAATTTCATCCTGGAGACTATGTATATCTACAATAGACAACACCAATGATACTTGATGTTTTGACAAGCCACACTATCTTGAGAGTGCGTGAGGTTTTGCCATCTTGAGTCCTTGTGTTAGAAGGACGTGATGGTGTTGTTTGGAAGGATCATGTGTGCAATTGTGCGCCATGCCACTTTCCAAACATTGATGGTACTATGGCCCAAGCTTTGCAATTGTACGTGCAGGCTTGAGGTGTATGTTATGTGGCTCTTCTAGTGGAGCTACTACTATGTTAGTGTGTGATAGCTATTTGAGAGGATGGCATATGACATGTATGACTCTTCCCCTCACGGTGGTTCATCAAGGAAAATGGTTATGTCCTAGCTATACTTGACCTATAGCTAATTCATTCTTTATATGGTATAGATTGCAAACATGCGACTAACAAAGGGGCTCCATAGCACCCGGCCTTCTGATCTTTGCCCATCATAGGGTATACCATATACTTAGAGTAGATGGCTATCTGAAGTTAAAAGGACCTAACCACCAACTAGGGAGGCGATTATGGCACTTTAGAGTCTATGTATGACTTATGTAAGAGTTGTGCTTCTATAGTGCATGATGTTGACAACAACGTATGTTGTGTAGCGATGTATATACACACAACAGTTGTCACACTATTTGTAGTGTTGCATCTAGATTGCTAGGACATTAGAGTTGCAATGATAGTAGTAAGAGTTTTTTCAGCAATTTCTCAATTATTTTTTGACGGTCAGATTTTGTGTTTGGGGTACTGACTTCATGGTAGGGCCCACCATCACTTTGCACCGTCGAGTGTGACATTAGTGGGACCGTTAGGGTTTTAGACGTAGCTTGAGTCTAGGGGTAAACTTTTAAAGTGCAGCTCTAGAGAGCTCACTTCTCTGATGTTGAGCCTTTGAGTTCTTGACTATGGTGGACAGAGGCCGGCAAGCGTCACCTGGATAGCTAGAGTGGGTGTGGCTTGACTATAATCAGTGCCCAATTGTTGGCAGTTTATAGAGTGACAGATCAAGTACTGATCTAAGTTGAGTGGATTCAAGAGTTATAAACAATCTGATTAATATGGCACTTTAGAGTCTATGTATGACTTATGTGTGAGTTGTGCTTCTATAGTGTATGATATTGACAACGATGTATGTTGTGTAGTGATGTATATATGCACAACAAAGGTATGGGCATTTTGAATGGAGAGTTCTACCTTTTGGGCTCATTAATGCTCTATAAGTCTTCATGGATCAAATACATTGGGTGTTGGATGGACTATTGGATTGGTAAATGGTGATGGTCTTGAATGACATTTTAAATCTATAGTAAGATAGAGGTAAAACATGCAAATAACATGCAAGAAATCCTAAGAAGACTACAACAATGGAAGTTTTATTGCAAGAAGTCAAAGTGTGTCTTTTGGTAGAAGGAAGTTACCTTCTTGGGTCACAAGATCTCATCGGAGTAGATCAAGATGAAAGAGGAGAAAATCAAGGCCATCATTGATTAGCTTACTCCAAAGGATGCTATAGAAGTATGAGCATTTAATAGTTTGGCTATTTTTTATTGATAGTTCATCCACTACTATACTCATGTAGTTGCACCATTGATTGATCTCTTGGAGAAGAACCCGAGCTTTCAATGGACCAACAAGCATGAAGAAGCATTCCAAAAGTTGAAATACATGGTGTCTTAAGGACCCATTTTTCAACATATGATCCTCAACTATCTTGGGTGGTTGATTTTGATGCTTCTTATTTTGCAATTGGAGCCATGTTGCAACAAGAATTCCCCGATGTGTTACATCCCATTGCCTTTGTGTCTTGCAAAATGGAATTACTCTACTCAAGATCAGAACAACTAACAATGGCTAATGCAACCAAGGTATGGAGGCATTATCTATGGGGAAACAAGTGATCATGTGAATTGATCACAAACCTTTGTTGGAGACATTATACTTGGAACACATGAAGAGTAAATATCATTGATGGGAGGAACAAATACAATTGTTTGACATCAAACTTAAGTACAGACCCAATCAGTCCAATGTCATCCCTAATACCCTATCATGACAACCTGATTTGAAGTCTCTTCCTCTCATCATGATGGCAATTATGATGGTATCAATTGACTCCAACATCCAAATCAAGTTTAAGACCACTTTACAGCAAGATCTTTTCTTTTAGATGGTACAAGGTCATCTTGCAGCATATGACAAGGAGTAAAACAATTTCTCCTTCAAGGAATGACTTCTGATCTGTTAGAAATGGATTTATGTTCTAACCAAGGGTGATCTCCGACTTATGCACCTCCAAGAATCCCATGACTTACAAATCGTTGGTCACATGGGTGTAGACAAGACTTTGGGTACTCTCCAACACCAATGGTGGTGGCCCAACATGACACAAGATGTTCAAGAGTTTGTTCAATTGTGTGATAATTGCCAATACAACAAGACCAACAACCAAAAAGTGAGTAGACTTCTTCAACCACTCCCCATTCCATTTTCTCAATGGTAACACGTGAGCTTGGATCTTATCACATCCTTTCCCAAGACAAAGCAAGGTCACACATTGATTGGGGTGCTTGTGGGTAAGCTTAGTAAGAAAATCCATTTGGCACCCTTTGATATTGTGGATGCTCCAACATTGGCGTGGATCTACTCCAACACTATCTTCAAGCATCATGGGATGCCTTGTGTATTGATCTCCAATCGTGATCCTTGATTCATTGGGAAATTTTGGCAAACAATCTACCAAATACTCGGCACCAAGCTTACTTTCTCCATGGCCTATCACTCTCAAACTGATGGAAAAACTAAACGTGCAAATTGCACCTTGAAATATATGCTTTGTGCCTTTGTCAACATCCACTATACCAATTGGGATGAATGTCTTGCAATTGCAGAGTTTGCATACAATAATTCCAAATAGGCAAGTACCAGATTCTCTCCTTTCTTCCTTAATTTTGGCACAGATCCACTTGTTCTAGATTCCTTTCTTGCTTCTCTTCTATCTCATGTCCCTCATACTTCCACCTTCTTGACCACCATATCCCAATCCTTCCAACAAGCCAAATCTCATCTCCTTGTTGCTCAAAAATTGGCAAAATAATATGCGGACTACCATCGTCATGATCTTACCTTTCAAGTTGATGATAAGGTCATGCTCTCCTCTAGTACCCCTCCCACTTGATACCCAAATTTATCAACTTGCCCCTAACTGGATAGGACCCTTTGATGTCACCCAAATCATCGCTCTTGTTGCTTATCAACTTGCCTTGCCTTGTCATATGTGCATCCACTGTGTCTTTCACATTTCCAAGTTGAAACCCTTTGTTCCTAATCCATTTTCTTTTTCCTCTCATGTCCAACCTCCTCCTCTTCCCATCCCTATCAACAATCATAACGAGTACAAAGTTGATCATATCTTTACGCATTGCCACATTCAACAAAGCTGCCAACAACATACGGAGTACAAGGTCCTTTGGAAAGGATATCCTCTTCATGATGCCACATGGGAATTCCTTCTCATCTCCAAAATGCACAAACAGCCATCGAGTAATTTGAAGTTTCAATGGCGACAAGGATATCATCAACTAGCAATAGGGGAATATATAACAATATGGAGTTTAATGATGAAGTTAGTTAGGGCTAACACAGTAGCAAATAGGCCACATTAACTTATTATATATAAAAGTATTTAGGAAGCTTCTTGGGAAGATCCAAGTTAGCTTGCATCCCAAGTAGGTAGTTTTTAAAAGGAAGCTTCTAGAAGCTTCCAACTAGCTTAACGCCAAGTAGGCAACTTCTAGAAAAAAGCTTCTTGAGAAGCTTCCTAGTTACTTGGCTTGCATTCCAAGAAAGTGACTCAAGGAAGGTTCTTGAGAAGCTTTTCAAGAGCTTTGTATGCTCTCTATAAATATCAAAGCTGAAGCTCATGCAAGGATTCAGAGTTTCCCACACTCAAGTGTCCCAATGTTCTTCTATTCTCCTATTTCTCCCCTTGTTCTTGGTCTTTTACACTAATGCTCAACATAGTCTAGATATCTCAATTCCGATCAAAGAGTTTGAACCTTGCAGTAGTGAACAAAATGTGTAGGTTGAACTATTGATCTCACTCGTTGAAAACATATGCCTAACTCGGATGCAGCCTAAAACTCCGGTTGCATCACTCTTGATAATATTCACTTCAATTGATAAAACAATAAGGAGATCCAATTTAGGCAAAATTTGACTATCAAGCACCCACCAAGCAAGCAAATTGTATATAAACAACATATAGTTAGAAACTTGAAAAATCAGATTTATGCAAAAAGATTCAAAGATTCTCTATGATGTTAAGTTGTAATAAGAAAAGGATTATCACAAAATATCTACATCAAATCTGGATATTAATATTGCTCCTATATAAGATTTTGAAATAGGCTCCATAGAGATTAACCATCATATGCACAATTCTATTGAGCAAGATATTTAAGGAAAAATATTTACTCTTTGATCTGTGAGCCAGACTCTCTCTCTCTCAAGATGAACATCTGATGGCTATTATGGTAGCACACCATGGACTAAGAAGGCAAGGAACCCCAACTTCATCATATTCCTCCCAGGCTAACGCTCCAAAACTCAAGACATTGCTCACTAGAGAATTCATTGTGAGAGAGATAGTTGCAAATGAAAGGATGATGAGTACCTCCTCACCTCTAGTTTATATATTTGTGAAATAGTTACGCACCAAAATTATTAATTAGCCTAGTAACTCAAGTTACTAGGCTAACTCAAGTTACTAGGCTACTATTAATTATTGGAGTAACTCAAGTAAAGTCAAAAAGTATAAAGGAATATCCATCCACATGAGCATATTACCAAGCATGTGATCTTATCTTGACCCTACCACTAAGTCAAGGATTCTTCACATGGGCTATCCTTGGACTATACAAGAATCCAAAACAAAAAAGCTTGTAGGCACAAGAGTTCTCAACTCTTTCCTCAAAGCCAAACATCTAGGAATAATACCAAGTCAACACACTAGAATCCAAAATAGTGATGCTCATCTTTTTCACCTCCTCTAAAGTCAGGTCCACTCTATCTTAGCTATGACTCACTTAGGTAATCGTGACTAATGTAGAACTATCCTTTATCTCTATATAAATAATATATCTCAAGTACTAGTAATAACCAAACTAAATATCACAATACTACATACATGCAAAAATGGGTGTTACATTTACCCCCGGACTAAGTTTCCACTTTGTCCTCAAAGTGAAGATCTCTCTACCTTTTATGATACATCTTCAACTTATCATGGTTAATCCTATCAAAGTGTCTTCCCCCCAACTCCTTGAGATCATAGGTGTAATTGGCCCACCCCTTCTCCACTATGAAAGGTCCAAAGTACTTAGGAAAAAACTTCTTTTGCACTCCTTTGAATCAAATGGAATCAAACAATATTACCCAATCACCTTCTTTGAAAGGCTCCACCTTCTTCTTGCCTTGCCTCTTGTTATAGTTCTCCTTTTGTTTCCTTTGGGCTTGCTCTACTCAAACCATAGCAACTGCTGTTGCCTCTTCCAATTCCATAAGTTGATCCTTCCTTGACTTTTATGCATCATCTCCTTGTGCTTTCTTCAATCTCCTATGAATGCTTTGGAAGGTAGGAAGATCAAAGTGAATGGGTAAAGTAGACTCAAAATCATATACCAATTGAAATGGAAAATATTTGGTGGAAGTCTTCATGGTTGTCCTTTACTCTTACAAAATTGCATGAATCCTCTTGTCCCAATGATGTTGAGCTCCCTCCATTTCTGCATCTTTGGCCAACATCATGCACAAGGTCTAATTGGTTTTCTCTACCAAGCCATTGGAATTTGGCTTATAGGATGTAGTTACTCTATGTGTGATAGAGAAATGTCGTAGCATGTTTGTAGTGATGCTCATTGTAAACTCCTCCTCTATCTAAAATCAACTCCAAGGGGCATCCAAACCTAGTGATAATGTGTTCATAAAGAAATCTACCAACTTCATCTTCATTCTTATCCCTCAATGGTCTAGCCTCAACCCACTTGGTAAGGTAATCAATAACTAACACAATATACCAATTGTTCCTTGGGGTTCTATTGAGAGGACCTACAAAATCAATTCCCCACTTCTCAAAAGGTCCTAGCAATAGAATTGATCTAAGTGGTGGAGTGGAAGTAGATTTTCTAGCAAAAGCTTGACAAACATGACAAGTTTTGCAACAATCAAGATAATCCTTGAAAATCTCTCTCCAATGGTAACCTGCATCTAGAATCTTGAAAGTAGTCACCTTTCTTGCAAAGTATCCTCCACACACTAAACCTTCATGAAACTCCTTTATGAGTAGGATAGACTCTTCCTTACGCACTGCTCTTCAAAGTAGACCATCTACTCCTTGGTGAAAAAGAATATCCTCCACCATTGTGTAAGGTCTAGATCTTGCTGCAAGGGCCTTCCTCTCCCTAGCAAGCATCCCTTCTGGATAGTTAGTTCTTGTCACAAAATCCACAATCTCCTTGTACTCCATTGGAACCTCTTGAGTGACTGAGATTATCATGAGCTCCTCATCCAGGAAGGAATCATCTAGTGGCTCATCTCCATCATGATCATAGGCCCTAGATAACAAATCAGCATTTGCATGTTTCTTTCTTGGCCTATCCTCAATGGTGTAGTCATACTCAAACAAGAGTATCATCTACCTTGCTAGTCTCCTTTCAACATTAGGCTTGTTGAAGATGTACTTCAAAGCCTTATGATCCATGAAAATGGTGGCTTTACCTCCAATCAAGTAGTATCTAAACTTCTTGAGACCAAAGATCACTAGCAACCCTCCTCTCTCCATGAAAAAGTTGTTCTTTTCTAGTAAAACCATTTGCCTACTAGCATAAGATATTGGATGTCATGCCCATCTTGGTCTAATTGACTAAGAGTGCATTCTATAGCAATATTGGAAGCATCAGTGTAGAGGATGAAAGACTTACTCCAATCAGGTTTAGCAAGAATTGGAGCCATAACAAGGGATTGCTTGAGCTCCTCAAAAGATTTGAGAGTCTCCTTGTCCTCCAAAACACCATGTAATCTACACCCTTCTTCATGTAGATGGTCAATGCATAAGCAGAATGAGAAGATAAACCTCCTATAGTATGAAACAATCTCCAAGAATTGATGTAACTTTGTCAAGCTTGAAGGGAATGGAAGGTCTAAGATTTTCCTCACCTCCTTAGGATCAATTGCTATTACATCCTTGGAGATGATGTGCCCCAAAATTAGACCTTCTTCACATCCAAAAATGCACTTCTCGGGGTTGAGTGATGCATTTGCCTCATCCAAGGGTTGCAAGACCTTGATTAGGTGCTCAAAGTACTCCTCCTTGCTCCCATAGACACAAAAGTCATCAATGAAGTCTCTCACAAATTTCCCAATGAAAGCTTTAAATACCTTGTTTGTAAACCGTTGGAATGTGGCTGGAGCATTGCAAAGCCCAAAAGGCATGACCTTGAAAGCGTAAGTTCTCCAAGGTGTGGTGAATGTGGTGAGTTTTTGATGCTCTAGTGCAATCTTAATTTGGTTATATCCATTATAACCATCTCCAAAATTGTACCTCTCATGACCTGCAACCTCTCAAGATCTCATCAATGGATGGCAATGGGTAGTAGTCCTTCTTGGTACTAATGTTGAGCTTCTTGTAATCCATACATACTCGGAGCTTGCCATTCTTTTTCTTTACAATGACAATTGGAGACACCCAATCTGAATTCTCTACAATCAAGATAAATCCAGCCTCCTTGAGCTCATCAATCTCCTCCTTCACAACCAAAGATATTGGTGGGCTCATGCGACGTTGCTTTTGGCAGATTGGTCTCGCATGTGACTTCACCTCTATCCTCCAAGGTGACTTCCTTCAAATCTTTGTAACTAAAAGCAAACACATGGATGAACTTGTAGAAAATCTCCTCAAATCTCACCTTCTCCTCCTTGGTAACATTTGGACCATACTTGAGGGTAGATAACCTCCTCTCTATCTCCTCAAGTGTCAATGGTGATTTATATGGGTCCTTCAAAACCTCTAGCTTAGGTGAAAAATCCATAGCACACAAGGGATACACATATGAATCAGATTCAGATTCATTCTTCTCCATGGAAGTCTCCTCTTCCATGCTTGTGTCCACACCTGAAGCTCCTTCTTCAGAATTTGATTCTCAATAATCAGAAGATGGTGTATCTAAATGTGAAATGTTGGTGGTGTTAGTCATAGGAACTATGACTCTATGTTTTGATGGCACAATCCTCAAGTACCCTTTATGCCATCTATCAACTATGCATGTTGCTCTCAACCATGACCTCCCAAGAAGTAATTCATAGCTTGAATCCTTCAAGATTTGGAAAGTTATGAGATTTTGAACTCCCATAATTGAAACTACCACTTTATCCATCACCCCTACTGGTCAAACTTGTTATTTTTTTGCCATGCTCACCATAAATGTTGAAGGCCTAGAGTGTATCATACCCAACTTCTTCATCAACTTTTCTAACATGGCATTCACTACTGATCCTCCATCAACCAATGCATCTTTGATGTTGTGACCATTCACTCTCACATCAATCTTGGAGGCATATTCACAACCCTCCCATGGTGCTAGCTTGGCATCCACCACCCCCATTGATATTGGAGCTTTTACCTTCTTTTTCCTCTTGCTCATTGTAGAACTCAAAAGACCTCTAAGTTCCTTTCTCAAAGTAGGATTCAAAGCAATCAGTTTGCTCACTATGATGTTAGCCTTGTAACTAACAACATCCTCCAAGACATTGTAGTTCCATTGTTGCTTTGATATCAAGAAGTCCTCTATCCCCAACTTCTTTCTTGGAGTCTTTGTTGTTGATGGTGTTGAGGTGTGAGTGCTTCTAGTGGACATAGGAGTATCCTTGCTAGGAGTAAATCCTTGAGAAGAGTGCACATCCTCTGCAAAATGAACTCTCTTCTTCTCTTGTGCCAAAAGCTCCAAATTAAGACTCTTGGAATTTGAGCACTCCTCCTTCTCATACTTGCTCTCAACCACATCTAAAGATGCTATCTCCTTACCTTTGTTTGGATTAGGAGCCACCTGGGTTGCAAAACCTCCCTCTTTCTCTCTATTGGCTCCCTCATAACTCTTTCTTCCATGGTAAGTGGAATTTGGACAATTCCTTTGGATATGGCCTCTTCCTTCAAAACCAAAACAATTTTTATCATTGAAATTGTTGGCTGGTTTACCTCCTCTATATGGATAGTTTCCATAACTCCTAGGCCCTCTCCCTACATTCTGGTCCACCTCTCTCTTCTCCCATAGTTGCACCACATTGATCTTGAGATCTGCAAGTTGTTCTATGATGGTTTGAAGTGTATCTTTTGGTGGAGGTGCAAGAACTGGAGCAACTTCTATTTGTGGTGTAACCCTTACAACCAAAGTATCAGAAGTTCCACCATACTTGTAGCCTTGAGGAGGATGCATAACCTCCTTCACCACCAAATCACTCTCATCTCCTTCCAAACTCTCATCCATATGAATGTGATCTTGATAGCTTAAACCTTGGAAGAAGGTTTCTCATATCTCACCTTGCTTCTAATTTGTGGTCTCAATCCTCCCACAAAATTCTTGGTGAGCATAGTTCCTATGCCAATCATAGTAGTCTACACATCATCCCCACCCTTCCTCAATATTATGCGAAATTTGGACTCTAACTTTTCCACTCTTTCCATATAGACTCTCACTTTCTCTCCATCTCCTTGCTTGAGAAAGATAACTTCACTTATCAATCTCTCATTACTCTCATATAGAAGGAAGTTCTCAATAAGTGCTAAAGTCAAACTCTCCCAAGACTCTTCTTGCACATCTCTCCTCTATCTCTTTTGGTATTTTGACTCATACCATGTAAGTGCTGCATCCTCAAAGAAATTTGGTAATAATGAGACCCACTCATTCTTCCTCCTCTCATTTTTTCCTATGCAAGCTCTCTTGAAGTCTCACACAAAGGTTTCAACATCTTCTCCATCCTTGCCAAAGAAAATCAAAAGTTTCCCCATCTTAACCCCTCACTATTTTTGTTTTCTCTCAATTTTTCTTTTTCTCTTTTCTTTTCTCTCACTCTATAACTAATACAGCATGTACATGACTAACAGCATTTGAGAGTAATCCACCCTAAGGAACACAAAAGGTTCAGGTTACTCCAAGATTTCTATAGTAACATCAAATCCTAGAGTGCATATTAATCAAACCTCATGCATAGTTCATCCATAAATTGAAAGATTATCTCCATCACTAATTTTGAGAATTAGCTGATGAAGGTGGTCCGTATTTCTATAGTTGCACTAAGACTCTCTCCAAGATCCTTGACCAAAGTCTCCAAAAGTGTTTTTACTCCATTACACTCATGTCTTATTGAAAGTCCTTCAACTCAACAAATCTCACATAACTCCTTAGTCTTAGATCTTCTCCCTCCCAATCTTGGTGAAGAAGGTCCAACATGCAAAACCAAGTCAAGTAATACTCTCCTTTACCTCAATCTTTTCCTCTCAAAGGTCAATGGACATGAACTTGCTTTATGTCTCTTCTCTCCACATAGAAAGCACTTAGACTCACTCGTTCCTCCAAGTGGTTTAGGTTTTTGAATCCTCTCAAGACTCTTTTCAAATTCTATTCTAAATTCTCTTTTCCTCAAATCCACCCGTATAATCAAACCTTTGGGGAACCTTGCATAATCCCAATTTCCACTCTTGATGACCATCCATGTTCCCAAGATGAATCGAAACATTCAAACATGCTTTTTGTTGCTCTCAAACGCCTCATGCATGATCTCTCAACTTTGCAGAATTGACACTTCCTCACAATGTCACTCAAATATCTCAACTAGTACGTCATAGTCTTCCAAAAATTTTCACACTTGATAAAAATTCTAAGGTGTCTCTCCTTGAAAAATTTTAGATCTTTTCATCAAGCCATTTGGCCTATACACCTTTCTATTCAACACACATATTTCAGAGTTGGTTTGAAAACTACACCCTTCAGTTTAAAAACTCATGACTCTCTATGCAAGAATTATCTCTCTCTAACTTTTGTGTCAACAGGTAGGATACAAAGAACTTAATTTTCTTGGAAAGTTTTAAGAAAATTGAAGAAGTGGCAGACTCTGTACAATTTTCTAGAGAGCATACAGTTGCGAGAGCAGTTTACCCTATCAACTTTTAAAAATTCTACCCTAATGCACATAGTAGTTCTCACAATAATTTCAAGTGTTTTAATTGAAAAATAACCCAAGCTATCATTTGTAGAAATTTCAAGTCCAGATCTCCAACTTGAGATTTTGCCCAAAATCACCTTAATCCCCAAAATTTGCAATCCACCTCACACAATCTTTCCAAATTCTCTCAAGTGTACAAGATGTACAAAATCACCTCCAAGACATCATAATGAACTATGGGGTATAAAAATAGGTCCAAGTTATCTAAATTATGTTCAGCCATCTCCTCTCCTTAAGTTCTCTCTAAGTGAGCTCTCATAGCCTCCTTCTGTCTAATATAGAATTGTACGCGGAACATTATCTTGCCTTCTAGAGAGGTCCCAACAACTAAACCAAAAATGTTAGCCGGCCTGTCTCTCACTCAAGATGAACCTTTGATGGTTATTATGGTAGCGCACCATGGACTAAGAAGGAAAGGAGCTCCAACTCCATCATACTCCTCCAAGGCTAACACTCCAAAACTCAAGACATTGCTCACTAACGAATTCAATGAAAGAGAGATAGTTGCAAATGAAAGGATGATGAGTACCTCCTCACCCCTAGTTTATATACTTGTGAAATAGTTATGCACCAAACTTACTAATTATTGGAGTAACTGAAGTTACTAGGCTAAAAGTCAAGTAAAGTCAAAAAGTATAAAAGAATATCCATCCACATGGGCATATCCCACTAAGCATGTGATCTTATCTTGACCCAACCACTAATTCAAGGATTCCTTCACATGGGCTATCCTTAGAGTATAGAAGAATCCAAAACAAAAAAGCTTGTGGGCCCAAGAATTCTCAACTCTTTCCTCAAAGCCAAACATCTAGGAATACCAAGTCAACACACTAGAATCCAAAATAGTGGTGCTCATCTTTTCCACTTCCTCTAAAGTAAGGTCCTCTCTATCTTTGCTATGACTAAATTTAGCTAGTTATGACTAATGTAGAACCATCCTTTATCCCTATATAAATAATATCTCTCAAGTACTAGTAATAACTAAATTAAATATCACAATACTACATACAAGCACAAATGGGTGTTACAGATCTGCTATTTTTCTAAATTCTTTGCCAAAAATTTGTTACAACATGTCACTCTCATCCAATGAGCTTTTGAGCAAGAGAGATGTTGGCAACAATACCAAACTGCATGCTAGTAAAATCTTACTTATGTCAAAGAAGTAATTCACATAAGCAAACTAAGAAAGATTATTCTTGAGCTAGACTCTACAATATCCAATTCAATATTTTCAATCCCACATCATTTTGAGTACCACTTCAATTCTCCAAGTAGACGTGATGTTTGGGAGGTAGTTTCAACTTTTCTCCCCAACATTAGTGACTTAGTCTACAACATTAGAGCAACCTTTTGGACTTCCTTAGAGAAAAATGCTTTATGGTGCAGACACCTACTAGCATGTGCATAAGACTCACATTGCTGCCTTCATCAACATGGCAATAAGAGGGTGGGATTTGTACACTATTGCTCATATGGGCAAGGGAACTTGACAATGGAGTAAAGTTTAGTGGAAAAGTGGACTCTCACATCCCCTACCCATTGTTCTTTTTGTCCTTTTCTTACTTGTTTCTTTTTCTTTAGCATGCAAATTTATCTCTCATCCCTAACAAGACCTTTGTACTCTTGTACTCTCTTTTCAAGCACCACAAGATTCATACACCTGGTTATTCTCTCTATATCTAACTCATAATTTATTTCTAGGTTTTTGATGATCTTGCATAAGGTTGGATTGGTTTTTAGCGCATTTATGTGATTGTCTCTCCCCTTAAATGCCAAAGTTTGGTTTCTTGTAATACTAATAGCTAGACATACTATCTAGAGATGGAAATTGGCTTGGTAACATCTAGAAGGATGTTATATACAATGGACCAAGTATTTTAGATAGAGTTGTCACCAAAAGAGTACTTCTACTAACAAGATAGGAGCCAAAAACACCTTGAAAAATTTTGAGTCAATTTTGGAGGTCTAAATTGATGAATTAGGTCTAAAAAATAGAATTTTTTTCATTCACTTCAAGGAAAAAGGCTTGCCTTTCCCCCCCCCCCTAATATTCATCTCATCTAGAGCTTTCTAACGGTACCTCACACATGCAATTCTATGTTTCCTACAAGAAGATTCCCTTTGATCAAACCCGTTTGACCAATAAGATAGGACAATGACCAACATGTCACCCATCCATAGAATTAATCTAAGGGTAGAGCTCATTGATATGTCACCAATCCAAGGATGGAGCTTCCTTTTGTGTGGATACTCTTTGCTATATAATAAAGACAAGATGCTTCTTTGGGGCATCAAAGTATTTGAGTGTAAAACATTATGTTTTCTCTCTTGTGTTTCTGTTGGTAGTTACCTGTCCTTGGAGTATTATAATGGTATCATAATAGGTGTTTTAATCCAAGAAAGTGGATCCTCCCTCTTGGAGGAACATTTTCTCCCCTCAAAATTGAGTTATTTTGAGTGGAGAAAATGTAATGCAATTGATAGATTGGGGGTGTTCTAGAGAGAGGATTGGATGGAGGTACATGGAGTAAAATTTCATGCACTCCAATTTCCATTCTTAAATCTATTCCATATCAAGATTAGGTACATCCAGTGTGAGCAAGTGAGAGCATATCTCATTTATCATTTTAGAGTAGAGTTCATGGACATGGTGATGAATTCACTAAACCCGATAATTCTACATGTGGTGGCATATGATAGAGAGTGTGATTTGACAATTTATATTTTTTTATGATGCAATAGATCTGAATGTTCTTAATCCTCTCCTTTCAACATGCAAGTAGAAATTTATTATGTGGTTCAACCAAAAGTGATGTTTAAGGATTTCATAGTCTACAATTTTGGTGAAGAATATTATCAATGAGTGATAGCCTTTGAGGCTGCAATAGTCCATACCCATTCTCAAGTGATCATATTAACCCTCTTTTGAAGTAGGAAGTAATGATTGAGTGTTTGCCATTTGTACAAATCATGGAGCTACATTTGTAGGATCTAATGCAAGGAATACAAGGGATGTTGAATGAGTTTTGGGAGATCAAGATGACAATAGATCAAAGTCAAGTACATATCTTCAAGAATGATCAGTTAATGCATGAAGAGGAACCATCCCAAAACCCAACACTAGTGGTCAAAGTACCTAGAGAGTTACTCATGCCAATGACACCAACAAAGGTAAACAACAAAGCCACCTTGTTACTACAAATGAAGAAGATGTGCAATATCAAGCCTTACAAGGGACAACATCCCATGGGAATAGTGGAAAACTAGATTTCAAGAATGAATGATACTTTTGATTATTCATAATTGAGATCACTAATCATTCCGCATGTCTATTTGCATGTGGGTACTTGATTGATAAAGCCCTTATATGTTTGGGAATGATCATTGTTTGCAAAAGGAAGAAAGATCACTTGGATGGCAATGCAAGCAAGGTTACTCAAGAATTTCCAATCTGGGGATTTTGTGTAGATGGCCCAAACTTGACTATGGGGGTTGAAGTAGAAGAATAACATAAAAGAGTGTATGGAGGTATTTCTTGATCTATAGGTCATTATAGCCGGACATGAGTCTAGTAGAAGCTCTTGAAATTTTCAAATGGGGATTAAAAGAGCAAATTCATGAAGAGATAATGGTAGAAAATCCTTGCACTATTTTTGAAGCCATTGCCTATGTTTAGAGAATAGCAAGGGTGCTTGGAGGAGGTAAGAGGTAGTCCCAATGCAACATTATCAAGTTGAGACACCCCATTTTGGTGGACCAATTCCTATGGAATTGGACAACATTCAATTCCAAGACTGAGAAGCACAACCACTCTAAGAAGAATACGGATGGATCAAAGAAAGGAGAGATGGAGTTCCATGAGGAGAAGGGGCAACATAATAGATTTTTACCGAGTTGAGCACATAGTTATCAATTATTGTGCTTGTCATCCTAGAGGCACTTGGCGTCCATACAAGTGACCTTTGAATCACATGGAGAGATGAATTAAAGAGGAGGATAATGAAATCACATCAAAAAACAAAGATTGCTAGTAAATGTACCTTACTGCCTAACTTTCTCAATGGAGAAGACTAAAGTAGAGGGAGGAAGATAAACAATTGGGCATATAATTATCAATTGTTGTGCTCATCATCCTAGAGGCCCTTGGCATCCATAAAAGCAACCTTTGAATCACATGGAGAGATGTATTGAAGAAGAGGATGTTGAAATCACATCAAAAAGTAAAGATCACAAATAAATGTACTCACGGCCTCACTTTCTCAATGGAGAAGAGTAAAAGTAGATGGATGAAGAGGATAAGTGTGCAAAGATGGAGGAAGATAAACACACAATTGATTGTTGTAAATGGAATCCTAGAAAGCATAAGGTGAGAGTATTGATAGACCCTAGAATAATAAAGAATTTCTTGTCTTGCTCTATTTCAATAAGGTTGAAGATTGAACTAGAGAAGGATTAGAATGACAAAGTAGAGGTACCTAATGGTCAGAAAAAGGGAATTGAATTGCTACCTAAAAAGGTAGCACTCTCTATAAGAGAGTATTAGGAAGCAATTATGGCAAGTGATGTGGTTAGCTCATTATGATGCAATCTTAGGCATGTCGTGGATGGAGCACTACAACTTCACAACTGATTGGAGAAAGAAAGTAGTGAGAACTAGCCAATTCAAGATCTTTGGGGGTTAAAGAAAGATCACAAAGGAAAGAACTACCTCTCTATGTCATAGGGACCACATCTATTGGTAAGACAAATAGATGTTTCATGGGTCAAATAAGAGAATTCCAAAGTGTACAACTTAATCAAAACATTCTTGGGAAATTGAAAGATGTGATCAATGAGTTTCAAGATGCCTTCTTGGATGATTTACCCTCAAGATTATCACCAAAAGGAGATAGATCATAAAATCAAGATACTTCTTGGGAACACACCTTCTTGTAAGGCCCCATACTTACTATCATCTCATGAGTTGGAGGAGTATAAGGCTCAAATCAAGGATATGCTACAGAAATGGTTAATCCAGCCCAATGTATGACTATATGGAGCTCTTGTCTTATTTGTGAAGGAGAAGGATGGGACAATGCGCATGTGCATCGACTACCAAAAACTAATAAAAAAAATGGTGAAGAACAAATACCCATTACCTTGCATGGATGACCTATTTGATCAACTCAATAAGCAAATCACTTCACCAAACTTGATCTACAGAGCACTTATAACCAAATCAAGATTGTGGAGGAAGACATACATAAAATTGCCTTTCAAACAAGGTATGGTCACTTTGAGTACTTGGTGATGCCATTTGGCCTCACCAACGCTCAAGCCACTTTCATGAGTTTGATGAATTACATATTTTGTCCATACTTGGATAAATTTGTTATCATTTCCCTCAATGACATCTTATTCTAGAGAAAGATGAGCACAAGCAACATCTACAATAATTCCTCTAGATTCTATGACATAATCAATTGTATGACAAAATCTCAAGTGAGAGTTTGCAAGTCTGAAGTAGACTACTTGGGGCATAGAGTAAGTATAGAAGGTATCCAAATGTTAACAAATAAAATAGAGGTAATTCAGAAATAGAGTGCTTTAGAAGATCAAGTTCAACCCAAGAGTTTTGACAAGGTTTTATCATCAATTTTTCAAAGACTTCTCCAAGGTCTCACAACCTCTAACGGCACTACTTGGCAAGGAGAAGAAGTGGATGTGAAGAATCACACAAGCATTGACCTTTTGGGAATTAAAAGATACACTACTACATGCACCAATCTTGAAATAGTATGACCCAAGACGTCCAATCAAGCTGACTATAGATGCATTAAGCATTGCAACAAGAGCAATCCTACAACAAGAATAGAATGATAGATGACACTCAATTGCATATTTCTCTTCAAAATTCATTGTTGGAAAAATGCAACTATCACACCACTAAGCGTGAAGAGTTGGCCATTGTCCTTGCAACCAAGCATCAAAATCACTATCTTGGCAAGAAGGCATTTGAAGTGGAGACAAACCACAAACCGCTAGTCTACCTTGAGACATAGGAAGATCTATCTCATCAAGAGATTTGGCAGGCAGAGTAGAGACAACAATTCAACATGACCATCACATATGTGGAAGGCAAGAAGAAACTTTCAGATACATTCATCCGGATGCTTACGGCAAAAAATTTGGTAGTAGAGGTCAAGATGAACCCAAAATTCTAGCCAAGGATTCTTGTTGCTACAAGAACTAACCCACAAATTGGAGGAGCTCAATCCTCCAAAGGCATAACCAATATCCAAGGACTCACCTTTTGTTATGGCAAGTTATGGATCCCGGAGGCCACAAACATAGGAACCATAATCCCAACAAAATGTCATGATTCCACCATTACAAGTCATGTTGGAGTGGACAAGACCTTAATGCATTCAAATGCCATTACTATTGGCCCAAGATGAGCAACAATGTGATGGAGTATGTTGATCAAAGTTGTTTACTATGTCAACAAAATAAGCTTCTAATCAAGCTCCCACCAGACTCCTTCAACCCCACCCTACTCCTACACAACATTGGGAATAAGTAAGCATGGATCTGGTTTGTGAATTGCCCAAGACCACCTCAAGGTTTGACTCCATTGTAGTCTTTGTTGACCAACTTAACAAGATGATTCATGTGCATCTTACTACCAAGGGATATGATTGCCCCACATCAATTGTATTTAGATGTAATCTTTTCTCACCATAGCTTGTCTTGAGTGCTCATCACTAATAGAGGCACTCAAAGCACTAGTTTGTTTTGGGAAAATTTCTTTAGAATTTTCAAAACTAAATTGTCCCTATCCACAACTTATTATCCACAAACTGATGGACAAATAGAGAAGGCTAATTGCACTATTAAGGCAATGCTTTAGCACTTCACCTCAAATGAGCAAGAGAGGTGGACACCTTACTTCCATTGGTGGAATTTGCCTACGGTAATTCAGTGAATGCATCCACATAGGTCACACCATTCTTCCTCATGTATGGAGAGCATCCTTTCACACCTTCAAGCTTGATGAAGATCCACCCGGTGGTTACCAAGGTTGATGTTACCAACACTTTTGTTTCTAAAATCCAACAAGGTGCAGAGAACACCAAGCACAAGTTGCAAGGTATGTCCAAGATAGTCTAAAATCAAGGTATGCAAATGTAGATGCATACCTTAATAAGCCCAACATGCAGATGCAAATTGCCATCACATGGAGTTCAATGTTGGGAATCAATTCTAGTTGTCCACAACCAACCTCACATTAGTTGGCCCTTTTAACCTTAAACCTCATTTTATTGGGCCTTTTCCCATCCTTCATTGAATCGGCACAATGGTCTACCACCTCAAGCTACCACTACACATGAAAATCCATCTAGTGTTTCATGTTTTTGTACTACATAGATATGCATCCTGACTACCGCACTTTCTTCCATACAAGAAGTAAGACTTTCTCCAACACTCATTGATGGCACAAAGGAATATGAAGTCAAAAGCATTCTCCAAAAGCTCATCCATGGTACTCGCCATCCGTATGTGGAATATCTTGTACATTGAAAAGGGTGCCAATTATATGAGGCAACATGTAAGCTTGTTACCAACTTGACCCATGCACTAATGTTAGTGCACTCTTTTGAACAATAGCTT
This sequence comes from Lunularia cruciata, assembly GCA_948567375.1. Classification (NCBI taxonomy): domain Eukaryota; kingdom Viridiplantae; phylum Streptophyta; class Marchantiopsida; order Lunulariales; family Lunulariaceae; genus Lunularia; species Lunularia cruciata. Next base: position 17,607,209 of record OX419760.1, read on the forward strand.
CACATTGAAGACATTATCTCTTAAAAAGGGAGAATTTGTAATACTAGTAGCTAGACATATTATCTAAAGATGGAAATTGGCTTGGTAACATCTAGTAGGATGCTATCTATGATGCACTAAGTATATCAAATAGAAGTATAACCAAAAGAGTATTTCTACTAATAGGGTAGGAGTCAAAAACACCTTGAAACTTTAGAGCCAATTTTGGAGGCCTAGATAGATGAATTAGGCCTCAAAAATAGAAAAATTTTGTCATCCAAGGCAAATGGCTTGATTTCTCCCTCTCATTTTTCATCTCATCAAGAGCTTTCCAATAATATCTCGCCCATGTGATTCTAAGCTTCCTATGGGAAGATCACTAAAGATTACTTCTGGTCAAATTTGTTTGACTAACCAGATAGGTCAAGGACCAAGATGTCACCCATCCAGGAACTAATCTAAGCGTGGAGCTTATTGACATGTCACCAATCCATGTATCTGATCCAAGGGTAGAGTTTCCTTTTGTGGTGATACTCTTTGCTATAAATATAGACAAGGTGCTCCTTTGGAGCATCAAAGTATTGAGTGTGAAGCTTTGTTTTTTCTCTCTTGTGTTTCTCTTGGGGGTTCCCCTATTCTCAAAGAATTACATTTCTCCTTTCTCTTTGTTATTTTCCAATGCGTTCCCTTGGGCCTAGTACATTCTAGAGTTGCTCATTTGTTTGGTTCATCTCATTTTTATCAAAGGAGGTATCTCTTGTTCACTCCATAACCATTGGAGATGTTTCTTATGTCCAATCTCACCTACCATTTGTTTACAACTTCATTGCTCATTTGCATCCTACTTGTCTTTCAAACAGTATGCAATAGGTGGTTGTGAGATGGTTATTGCAAGCATTTGAGCTTCCTTGGATATCCATCTTGATTTTGTGGTTATCCAAGTGGATATCTCAAATACCTTCAATATCATTTCTCATCTAACCTTGTTTTATTCTCTTAGTTTGGTAAGAGATCAAATTCACTCTTGATCTACTTTGTGCATACATTTTATGGCATCAAAATACAATTTTTGTATAGCCACCATACTGTTAAAGAGAAGGTCACATATTTGACGTCTATCTAGTGTACACATCAAAGAGATTCCTTGGGAGGTCATTATTTGCCATATCTCACTACACTACTTTTATGGGAGGTTGCAGCCGCTTTCCCCTCATGTTTTCAACTCTCTTAAACAATACACATACCTTGGGCAGTGAGGATGTAGTTTGAGCTATGTTAAGTTTAAAGCTCAGTCTAGAGACCTTAATTTTATGAGTTGAGATGTGTAAATGCAAGGTCTAGAATCCACATAATACCCTTCTTTCCTCAGACTTCCCACAATGATTATAGTTCCTTGAAAGAAGTTTGAAGATATTAAGGGTGTTTTGCTCTTTCCTAAGGAAGAATAATTTTTGCAATTCATTTATTTCATACACCTTGGTTCAAGCCATAGCCCATGCTCATCTACTCCCTTGTTTGAGGAACATCTAGTTAGCCTACTCAATCCTCATAAGATGCTATGTCCCTAGAGTCTCCTATTTGGCACATATGTTCCCACCCATAAATGTACTTGTTCTCTATCTATAAGCCTTTGATAGCACTATATGCTATACTTTCTCCACTTTATTAGGGTCATGTATGATCCCATTTTATCAAACAAGAGGTATAGACTACTTATAACTCTCTTCTTATAGCCATGGGAAGCTACAACCTCATATTGCATGAGGTTACTGCACCAATAATACATCTAGAAGCATGGACACTAGTGACTTCACTAATGGTAGATAGTTTCTTACACAAGGGTTGTCCTTTTTATTGGCACCAATCATGACAGTCAATTTCTGCACCTATGCATTCCAAACTTATCTTTGGTTAACTTGTGATCTACTACTAGGTCTTGCATGCACAATACTCCCACAAATTGTTGACTTTATGTCCCTAGATTCTAGGAAGCCTTAGGTGGATCTTAGTGAGCATATGCACACTCACACCTTACAAGCCTCATCACTAATTCATTTATACTTGAAAAAGCTAGGATTCCTATCAAGAGAAAGGAAACAGAGCTTGGCTTCATGCTTCTTGATTGATTGAGGACTTTTGGTTCACTTTGGAGAAATTTACCACAACACTCCACTTATGATTGAGATTACTGCATCAAACATGTATTAGGGCTACTCAACCAATGTGCATTATGTTCTATATACAAAACACATAACATCCATATTTTATCTTGTGCCATAAGTGGAGAGCTCACCAGAGTGCACGATGCAATATAGGATACAATGCCTCATATGTTGTGATCCACACATTCCCATGTTTAGATTAAACAATGGTTGGACGTATTAAGATCACCTCCTTGATTAGTGCAAGTAGACATTGTCTCACTCCTGGATGGTCTACACCTCTTGTTTGACATGGTGGCAAACCCCCTGTGACTAAAATCATTGGCTTGAGTAGGTATGCAAACAAGAGCTGCAACATCATTTCTGCCAAAAGCAGGACCATTATGCACCATTTCTCTCCTTCAATAACTTAGATCCTTTGGCAATGCCTTATTTTGGCTATCTCAATAATCACTTTGATGATCTCCTTTGTGATGCAACATGAGGTTCTTTATGTTTATAATAACACAAGCTCATTAAAATATTCTATATAAGATAAATTAGTATAATATTTATTATCAATATTTTGAGGATAATAATTTTGGGTACTAAAACTAACAATACTAGATTGAAAAAGACTACAAAAACTTAAAATCTTGGGAAATAAGAGGTTTGATTTGATATTGATTTCATCATATAATATAACATGAAGAAACTATTAAATGAATCAAGATAGTGATCAAATAAAAAATAATTTTTTTTAATAATATAAGTCATTTATAATTAATTTATAATTATATTTAAAGGAATTATTTCTCCCCTAATTATTAATTTTTACATACTATCAACAATATTTTGAGAAAGCACCTCAAGTATTAATATCTGAATTGTTACACCTAGTGTTAGAACTTATAAGTTTTCCCCGGATTCATGAGGGGTCTTAAAATAGCTAAATCTGAAATTCCCTACTGTTTTGGTGTTGATTTTTGGAAATATATTCTACGTGCAGCTATCTCATGTTTAGCTACAATATGGCACTTCAAGAATAGGTATTATGGGATATTTACGATAGTAGCAAGGGGTCTCGTAAAATTGCCAAAAAGGTCCCATAAAAAGAATAAGATAAGAAAAAGGAAATGCACGTAAATTAATTTATGGCTCTAGAGGTCATTTCCTTTTTTACTTGATTGATTCAGTTTGCCTGATTTTTAAAGTTTTGGGATAATCATGCCAAGATGAAAGGACTAATCTTAATAACTTGTACCATGTCAATGAGGGGATGCCACTTGGAAGATGACAAAATAAGCTAGGGGTTTATGTGTTAAAATGTAGTTTATTTCTGACTAACATTTATACATAAATGTAGATGTTGAAAATGTTATACCCAAGCCCAAAAAATTCTGAAATTTTTTGTACTCTTTTTGATTTCATTTTCTCTCTCTTTCTATTCATACCCCATTGCAAATTGTGGATATCAAGAGCTCTTGAGTGTGATATCATCCATCCACTCTCCTTCTTGAAATTCCTTAAAGAGCACAAAAAAAGCTCAAATGGAGGAACATTAAATTAAAATAATAATCTTCACATCCTTATTACCAAATCTTGAATTGTTTAAAATGAATCACCAAATTTCATTGATATCCATTATAGAACATGAAAAATGCACCAATAAAAGATCTCCAAAATTTACTGTATGATCACTTTTTGGTTAAACATGAGAAGTGATTCCTTGGGCCAATGAGTGAAGAAAAAGTATGCAAATAATAGCCTACGTACATGAATTACATAAATCCACATGTGAATAGAGGACAAATGCATAGAAGAAAGTCTAGGCAAGAAAAAAAAACTCTATAAGCAGTGGAAATACATAGTGGAAAAATAGATTCCCCATCATGACCACTTATTTTGTAAACTATGATAACTGATTTCTTGAGTCAACAGGTGGAAAAAAGTTATACAAAAAATAGACTAGATACATGAAATTATTAAAGTAGCAAGAGAGTAGAAGGAAAAATGCATAGATGATAACCTAACCAAGAAGGAACTCTATAATGGATAGAAAACTATAATAGATTCTCTCTCATGACCACTATTTGGTAAAACATGGTTAGTGACTTCTTGGGCTAATGAGTAGAGAAAAATTATAAAAAATAGGCTAAATACTGAAATTAAATAGAAGGAAGTGATATTTTCACACCTTGCTACTTAGTTTAAGTTTCCCTCCAAGTTAGGTTGTTCTAAATTAGTGGATGAATGACCTACTTTATCTAATTTACATATCCATGCTAAAGTTTGGCAATCATGAAAACTACTCAAAGTATGCTTCATCACAACCCCGGTGCAACTCTTCAAGGTGTGAAGACTCAATTTCTACTATAGGCAAAGAGTGTACTAGCTTTGGAGGCTTCATTCATCAATGTACGCTTGCATTCTAGCTATTCTTGGGCAAAATATTGGGGTTAACACTTTAAAGAAGGAATCAAATTGTTATCAACTCCATTGCTAAAAAAATTCCCTTTTTTTTAATATTCTTGCCGATCTTTTACTGATTTTCCAGTACCAATATACTTGTTATATTGTGTCATTGAGTATCTCTCAAAGGAACAGAATGTGCCAAAAGGCGGAGAAGATTCAGAATCACGCCAATCGTGTATAGGCTGCATAAGTATTGATAATACTTATGCAGCCTCAATTTTCTCCTTTTGATCTCTTCTGATGTATCCACTTCATCTCCAAGCGTTATACTACCAAAACAAGTGAAATTAGTTAGCTCTTTACTCTCAAGTATTGATAATACTTATGCAGCCTCAATTTTCTCCTTTTGGTCTCTTCGGATGTATCCACCTCATCTCGAAGCCGTATACTACCAAACCAAGTGAAATTAATTAGCTCAACATCCAAACATACTTTCCATTCTATTCACATAAGTGATCTAATTTGGAATGTCCTTTCCATCGTCAACAGAAAAATTAATGGTACTATTGTATTGATTCAAAATGATATCTTTGTTGGACCATTCTCCACAACCAAATAAATGAGCATATCACTTGCCAATTTCTTGAAGTCACATATGTTGAGACTTAACCTTGATAGTTATGAACTTGCTAAGGGACCTTAATTATAGGAAAGTAGAATTATTATACTTCTTAAAAAATTAAAACATACTACTCAATAAATATCAATACTTATACACATATCTTAAAATTAAGCTTTGCATTTAACACCTCCTTATCTTAAGCTAAAATAAAAAGGAACATAGTATTTGATGTTGTTTTCTAGAGATGAGTTCTCCTATCAATATTTTGGAAGTAAAGAACAATTTACACCATGATACTTAATTGACAATAAAATACTGGAAACAAGTTAAGGATAAAACATCCCTTTAAATCCAAGAATAGTTGTAAGGAGTTACCATTCAACTGTTCATGGTTATTGTTTGATTTCAGAGCATGCTTTCAAGTTAATTGAGTTTAGACCAATGACACATCCTTACTCGTCAAGGTAGATTTTGAATTTTTTTCCCCTCCATACAAAGGTAATCAAAACTTATCAAAAGACATTAGTTTACTCCAAATCCTAATTTCACCACCTCTCGTAACTTGAATTTGAGCCTCTCACTGAGTATGATATTCTGTAACTCTTTGGTCAAATAGATCAACCATGAGTTAAATAATTTTTTATAAGTAAAAGTATCTTTTTTTTTGAGACTGTAAGAATCCTTGATTGATGTTATCTGGATGACTGGAGTTAAATATTTCTCTCATCTTAATTTTTTTCTGGTATTTATTTAAATTTTATTTCTGGTATTTATTTATTTAAATATTTTATAATATATGTGTTTGGCCTGAAACAAACCAAAATTTGCAAACACTCTCTCTTTTAAACCAAAAGGAATATATATCCAACTAGGATAGAATTTATTTTCTCTTGTAATGTTTTTGTCAATGTCTATATATAAGATTAGAGATCATTTCACTTGTTGCTCCAATCTCTTTATACAAGAATAGAGATCATTTCATTTGTTGCTCAAAATCTTCCATTAGATTATAATATAATGATATTTGCATCACATTTTGAGATTTTGAGACCATACTTATGATGTAAAATTGAACTGAAGACTAACATATTAAGCATCTAATTTGTTCAACTGAAGACTAAAATATTAACCATCTACATTGCCAATTTGTTCATCGTTGTGTTTATTTGTGTTAGGCAATGACTTAATTTTCTTGTGCATTTGAATTTGTCCATTTCATGTCCTACAGTACAAGCAAAACGTAAAGTTCTAAGACACACTTATAAATCTCAACTAATCCTGCTTTCTAAGTAGGGAGCATTATACATAAAAGACACTTTAAGCACATGGCCTCTAACTTCACAAAGTAACCATAGTCTAAAACCAAACCAAGAGTAGAATGATAGAATTACATAGAAAATAAATATAAATTTCTCAATTTTATTTAGATTTATAAACTTAGTTTAAAAATTACAATAATTCAATAGTAAAATGTTTTAGCATATATATTTTTCCTTCAATGGATCATAAATCTCAAACATTGCACATCATCTTTACAGAGAATTCTATTTCTTTGCAAATATTATGAATCGGAATTTGAAAATCCTATAGTACATCAAAATATACAATTTAGAGATATCATTTCTTGCTTGATATATTTATATAGTATATTTTATACCTCGAAGGCTGCTATTTATTCACATTGGATATCAAAGAAACTATCTAACCACAATCAAGGAATACTAATCCACAATGATTAATGCTAGACTTAAAATTTCATCTAAAGTACCATATTCGTCTTATAAGGAGGACTAGTAAGTTTAATGACCCTATTTTTTCTTATGCTAGAACCCTTTTAATAAAATAAAATAAAAGATGCTATAATGAGGAATAATTTTCTCCTCCTCTCCTTTTGGAAGTCCTTGCTAGAGCAACAAGCTCCTATCCCTTATTTGTTGGGGAATAATATTCTGTTATTATCTCAAGTTGCTTGATAGCCTAAGTACTCAAGTAATTACTCCTAGAATAGTAAAGTAATTATTAAGACATATTTACAGATACAGATTTCATCTCATCCTTCTCCTTTCCTATTAAAATGTACCGGGTTTGGCTTTAGATTTCTACAAAGTATCCATATTTGAAGATGGGCAAGGTGGTCCTTGTTAGAACATCCCTGTTATAAGGAAATTGAAAATCATATCATATCGTATTTAGATCATATTCAATATATGTTTCCTTCAGTGAGAAGTGATTGCATTCAATCATACATATTCCATCTCCTCCAAATATAGTCTTGCTTGCATAACTAATCTTAGATAGCCCGTGGATAAGCAGTAGTAGACTTTAGAGGAATTTTGCTACGAATATGTGGAATACTATTCTTCAAAGTAACAAATCAACCTCTTTTCCTTTATTGTCCACCTCCACAACAAGAGTACCTTACCAGTCATTTCTCCTATAGCCACAAGAACAATTATGATTCAAAATATCTAGTTAATAATACCCACTTAGAAAAGTTCAAAATCTTCCATTCAATATGCTGGTGAGAGTAACATATCGCACCAGATTATTTACTGGAAGATAAGAGCTGATCAAAATATGGAACTAAGTAAATCCAAGTAACTTTTCTACTTCGCGGATTGAGGGGAGTCGAATACCCCGTCCGTCTATTTTTGAGTTTTAAAATTACGGTCTGGTTCTTCCTTGATGTTTGAATCTGTATTGTTATTGAGAGCGATTCGTGTACGCCTTGCGCTTCCTGCTCACACTCTTAGGAGGTACAACTGCGTCAAATATTTGTATGTCCATGAGTAAAACTATCAATGGATAAATATATATTGTTGCGTGATCATTTGGAGCAGGGGTTGCGAGCCTAATTTATTATGAAATGGCCAACAGTTTCAGCCTTGCGACCGTACTTCCCATATATGACAGATACTTGAGTCTAGGTTCCGTGCCAAGTCATGATAACATTCAATAAAGATTGATATAATGACGAAATACAAATGTACATATAGTACCCACATCCTTCTTGTGTTCTATGAGGTCGGCTTCTCTCATATAGCACGCAAAGGAAAACTACGAAGACCGCATATATACCTTGAGATACTTGAGTCTAGATTCCGTGTCAAGTCATGATAACATAATAAGATTAGTATAAGAACGAAGTACAATATATATATATATATATATATATATATATATATATATATATATATATATATATATATATATATATAATAATACCCACACGAAAACGACGAAAAACAAGAGAGGAAAGCATGCAAGGGAGGATAACAAGAGATTGGGATATATACCTTGAGATACTTGAGTCTAGATTCCATGTCAAGTCATGATAACATTCAATAAGATTAGTATAAGAACTTAGTACTATATATATAAAATATCCAAACGAAAAAGACGGAGGAAAGAAAAAGGTAAAGCATGCAAAGGGAGGATAACAAGAGACTCGGAGAATATTCAATAAGGTTAGTATACAAATGAAATACAATACAAAACGAAATACACTATATATGTATATATATATATATATATATATAAATACCCAAACGATAACGACGGAGACGAAGAAAAAGGAAAAGGCATGCAAAGGGAGGATAACAAGAGACTGGGAGAACCTGCAGCAGCTGCTGTCCCCATATGCAGCCGATCGCGATCGAATATCGGTTGCCATTTCAAGGCGCTTTTTGCTGTGTTCTTCGACGTGTCTAACACGACGGCCGAAGCGATCACTCTCGTACAAATCGCTTTAGATTCGTTAGCCTGTAGTCTTTCATTTCAGATCTTTTATTGGCAAAGAGATTTATAAAAAAACGTTCGTTGTGTGATTCTTTCCTCGGGAATGAAAACATGTTAAAAACCCATTTCCAACTGGCGGTTGTCGTCTTCTCCGTCGTCCCCATCTTTAGTGTCTACCGTACGACGTTAAACGACAATCATATTTTAAAGGTCGTCCCTGTTCCTAAGTATCTACCATGCGATGTAATCGTATTTTAAAGATTTGTCAGACAAGAACGAGCAATATGGAAACTCTTTTCCCGGCTTCCGTAGGCTGAACGTTCCTATATCTATGTTCGCGGAATCAGGGACGTGCACTCGAACCTTAAGCGTCTCGAGAACTTGAGGTCTACTTCATGTACAGAGCGCTATGAAGCGAGTACTTCAAGCCGTAAATATTGGGTTACTGCAGCTCTCAACTTGAATTTTGTGCAGGAGCTGTTGAATACGTGAAGTCGTCCTGAGCGAGCTGCGGTCGATAAGAATCAGATTCTAGAAAAATTCGAAGAAATGGAGTGCAAGGGATGGGCAGCAAGAGATGCGTCTGGGCATCTTGCCCCTATCACTTTCAACCGAAGGTACTTCTATCAGCTTTCGTACATCGCAACACATACAACTGATATGTATATAATCTAACGACGAAATGTTACAACTCCCTTTTCATTATTTGAACGTTCGTTCATTATTGCGTGGTGGTGGGCGGACATTTCGTTGTCACTGACCTTCTTTCATCTGAGTATTGGTAGTACTCTTTGCATGTTCCGCTGTCCAGATTTCTTGGAGGAGCCATGAATCTTAAGAATCAGTCGTTCTCATTAGACGATCGTCTACAATATTGCTTTACGAACCCGACTCTTGCCTTACTTGCCCCGAAATTGTAATTTACGGGACTCGGAGACATTGATCGAGATCTACGCATGCTGCGTTCGAATCAAAACTTGTGCATTCATGATTGGTAGGAGTTTCTTGATAAGATGAGTCTCACATGTAAAAGAGATAGCAATGTTCTATTCTTTCGGTTCAGTTCGAATCGATTTGTATCAGGGATATCCCTGATTCAACTCGGGGTTCTGAACTTGGCACAAGGCAAGTTCAGAACCCCAAGTCTTGTTGTTGTCTGAACGTTGAGCTGATTTAGGGATTCAATGTATAGGTTGTGTACAATTTCTTCGGTCCTGCGTTGAAGCGTTTCCTGTTGAATTATCTTAGACTTGCTCTGAGTTTGATTTGTCAGATTTGAGGAGTTGATAATGACCACGTGCACTACAGTTTCTGGTACAGTTTATGTAGGACCTCTATTTTCGTTGTCTTAACTTCTGAAATATTGTAGATACGAAGGACACTTGATGAATTTCAAGCTTTCGCTACTTTCCATGATGCCAATAAAGAGTGGGAATACATAAGTCATTGACAATATTACGCCATCGAATTCGATAAGGCGCCTCATGACCATCTCGTTATTCACGTCTGTATCCCTGATTACAGGACGCCTGGCCCTAAGGATGTGACTTTCAAAGTACTTCACTGCGGAATCTGTCACACCGATCTGCACCTAATAAAAGACGAGTGTGGAGTTTCTGTGTACCCCATCGTACCTGGGTATGTACAAATTTCGACTTGGTGGTTTACAAGGGCATGAACCTTTCAAGAACCTCTGTCGGTCTTTAAAGTACTTGTGTTTGCTGAAAGCTAATTGATAATGGGCTAAACTCCTCGACTGCCGCTCTAGCTTCTGCCTACTTCAAATTAGGTCTTGATAACTGCGTTGGTTGGGTTCCTTGAATCTGTGCGGTACTAGATCTATCTTTGGTAAGGGTAATAAACAAGGTAAAGGGCTTAAATTTCTGTACAGAAGGTCAAGACCAAGAATATTGGATAGGAATCTACTGTGAACAAAAAGAGATTCTTCATCTCCCTAACTTGTTTTACGAAGTCCATCGACCGAATCAAACTTTTAGTAATTTGAGGACCTGCAGGTAAACACTTCAGGGGACAGCAACTTATGATCTGTATATTGCAGTCACATCCCAATCAGTTTTAGTGTGATTCGGAATTCCTCACAGAAATTCAAAGACGGTGCAAGTGTTATGCGGCAGAATAGATGCAGGGTCTCCCGGCGAATAAACTTTTCTATGTACGGTCATAATAGAAATGTTATGCATTTGTTTGTTCTTACAAGGTTTGAATCTACAGGCATGAGGTTGTGGGGGTCGTGAGCGAAGTGGGATCAAAGGTGACAAAGTTCAAACCTGGCGACCACGTGGGAGTGGGATGTATCGTAAACTCTTGCACAACTTGTGAGGCTTGTGGAAAGGGTTTGGAACAGTTATGCAAGGGTGTTATTACAACTTACAACTCAAAGGACGTTGACGGTACAATCACTTGCGGGGGCTACTCCAATTTCATGGTCGTTACTGAAGAGTAAGTTCTGGGGCGATGCTAGATCATGAAATCTGGCAATATCTACAACATGAAAGAGCAAACTATTCTAGAATCTTTGTTATCGTAAAGGACTGTAGCTTGTATCGCATACGTATTGCAGTAATAGATTTCATGTAAGACTTTATCTCAAACTTTCTCAAAACTTCTAGTGCGTTAAGAGTACGTAATTATTAATAGCACGCACACGTTATCTGACTGCTGTGTTTATTCCGCAGTTTCGTTCTGAAAATGCCAGAGAATCTGCCTTTAGATGCAGCTGCACCTCTTCTGTGTGCTGGTATTACAGTGTACAGTCCTATGAAATCTTATGGGTTGGACGCTGGCGGAAAGAACTTTGGTCTGGTAGGTTTGGGAGGGCTTGGTCATGTAGCTGTGAAAATTGCAAAAGCTTATGGAATGCGTGTTACCATCTTGAGCACATCGCCTAGCAAGGAAAGGGAAGCGAGGGAGAGCTTGGGTGCTGATGATTTCATTGTCAGCAAAGATGAGAAGCAAATGAAGGTGTGTTACTTTTTCAACATGCATTTGTTCAATCGTCTGCGAGATGTTGATCTTATATGCAAATAAAATCAACTATACATATCAATCGTATCATCTGGAGATAAAGTGCGTTGTTGCCCGGCAGATGCTGACTTTCTTTCTGTCTTTGCTGTCCAGGCAGCAGAGGGAACCCTAGATTTCATCATTGATACGGTTTCTGCCAAACACTCTTTGGACCCTTATATTACCCTGTTGAAGGACGATGGGAAACTTATACTGGTCGGACTAGCTGGTAACGAGGTTCAGTGCGGATCAATGGGTCTTATACTAGGTAAGTTTAGAAATGTTTACAGAGAAATGGATTTGTCATAGCGATATGCTGTAATGAAGTGAATTACAAGTATTTTTTATGTCACCTAAATGAGATACTGAACATGGACTTGTATTACACCAATTGAAATGGAAATTCGATAGTGACAGCTTCTGGTTCGAATGATATTATATATCAATTGTTGACTCTGCGCGTTAAAGATTTGGTATCGACACATTGGAAGAAATACTGAACGGCATTAACAGGGACGCACCGGTATTCAGTTGCTGACTTTGGCATTTGTGATATCATGTGCAGGGCGTAAATCTATTGGGGGTAGCTCAATAGGAGGAATAGCCGAAACTCAAGAGATGCTGGACTTTTGTGGAAAGCATAATATTGTCAGCGACATTGAGAAGATCCCATTTGATTATCTGAACACAGCGATGGAGAGGTTGGAAAAAAATGATGTTCACTACCGGTTTGTTATCGACGTAGAAAATAGCCTCAAAGCATGAAAACTGGACAAACAGGTATATAGAAAGTATTTTTTTGTCCCACCAGATATTAGGAGCGGTTGTACAGAATCACTATGTCACGTCAGGAACTGATTTTGTTATAGACTATTCATAGACAAATCAACTTCTCGCCGATTACACATATAACTCAAAGTATATTGACACGTTAGTTGATTCCAACTCTAGCTTCTATCAACTGACAACAACGTTCTTGATGTAAAGCATATATAAGAAGGCTTGTTCGACAGCATCTTCAATCATGACTCTTGTGAGGTGAAATGAGGTGGGAGAGTCAAAGTAATATTAGAATGAGAAGGGCGCCCACGTATTCCCCCGATTCATGGATTGGAGTTTTACCACAACCTTCTTCAATTTACTTGATCTCTACTGGATCACCAAATTCTAATAATAATGTGTTCTTGATAATAGCGCACTATTGTCTTCCATGTGCATATGTTGCGTTTATGGAGCCTTCCAATGAGACAAGAACAATCCTATGACGATCCCGTAACTGGATCACCAAATTTACTAAATAATGTGTTTTTGTAGTGGCGCACTATTGTCCAGTATGTGCATGTGTTGCGTTAATGGAGCCTTCTAATGAGATAAAAAAAAGATCCCATAACGCCTAGGGTGGAAGACTCAAAAGTCTACAATTCTGGCATGAGCTCAAATTCTGTAATTGAAATCACTCGAGGGACACATCCCAGTCAAAGAGTGCACCTACGTGCACTCTTTGACAAATCTTTTTTTTTTGAACATACAGTCGCATAAAAGTGTCCGTCAGAATGTTACCGTTATCTAAACAGTCCTTCATAGAAATTTATGGTTTACTATGAGAAAGATTAGAGTTGAAGTCATATTCTATATCATTTTGATTTTTGATGTATTAGACATCCTAGCACTTAACATTCAATCTTACCAGAGTAGACAATCCTAGCACTTAACATTCAATCTTACCAGAGTAGACATTCTTGATTACACATAGCAATACTCAACTCACGATTACTCAGATCATGCAAAGATAGCACACAAGTTAGCACTACACTTCAGTACTATACAACACACTTGAAGCTAGATAGCATCGAACACGCTTGAAGCAAGGTGCTAGGTGCTAGGTGCTGGGATGACTATTGAAAGAGAACGTAACATTCTAGGCACGAGAGTTCAGTTTCATATATATATATAAGCAAGGGTGGTGCTTGACAGACCCTAAAAGTGGCTATGCCCCACTTTGCCATGAACACTCATATAAAAAATTCTCATGTTTGTTACACATGTTGTATGCTTTTTTTTAGATATGCTTTAGTAAGGGGATCTGTTGTTATTTCTTGTGTAGAGCAGTATAGTCACTCCAAAACACTTTCTTTCTCTCAAATCTTTACATACTTAGTCCTTGGGTGAGATATAAGACTTTCACTAATGGCTACGCTTCTTGTATTGTCAAAATACAATATCATAGAATTTCTCAGTTCAAATCTCAATTTCCTAAGAAGTTCCTTATTCCATATGACTTTGTGTGTAGCGTTTGAGACTGCCATGAATTTTGTCTCGCAATAGACAGTGCAATGGATGCTTCATTTTTACCACTCAAAGTGATTTCTCTTCCACTAAGCATGATTACACATCCACTTGTTGATTTTCCATGATCAGAATCATCTCTCCAACTAGCATTAATATATATTTTTAGAGTAGAATCAAGTTTTTCCCCACTTTTTGTACCCTAAAAATGTTGAGTGTCTTTGAATATTTGAACATTATCTTCACACCCTCCCAGTGTGTTTGAGTAAGCCTACTAGTATAACTAGCAAATGTTCCACTACATAATATATATCAGGTCTTGTATGGAACATGATAAATATCAAAGAACCAAGAGCACTCTGTTATAGAAATTAAAAGGTTTTGTCATAACATTTTACCTCTCTTTATGTGCTTCTATTGTACTTCCGTCCTAGATCATGAGATAGATTTTTCCTCTATCATCCAATGCTTAATAAATATTTCTTTCACATAGTGTGGCTAACTAAGGAAACCCCAACCTACTTTCTATCTCTAGTCACCTTAGTTCCCAAAATAAGTTCCACTGGACCAAGAGTAGTCATTTCAGAGAAAAAATATAGAAAATTTATCAATCCATTGATAGATTATCTATTTCCCAATAGCAGTAGAATTTTCATGGATACAACTATGTTGACATAATTCCTTCAATAGACACTCATGTCAAAAACTTCTCTGTTGAAGCCTTGTTCATTGGACCGAGGATAGTAATTTCAAAGAAAAAACATAGAAAATCTATCACTCTATTGATAGAATCTCTATTTCCAAATAGCAGTAGATCATCTATCTATATAACTATATAGATATTGTCCTTCCAATATATACTCAACTTGGTTGAAGCTTTTCTCTTTCAAGGATAAGTCTAGCTTTTCATAACATGCACTTGGTGCTTGCTTAAGGCCATACAATGCCCTCTTAGGTAAACATATCTTTCCTTTTGCCATCAACATACACATTTGGAACATCCATATAGATGTTCTTTTACAAATCTCCATTCAAGAATGATATGTTGACATATAACTATCCACGTCCTAATTTTTCCCTACAATAAGCACCATAAGCATCCAAATAAATCCATACTTGGCCACAAGCACAAAATTTTATGTATATTTTATGGCACTTTTTGGTTGAAGTCTTTTGGTACAAGTCTTGCTTTGTACTTCAAGATCTCCTTCTCAACTCCATGTTTGATCATACACCCCTATTTACAACCAATTGCTTTCTACCTAGGATACATCAGCTAGTAATCATGTACCATTGTTCTGCAAGGACTTATTTTCTTCTGCTAATGCAAACTCTCATTGACCCTAGTATGGTCTGAGCATTGTTTGTTTTAATTTTCATGGTTATCATCTATCCCAATGAAAATGTATATTTCATCTAGCATCACTTTTGTCACATTTGATTCTTGCTCCAAAGGAAAGCTAAATTTATTGAGAAGCTTTCTTATCCTCTCCTACCTTCTTGGACCTTCAGACAAAGGTCCTATGCCATTTCTTGACCTATTTGGAATATCACTAAAAAATTCTACACCTAGAGTTACTTTTTTAGAGTCATTTTCTCCATTTGTAGCATTAGGTGCAATACTAAGGAACTTGGACAATTCTTTTGTGTAAAAAAGATGCCAAGTTCTCAACTTGGAGGGATAAAATATGTAACCTCTGTATATAAACCTTGTTGGAAGAAAAATTTGCTTAGAAGACATTTTCTATCTTGAAGGGAACTCAAAAGATATTTTGAAGATGCTTTCATTCATCCTTGGATGGCAATTTCAAATCTCTTTAGAGGAAAGCTAATGTTTGTATTTGTAGTGCTAGGGAAATTCATACTTCCTTACTTTTTTACATTCCCCTCTGGTTAGGCTAGAGTGAAGAGCGGAATTCCTACCTTTAAGGGGAAAACCCATGAAACTTGAATTTTTGGATGAAGACACTATCTTAAGAAGATATGCTTCTTCACCAAACTGAAGTCTTCACAAATAATGGTTACAAATTTCAGTGAAGATGGGGTTCATCTTCAAAATATTGGACGCATCTTTGGAAGATGGGACGTACTCTCTTCAAAAGAGGAAAATGACTCTTTGGTGAAGAATGGCCAATGGTACATAGATTTTAAACACATGCAAAGACAACTTGCATGAGTAGAAAGTGATGGTTGAATAAAGAATGTTGTGAGAAAGGAGGAAACATCCACTATAAACTTGAGATTCACATGGTGAAGAGGTCTCAGATTTCCTTAGCTTTCCATTCTTCACAAATTTTCACTCCTTGCAATCCAAGTGAGTAGAAGAGAAATCAAGAGTCACTTTATGAGGAGATTGATTTCTAGCACAATGGTGAAGACCACTTCCACTCAGGTTACTAAGAGCACTCTTAATTTGACGACCTCCACTGTCTATCCATGGGAAATGGTTGCCCAAAGAATGATGTTGCAAACGTTTAGAGTGAGCTTTCTTTTGTAGAATTGTGAATATACTCTAGATGCTATGTCTCTAGAGCTTAGAGGAATGAAGAATGTAGTACTGGATGGGTTGAGACCAAATGTAAAAGAGTGGACACCCATCCATTGGAGAAAGGCATTGGAAAGAGAGCCAAGAGTGGTAGAAGGTTATACTTTTGAGTCTTGGTTTAGCTTGAACAGAAAGATGCAGGGGAGGATCCATAAGGCCTTTTTCCATGATAGGCATCTGACCAATGGGTGGTTAGTATGCAAGAATAATTCTTTCCATTTAGATAGCTATAAGATTTTGAAAGCAAAGTTTTAAATTAAGATTTTTCTACACTTCCAATACAGTTTGTGGCAAAAGATTATGTTTATTTCTATAGGCCTGCGTTCTTGGAACTTATAGATGTGTGTATACATGACTTGGTTCTATGGAATTTTCAAGTAAATCTGCTCAATTGGACCACATCACATTGGAGAGATATTTTGGATGAGGATGCAAGGGTATTTGGGTGGTTATACATTTGATACTTACTTTAGGATGTTGAGCAAAGAGATGCACAAGCAATTGCTTGCCTCATTTACCCATAAGAAACACCAACAAAATAGTTTAGCAATGTCAACATTGATGAAACTATAATGACCACATCAAACTACATATATATCTAATGGACAGATAACATTCTTTGAGCATATGTATGTTGAGGAGCATCAGTGATTGGGAGTAGATTTTCCACTCCCATACTCAAAAGATGTTTAGCATTTTTTAGGGACTTGGTCCACATTACTTGATGTTATTCATAATATATTTCTACATTGGAATGAACTTGTTACATGATGAAAATAAGATGCAATTTTTGGGGCATGAAGTATCTACATTGGATTATTCAATAGGCCCAGAAAGGAGCAGCCTAGATGAGGCAAATACAAAATGTGGATGTGAATTTCTTGTGAATATGGTGTTTGTATCTCTAGTGAAGAAGGAGAAGGAGAAGAAATTTGGAATTGAACCTTCATAACAACCAACCAACCTTATAGGGCAAGCCACCAACCAAAGAAAGAGTGTGGAGGCTATAGATTTGTCAAAAGAAAAAGAAGACTACAAAGAACAAATGGAAGATTTGGAAGCCAAAGAGGAAGTTCGAAAGGAAGAGGAGAAACTTGATTTGGAAAACAAGAAAATTCCTTTGGGAGAAGATTGTGAGGAAAACCAGATTGGTGATCCTTTGAATTTTGTGGACAAGATCTTTGTGTCAACTAAGTGAAAACGTGGTAGGAGTACCAGAACTTGATAGTCCAAAGTGAGAAGAAGGAAGCAATAAGAAGATAATTGCTCAATTGCCAGGTATGACGTTTGTGTAGGATATTCCCTTAGCTTTAATGGAAATTTTGGATCAACTTTACCCTAAGTATCAATGTGAGTATCCAAAGGTAAGTGATTATGTGTCTAGGGTGAGAACTATGTATCACCAATTGTAGCAGCAGAAGTCAAATGCCGAGTCATACAAGAATTTAGTTTACTTTGATAGTTTACTTTACTTTAGTTTGATCGAGGCCGACAAGTTTGCAATCTACGAGTAGCAGGTCTTGTATCTAAAGAAATCTCTAAATTTAAACAGCTCCCCAATGATGTTGGACACATCCCACCTTCGATTTGGTGGAACCTGGAAAAATAATCTGCATAATTTCTGCATAAACTACCTCCAACCCATTAATTAGTCCGTGGAATCTTCTTTTGTAATACGTTCGGTTTACAAAAATACTCGAGTAGAGAGAATCAAAGTCATCGATCAATCTATCTGATGAAGAAAATTGATGTAACTTTTACTGTTACTGTTAACTATTTGCATGGTCAATCAACATCATGCCGGTTATTTCAATCAGTAGATAGATATCGTACACGTTATGAGGTGCGGGCAGTTTTCTTGTGTACAAAAGAGTGTACGGCTAACTTGTGAGCAAAATATTTTACCATCAAATTAAAATGGGAATTTTTCTTTGCGGGTTAGGTGTAAAGCCACTTGTTGTGAATATGAGAAAAACAGACTATTCCCTCCATATAATGAATGATATAAAAATCACGGTAAGTGCAACGAAAGAACGAACGGAAATATAAACCTACCCATGTAAATAAAACCTAATCCCCTTGTAACTAATGAATATTTTTTATATGATTATATAATTAATAAATTTTATTATATATATATATCTCTCTCTCTCTTGATGGGTATATTATATATAAATGAATTTTATTTAATTTTTTTATTAATGTAATATCATAGTTTAGAAACTAATTGAATTATTATTTAGATTTAATCCGCATAAATATCTGGACTTGGTTTTAGGATGTTTGATTCCCTTCCGTCTTGAAAGAGTTTGTTAAGTGGTTGCTATAGACTAAATTTATATTTTATTTTATGCTCAAGTGTAAGAAGTGTACATGAATGACGTGGATACAGTTGATACTTGGACAGATATAAGTTGAACTACAATATATGCTGAATTTTTTATATAATCTGCTTACTTGTCTCTTTGATTTATTAAATTATTTAAATATTTATTATCACTTTAGGTACTAAATATTTAGTATTATTTTAAATTAAATTTTTCAGTACAATTATATATTTATTATCTAAATTTATAATAAATATGTAAATAATTTAATAAATTAAAGAGAAGATGAATTTAAAACCCATTTGTTAAATTTTGGGGACTTCTAGTAAACACAAAATTTATTCAAGCACAAAGTCCAAACAGAATAATTTGACCTACTTCTCGGAATTACAGCGAATAATATCACCATAAGGTAATTAACCTTTTGCCAAGTGTAACTTTCTGGTCTACAAGTCTTATGAATCCAAAATAATCTCCAAACTCTTGAAGAAAAAGTGACTCAACAACAAGAAAATAAACAAGAAAAACATATCATGCTAGAACTATTCAACCTGCAACAAGCTTGTTCATCCTTTATTCTAGAACATAATACAATATCTCAAGAATGGATGAAAGCTCTAAAACCAAATCGAGCGTTTCTGATGAGAATGTTGCTCAACCAGTCTGGTGTACGAAAAAAGACGCTACACGAACACTTAATACAATCCGCTGGATTTCTATACGAACCAGAGTTGGTTCGCGACTCTTTTATCGTTTGCGGGCATGAAAAGCCAACTACATGTGTTTATGAAAAGCTTACTACATTCGAGTACGAACTGTCTTTCGAATAAAAGAAGGTTCAACTCAACACAACCTTTATAGAACCATTGATTGAGAATAATGGTTATTTTTCCTAGGGATAAAAGCAAAGCTTTTGAGCTAAATAAGATTCTCTTATTTATTTGGATGCTGCCTCAACTATCTATGTAGGTACTAAATGAGAGTTGTAAAAATCAGACTAAAAATATCATCTGAATAAATGCAACAATCAAAACGATAGTTCAACTAAGAATTATAAGTTGAACAACAAGGACAAGGTTTTCACCTTGTCCTTGTCGTTCAACTTATAATTCTTAGTTGAACTTAGGGAAGATGCTTTGCAAGAGCAAGTTGACATGTTGAAGAGGGAGAGAGCAAAGAAAGCTGAAGTTGAATGAGCTCAATTGGTGTGAGTTGAATGCTTGGAGGACAATGCAGCAATACTTTGGAGGACTTCAGCACTTACAAATGCAAAGGTAGTCTGTTTGTATGGAAGTGCGGGGAAACTAAGAGTGGCAGTAACTTAACTTCTCAACGGTGTCAATACAAATGTACATTTGTGGCACACCAAAGGAATCCAACATTCAGTTTAGAGGAAACAATCTTCAAGAAGAGGTTGAGTTCTTTTGAAGACATATGCCTTCAAAATGAAGGGTGTGTGCCTTTGGAACATGACTGTAACAAAAGGTTGAATTCTTTTGACGACATGTGCCTTTGAAAGGAAGGGTGGAACATGTGCTTCCGGAATATGACTCCAACAAACTCTTTGGTCGGAGTTAACACCTTTGTGCTGAAAAATTTGGATTTTCTTTGGATTCTTCAATTCTTGGATTTTTTGAATATATTTTCTTTATGCCTTTTTGCAATGTGCCTTCTTTGTATAATTGTCCTCTTTTGGGACTAGGTTTTTGCTCAAGAAATTAAACAAGAAAAAAATTAGCGACTACTTTGTGAGACTCTTCTTGGTACTTAACTATTTCTAAACCGTTACCTTTTGTGAACAACTATTGATATGCTACAATTTGGTGTTTGTTGAGTTGTTACATCTCCACAATATGCACTTGGTATTTTCTTGTAGAGAAGAAAGCAAACTACAATAGTTGGTGAAGGTGACACAAAACTTTTGGTGTGAAGAGTTGGAAAGGAAGTTGTGGGTGGATATGAAATCAGATCAACAAGAGTATAATGGATCACGGGGTTGGGAGTTCTTTTGAGATACCTATGTTGCAGTTTGATCTTGCTATAGCATAGATGTTTCAAGCATTTAGCCTTTATATGCAATAATAACAGATTGTAAAATACAAAGAGGTAGATTGTAAAATCAAAGAGGCATTGGCTACCAAAGCCTTGCAATATGTTGTGGGAGTAGTGAGTCCCAAATCCATACCAAAAACTGCAACCAATTTGAATTGAGGTACTCAGCATAATAGTAATGTGCACATTTCTCCACTCCTGGAAAATGTAACGCAGATCTAATCTCTTCCTTCTTGTGACATTGGTGACATTGTGTTGGCCAACATTCAAATTTGTCTCACCAATTGCACTTCCTGAAATCGTTCTTGATCACCCTTACAGCCTCTTGTGCTAACTTCAAACATTCTTCCTCACCATTGGGCGAGTTCGCCCTAACATGCACTTGTCTACAATTCTACATTCACTAATTTTTATGCGGTGCAAATTCAATTGAGTGAACCTTGCTCCTTCCAAAGGTGGGGTACTTATACCTATCAACGTCTCGTTTCACAAATTTGGCAGGCATTAGTGGTTAAATGTTGGTATTCCCAGATTATGTGAATTGCCTCGTTATGACAGTTAAGTTTCATTGAGGCCAACCGTAAACAAAACATTGAGTTCTCGGGTGCTGTTCAGGGATTGGTGACGCTCTCATCAGTCCGGAAGAGTTCTTATCAGTCCTTAAGCATGTTTTGTACATGGTAGGGCAGCTGGCAATCGGCGTGAAAGGTAGAAAGGAAGTAGGAGAGGTTCCTGGAGCTATTTCAAAGTTGCTCATGTTGTTTCTAAAAGATGACGGGAAGTGTTGATATTGGAAGTGGGAGTGGTGTTTGTTTTGCAGACTTTAAGTTGCATTGAGACCAGTAGGAAACAAATCATGCAGTTCCTGGGTGGTGTTCAGGGATTGGTGAGGTACTTATCAGTCTGGAAGCGTTCCGACTTCCTTGGGTGCTTCTTTCACACCATCATGAATCTTGCAATTGGCGTGGAAGCTCGAAGCAATTAGGTAAGAAGTGGGAATGTTTTGCCTCTCCGTGCCCCTTCCCACGCTCTTTAGGAAGGTAAGATGGGAGGGACCCAAGGTTGACAGCCTTGACGAACCTTGAGAAAACCGAGAGTCGATTCTGAGAGTCAACTCTCGGTTGGGTTAGTGGCGGATATTAGTTCAAAAAGTTTCTCGTTGGATTGAACAAGGGCTTTACTGAGGTTTCCTTCAGGCCCAACAGATTTCGGTGTCTCCTCACTCCCGAAAATTACTTGGCCTTTCGTGAAGAAACTGTGCATAACAGTTTCTACACCGAGTGAAAATAGAAGTCTCCAGCAGATAAACTGCATCTCAAGATAGTCCAGCCCATTCTTCAAGATTCAGACTTATGGAAGTCGGCTCACAAACATGTTCATTGGCTGATTTTCACTTTCAGTTTGTACTGAGTGTGTTTCAGCTGGATGCTGTCTGTTTCAGCCGGAACTTGGCCTTTCGTGAAGGAACTGTGCATAACAGTCTCTAGATAGAGTGAAATAGAAGTCTCCAGCAAATAAACTGCATCTCAAGATAGTCCAGCCCATTCTTCAAGATTTATTATGGAAGTCGGCTCACAAACATGTTGATTGGCTGATTTTCATATTCAGTTTGCACCGAGTCTGTTTCAGCTGGACGCTGAGTCCAGCACAAACAGACTCAGCGTCCAGTAAAGCGAATTTCACATAGCAAATCAAACTCAGCACACACAGCAACTTCAATGCGTAAAGTTATGGAACTTCCAACTTCATTGCTCACAGTCAGTCGCAGAAAGCCCAAAACGTATTTGATATCTATGTTCTAATGTCACTTGTCTTCAATAATACAGTTTGTCTATTTTCTGGATAAGTATGATATTTGACTTTTGGCCCAATCCGAAAGGCTGTCCATTCAGCATGCATTACTCACAGTGACAGTAACCAGAGCAACTTATACTGACTACATATTCAAGAGCAAAATGGTTAAGAAAGCGTAATTGAAGTCATCAACCAAGTGGTCAAGCATTGGGGCTCTTCATGACTTTTGTCCTTTAATAAGAGCCAAAATTCATGCACTGTTCAAAGCTCTATAGTGCCTCGTGTTAAGAGAAAAGACGCTACTGCTTCATATGAGGAGGCTTAAAGGTAAGGCCAGTTTTAACTTCGGAGACGATAATGAATAGATTACAGCGTAGGAAAAGATGCTCGATGGATTTCAGTTGCTTTGCACCATAATATTATTCATATTTTTGAGGTTTCCTATAGTCAAAACTTCAATTCTCAAAGTGATGTTCTTCGTACAACAACGTACTCTCAACTCCTATCTAGCATGCTCGCAGTACAACATCCTGCATTCCTGTTGTGCTACCCGACGACTAAAGAGACCTGCAGTTTGCAAAGCCCCGCATCTCATCAAATAATGGACAGCAACAAAACCAGGCTGAGGCAGAGTACATTGACACACCATTGTCAACAATGGTAATTGGAATTTCTTCCACACCATTAACCGTACACAGACCACATGCGGATGATCCAACCACTTGGGGTCTACCTACAAGACCTTTTGAGCTCGCCGAAACCATTGTCCCTCCTTACATCGTAGAGGACAGCCGCAAGGACACAATCACGTCCATGTTGATTCAATGCTTCGCAGCTTGCTTGCGTTGCGAGGCAGCCTGCGACTGATAATCCAAACCAGATGCTCCCAATTAGTGGACAGAAAAACCCTACAAACAGGCATTCACTCAAGTAAAACTCCAAATCAGCAACAGGACACGCCAGAACATCACAACACTGCTCGATCAAATAGGTTCAAATGCTACATTGCCATGAGACTCAGAAAGAAATTCATATATGCATCTATAGAAAACCCTATCAACCTCGAAGTCAACGCACATTCGGGCAGTCCAAGAGGAGCTAAAAATCTCCAAAAACTGCACGTTAATTTTAATATAATTTCTCGGATCATGGAAACCTGAAGGAACCCTAATCGATCCACCGACAGCATAAATTTCAAGGATTCTGTATCAAATTGAGATTCACCTTAAGAATGGCAAGCTTCATCGATCCATAGGCCACTCCAATTGTGACCGCGGTGACTCGTGCTACCTGCGATACAGCAAGTCTACAAGTAAGATTCACAGTCCACTCACCAATCAGCCCAAGATCAGTCAAGGCAACCAGCAATCATCCCTCAAACGCACAGCTCCAGCAAGCACAACGATCGGAGTCGAGAGAGTGGTGAAACCTACAAGAGCCAACGTACTGGTACCAGAATACGGGCCTGCACCCGCCATTTCTGCGTCTCTGCGACCGTTCTCTGGATTCACTTCACTCTGTGCAGCCGAGACAAGAGCGTGGGGATCTGTCTCCTCTGCTCCTTCGCTCGCTCTTTGTCTCGCTAGGGCATGAATGAAGCTCAAATGGAAAGGAAAGAACTTCCTTCGTGCTGCTACACCACTCTACGCTCTTCTCTTGCACTACTCACTCCGCTCTCCTGCCCTGCGGATGAATCTCCGTCGATAGCTCATCCATCACACCAAGCTTTCCGGCGGAAGACCGCGAATGTATTCCCCAAACAGGAATCTACGGAACTCCGACACAGGACTGCATCGCCCCGACTTGCGGACATCGAATCAATTATCCGGACTACGACGGATGGGTGCTGCTGTCGCATCTTTTCCCGTTACCTTTTGCCCGGACGGCCGGAACGCAAATACTTGTAGAGCCGGACTCTTGCACGCCGCTCATTTGCTTTGTATAGGTGGTAGGAGTCCAACGCAGGTACAGACTGTGACCGGTTGTTGCATAATTCACGGCCTCTTTCCGGCATTCCTTTCCCTTCGTCGGACTGAAGAGCTCACAGACAAACATTTACTTCACTACTCTCAAACGTTCACTCGAGTATGGAGCATGAACATGATATGGCAGTTACAGTCAGTATCTGTTTCCAGTGGACCCCTACCCTTTCTTTACCCGTGGTTAACTTCTTACTCTACTCTGCCCAGCAGAATAGGGTGAGAATTTACATTAAACGAGTTGACATTGTAGTGACTATCTTTCGATTGTTTATTTCACAACATTTCATTTGCTAAATATTATATGACGTAAAGAAAGCTTGATTGTAGTAAATATTTGACAAATGAAAACTACGTCTTTGGAATTTAGATTTTACAGAACTCTGTAGAGTACCAATCATATGCAGTACGTTTTTTATTAAGTTTTCATCCTGTTGATTAACTTTTCATCTTGTGCCTCTTCGGACTTTAAATGATAATTCACTCAACGATATATTTTTCAAGCTATGATCATAAATTATATGAATAATATTATCTTCAAAGGGGAGGCTAGGGCAGAGTAGGACAAGTATGCCTTTTTTCACTTGACTTACAACTACTTCCACATATTAAAAAGATGGACAATAGAAAATTATTTACAGTAAAATATGAGCTACCTTTGCTTAACAAGAGAGTTGGTGGTTCTATACCTAGATTTTAAATATGTTATGCTAGAGTTATTGGCAAGTAATTACTTGCCCTATCAATTTCTAAGCAGTAGGGGGTTTCAATTTACTGTACTTAATTCCGTAGTAAAACATAAGATGCTTTAAGACTGCTTCGTAAAAATTTATGGGGGTGTGTGGGAGGTACCCATGAGTATCTACAGAACTAAAGGTCATTCTTGTGAATTCTACTGCTTTCTATTAGTAACTCGGTACAAACTTATCGAGAGAATCTCTTAAACGCATGTAAATGAATTTAGGGATCCAATGTAGTCGATTCACAGGTAGCGATGCTCCCCTACCTAGCTTGTCATTGACATTTCAATATGGCTTTTGCATTCCACTGCAATTTTTCGTTCTGTGTTGTGGTGGACTCAATGGCATCTATCTATCCGATGATCTTACGTGTCGTTGATGCCCCAACGGGAATAGAATGACATTGCGTAGTAAACAAGGCCATTTGGGGTTTTGTCCATGCACGGAGTGTATTGCTCGCATATGCATGTGGATGGTTAGAAATTAGTATGGAAGTTGAGGTTGTGGAAGACGTAAAGCTGTAGTAGAGCTTCAAGGACGAACCTTTTCTTATGCTGCCAACCGCTCAAATGAGGAGACTGCTTCAATTAGCAGAGAAGACCGGTGCCAGACTACAGTACTTTAGTGCGTTGGATCGAAGGACCACAACTAATTACTGACAACCATGAGCCTGAAGAGTTAAACTATGATAAGTTAATACGTAGTAGCTTGAAGAAACAGAACACATCGCTGGGTGAATTTGATTGCCAACACAAGCAACCCACAAGAGACACATTCTCAGAGTCTGTGAAAGTCTCACGCGAATTTGGTTCCGCGTATGTCATAACAAACTTTCTCTAGATAAGACTGGAAGTATTGAATCGGTACCTGGGATCCTAATCCAATATAGCTCCAGATACTGCGTACAAGCAGTTCGTCTCAAGGTCCACTTCAACGAATTTGAACAGATGCGGCTCTAAGTTGTAGCCTTGGTTAATGTCTACAACTATCTCTGTTTGACATGTGAAGAACCAACTTCAGTTGGGGTAAGTATCCGCCACCCCTGTGGGGGTATCCAATGGAAGAGCAAAAATTTCGTACAAGTCTATTGATGGGATTGGTGAAGACCGGAGAAGTATTCGTGGTTGAGTCTTGGTGCAGTTCTACTAAGTTCCGCAGATCGCATTCAGATACGCCTGCACGAGCATCAAATCGACGAAGTACTTATGGCCGATCCCTTCATCAGACCTCTGCGCTTTCGAAGGTGCTCGGCCGTAGTGGAATCCGTCGCTTGCTCGCTGGTCGAAATGCCAGGGGAAGGTCATATCGAAAGCATCGATAAATTGGACTTGTACTTTGTTGAGCTGTGTCAATTGGTCCTGCATCAAATGGTTATAGAACTCCATCTTTTGAGGATTACTAGCCACAGTGCGGGCTCTTCCCGCTGGAGTTACAGTCGAGCGATAGATGATTTCTGGCCTCTTTCCCTTCATATTTTCTAGAATATCATCCCAAAACCTCCACGCACGTTTCACACCGTCTTCGAGGAAATGCTCGCTTCTCTTCCAGTAGGTACCATCGTGCAAACCAGAATTCATGACCAAGAAGTCTGGGGTTGTGTCGCTCTCCAGCTGAGAATGAATAGACTGTCGATACAGTGGATCTTGAAGAGTGGCAAGTCCTTCCCCGTTCTTGTACTCAATGTGGTGACCGTTGAAAACATTGGTGATACGCACAGAATATTTCCCGGCATCGTTGGGTGAGGTTATTATCTCATCATATATCCTTGGGACAAATTCAATTGTGTGATTGAACCCCAAGACGAAGTTGAGCAGATTGCGAATGGTGTCTTGCATGTTGGAATCCCCTCAGAAGTAGAGCCATTTTTTGTCCAAGCATTTCCATGCTTCCTCCTGCTTGAAGATTTTGAATGCGCAGTGAGCCGAGTACACCCATCCCTCGCTCTCCAGACTGGCCACTGGACCCTCGCACATTGAATTCTCACATCGGAGATCCGGATCGAGACAGTTGTACCTACCTTTCTCATCAACTGGGCACTCGAACGCGCGGTCCCTCGTCCATCTTCCAGACCAGTACTTGCGCTCGAAATCTTGCCTCTCACAGATTCTCAGAGCGGGAGGGAAAATGCCTGTATTAGACGAGGGTGACACTAGAGATTTCTTCCTGGAAGTTTTAATCTTCGACTGAGCTGTAGGTGCGACGAAATCAATTTCTAGACTCAAAATTTCTTGCTTTCGAGCCCATTTATCGGGCATCCTGTTGAGTCCCTCGTAATTTGCAAAGAGCAGAATCACTGTGAGGTTATGCACTCCGGCAAAATGAGGATCTAACTGGAACCAGATGGTGTACGTTCCATTCCTATGATCTAAAACTGGAGGTCTAGACTTCCAGCGCGGCCCACTCAGCTCAGTCTCAAAGTAGTCTCCTCCAACACATTGCTGCTTCCCACCTGTCCCAATTGCAGCAAGAGTAATTTTGTACTCGACCCCAGCTGCGAGACGAATCTTTTTGCTCCTAGGAGATGTTTTGAAACCTGGAGCCCCGAAGGTGATCAGAATTTCCTTCGTCCTGACATTCAGGCAACCGGATTTATCTACACGTTTGAAAGGCTCCATGAGGTACAGTGTCTCATTCTCTACTAGGGGAAATTCCAGCCAGTCTAACCTTTTGTGGATGGGAGGAATTGTCGGGCTGAATGCAGGCATTTGCTTGTTCTTGCTCTTCCTCGATCGCGAGATCGTCTTTCCAGTGGACAATTCAGGTTTCAATGCGAGGTGCAAGTCGACTGACGTCTGGCTTGAGTTTGCTCCGCGGACATTGTTGAGGTCAGTAACGCTAGCGCTACGTATACTAGTTGAGATCGAACCGATTTGCACTTTGAGATCACGGTGAAGAATGTTGGAAGATCTATCTTGTTTGACTCTGTTGTTGAGCTCAGGGGCAGTGGAGGGCGCGATACTTTGTTCTCTCGAAGCTCTGCTCTTCTTACTTGATATCTGCAAAGCAGTGGTGGCATTCGTTTCTATCTCGTTCCGCCGTATGTGAGCCTGTGAGTCTCTGCTGACCTTGCGGTGGACCTGCCCAACTTGGATCCTGGCAGTCATGGCTGGCAGATGCACTTCATTGCTGGTTTCATTCACCAGTTCCCGTACGCGTGACATTGGAGAGGATGTATGAACTTCTAGCTCCAACATAGGTCTCTTCAATGCTTCACCATAAAGCTCTCCAACGAGTTTCACCTTGTCCTGCACCGAAAATTTGCTCGTAGAACTGGAACTCAGAGCAGCTGCCTCCTCCAAGTTTGTGAGCATGTAACTTTCCATCTCCAAAACAGCTGATGCGCTCAACCTGTTACTCTCGACGTAGTAAAACGTACCAATGAAAGCAGGGAGAACCATAAATACCATGACATGAAAAAGGGGTTTGATTCTTTGCCTAACTTGGGGCCCGCTCGATTCGGTTCCCCTCCATGACCTCGACCCTGTAAGAATAGATTTCTTCTGGAAAAACTTCATCTTAAATGGTTCCGTCGTCGGATATCTGGGACAGATGAATAGGATCCTGTTTAAGCTTTTGCAGACAGATAGAACAGAAGCCTTACATGCGGCGTAGAGGGAAGGATAGACAAATTCTTCCTGCCCGCTTACGAAACCTGTCTAGAGCTAGTTGAGACATGTCTAGAAGACATCTCGATGACATCTAGACCTGTCCAAGAAAGTATCGTATAGGCTCGAGTGGAACTCATGGGCCAGAAGCTTCATCCATGGAGACGAGGAGGATTAGGACTTGACCTCCTCTCCATGGATAAAGAATGATGTTGTAACCCTTTAAATGCTTGCAGTTCTCCTGTATCTCGGGATGGAGACACCTTTGAATCTTTCACACTCGTTCATAATAGTACATTTGGACTTATCTCTGATATTTAACGCCCGAGTCTTAAGGCTCTTCTAGCTGCAGATGCAGCTAGAAGAGCCTTAAGACTCGGGCGTTAAATATCGGAGCATATCTGTATCGGAGCATAGGACGTCTTACACCAACATCAAGATTCAAGTGCACTGCCCTAGATGCAGATGGAAGTTAGATCATGTAAAGATAATGCATGTTGCATTGCAGGAACTAGCTCAACTCGTAATGAATTGCTTGATGAAAACTCCTGGTCAAACCCTTGTTAGCCTCATCTAAGCAAGCAAGTCAATGAATTTCTGCCTTCGGTGCACACACGTTGAATATTAAACTGCTGAAATACAACCTGGATCTTGATAGTGGGTCCTAAATCCTCCTACAACGAATCTTCCACAAGCTAGATGCCCAGGTTGGAAAACACATGTCCATGTGCTCTGTTGACCACGACCTGCGGGATAGGATGGGCAAATTAGCCTTTACCACATCGAATACTTCATAGATGTAGGGTTTTTATATAACCTGTCGACAGTACATGGAGCAAGTACCGACTAAAACTTGTACATTGTAGGTGTGTAGTAGTGATTTTCTGATGGTGCAAAGCTGGGTAAAGATCACATTCTCAAATTATGAGAGTACGTAAGGATGATGATTCTCAACTCTCATTCCGCTGTCCGGTGTTTGCATTGGAGGCTGGTCTGATTCACTGACTAAAGATGGAGAGGCAGAATGAACATTTTATAATACACTTACTCGACGCTTCTAACTACTTCTAACCACTTGGAATCTACACTAATAATCTTACACTCCATAATTGGATGGACCTTCAGGGTGGGAGCTGGAGCAAGAAGGTGCTGAGACGCTTTTGTGATGAAAAGGATCTTTGTTATTATGTTAATCATTGTTTATTAAAATAGAAGTTTATGCTTTATTTTTATTGGTCCTCATTCTTCAGTTTCCAATCTACCCTCTTCTACTCCAAGATCTGATGTGGTCTTTTCCATATTATTAAGTCAACCTTTAGAAAGGATCTCTGATTCTTGACAAAATAATATGTAGTGTATGTAAGTGTTAGATATTTCCCGAATCTCTTAGGGTAGGGTAGGGCAGTCCTCAGAAGCTGTATCACTTTTTGTAACTGGACCTTTCTGTTTGTAATTGATTTCCGACACTAATGAAGAATCTCTCTAAGACATATTATTGAAAATTGTAAGCTTAACTTACGGTTTAATAGGTACAGAACGGATTAAAAGAGAACTATTCTTCTTCGTAGTTTCAATTAGTTTTTAATTTTATTAATATTAAATATGGAATATGATTAAAACTCAATTTAAAAGCGTAAAATTTAGATACTTTATGGCTGTCAGGACGTCATTACACTTTGAACATTGCTGTAAAAGTGTATTGCTGTACTTTTACTCCGTGGAGGTTGTCTCACAAGAAGCCATATATTTTATTCTATATCTTTTTTAATGATTTATTGGCCAACCATTTGAGCAGAGTATCGAGAACCTTCAATAGCTTCAATAGCACGCATTGTGAATTTAGTAGTTAGTTATAAACAAAATTTATTATGTAGAATATATTTAAAATATTTCAAAGAAAGATATTATTACTCAACCTAAAAGATGCGGCAACGGTCGACAGATTGATTTCGACGTTATCTTTAGATGAGGTTGCCCTTAACTTGTCTAGTATCCGGTGCGTATATATCTGTATAACAGCTTGTGCACGAATTCGTCGAATTTTCTCACCACTCCCACCTATTTGCCAAAATTGCTGAAACCTCGTTTCCAGATTTTCGATCGACCAGGATTTCTATGAAATTAGCAGTGTCAACTAAGTGGTTCAAGAAAATAAACGAGAGCTCCTGCCTGCCATCATGGTAATCCGTTATTAGTTCATAAATATTTTCTTCGGTATAAGTAGAATTAGGATCTTCAGAAGTCTAATGGAAAAAATCGAATATTTAGGGTATGAATAGAAAGTTACCTTATTGATGCCAAACCTCTAGTTCTTTTAAAGAAAACTTAGGTTTTGCAAAAGAAATTTCGCATTTTTTGAGGAAAGACTTTCATGCAAAACTATAAATAAACGATGTTTACACAAACTTCAAGGCTCTATTAGAAAATACATTAATCGAAGTGTATGACTATCATTTAAAGCACTTCTGTCCTAATTCATTTGACTATTATGTACTACCAGCTAACTTTGCAATTTTCCAATTAAAGAAAAAAATTATCTTGGATGACTATGAAAATTGGAAAAAAAAATTCTCTCAATAAGTGAAAAGTGAAAGTCATTAAATCAAATTCAATCATTTGAATTCGACATGCCTAATTCTTGGTCCCTGCAATTTTATAGGTTATTTCTCCAAGGTAAGTTATAAAAGAAGATTTTGGAAAGTACTTGCCAACCCGCAGCTTGGGCTTGTGTGGCATACCATAAAGTAAAATCTTTCTGTTATTGTTTTGTCATCAAACATAAGACTTATGTTCACTATCTTAGTAATCCAAACTGGACTTTATGTTAGATTATTTTTTGCAAAAACATATATAAAAATGTTCTTCATCAATATTCAAAAGTTATCAATACAATAACCAAACCCTAAACCCTAGACCCTGATAGCTATGTGGTTATTCCAGTATAGATTCTAATAATACGAAGTAAAGTTCACGTTATTTTCCAAGAACAAACACATACTCCTCAATAACGCCAACATCCCCTGTCTAAACCTTAGCTAAACAGCTAAGGTTTAACTAATTCACTTCTTTCTCGTCTTATAGAATTTGGAAAGAGAGGATAAATAATGGTTCATATTCTTTTATGTAGATCAGTTTCCCATCTGTTTTTGAAATACAAAGTACTCTCCCTACCAAGATAGCTAAGTCACATCAAAATACTTAAACTACTTGAGGAAATTCTATTCTAGATCCAAGGCCCACGAGGGCAACCGTATCTATCATTTCACCTTCGTATCTCCGAGCACTGGATATTTTCAAGCTTATCAAATTAGAACTAAGTATGACATTTTCTACCGGGGAGAAGGAACCAGCACATGCTAACAAGAAGGAAGGGAAGACCCCATCAAACCTTACCAAGACAAACCTAAGAGGTAAAATGGAATAGAAAGTACGAATATTTCTCCCCGTAGCACCATAAAAGTTGTTTCCATTCATATGGAGTTTAGCCAGAACTTAAATTAGTCTAAATTATTATTTAGAAAGGTTTGACCACTTGTTTTACTCCATCTAAAAATAGCCAAGACTATTGTCCAAGATAAACTATATAGGAGTTTGAAGAGTTTTTTAACTCGACACGGAAATATACAAAACTTGTCCGTTGTAAAATCTATAAAAACATTTGGTCAATGGTGTTCGTATTTGAGAGATTTTTCTTGCACAATCAAATTTTAGAACTTCAATAGATAATGAATGATGACTTTGGGAATGTAAGGGCTCATGGTAACATTTTTGCATATTAAGATAGGGAGCCGGTCGGGAGACACCCAACACATGTGATATAATATCCATTTCATAAATGGGGAACTAATCCAAATGTCAAATGTGTATAGTAAACTTGGGGTTATATTTCTATTAACCCGATCAATTCGAGAGAGGTTTTTCTAGCGATTGTGAAGACACAACACATTGACACTAACACCAATTGATATTTGTCTTGATTCACAGTTTTCTTGTTTTGGCGTGGAGTATTCTTCGTCTAGTTCTCTCCACTTATTGTAGTTTGAATTCTTGATTAGTCTTGATTCACGGGCTGATCTTCATTTGACCCCCCAAAATTCAAGCAACATTCTTTGAGTTTCATTTGTGCTTGCCTTAGTGTCTTTAGTGCACTTCTTGGTAAACGGTAGAGCGATTCAGACCTCTTATTCTACCTGATGCTTGCCTGCTCAAACCAGCCATTCTTGTGGACGCATTCCACCTTAATCCTGCAATTGCCCGAAGATGTAATCCTATTCAGTCTTGGAGATGAAACTCCTGTTTGTTTGCCTGCGTTAAAGAAGAAGTTAAGATCCCATGTGTGACAATATATTAGATGTGTTAGGTGTCTCCAGACCGGCTCCCTTAAGATTAAGATATTGGAATAACCTTTGCATTATATCTAATGTGCAAAGTTTAAGAAGAGCACCATGTATTTCTTGAATGCTTTTCTCTTGACAACATCAGAGTTAGACATCATACTGGTGCTAATAAAATTTTACTCTTGGCTTTAACTTAGTTTGCATCAAATTAGTACTTTCGGGATTAGTAATGTACTAAGTTTTCTCTTAGGCTTACATTACTTGTGATTTGCGTTCTGTTTTTAGCTATTTTGACTCTTTGTATCTTTCAAGCTGTATATTCATTGTTTCATATCTGGAAAGATTGTAAAACCAGACTTTAGAAGATTTGTATTTGGAAGATAAATATATTCCAAAAAGATTGTCAAAATAACTCATTAGGGACAGCCGTTTCAAAATCGATGGTATTTCGGCTAAATTCAAAGACTTTCAAATTGATGTGCATGGGTTAGGAAGTGTTTCTGTATGTCCCTTTTGGAGCCTTTCTTGCTCGCTGTAAAACAGCTCGAAAATCTGCACACTGCACTCGAGGTGGTCTGAGCTACCGTTGCATGTACCTCAGAGACTTGCTAATTATTAGTTGAATTGAATTTGACTATCTGGGAGCTTGCCATCTAAACATGTTTCAACTGGTTCTTGCGGTTCAGGTCTGTTGATTCATCTTCATCGAGGATTGTAAGCAGAGGAGAATTCAGAATCCCAGGTAGCTGTGGTGCTGCCGACGTGGTCCCTGAGAGGCTGTTCGGATTCTCCTGCTTCTACCCCGACTACAGAACCGTGAGATGGGATCCGTCTCGTGACTCCTGTGGACGAGTTTGAGCCTTCGAGACGTTGGATTTCAATCAGGCCTTGTACAATCTCTCCCATGTCCGGCCTGTTGACTCCTAGAGGCCTAATGCACGCAAATGCCAATTCCAGCACTCTCCACACCGCCTCCACATTGTACTCACTGCCTACTGCTGGATCTACTAAGGTTGCAATGTCCCCATTTTTGGCCAGTTGTCGGGTCTGTACATGTAATGGCGGGATTCAGCCGACATTCAGCCTACGTCTTACGATGCTTTTGAGAGGATGGAGAATAAGAGGAGAAATGCAATGCATGGAGATGGTTCATACCACCTGTCTATTCCGTGGAAACCATACAGACCGAGACTGCGCATAGCATTTAGCGTTTGAAGCAGCAGCTGAAGACTACAGCTGGTAACAACTCTACCTCTGGTAAATGAATGAATGAATGCATTGGAGGGATAGTATTCAAAACAGCGGACTTACCCATTCAATCATGAAACATTCTGTCCCTTCTTCGAGTCGTTGTCTGGAGAGAGGCTTCTTTCCAGTAACAAGTTCCAACAAAACAGCTCCAAAACTGTACACATCGCTTTTCGGATTCAATCTCCGCATGCCGGAGAAATACCTGCAGATCAACACCAGACAGCACAATCTGTTAATTCTTGTACCTGAGAAGTTTCTCTGCTCCAAATTCTGGTCAATTCGGTTCAACATGCGACCTTGGAGTAGAAGTCTGCTTACTCTGGATCAAGGTATCCATGGGTTCCTTTGATAGCCGTGGAAACTCCAGTTTGAGATCCTTCGAGTACAGATTTGGACAATCCAAAGTCAGCCACCTTTGCTACCATGTACTCGTCGAGGAGAATGTTGTTCGGCTTTACATCTCGGTGGATGATCGGAGGTTGACAGAACGTGTGTAAATAGTGCAGTCCTGCATTTCTCAGTATTCAGTATAATTTTCAGTAGCAGCCTTCGCTCCATCGACACGAAATTTGAACAAGCAACAACGAAGGGAACCTAAAAGTAGGGTAGGTAAGCAGAGAGAGAGGGGATATGCACAACTACCCAGATACCATCTATTCGGGATCATATCAAAACGTAAACAAGATGATGAAAATGAGATTACCTTGAGCTGAGGTTAGAGCAATTTCCAATCTCCTTGTCCAGGTTAGCGGAAACTCGGCTGCCACTTTGCCTGGTCGAAATGTTGGGAAAATGTGAGAATTACTCAGTGCGAACAACTAAGTGGAGCTCCATTTATGGAGATCTAGATTTCACGCCAGACATGTGAAGAAGCAGTAAATTTTTCAATGTGACTCTGGATGAATTAATATAAGCACCTCCAAATGCAAGATACTGAATATTTCCCCAGTAATCTCTCACCATGTAAATGATCGCCGAGCGATCCGTTTGGCACATATACGTAGATTAGAACTTGCTGGTTTGCTTCTTCACAGTAGCCAATAAGTGATACAAGATACTTGTGGTGTACTCTTGACAGCAACACAACCTGGACAGAAGCAAAGCGGACTTAAGGTCACAATAAAAATTCGGCTCTGCAGATCAAATGGAGCTCAATGAAAGGATGAGCATGAACTGCTAACGTAAGCAACGAAACTCGGTTCTTCAGTAGCACCCTCAACGAGATATTTCTCAGAATCAGAACTAGTGACAGCAGTCAAGATATGATTTTTATGAATAGAAACTTCTACATACAAATCACCATTGTAAGTTTGTATAAGTTTATCTACTACTCAATGTCAGTAAGTTCATATGACAATCTATGGAGGAGAGAGCACACCTCGTTGACGAATTCCGCAGCTCCTTGATCAGAATTGGCTGAATTAACTTTCACAGCAACTGTTTGCCCATCAGTGAGCTTTCCAAGATAGACTTTCCCAAAAGATCCTTCCCCAAGGACTTGCTGAAAGTTGCTTGTGATTTTCTCAACTTCTTTATATGAGTAAGGTCTCGCCTGTTTCATCTCACCAAAATCTACTGCTTGGGAGTAAATTTCTGCAGTATGAGAAACAGGTAGCATGGATTAAATGATTCCCTTACAGTCAGTTCTAAGGACACTCCAGCTTTCGTTCAAAATCGGTCATTGCATGTGCAGGAAGCCAAATATGAGATTGACGCAACATTTAAGAACTGCAGATTAGATTGCTTGCTATTCAGACCTTGGCTTGCTTTGAGCTTCTGAATAGTCGAGCCCTTTCTGTGGCGTCTTACCACAACAACTATCACGACAACGAGAAGAACAAGGCCTAATATTCCTCCTATAACTGCACCAATGATTACACCGATTTGGGAACCATGCGACTCCTGTGCTGATGCTGGTGCATTTGGATCCGTTCTTATACAAAGTTTATCCTCCGGATTACAGAATGTGTTTCCTGCATAGCTGCAACTCAAACACAATGAGATGACTAGAAGGTAAGTTCAATCCTGTACTGTAACATGTGTATGTGTCAGAATCGGGACTTCGACAGTAAGCATTGATTCAACATCTAAAGTCTATTCCCTTGTTTATACAATGCTATTTTTTATATCTTTTTCTCAATACTTCAGCTAATAAATAATTTGATTCCATATTTGCACTCACGTGAACGTGAAATTTCTGTCGTTTGAGCTGTCAAGTTTGAGAATGCTTTGCGGTACCTCTCCTGTTAACGTGTTGTTGTCTACATACCTTCAGAAGGAACAAATTGGCAGGCCGTAAGATTCATAAGATGCAATAGTATTTGAGAGCAACGTAAC
The DNA here is from genome assembly GCA_948567375.1 of Lunularia cruciata. Lineage (NCBI taxonomy): Eukaryota > Viridiplantae > Streptophyta > Marchantiopsida > Lunulariales > Lunulariaceae > Lunularia > Lunularia cruciata. Next base: position 17,644,381 of record OX419760.1, read on the forward strand.
TCAGTACGTAACCAAATCAACGATAATTGCGTTCATCCCCAACAGAGTCTACCTTCCTAGCAAGAGAAAGTTTTGAAAATGGGTGGATCTTAGGAGACTACAGTTCTTGAAGCACTGGGAGATCAGCGAAGCTCGGAGAAAGAAACCCAGTCAGGTTATTGTTCTGCAAATGCCTGCTCATCGAATCCAAAGCAAGGGAGATTAGCTCTCCCGCACTAATTTACAAACTAATAAATAAGAAAAGAATTCATATCAAGCTCTGCCAACACAAACGGAGACCACATACAGACAGCAAAACACATATGGAAATATAGAAAGCCATGCTCAATACATTTTAAAACATTCATTTATGAAAAATTTAACAAAGAATCTGCCTTTGCCTCCATACTTACAAAGTTTTGAGCTTGTGTAAGCTGCTCAGGTTTGGAATTTGCCCCTTAAGGAAATTGGTGTCAAGCCACCTGCCAAAAGAACGAAATTTATCACCTTCCATTGGAAGGCTCAGAAAAGCCCTTCTTGCACAGATATTCGTCATTACACACAAGCACACCTAGACTGAAGCTTTTGAGACCTTGTTAAATTCCTCACACTGAACTGTCCATAACATGTACTTACAGATCAGTTAACTCACTGAGATTGCTGAATTCGATCGGTATCGACCCACCGAGACCAAGATTTGAAAGCTTTCTGTTGTGGAAACACGTGAGGAAAGAAGCTCAGGTCGGTAAGGCAATATTGATAATATGTTGGTGTCAATGTATGTAATCCAGAACAAAAGGTGTGGCAATTGAGAGGTTGTTGCTTTCACTTACACTTGAGTCACTCTTGATGGTTGGGCGTCACTGCACGACAGCCATTCCCATGGAACAGGATAGCAAGGATCTCCTGCCCATTCTATCAACCCCAATGTAGTCCGAATCGCATTCAAAGAGGCCACTGATTCAAACAGGCCGTCCAGTTGTCAGAGGTCCAATCATTCTGTTTACGTTACGAGCAGTAAATGCACTAGAATTTCTCCCTAAAACTGCGAGATATGGACCACGTACCATCTTCTAAGTAAGTGCTCGACATATTCACGTCAAGAACCGCGAACATTTCCATAGCGTTTACAATCGGGTTTAAGATCGAAGAGGCTGTTTTCAGGAGGGTAAAGTTTGCGCGTAATCCTGGGATCACCTTTAACGCTGTATACACTAAACCCTTTGTATTTACAGAAATTTCTTCAAGTAACTCGCCATTCAGAAGTAGGCTGAAGTCGCGTGAAGTGCTTCCAGCAGTGAGCTCCTGAAAGTAAATTGCGATGTAATACTCGTCGCTCTTCCCCTCGATTGGCTGGGAAATGACAGCTGTACCGTTGAAGGCCCACGCATCCATCATAACCTCTACTGGCGGTTGATTAGAGTCAGTAATTGGTGCAAGGAATGTGGTGTTCTCTATAGCGTCTGTGGACGCGTCGAAGTTCTCGATTATCACATGTGAGCGAACGAACTCGTTTCCTGTTTCCAGATTATTTCCGTACTCGTACCAAATGCGATCGAAAGGGTCGATTGGGTACCTGCACTTTCAAGTTTACCGGATGGGATTTCACCATAATCAGTCAAACTGCATAGCATCTGACGTGTTGAGCAGTCCGATGAAGAATTGACACTGAAAAATACTTGCTACGTTGATAATCAAGCCCCCGGAGAGGTATGTGCTTGTAACTCCATCTAAGGAGAAGTTTCAGCAGAAAGTCAGCGATAGACGGTTTTTCACTCAGACACACATTCTGGCAAGTTCAAATAAAGTTTTGACGAGAGAGGACAGATTGACAAAATTATTATCTCCTTCACTTCCGCCTGGACGCATTCCTGGTATGAATTACATGTTCAGTCTGTGATTCTTGAATGCTAAGAAATTGAATACTGGATGTGTGTCTGCTGTATTAAAAGGAAAGATATGAACAGATAAAACAGATTCGATTCTGGAGATAGGAAGATTAAGTTTGTCGAAATCATACCGTGGACTTGAGGAACAGCAACGGGCAGCACTCCACCTCCATTGATTGACAAGCACCTTGTTCCTTTTCGCATCTGGATAAATGTCATCTGCTAAGGGTCGCAATTCCAATGAGGAGATGAACGGATGGCCTTTTATCGGAATTAGACATACATTCACGAGGGAGCTTGTGGAACTAACCACAATCTCCCGAATAAGTGGGCTTGTTACTCCATCCACGAGCTCGCTTCTTGGACTGTTCACAGCTGACAGCTTCACTTTCGCCCACAACGTGGTGTCGACGGTCAAATCGAAACTAATTTCTCTCTTGTCGAAATCGGTAAAATTACCCCACAGAAAACCAGCTCGAATTAAGTACGTCCTATTGGACTCCGTCGGTAGCTCGTAACAAAATTTAGACCGCGTCTCATTGAAGTATCTGAAACTGAAGAATTGATTGTACCAACTTCCTTGCCATGTGACAACTGTGCCTGACTTGTACCCACTGATAATATAGCTATCGTCACTACTCCAAGTGATACCACTGTTATCTGTGTAATTCTTAGTTGTGCCTGACCCGCAGTCGAGGCTTATGAAACCTGTATTCATGGATTTCAAAAATGATTTCACGATCAGTTAGATGGCATGCGTGTCCCAAGGGTTGCATCCTCTCTACATACGTGACCATCTAGGAAACCAAGTAGAAGGTAACAATGAGAAACTCTTTTGTACAGAATGTAAACATCACTAAAGCTGGATAGCCCTTCGTTTGACTTCTTAATAAGATTCTCACGTATTCAAAGTCCAGGGGGGGATAAATATGCCTATTGCACACCTGTTATTCCAAAGGTGTCCGTACGATCTATCCGTCCTTATCGACTGGGCAGGAATAAGATGAATGGTTCAAGTTTAAGTCCCTAATGACTCGATGATTTCTGTAGGGAATGCACATTGTGAAATTCCTGGGATAAGCAGACATATTCTGGTAGCACTGAAATTGTGTAGGTAAGAATGGAGTGATATCTAAGACTGTCACCGTATACAAACGAATTCTTCAAAGATAGAAATTCTGCTGCATGTGTTAGATTATCGATTATGAATTATCCCACTTTACATGAGGATGGAAAAAGATTTATAATGAGTACCTGACTGAGCAACAATCTTTTGTGGTCCTAGCGACAGCAGTAGCAAGAGTAGCAAGAGTAGCCAATTTGCACGAGTCATACTGTTGGCTCTTGTCAGTTATAACCTCATCACAACCAATGCCCTAAAACAGTTCTGGTCTAACACTCCTAATCATTTTCCGGAAACCCATCAAGCGAACCTTTCAAGCCACATTGCCCCGTGCACTTCTGCTCCCGGGATCAGATTTACTCATTCTCTGCTTCCCCGAGGCTTCTCGGTACCATGTGGCTTCACATACGGCTTCCTTCAAGTTAAGCAGCTTAGTGTAAGTTGTGTTGTTCTCGCGAATCGACGAAGCAGCAAGACATTCTCCAAGCTCTGGATCCATGCCCCACTCTGTCAGCTCATGCGACATCTCCACGTCGATGATATGCCACCATTTTGTTATTCCAATCCCCACACGCTCGAAGCGAGTAATAATTGTACTGTTCAGGCCAACTCCTTGGACCCCGGTGCAAGTGGGCCCGTTCAGTTCAGACAATATTCCTTCACTGTTGATATCTTGATGATTTATTAGCATAAAAAAATTTTGCAGATTAACGAAGCCAATGAAATACGAGATAGATAAACAAAAGAAATCAAGTTCAAACTCAAGCTATCCACACTCTAAGGTGTTGATAGGCGACGCGCGTAGGAAAACAATAAGAATGGGAGGAAAGTTTAGAAAGTCTAATGTAGAAAATAAGCACCCCTATCGGCGAGAAAGACAGAGAGGGGACTCGGTCTTCAGAAGACTACCGGTCCATCCTCTGTTAGGTGGCTACTGTAAGTCAACTCTCTAATAAACGGACTCATCGATGAGTTTGGTGTGGAGCTTTCTGTCCTTATCCATGTTTCCAATTGGGCCGGATCTGTGAGCCTGCGCTGAGATCAAATTTCTTTGCTGCCACCATCCTTCGTGCCAGGAATATCTTGACGTCCGGATACACGATGATCCCAACCACCACATTGACCATTGACAATTGTAGATTTTAGAGAGCCCAAACTCGTACTCGGGATTTCTGTTCTAGCATGACATCCGAATTCATGGTTGTATTGGATGTTGTTTTTAAATTTAGCGGAGCATCTCTAACTCACTCACAACAGTTCTCATAGCCCTCACTTTGACAGCCATGCGTATAGGCCATGACCAGAGACTCTTTAAAGATACTCGGCATGGCAGCAAGGTTTGTCTTTCCAGGGTTTTCCATCCATGTTTAGCCTTCGTGTGCGTGTGATCTGGAGGTATGTCCGTGTTCAAGCCATGTTCACTCTTGTTTCCATGTACTCAATTCACGAGATCTGAAAGATCTCGTGAATTGACAATTAACCATTGGCAACAATTATATGTAAACTATATTACACTGAGGATGTTGATGCTCCTCAGACCTTCGCATAGCGATTTAATGTTGTGCAATGTTAGAATGGATAATCATCAAACTGAAAATCTGTGATCTTGCTTTGAGAATCTATATTCCCCTAACCTCCCTAGGAAGTATTTGAATCACAAGCTATTACGAACTTTCGATCCCCTAATGCTTCACACAATGTCACTGGAAAGTTTGGAATCTCAAACCAGATTCACATGGTGATGACAACGCCCTGACGCAGCCGCCTTCTCTATCCAGAAGTTGCTCGATATCGATTCCCGGCTTGTACTTCTCGTTCCCCAGTCGGTGCAAGCTGACCCGGTATACCAGTCAGATTGTTACCTCCATCGTAGGTCAAATTACCAACGGCAAAACATTATAATGCATACACGGGATTTGTGTTGACCAGGTCATGATTATAATGCATACACGGGATTTGTGTTGACCAGGTCATGATGCGTGGATTCATCAATCATTCTAGTCGGAGAATGGAGACAAGTGATTTAGGGAGCCGATATTCACCACTCACCTTTCGCTATTCACCACTCACCCCCTAGTTTAAAGAACCCTTGCGCATTTTGGTCGTGTTCCTATTGGTTGCATGGAAAATGAATGGAAAACGCCATCGAAAATGAAGACTGAAATAAGGCTAGATTTAATGAATTCACACCCGGCGAGAGCTTTTTAAAACCAACTTCGGTGTCTAAAACATTATTTACGTCACCATGTCACCATGGATTGTTATCAAAAACTTACCACCACAACCTATATTAGTCTTGAGGTTCGCCCGGCGATACTCTAAATTCAATCTTTGCCAACAAAGGCTACCTCGGGACTGTTTTGCACACCAGACGCGTCGGGAACAAGAGAAATGGTGACTTCAAAGCTATTGCTTTGCATTGTTCGTGCGCAACAAAAGTGACAGCAAACTCCGAATATAATCAAAGCAGGGGTTCTTTAAACTAGGGGTGAGTGGTGAATAGCGAAAGGTGAGTGGTGAATAGCGGCTCCCGTGATTTAACTTCTCTGACCCCGAATATAATCAAAGCAGGGGTTCTTTAAACTAGGGGTGAGTGGTGAATAGCGAAAGGTGAGTGGTGAATAGCGGCTCCCGTGATTTAACTTCTCTGACCCCTTGTTCATCCGAACGAATTTCTCACTGCAGGAACCAGGCGGCAGCGGATTCATTTCCCGATCATGGAGCCAGGTCACTGTGCAGACGTGCCTATTTCATTACCATGTGAGACTGGGTTCAGGTAATTGAAGTCTCATCTTAGTTGGTGTCAAATTGCAATAATTTCGTGTAGTTACATATCTGTCTGAGATGATATTCAGCAAGGAAGAAGAAGCGAATCCCAAATGACTGAAGTTAAGTGCGACATTCCATCTCTTGGCTCAAGTGTAACTTGGCATACAACGGATTATCATCATGAAGAAAAGACGTGATAAGAAGAAACACAAGTGCCTCTCGGCATGGCGGGAGGAACGCATATGCATGAAGACAATCTGGATTTAGTTTGGGGGAAGTTAATCTATTCTCCTCCAGTAAAGCTATCCAGTCTCAATCTCCTGAAGAGAACTCCAAGGATTGCAATCAAAAGTCTTGAACGCTTTACACCTTCTGGTGATTGCTTTATGTTTTAAAGTTTTCAACGCCCACTGGTCTAGTACTGTTCAATTACAGCAGAAGTGATCTATCACGAGAATTCGGTAGACTAACAGTCCGCTAGGACCTAGACTTCAATCAAACGTAACATGAAATCAAACAATCAAACAATCAAACAATCAACCAATAACCGCTACGTTTGATTTCAAAGATAGCAATTCAATTCCTCCAAAAGATTCCAACAAGAATTAATTTCCAACCGGAGAGCGAAGCATGCGAAACAGTGCAAATGCAGGAGAAAGGAAGAAGCCCATCCGGACAAGAAGAACAAAAGATTGGAGCATGCTTGGGAATGAGGTTTCGACAAAGACTCTCGAGTGAACTCTAGTGGTGTATGGATCCGCCCTTTGGAGCATTGGGTTTAATTCATTGCTAATTAGGGTGTAGGGATAACTTAAGTAGCGCTTATAAGCAGGGATAATACAACACGTTATGTACGACATTTTGTTACTGAAAAAAAAATGAGGATGGATCCTATGTTTTCACCTTTCACAACTCAAAGTTCCTCAAGAAATTATAATTCCTATTAAAGTTACAACCTAGAAAAGGAACAGACTGCAACTATAAACTCTTAACTATCATTAACTTGCTTTTTTATATATATATATATAAAACGGAAACATAAGCTACAAAGGGGTGATCCAACATCTAGGATTGGATTTGACACGCTTATGTAAGAAAAAAATCAAATCAAATCAAAACTTATAGAAAATCAACTCAAATATATTCTATAATGATCATTTACCAGCAAAATCTTGCATAAGTGAAATTTTCAGAAACCAAAAGCAAAAAAGAAATATATTATTTTAGAGTGATGTTCCTTGATTAGAGCTTTCCCTCGCTTACGTGCTTATTATCCTTTTAAGCACATAAAAGAAGGAGGTAAGGAACGTGTTGAAGCACTAGGAGCATATTGGGCTACATCAAAATGTAATGGGACTGGATAATATATATCAGATCATGCATTATGAATGCATGAGACTCAAAACAGTTAACGTTAGAGTGGCATAGTAAGTTTGCAAGAAAACACTCTCTACTCCTTTAGTGCCCCATGAGGTGCCAAAGGAGCAAGATAAATGCTAATACTTTTCGTATCAAGTTTTCTGTTCCGATGCTCATGAGTGTCTAGGCCCCATGAGGCGCAAAAGTAGTAAGACAAGTGTTAATACTTTCGTACCAAGTTTTTTTTTGGATAACTCGTGAGTGTCTATGTAAAGTCCATTGCTTCCTAAGGTACTGCTAAAAAATAGTCAAAGCTAGATAGGCTAGAGCATATCTCGCTTTGAGCCAGCAGCCAATATTTTACAGAATTACAAAATGGTGATGTTTGACTTTGAGTGCCATAAACTACCTTATATAGTTTTTGTTTAATACCGGTTTTATGTAGGGATGACGAAAAGAAAAAGCAGTAAAGAAAATAATTACTGGTAAAAACCATTATAGACAACTCATCATCGACATGGTGAAGCATAATATTGTTTTGTAATTAGACAGTCTTTACTCAATAATACATCCATATGCAAGGTCTATAAATCTTAATGTTGATAGATTTACCCAAAGGGGAAGAGTGCGACCGCATAGGAAACACTAAGGATGGGAAGACCCCATCAAGCCGTACAAAATAGGTAAAATGGAGCTAAACCCCAATAGAGTCTATATGAGAAATCTGCACCTAAGATACCCAAGCTATGCAAGTTGTACGGTCTACAAAAAACTGGAGCATCCGAAGAAGCACCCCGAGTGTGATTGCTCTCCTATGGATTGCGTCACCCACTACCCTCTCTGTAGAGCAATGGACACACACTGTCTAAAATATGTTATAAAGTATGAGAGTGAGAGTGGTACCTCCTGGAGCCTAACATGATTAGCTCTCATGCACTCCTTGACAAATGTGTCTGAACACCATGTCCATATAACTCCAAGGCTAGAGGAACAAAGAGGTGACCTTGCTGCATGCCCTTGTACTTGGAGACCTTATGACCTGTTGCTGCACTCACCGCCCATCCAAGGAGATGGGTAATCACTCCCTCCAAAATTGTATCCCACATAGGATCCATAACCATGACATCCGCAACTATCACTTTAAAATTTTAGACCAAGTATAAGTCTGTCTTGACATGTGTCATCTGCAAAGCATAAAAATGCTCCCTCCAAGCCAAGTATCCACTCTTCGTGCCATAGCAATCACTATGTCCCTAATAGCATCATGGGTAGCTATCCTCTGTCCTCCAAAAGGACACCACATCATGATGACTGCTATTGCATCTAGTGTAGAACCATACTCACAAGTGAGTAATGCAAATGAAGATGCAAATGTGTAGACCAAACCTAGGCAAAACTTCATCATTGTAGAGAAGTTAGTGCAAGTCAAAATGCTCTAATACATGGTTGAGCTAGGATCCAAGAGCCTGCACCCTTGCTGGAGCAAGAGCAAAGACATGCTCTAGTAACTTGAGGAATGGACAAATCAACTAAGAGAGAATGTATTGTATGCTCACAATCTTGCTCCATCAATGAAGTTGTAAATCTCTAGTCTGATTGGATGATAGTAAAGGAAAAGATGGAAAGTCCTCATGTGCACATGGAGATATACAATCTCTCATCTGCCTCAATAACATTTGGAGAGAAAAGGATCCCTCATCCACCTCTATCACATAAGCTCCAAAACTGGCCTATCAACTACTACAAAATGAGAGGAAAGTAGGGGTGCCCAAAGAGCCTAACTACCCAAAAATGCTATAAGTGTCATCTCTTCCATAGATAGCAATCCAACCCCTCCACATAAGATTGACTAAAGCGTATTTCTATGTGCCAAATCCTATATCACACATTCAAACGTCCTTGGTCCAATAATATCACCAAAGACTCCCATAATCCTCCTATCAAAGGCTCTTAGACATTATAGGAAGGACAAGGAAGGGGGAACTATGCGGAGGAAGTAAGTTGGTCGACAAGCTATATTAGATGACAGTATGCCAAATGCCACCTACAAATCTCTTAATAACAAAAGTTCATCCACATGGAGAACATCCTTTGCAAGGGTAGCGTCTAAGAAGCATGTAACAAAATCCTCATATCCTATTGGCATTCCAAGAACACATAAACCATATGTAGATGTGATACACCCCTTTGGAAGCTCAAGGTGGGGAGGGATACCTTAAGCGACCATGCCCTGCACTTTGACACATTGGCTCTCAAGCCTACTAGATGTAGCTCGTAGTCAAGTGGTCAAAGGTCTGCCTAATCTAAACTATAGGGCCCATGATGCATGTATCATCTGCCAAGGAGGGAAATACACAACATGGCATGGCCAAAGTAGTAGATAATAGACCTCTAAAGTGAACCATGGAAAATAAGGGTCATCCTAAAGGAACTCCTTGATGTGTACCAATAGATGACTCCAAGATGGTGACTCCCTCTTGTGAACAATTGTGATGGTAGTAAAAGGAAGCATGAGAACCATAAAAAGACCACACACACAAAAATGAGACTCGTCAAGGACCCAATAGCCTACCTAAGCTCTCTAAAGATGGATGCCCTTGAGGTGCTATTAAAAGCATTCTCAACATCCACCTATAGGACGATCAACTCTAGATGGATATCTAGGAGTGCCCTAATGCCTAGAGATATTGTCTCACATCATCCAAGTGTAGCTACTCCAAATTGATGTGGATTAAAGTGTTATCAGAAGTGAGAATGATGTTGAAGGACAATGGTATAATTGACCAAATGCAAAAAGATCTCTCCATTAACAATCAGTCTAATGCTCTTGTGTCCTTCTCCATCACGAGAAGTAGACTAGCATCTAACACCCAACTAATAGACATAGGAATGTCTCCTCTCGTTACTATTGCAGCCACCTAAAACAACTTGGTAAAACCACTAGAAGGATCATTTACTTGAAAATAATCTCTAAGGTGCTCATATACTATCCCTAACAAGCCTCTTGAGGAAAAGCAAGGGGTAGTGCATATGCTTGTGCAAAAAGTGTCCTATCAAGACATAAAGGCTGCTCTAATCTAATACTAATAATCTAGGCTAATAATCTAAGACCTCTAGTGGTAATCCTTCTCCTGCCATAGGATGTTGTGAGCATATGGAAAATATAGTCTCATTAGTAGGACTAGCTATAGACAAAGTGTGTAGCGCTTGTGCTACTCTACTAATCTCTCCTGCTTGACCCAATGTCCTACACCGTCATAATTGAGTGAACTCTGTTGTATCCTATGGCAAAACTTATCTCCTAAAATGTGCAGCTCTAACAAACTCTTCCTAAAGGGCCGTTCAATCCACCACTCAAAATCAACAAAATCTAGCAGCCACCTCTCTATGCCCCGCATGTCCACCTCTAGCATAATGAAGACACCATCAAGGGAGTAAGGGGAATAAGAACCATGCTAACTTGTCCAAGGGATCAAGTGCCAAATGATCAACTGGTAAACAAAAGTGCCTATCTAGCCTCATCATGGAGTGTAGAGTGTAGCCTATGGAATTAGATGTGGACATCAAAAATTGGTCTCAAATAACCAAAATGAAACCCGCTTGAGAAGCTATCCACTCCCACAACTAGACTGATATCCGCTTGAGAAGCTATTTGCTTTGAGAAGCTATCTACTCACACAACTTGACTAATATTTGCTTGAGAAGCTATCCGCTTGAGAAGCTATCCACTCCCACAACTCAACCAATATCCCAAGAAAGGAATAAAGAAAGTGTGCATAATCCCGAGTGTCACTACAGCCGATGTGGTTGCTTGCCTCACGTGGGAATCCCAAGTGGTCCAATCATAGTCCTTGTGCATCCTTCCCACATGTGTCTTTACCTCTTGCAAGGTAAAGCATTGATGGCACACCATGCATGGTGTATCCCGAGCCGCTCTAAGCAACCCCACATGAGGAAGTTTAACCGTGGCTATTACAAGAATAAAGATAGCAACATAGGATGCTCTTCTCCATGTCTTCCCATACCTACAAAACCACAACCCCTCACATCAAACTCACAAAAGAAAATATAATCTTTCCAAACCCAAAAAACTATAAAGTCTCATAACTTTCAATTTTCATCTCAAAGATTTTCAAAGTAAGTTCCCATGTAACTCAATCATAAAAACCAAGAGATTAGAAATGAAAATGATTTACATGGAGAATATTAAACCTTATATAGAACACGAACCACAACAAGCCATCTTGTCAAGTTTAACATTGACTTAGTCATGCGTTCAGCTTTGCCTATTGAAAACTTCTACCCTTGATTATAATTAAACCTAACTAGGGTAAGGTGCTCATCTAGAATTCCAAATATTGTTCCTTAGGTTGTATGGTAGGACAAATTATGAGACTTACAATACAATAGGGAGTTTCAGAAATAGTTTTGATGGATGTCTACGAGATAAATTACAAACTTTGTAACTATTTAGTAAACTCTATAAGGAGATGAGGTGCTAATAAATGAACACTTTGTAGATTGTTTTATGGTATATCATATGCAATTTGCATTCATTTATAAAAAATCATGCACTATATTATGGATATTTAGAATTGCCGTAGTGAAATAAATGATTGTCAAAAGAAATGATGTGGCTCTTGAGAGATTTGCAACATTTTTTTGGTGGGTGATTCTTAGAATGGGATTTATGCAATTTTTTGATGGATCCAAAATGTTGCTCTCAACTATTTTAATTCAAATTCACCATCTACAAATGTGAATGTTGTGTGCAAATGCTCATGTAAGTAAACTAAACCGGTGGGTTTTGTAGTTTTGCATTGGTGTGGTGGTTCATTTCCATAGATTAGTGCGGCAAGGGAGATAGCGCGAGTTGTGGAAAATGATTTGAATCATCTTGCGGCAACCAGGAAACTAATTGGAGGTTGAGGAATTTTACTTCAAAAGGGAAAAAAATTTAGCAAAAGGAGATCAAGAACCTAATTGCAATGCAAGCTCACATTTGGATGCAAAATCAATGGGTGCTATCAAGTGGCTACCAGCGGCAACGAGTGACTACCAAGCAACAAGGGCTTTGAGCACCGTCTACCAATGATGAGCAACAATGAGCAATGATGAGCACCAATGAGCAAAATCTCATTTAATCAAAATAAACACATTACTAATTAACAAATTATTGAGCGACTACTGGTGACAATGAGTGACTACCAATGGCAATGAGTGGCTTTGGGTGCCAATGAGCAGCTCCAGGTGCCATCAAGCGGCTACAAGCAATGACGAGCAAAATCTCATTTAATCCTAAATTAACACATTACACCGGGCGGCAACCGACACAAACCAGATTCACCCTAAACCAAGCACTTTATTAACCCTAATATGTAATTAATGTGTTATGGTGTGACAACATAAAATTCCATATCCCTTATTTTCTACTAACCATCTCTTATAGGGTTTGCTAATAATAAGGAACTTGGCCAGAACTCCGTAGTGGGACTCTTTCTTCCTCCCACCCACTCCTGGACCGATTTAGTCTACACTTCAAAATAGTCTTTATGAAAATATACAAAGCTTTATAAAACTATTTTTGAAACCCCATAGTACTTCTCAGTCCTAGGCGGTATGACTGTAAAGTAGGAGTTTGGCAATTCTTCTTGCTTGGGAAGCTTTCTTCTTGATGGGGTCTTCCAATCCTTCTTGTGTTCTATGTGGTCAGCTTTTCTCCTTGGGAAGCTTTAGGAAGGCTATAGGGGTGCCAGACAACCTGATATTCGTAAGATTCACGAGCCTCCACAGAGTGGATATATCTGGAAATCAGTTCAAAGGACCCCTACCATTATCACTTTGAAATACATATGTTTATAGTTGTATGAATGACTTTAGATCATTGGATCGATTGGAGTTCGTGTGCTAGAGAGTGTGGAGATGAGAGAGGAGAGTGAGAGACATGAGAAGACATATCTATAATTTCTGAGGGCTCTCTAGCATATAGCACTTGAGTGAACAGTCTATTCTCTTTGTTTTCAATTTTGGTTCCATTGGTACCTAGATTGAAGACTATGGAGAATTGAGTAGAAAGTTATGATGATTTTTAGCTTTTTTAGGGTTTATAGTGATCTTTACACATTGGGAATGATGGGCCAGGAATTTTCATTTCTAATCTCTTGTTTTTCATGATTAAGTTCCATGGCAATTTAGTTTGAAGTTTTGGAGATAGAAATTGAAAGTTATGAGAGTTTATAGTTTTTAGGGTGTGGAGAGATTGCTTTCTTATGTGAGTTGGGATGTGAGGAAGATATGGTGGTTTTATAGATATGGGGAGATATGGAGAGTACCATCATGTGTTAATATTGTTATTCTTGTGCTAGCCATGGCTACACCTTCCCATGTGGAGTTGCCTAGAGCGGCTCGGGATACACCATGCCCAATGTATCACCAACTCTTTACCTCGCAAGGGGTAAAGATCCATGTGGGAAGGATGCACAAGGACTATGATTGGACCTCTTGGGATGCCCACATGAGACAAACAACCACATCAACAGCAATGACACTCTTAATTATGCATGCTTCTTCTATCCCTTTGTTGATTGTTCTAGGGATATAGATTGAGTCTTGGGAGTGGTTAGCTTCTCAAGCAGGTTGTATTTTGGGGTTATTTGAGACTAATTTTTCCATGTCCATGTCTATTCCATAGGCTACCCCAAAAACTCCATGATAAGGCTAGACAAGCTTTTTGCTTACCACTTGATTTTTTGGCACGTGATTCCTTGGATGAGTTAGCATGATTCTTATTCCTCTTACTCCCTTGATGGTGTCTTTTTTATGTTAGAGAGGGACGCGCGGGGCATAGAGAGGTGGTGGTAAAATTTCACTGATTTCAAAGGGGGTATTGGGCAACCCTTCAAGAGGAGTCTATTAGGGCTACATGATTTAGGAGACAAGCATTACCATAGGATACCACAGAGTCCACTCGATTATGACGGTGTAGGACATTGGGTCAAGCGTGAGAGTTAAGTAGAGCAACATGAGTGCTACATTCTTTGTCTATGGCAAGTCCTACTGATGAGACTATCTCTTCCTAAGCTCACTACATCCTATAGCAGTAGAGGGACTACCACTAGAGGTCTTAGATTATCAACTTGAGTAGCCTTTATTTCTTGATAGGTCATTTTTTGCACAAGCATTGTGCACTACCCCTCGCCTTTCCTCATGAGGCTTGTAATGGATGGTTTATGAGCACCTTAGAGATTACCTTTAGGCAAATGATCCTTCTAGTGGTTTTATTGAGTTGTTTTAGGTGGTTGTAGCAATAGCGAGAGGAGACATTCCTATGTTTGTTAGTCAAGCGTTAGGTGCTAGTAGACTTCTCATGATGGAAAAGGACACGGGGGCATTAGACCGATTGCTATTGGAGAGATCTTTTTGCGTTTGGTCAGTCGTACCGTTGTCCTTCAACATCATTCTCACTTTTGACAACACCTCAGTCCACATCAGTTTGGAGTAGCTACACTTGGAGGATGTGAGGCTATATCTTTAGGTATTATTGCACTCCTAGATATCCAACCGGAGTGGTTGTCCTACATGTGGATGTTGAGAACACTTTTAATATCATCCCACGGGCATCCATCTTTAGAGAGCTTAGGGAGGATGGTGAATCCTTGGCAAGTCTCATTCCTTTTGTGCGGTCTTTTTATGGCTCTCTTGCTTCCCTTTACTACTAGCACGGTTGTTCGTAGGAGGGAGTCACCATCTTGGAGTCAACTGTTGGTACACGTCAGGGAGATCCTTTGGGGGGACCCTTATTTTCCATGGCTCACTTTAGAGCTCTCCTATCTACTACTTTGGCCATGTCAGGTTGTGTATTTCCCTCCTTGACAGATGATACACACATCGTGTGCCTTGTAGATCAGATTAAGTAGGTCTTTGACCACTTGACTACTAAGCTACATATAGTAGGCCTAAGAGTCAAGATGTCAAAGTGCAGGGTATGGTTCCTTTTAGGTATCCCTCCCCACCTTGAGTTTCCAGAGGGTTGTATCACATCCACATATGGACTACTTGTTCTTGGAGTGTTAGTAGGATTCGAGGATTTTGTCACACGCTTCTTAGACGCTACCCTTGTAGAGGATGTTCTCCATGTGGATGACCTTCCATTACTAGGAGATCCGTATGTGGCATTTGGTATACTCTCCTCTAGTATTTATCGTTGACCATCCTACCTCATCCGTACAATTCACTCCTCATCGTCCTTCCTTTCACATCTCAAAGCATTTGATAGGATTATGGGAGTCTTTGGTGATATTATTGGACTAGGGACATTTGAGTGTGTGTGATAGGGGATTTGTCATGTAGACAGCCGGCTCTGCTGATCTCATGTGGAGAAGTTGACTTGCTATCTATGGAGGAGATGGCACCTACAGCATTTTTGGGTAGTTGTGCTCTCTCGGCACCCCTACTTTCCTCTCATTCAGTGGTTGTTGATAGGCTGGTTTTGAAGACTTATGTGATAGAGGCGGAGAGAGGACCTTTTCTCTCCATATGTTATTACGGCAAACAAGAGATAGACTATCCCCATTGGCATGAAAGGATTTTCCACCTTTTACTTCATTGTTGTCAGATTGGACTAGAGGTTTATAATCTTCCTTGATAGAGATACATTCTCTCTTAGTCTACTCGTCCATTCCTCAAGCTACTAGAGCACATGTTTGTTCTTGCTCTAGCAAGGGTGCAAGCTCTTGGATCTTATCTCTACCGTGCATTAGAGTTTAGGGTATTTAGGGCATTCCGACTTCACCAGCTACTTTCTCTACATCTATGAGGTTTTGCCTAGGTTTGGTCCACCCAGCAAGATCTTCATTACTCACTTGTGAGTGTGTTTCTACACTAGATGCAACATGGTCCACATGACACGATGTCCTTTTGGAGGATAGAGGATAGCTACCCATGATGCTATTAGGGACATAGTGTTTGCTATAGCACAAGAAAGTGTATATTTGGCTTGGAGGGAGCGTTCTTATGCTTTGCAGACGACACGTGTTAGGGCATACTTATACTTGGTCTAAGATGATCAGATGACAATAGTGGATGTTGCGTTACGGACCCTACAAGAGATACAGTTTTGGAGGGACTGATTACCCATCCCCTTGGATGGGCAGCAAGTGCAACAATAGGTCACAAGGTCTCCAAGTATACGGGCATGCAACAATGTCACCTCTTTGTTCCTCTAGCCTTGTAGTTATATGGAGCAAGGGACATTTAGTTTGACACATTTATCAAGGAGTGCACGAGAGCTTATCATGTTAGGTGCCAAAGGGGTACCACTCTCACTCTCATACTTATGTAGTATATTTTAGACCGTGTGTGTTTATTATTCTACCGAGTGCGATGGCTGGTGCAATTTATAGGAGAACAATCACATTAGGCGATGTTTCTTCATATGCTCCCTTTGTGTGTAGACCATACAACTTGCACCGCTTGGATATCTTAGGTGCGGTCGGGCAGATTTCTCATATAGACTCTATTGAGGCTTAGCCCCATTTTACCCTCTTCTTTTTGTCTCTCTTTACGGGCTTCATTACGGGCTTCATGGGGTCTTCTCATCATGCGTTTTCTTTACGCGGTCTTCTTACTACATTATAACTTCTATCAATGGACTCATTTCATGTAACATGTCTGCCAACAGATTTACGGGTAAGATCAAGATGCAGCTTTCACTGTTGTCCTGGATTTGTCTGGAAATAGACTCAATGGCAGTATTCCAGCGGAAGTCCTGGAGACCACTTCAGGCATTTTACTTCAATTGTTCAGGCAACCTTTTGAGTGGAGAGCTCAACATGACCTCGCCCGAAAGCGATGATAGGGAGTTCAATACGTAACAGTTCCTTGACTTGAGCAACAATGAGCTGAACGGCCCACTTCCACCTGAACTTGGGAACATGGGAGCTTTGGAGTATTTGGGGCTTGAGAATAACAGATTCACAGGAAATGCTGATACCATCTTACGCAGCGATCTAAGTCGCTTGCGGGAACTCTGTCTTGGCAACAACAACTTCTCAACAGGCGATGGATTGGCCGAATTGGCCCTGTCCTTGTTAAAGGGGACGTTCAATCTTCCAGCCCTTCGACTAATTGATCTCAGCAACTGCGGCTTGGAAGGGAACATCTCCTCCGACGTTTTCCAGAGCAGTAACTTGCCGTTCTTGAGGGTCTTGGATTTATCTAGGAACCGGTTACAGGGGACTATTCCTGCAGGTCTTTCGCGTATGCCTCTTCTACGTGAGCTTCGACTTCAAAGCAACATCCTTGGGGCCGATATCGATGTGGCTAACAACTGGACAAGCCTAGAGATTTTAGATCTCAGTCACAATCGACTCAAGTTTAGCGCTTCGCAACTCCAGGTCATGCTTAATAGTTTCACCAAGTTGAGAGAGCTTCGATTGAGCAGCAATAACCTTACAGTGATGGCTTTGTCCAACATGGTTGGAGGGTTAGAATCTCTGGAAATACTGGACTTGAAACAAACCAACCTGAACGGGATTATACCAGCCAGTTACAGCGACAGTGGAGTTTTACCTTCTCTCAGATTTTTCGATTTCTCCAATAATTCACTTGATGGAGGGATACCGGAGGAATTTGCAAACATGACGCACGTGACATATCTGGATGTTTCCTATAATAACATGTCAGGACCAATCCCACATTTCCTCTTAGTCTGTTCAACCCAGCTCTTTTTGTTGGCAACCCGGGCCTCTCTGGCCCTCCTCTCTCAACAATATGTCGTCCGAGTCCGATGATTTTTCAACCAAGAACCAGATAGTTGGAGGAGTTGGAGGATTCGGCACTGTTTACTTGGGAGTTCTCGAAGGTGGTACCGAGGTAGCTATAAAGAAAAGCAAATGTGATGGGACGTCTTCCGAGGATATAACTCAATTCGTCAATGAAGTCAAGATCTTATCTGATGTTCACCACCGCAATCTCGTGAGGCTCTTGGGCTGCTGCCTCGCCAACAAAACACATAGTTGGTATTGGAGTTCGTTCCTAATGGCACCCTTCAGCAGCATCTGCAAACAAAGTTAGGTCACATGTCACTTGACTGGACTCAGAGGCTTCGAATTGCAGTTCAAACGGTGAGTGCTCTCGACTACCTCCATTCTTCAGCTATCCCTCTCATCTATCATTTAGATGTCAAATCTGCCAACGTCCTTCTCGGCAACGATTTGAATGCAAAAGTGGCTGATTTTGGAATTTCCAGACTGGCTCCTGCAGTGGACGCCACTCACATTTCTGCGATGGGCAGAGTTCAAGGGACTCTAGGATACATGGATCCTGAGTCATCCATGAACTCCATTCTCACCGGTAAATCCGACGTTTATGCATTTGGTGTGGTATTGCTAGAACTCATCACGGCCAAAACTGTCCTGGATCGAAGGAGAGGAGAGCAATCCAACCTTGTCCTGTGGGCAACCCAACTTATGGACACAGGTATGTTCGAAACTATCATCGATCCGACTATCTTGGATACGTCCCACAGTTCTGAAGGTGAGGAGTCGATTATGCAAGCGGCGAGACTCGCTGAGCGGCGTATCAAATTTCATTCTGACGACAGACCTGGGATGCAGGTTGTTTCCAAGGATCTTGAACACAGTCAACAGCTATGGAGACCGCACCCCGTTCAGACCCTCAGAGTGACACGCCATGAGAGACATCAGTCTGAAGATAGAATAATTAATTATGATTATGATTCTTCTGATCATTTTACTCTTCGTGGCTGACCAGTCCTGTGGTTTGTCGAATCATGTTGGACTCTCGTCGAAGTGTCGTGCTCATAAAACTGTCAAAGTTCTCCTCATTACAAAGGTACAATCGACTCTCTCTTTCTCTCTCTAAAAGTTAGTTCTCCAGTCGCTATTTTCTCTAATTGTTACGGGATTCATTATTCGACACGAGTCGGGACAGAGAGAAGACTTGAAGAGTTTATGCTTTTCTGACAATGTTTTACCCCGAGTTTGTTCTGTCACTTAAAGGTTGCATGCGAGAAGTTTCACCAACAAATACAAACATTAAAATTATTAAAAATAACCATTTACAAACACCAGACTACTTTATGATATCTCCTTAATGGTGTTATCTTGTCCATCAATGGACCATGGTCTATACCACATATAACTTCCATGCATAAGACCAAGACCATGGTTACATGTTTTCCATGTTAAAGTAGTTAAAAGTATCAGAGTCATCACCTTCTAAAAATTTTCATTGAGGGGCAAGTGAACCTACTAAATATTATCTTACTTCTTATTGATTGAGTTGATGAAATCCTTAAACAAAATATGATTAACTACTAGAGGTAAATGTTTGTTACAACTACTTGAATTCAGTAAAGTCAGCTGACCACGACTTAGGGGCCACTCGAAATTATTTGCGAAGGTTTGAGGATATAATCACGTAATAAAAAGATTGAAAAAGATTGAGGGCAAAGTTATCTTCCCAAGTGATACTACCGCCTTTTCCTACAAGTGAAAAGGCGGCAGTATCACTTGGGAAGTTGCTATAGCCCTTCAAAAGTTATCTTCCCTAATCGATGTCTTTCGAGTTACTTCTGATCACTAATACTTAGAGAGAGTCAACTGTAATTCTGTTTATGATCTTGTACTAAAACTGGTGGATTTGAGCTGACATTGTATATACTCCGGTTTTGTTTTCTCGGGACACACTCTACGAGGATAATAATGACAGATTGCCCGCTTTGTGTGTGATGGAACTCTCCACATGCACAGCTTTTGTTCTGTAACTTCTGTCACTGTGGAGCCATATAGGAGAAATGGGAGCAGAAGGCATTCACAGAATGGGAGATCTAGAACCCACTTAAGACCGGCCGAAAACATGCATACGAAGGCAACGAAATGCGAGCAAAACCGGATACAACCTGAGGTCGAACTGATCTAGGCAAGTAAATAAATAGACACAAAGAACATAAGAGAAATCTATGGAAAACAGAAGCGAAAATCTATGCATTCCATAAGTAGCAGGCAGCATCTACAGTGAAACGATATGCAGCATGTAAGATAGGAAGTGAACCTTCTCGAGCAGAAACAGAGGATGCAAGTGAACTGAAAGGAGACGGCGAGTAGGAAGGTACACTCGAAAGAAAGTAGGAAAACAGAGCGTTAATGGATGACGCTGGAATGGACAAGTAGCAAGATACACTCGAGAGCGAAGGGAAAACATTGGAGGAGTGTAAAAGCATAGCGATAGTGGATGATGCTGGACTGGAACAAAGTGTGTCAGGACCGGATGATGTATATTGCAGCATGGTCTGTGAGCGCATGAGTCATCAAACACTAAACATTCTAATGAAGGTAGAAAGGCGACCGCGTAGGAAAAACGAAGGATGGGAAGACCCCATCAAGCCGTACAAGGGAGAGACAAAAAAGGTAACATGGGGCTAGGCCCCATGTCTAAGGAAGCAGTCATTCTAAATTATCATAGTAAGCCTGCATTGACACCTTCATCAGTGCCCCAAGAAGTGCAGAACTAGCTGGGGGAATGCCAGTACCCCTCGTACAGAGTTCCCGGACGAGAGCTCATGAGTGCAAAGGCATGTAATGTCTCAGTGAAAGGGCATATAGTGTAGTTCAAGTGTTGCCTTATACCAATATTGAAGTGAAGAACAGATTCGATTGATATAGTATTAACAATCAGATTCTACACCATTGGATACCCCGTCAGATGCACATAGTGTTTTGACATTATATATGAAGTCAAATGGATAGTAAAAATGATTCCATCCACTTCCCCATTATCTTACCGTGGGACATGGACAGGCAAGTATCTCAAAAGTTACTAACAGCCACGGTTGGTGATTGCGCACATGTTTTCTTTGACACTGGTGTTTTGACCTTGTTCCCAATCACTCACGCAGGGATGGGGATATTGAAGGAAGATAGCATAGCATACATGTCCAGAGGAAGTACTAATCCTGTTCAAAAGGAAGGCAGTATCCACTCGATAGTGCTTACAAGGGAGCCACGTGAGTGACAATAAAGTGTACAACAGTCCAATCTCAGAAATCATCTACGCTATCCTACGTCTAGCGGATTCTCTACATCCTAATCAGTCGACTCTTCAAGTGACTTATCTAACTTTACAGCACGTGTGGACAGCAGACGAAATGCTGAGAAACGACACTTGCCTCTCAAATTCGTGGGTAATGCTACAATCTCGCAAGTTGATCATATACAAACTATTTTCAAAAGGGCTACGAAATACCCACCCACCAGATAATCGCATATATTATGCTGTTGCATAGCTAATGAATCAATTATAACGCCAAACATCCGAAGTTTGAGGAGAACGCCTCAAAACCCCTATTATAATCTAGTTCACCGCGGCCCAGACCTTTCTGTCCCCGGGAAGTGGCACTCGAGAATCTAACTTCGAGGCAGCAACTCGTACGGTTTTTCACTCCAGATGCTTGCTTTGGCTGACCGTTGGTCCTGCCTCACGACATAGACTGCACTCGTTCTAGTCGTTGGAAGCTACGTCACGAAGAAGTAGATGCAGCAGTAAGCTTGCAGTCACAGCAGATTCTTGTTGATCTCGAAAAGCTGATGCTTACTACCAGAAAAGTGATCTTTGTGGAGAGACAGTGGGACAGTGACTTAAGAAGGTGGAGCACTATCAGGCCAAACGTTGTCCCATGCTGGTTCAGGGGAGTTAGGTTTTACGATCATGTCTTGTCGAGGTTGCTGTCCTGGGTGCATTTCTCCACCCTCGAGAGCTTTAGCGGCTGCTTTTGAACGAGCTCTTGCTTTCGCCCCTGCCCGGAATCCAAGTAACCGTAACACAAAGCGAGCAAGTTCACCATATAAAACTCCAGCCCGATCACAAAGCTGAAAATTACCACAACAAGTCAGAGTTCGGAGCAGGAAATCAATTAATATGATTCAAATAATGAGTATTACTGAATCTTAACTTATCGGAGGTATCTATCAACCCGCACCAACTGATCTTCTGAGCAGACTAGAACGTAAGCAGGAGCATCACCGAGAATTCAAACACGATCCTAAAAGACTATTAAAATCGAGAGAATACTATGAGACCCGAAAACTTTTAACGGTCTCTCTACCTGAAGAAGAGCTGTTATGAAGAAGTGGAATGCTTGAGTATTTTCGTCAACGAGCATAGACAAACGCCCGAAGAAATGCATTACGCCTTGCAACTGCCAATCAAACGAATACATCAGCACAACGAACATCCATCAACACTGTGAAATCTCCTCTACGTCAGCTTGAGATACTGAGAGTAACCACATACTTCCAAAAGAAGGAAATTAGTTGCAAAGGATAACACATCATCCACATGAAATCTCTGTAAATGTGTCTTTCACAAACGAATTTGTTCACACCAGATTATTTTACAATCCACCACAAACAAGTGGAAATAGGTACATAAGTAACACAAGAACACGTCTAACAAGAATGAATGAACGAGTTTCATCTCTTCAGCTTTACAAAAAAATTCTGAAGAGCACATGGTATTCATAGTGATGAAACGTTATGTTATGCCTCATAGCTTCCAGATCACTTGTGAAGAAAACAATCCTTAAAGCAAAAAAAGTGAATGGCTATGTTGAAATCATCTCTTACCCCTTGTAGCATAGAGATCCAAAACCCAGGTGCTTGAGGAGGTGGTTCTCCATTAGGGTTGTTTGGATCACCAGGCATACCGCCCATTCCATACCCACCCATCCCGCCCATCCCATACCCACCCATTCCGCCCATTCCTCCATATCCACCATATCTGTTTCCCATCATTCCACCACCATACAAACTTCCTCCGTAACCACTGCTTCCATACATACCCCCTCCATAACCACCACCACCATACATACTACTTCCTCCGTACATCCCACCTCCATAGCCAGTGCTCCCGTAAGTACTTCCCCCGTACATCCCGCCTCCATAGCCAGTCCCTCCATATCCGCTACGATTGTATGAACTCATCGTCCCTGTACCGTAACCCCCAGTGGTACCATATCCTGTTGAACCAAGAAAGAAATGAAGTTAAAACGGCCTAACAGGGAAAGTGATTTAACAGGTATGGAAATTGATTGTCTCCTCCGAAAATGGTTCTACAAGTAATCCAAAGTTCCATTCATGCTTATCCACAGCCAATTCAACGCCCGGAATTTCACAAACAGATACGGATACCCCAGACTCTGATCACTGCAAACCAGCTTTGAACAAAACATACAGCCCAAGAGTTGATTGTGCAGGGGGAGGTCATGTGATATTCCTTGGCAATTTGTAATCATTCGAAGAGTCAAGTACATCAAAAGAACACATTTCAAATCAGGTATTTAGTCCCCTGGATTACGTCTTTACTTCACACACAAACGATAACTACTTTCCCAATTATTTTTTGTTTACATCGCTCGCTCTCTAAGCATAAAACCGGTCTTTCTCAATCCTCACATGATTTCCCTTCTCCATACCAGTGGTATTTGTCTCCCAAGGTCTAGGAGGCATCGGCCGTCCAACTGTAGACCCGCCTCCATTTTGCGCATTTCTTAGGACCTCCTCTTTTTGAGCATCAGAGGTAGCGGTTCCGGCCGACGCAACAGCAGCTGCAGTGCTGTTGGTGTTTGACGCTGGAGCAAATGGAGAAGGCCCACTAGTTCCAGCCGATCCACCAGCTCGCTCCCAGGGTTTAGGTGGTGCAGTTGCCCGCCCTGAATATTCACACCACAAGAAAACACACGATATAAAAAGCCAGTAGATACACAAGCCTCCTGATACTCCAGTACTTTACTTCTACCCCGAGCAACCGGGCCCCAAGAAGATGGTGCTAGTTCAATTTATACAGCTAGCAGAAAAATCGCGAATTGTGTGACCATTCGCAGACACCAAACTCATTCTCTCGAAATCGTGTAACTTCCATAAAGCTGGTATTATTAACAAGAGTAAAATCCAACACACTACCTCCTTTCGCGTCCCTTATGACGCACACTCCTATTGAACAACTTAATAACCAGATCATAAACTCAACGCGTCCCGGTACAAGTCCACTTCCACATGCCATAAATCAGAAGCAAATCGACAATTCTTCACTTGCACAAATCCCTACCCAGGACCGAACAAATCCTGATCAGACGACGAATTCAACAATCAGGCGTCGGACTGCCATAAATCACAAAACTTCCCATACTTCCTTCAACCCCGATCACTTCCTCACCTGGAGAAGCCATCCCCGAATTAACGGCTCAGTGCCACAACCTCACCAACCATCCATATGGCTATCCTCAATCCCTTTCCTTGCTCCAAGCTTTTCCTCACTGACCCTAACTCGCACTCCGACCAATCCACACTCCCCAACTCTTTATTTTCCTCCGTTACAGCTATTCTCCTCCTCTTCTCGCCTGCAACTCGCCTGCCGATTCCTCAACAATCTGCATCCCTGCCTGCCTGCCTGCCTGCCTGCCTGCCTTGCCCTCGTCCCTAATGAACCAGATCTGTGGAGACCACACTTCGGCGATGGATTCAGAGGAGAGTGCAGTGCACTACGTCCCTACTCCCGTCCCGTCTCCTCTCAACACCCGGGACGACACAAGCAAAAACATCTGCTACCATTTTCACTTTCTCTTTCACCTCTCCTCCTCTACCTTTCTCTTCACTCCAGCTAAATGCCACGTCTACTCTCCTCCACCCTGAGCCTGCCGCTGCTAATCTAGGCTTACTTGGAGGCTCCACGCAAGCCCCCCTGTGTTCAACTTCGGCCAAAAGTCCGGTTCTTATTGATGAAACGCTATCCTTTGCACCTCTTGGTAGCTGACGTGGTGCAACTGGGACGGAGTAACCATACTAAAGCCAACTAGGTGTGGTTTCGCCGAATCTATCCACGGCGATGCGGTGGCCACTTGCGGTTCGCCGTCATCAGAAATAGCAAGCCCCGGCTGTTTCCCCAACTTCAAAAGGTTTACGTCCATTCCGACTTCTAAGGAAGCTTTAGCTAAAGAATTCTAAATCAGTTTCGTTGCTTAAGAAAGTTATGACTTAGTAACACTTCATGCATTCCACCGCCCATCACCATTTATGAGTTATCAATTAAAGAAACTCGACTTTGAAACGTCAAGAAAATTGAGTTCAATGTAGTCAGGATTTTGTGGACGATAATGTTTGATAATCGCACAATAATTGCATCGACACTACCGGACATCTTGTCCAGCCCTAATTGATTCTCGATACTTCTTAGATCCACTTAATTACAGCATCTTCTTAACAAACAAACAACTTACAGTCTTAAGTACAAGAGGTCCAGCTCTTCGGCGTATCCTCCTATCACGAGAACTCTGGACGTTTTTTGTTCCTCCACCTTTCCGTTATCCAAACCCCAAGAGGAAGGGAATGAAAAGCACTCCGGCTGGGTTGAGTTGTCACATCAGTTGCTGTGTCTCGGCTCCAGTAGGATGCTGATACCGCATAAACAAAGCCACTTTTTCGTCTATGGAAGCGGTTGGATAAGTTGGTGCTCGAATTTGACTGTAGAAACTCGTGGACCGTGCACCGCTCGACCAGCCCCCTCGCATCAGCAGCTTTTCCTGGATCTACAGTCAGACCTGTTTCGCGGAAAGGAATTGTTGTGACGACCGTCTTTGAACCGAAACTGAAAAAGTCCTCCAGTGCGGCATGTGGTGTGAAGACCATAGCTCATACTATTTGTTTAAACGATACGGATCTTCCGCAAACGTCCTGCAAGTCTAAGTGAGGATCTTTCGGAGGTTGCCTGAGAGCACCGAACTCCTGATCTTTAGGCGAAGAATTTCGTTAGTTTTTCTGACGATAAGCTGCTCACAAGGATTTCTCATCCTCTGTACATCGACTTCTGTTAGATACATTCGGTGCTTGGGTACTTGATACCGGCGGGATCCAACGCTGCCTGTACTGTTTACAGGATTGAACGTTTAAGGGCTTCGTCGAGAACGCAATCCACATACGTCTCTGAATGAACACAGCAGCGTGTCTCCAGAAACTTGATGACTGTTTTCACTTAACTTCTTCAGAGATTCGTGCGGTTTCCAGTAAAATAATCATGGGGTCTTGGTGTTCTTTGGACGGCGGAATCGTGAACGGATCCACCCGGAACCTTTCTGATGACTATCCCTGGAATACAATTTTTCCAGCCTGTCAAGGGTTAAACACTCTCTCTATATATTTCTGCAATAGAGCCTTGGTCTGAGAAATAGAATGGTTGAGCTTATGTCACTCGATTTTATACTGTTGGGAAATACAAAGCAGGAAGCATGTCATCGGATTTGCTTAAGACCACGACGAAACACACCATTCGAAACGAGGGGTTCCCAGAGAAGAAGACTCGAAACATATACAAGCGACTTGGACATCATGCAACCAGCTTCGGGACAACACACCACATAAGGAAAGACTCGTACCCCTGACTTCTCCTTTCAGTCTTCATGTTACAGCTACATTTTCGTGCCGATTCAAAGTAAACTACATCCTAAGTTGGTGAAACGTGAAGTTAGCTATTTTAACAGACTACAATTCCATTAATCTCTTCCCTAGTGTACCTAAAACTTAAATTTCATTTGTGTGAATCCTACATTCTATGATATTTTCCTCACAAAACACCTTTGCTTAACAAAAACGCCTCTTCGGTAGGTTCTCTTTCTAGAAACTCCTCTAAAATATCTAATCCGTCTTTGCAAGCGCCTGGTCTCAAGACCTGCCATACGACATATCAACAGTGTTCAGCCTTAAGATGCGAATTCAGCATTTGGGAAATTGGGACAAACATTGATGAAAACTTTAGGGCCGACACCTTTGGAGAGGATAGAGTCTTGTGAAAGGTAGATGCACGACGGCCACACAATTATCTTTGTTAGAACGTGATGACTCACCTTCTCTCGATATTCTCTGCCGGTTGCTCTGCTAAACACGTTCCATTTAAACTTTGTCGCAAACATGTCCGCAGAGAACACCTGAGAAAGAGAACCATCTCAAAGTTGTAGTATTAGTTGGATAACACCTGGAGTAAAAGGTGAAGACAACTAAAGTTTCTGACTCTAGTTTGCAGATATTTATGCTGCCCTGACATGCCCATGTTTCAAAATCGGAGCGCAGCACTCACCTCACTCCATAAGTAACCGTAGTATGCTGCGTCATAACCTCCGACCAGATGACTAAAGGATGCTCCAAAATTCGTTTCATCAGCCATCTGTATCCCCTCCATCACCTGAATGCATATAATATCCAAATCTTCAAATAAATCCACACCCGCCAGTTAACATTAACAAGAACACTCATGTCGAGCTAACAGTGACCGATGAAATGTACTGCAGGTAACCATTTGACACAAAGAAATATATACTCACCTTGCAATCTACAAGGGTCTGACCACACCACTACGCTGACATTCATGAGCCCCACATAAATTCTTGAGAGTGGAAACTTCTCACATCGAGATCAAAAGGGAAAGATACAGATGTATGTCGGTAAACAGTCCACAATACTCTTGACAAAGACACACCGAGAAAGAAAAGCTGCGTCTTGCAAAAAATACCTCCGGGTGTAACTTCTTTAAAAGACACGTGGTGTCTACCGACGGAAACGTGTGTATTGTCTGATCAAAAAGTCCTGCAAATAGAACATTAAACCCGAGATCAGCACCAGAGATGCCGGAATACTGTCAGCTTAGAGTACTGAAAGGACGTGCCGATTCAATTTCCGACAAGCCTTCATTTATTTCAAAGAGGCAGAGCCTCGCAGTAGGTTCCGAGGAACAATAGGAGTGTCACATAATCAAAAGCATAATCTCATTCCATTTCATCGCCTGTTGTATCGTTAGCTATACAAAAGAGTTACGTACCGAAAAGCAATTGACGCTTCGTCAAGATTCCGGCATATGATCGCCGCTTCTTCATTAGAGCTTGGCATACATCATTGGGTATCGGTTGTCGGGTATCCTGCGAGAATTGAACCCACCGACGCATTACATACTGGCTTTTAAAAATGCTCGTGAGGTTCCCAAACCAAGTTAACACGTAAAACGACCGTAATTTGTAAACAGCTCCAAGTTTGCATTTCAGTGCTCAAAAACCCATCAAAATCCATCACTACATACCTTGTAATAGCCACTCATCAATTTTAGAGACGAGCTTTCGAAGCACCTGAGCCGCCAAGAAGTGCAATCGCAGTTAGTGGCACGGTAGCAATAGCAGCAAGATTGGTGGAGCAGATAGGACGTCAAAGAGGGAACTGCTTAGGCAGTTAGAATTCGCTAATGTACGCTTGAGTAAGTCTGATACTGAAAACAGAGAATATATGAGCTTTTAGAAACCCTTGCCAGTTTTCCAGCATCTGGCTAGGAGCTTCCACAAAATCATCTTCTACACGAAGACCCGTGAACCTAGCAAAGGATGGCCGGCTGCAAATATGATGCATCTGCAGAATCAGACCACCTCATGGTCATGCAAAAGAATTACGAATGATAAACAACCAATGAAGCACAAACGTTCAAGAAATGGACGCTAAACTATCAATATTAAGGAAGACGAAATCGAGAAGCGATAAAGGTCACTCTCTAGTATCTAACTTCGTGTTAAATCTGTAAAAGCAGAGATCTATAGGTCAAAAGTAACGACCTTACCACATGCCCAAATTCGTGAAAATATGTTACAACCTCTGCGTGGCTTAAAAGTGACGGCTTCTCCCTTGTTGGTCTCGTGAAGTTGGCTAGCATAGCAGCTACTGGCAACTGCGAATTGCTTTGTTAGACGTGAATGTAAAATAGAGTACGACTTAGTATCAGAATGGCATCAGCTAACATAGAACAAACAACGTTTTCAAGCATGGATGTTCATAACATAGGATGTAAAAGAATGCTGGCCTTCACGCATGCATGCGTGATCCATGAA
The DNA here is from genome assembly GCA_948567375.1 of Lunularia cruciata. Taxonomy (NCBI): domain Eukaryota; kingdom Viridiplantae; phylum Streptophyta; class Marchantiopsida; order Lunulariales; family Lunulariaceae; genus Lunularia; species Lunularia cruciata. Next base: position 17,673,428 of record OX419760.1, read on the forward strand.
GGAAACTATGGGTGCTGAATGGCTATGACTTGAAAGAATCGAAATTGTTCCCGTACCTGCCGTGATCCGTCTCCTTGAACACATCCAGTTTGAAGAGAGCACACACAAGCATGTGCATACTTCCCATTTCTGACCAAACACCACGAACCGTACAATTAGATTTACGTCAGTAAGTGTGTATTGGCACCCGTCGGTTGAACTTCTCTCATAAGTCCAGACCTGGTTTTATCAACGGAGATCGAAAGGTTTTATCTCACCTAGGAAAGACATCAAGATAAAAGAAGCCCATCCGCTCTCCAGTTTCGGCATCGAATACAGCGTATTGTTGTACTTCCTGGTGCCAAACCTGCGGTCTGTGGACTTCTATGAATCTTAAACCTGAAAAGACGATTGGCTGAGGTAATCAGAAACCCGGATGCGACTTGTAGAATAAAGAATAGCGTCCAGCCTCCTCATTGTTCCTACATAGTAATCTTCATCAACCTTGACAGACAGATCTAGCACTCTGTCTCCACGTAGAAGCCCCACTTACCTAATAAGTCTTGGTAAATCTTCAAAAGGCCTTGTGTGACGACCTCAATTGGAAAGTATTGCTTTATTTGTTCAAAGTCAACCTTAAATTCAGCTTCTTCAGCTTTGTTGATGTAGTACCTCAAGTCATACATGCTAAATACTTCATGTCCCTCCTCTTCACTCTGCACATGTATACAACAAAGGAATGAGACCTCACAACGTATCACACTTTCCAAGTTGGCATCTGCAACATTGAGGTCAGGTGAAAATAAGACAAGCAGATTAGAAATTATAGCATGTCACCTTCATAGCTCTCAGCCTTTTAAGCTCCTTTCTAGCCAGTACTGACATCTTCGTAGAGACACTTTCTAGAAAATCCTTCACCTGCAAGCACGGAGAAGGTTATTGACAGATATGAGTTCAATTTACTGCAAAAAACGACCAACATATATTGATGCAACTTAACCTGCCATAGCGCCAATCTTCCAGATTTATTGGATGACTTTAGTATATTAAAGTCTCTGACGCCCATAAATACTTGATTTGTAAAAAGTAGAGTTCCAAGTCAAGTCAGGGCGCCCTATGAAAGCACACCTTTTCAGGGGTCTTCGCCATCCGAATTGCAGTGGCATATTCTGCATGATTTTCATAGCCTAGGATTTGAGCGACTGTTTGTCTCAGGGTCAACTGCGACCAAGCCAACAGAAGGATAAATGGTTCAAAACTCTTGCAGAAAGCAGTTCCAAAGAAGTAGTAGCTGTAGTGACCTGATGTAATCGAAATCGCATATAGAGACCACACCGTCTCTAATTACACTTTCGTAGACAAATCTCCAAGCTTTCAACAAAAGGTAAATGAGTACGAGAGGACCCAACTTGGATTGACATTTGAACGAACTGCGTACCACTTTCTCGAGAATTGGAACATTTTCTTTCATGCATCTTTGATCATAAGCAATTCCCAAGGCTCTCCTAGTAGCTCCGACCTACACACAGTTGTTATCAGTTGACTGAGGGAGAGTGTTACAGCAAAACAAACACCACATAATGATGTGCTCCAAGTACTCGACTTCAGGTATAGACTAACCCTGCATCTCTCCATGATCGGGAAGTAGTGGTGATACTTCAAGCTGACTTCTAGCTTTCCATCCTTCACTTTCTTCAGTTCCTGCAATGACATATTGGCCATTAGCACTAATGCTACAATATACATAGTTTTACCACCTCAAACTCTTGATGTCATGCCCTTCAGTCAGTTCTACTTTGGAACCAGAACTCAGAACAAAAATAGATTAACCGTCACCAACACGAGCTGCAAAAAGCAGATTCTAGCAGGATTCTAACAAGCCCTGTGAATATATGGCGTCTAACCTTGATAAAATCAGTTGGTACTCCTGCTAGTTCAGCTTCGCTGAAATAGAGTAGCTGATTCTCTTCGTTCACATTTTGCTGAAACACAATGCAAAGTTCCCCAATTTTTGTATTGAGCAACTCGAGTTTGTTCCTCGTCTCCTTGTTAAGGTTCAAACCAAGCCTTTCAAAGTCTCTAACCTGCAAGAAAATTTTAATTCGTGGTTGAGATCGTCAAACTGAAGTACCACCGTAGAGTACCATCTCAAATGGACTATTTTGGCTGGCAAAGTCCATGAACGGTATCTGGTTCTATTAATCAGGCGTAGTTACACTCTACTCACTCCATTAAGCATCTCTCGGCACACTCACAGAGTGCATATCTACAGGTTAATGAGAGCAAAACGCACAGTAAACATTTCGGACCGTCGTCCTTTGCTCATCGCACTGTTGTCAAGTTGACATATACAGACCACGATCTTTCATTTCGCAGATGCCAAAATTCAACCTCGACACTTCTCAGTGTTGCCTTACTAGGCTTACCAAACGGTCGACATAACGTTGAGCTTCAGATCCTAGTGGTTCGTCCTTCTCGGCGAATGCTTTCACCACTCGATAGACATCGTCACGCATGCTGGTTGGCATAAAGTACTCACACATTAGAACTTTCAGCTGCCAGCAGCTTAGACTGAGCTGGACAAAGTATAGTGTTAATTATCTGTAACGCTGAGTACTTACAGTTCCTGGCCCCCGGGGCACAAAACACAATTTAACTCCAATAAAACCGAGTTACAGCAACAAACCTGCATTTCACATTGTGAGCATCAATTCTCATCTCTGCCTCGGCACTTGCGTCGCGCACATCCTTGGAAACAGCCACAAGCCGAGGGAAAACGCAACTTTGCACCAAAGGGAACTCCTCGGCTTCAAGGTTCGCTAATGGAGCGATCACACTTTCATATGTCACCTATTCGTGTATGACGAAAGCACAAGAACTTAGAGAAGGTACCCTTCACATCATGCAATACTTAGACCTCGCCAAATTCAACAACCAGTTTTCGTACTTGCTTCAGTAACAAAATTCTTTAGCAGCCCGACTTCTACAGATATCGAGTACGGACACTGTCTCTTGTTTCCAATATGCTAAACCTGCACCGAGTAGATTTGTGACTGTCTTGACTTCATGTTCATACCTCATCAAGCGGCACTGCGGCAACCTGATCATGGACCCTCTTTGACATTGCCATAACTTCGTCCGCTTGTTTAAGAATTTCTGACGGACTGAAATTGAAACGAACTTGAATGCCATCTACTGCCTCTGCGAAACACAACGAAATTTAGAGTTTGGTGTAAGTTGTCAAGTAAGTTGTCAAGTAAATTTCGAAGAGTGCTTCACTCCTTATGACCTCCATTATAACTTTATGGCATACAAAAGACGAATTGGAGCTTCTGTGCTTTAGTGAGGAAGTAGGATGAAAATATCAACTGCAGAAACAGTTCATGATACTGCCCGCTCTCTGCAGCTGAAGAGAGAGCTGCGACGGAGAAACAAACTTTCGTTTCTAGAATAAGTTTCCACAAACGAAATGGTCAACACAGTAGGAGGATATGGACCACAAAGAAATTCAGACAGACTTGTAAATCTATTTGGGCAGGTCCGTGAACGTAGATAACGTGTGGAACGTCTGAAATCCTTATAGCCGTAGGAAAAGCTGCTCTAAACAGGAGCTTCTGGCACATAGTTTGTTTTAGATGAACTACTAGGCCCTACCACCTGTTACAATGGCAGACGGTATCGACGTTCGATCAGCTTACTGTCCCGTGCAAATATGACAACAACGTTTCTTTAGCATCAGGTGAATTGACCCCAAAGTTTTGAATTGAATTTCCTGTTCTTTGGCTCTACTACAGTGCTCCAAATCTATGAGTAGTAACGTTTTCTACGAAGGTCTGAATTGCCAAACTGTTCACAAGATGTCACTGCTCGATATCAGATACAACTGAAATATCGATTTAACCGATTCTATACATAAAAACAGCGCTTCCAATAAACACTTGCAGCAGTGGTTGGATTTTCTTTTGCACCCCACAGAAAAGCCAAAAAGTAAAAAATGCGCAAGTAATAAAACAGTTGACGCCGTCGCGTAAAACGCTCTTGCGATGAATTGAATTTTGTTCAAGCCAAGGGTACGTTGGATGAGCAGAACCCCATACACTTCCTGCTACTTAAGTCCATCCTTCCCATTCTTCACAGTTGACCGGGACGATATCTAATTACCTAATGGATGCCCAGATTACTTATCAAATCTTCCTCGGCTTCAAAATCTAACATCGATCAGATTCAACCAACCCGCCACGAAGCCACGATAATGGCGATAAGGCAACAATTTCCAAATATTGCTGATGTTTGATATAAGCCAGATGAATACATACAGTTCTGATGCTCACAAACTGCACAAATGGCAAGCATGGAACACTTTTTGCACAGAGTGAAAGTACCATGTGAACCTCCTTTGAAATGGCCGAGCAGAAGTTTAGCGACAACAGCAACACCTGCTGCTGCTCCAGCGAGAACTACCATCCCCCTCTTCTGCCTCATCTTCACCTTCATCCTGGCACCTTCTTTGAAACAATCTCAACCTCTTCTTCCCACCAATTCTTCCCCTTCCCTTTCCCCGTCACCCAAACCCAAGTCTCGAAAACCAAACTCTGACTCTAACAGTCAGCTGCCCAAATCCAGAAATGGATCCACTCATGTCTATCGTCTGCTCAAAATCAGTAATACCCCAACTCTGTTCACCAGATCTTCCAACACAACAATCAAACTCTTCTCACTGTTTCCCTTAAAGCACAACAGTGTTGTTCCATTCTGCCTCTCCCTTTCCTTTCCCCTGCCCTGACTTTCAAACAGAGTACTCTCACGTTGGTGACTTCCTCTGCTCTTGCTCTTAAAATCCCCTCCCCCGCTCTGCTGCCCATCCTCAGTCTGAACCTGCCTCGCTACACGCTCCCATCCTGTCGCTCTCTTGCTCTCCCTTCCCTTCCCCTCCCCAGAAGTGTGGTAGACTTTCTACTCCGCCAAATCCGAACAAACAAATAGTCGCCTCGCACAATTCCCCGGGGACAAGAATGTGTCATACTCCAGATCTTCCAACTCCAGGCACTGCTTCCATAGTGGAACCTTTGTCCCACACCGAAGTCATGAATGCCCCACACGTTCACTATCAGCCATGCGTCTTCCCTATTTACCCTCTGCTGCCTCCTGAGTTCCAATCCGAATTACTATGACCGCGGTCTGCTCCCTTTCCTCTACTCCAGTTGTCCGTAGTTTTCCTCCGCCATGAGCACTCCACCCCAACGTCACCAGGTTCTATTCCAATCTCTTCCCGGCTCGTAGTCACAGTAGACTAGACTGACGTCAATCTTCGAAGCGTCCGGCTAATAGTGTAATTGTAAACTATCCAGCTTCTGGATATCGTGCATTGCGTCAAGAAATTTCTGTACTCGAGAAAGCTAGGCAGGCTCCAGGAATGCTAGGAAGGCACACCGAATTTACCGAGAGGAGGGAATCGTTCTGGAAATCAAGGAAGATCCAAAAGAACCAGGTCCCGGTGAAGTTGCTGGCTGCCGGGTAGGAGGTTACCGTTCTCGGAATCTCACAGTTCTCGCGTCTTTCGTTCCCGCCAATAACCACGTTCTGACTCGTCGTGGTTCCAGCTTCTTGCCACTGTTACTATGGTAGAGTATGTTAGTACCGTAATGTAATGTTGTCTCCTTCACTTCACTTGCGACGCCTTTCGGGGATACAGTAGGGGTTCTCAGTTGTAAGCATACGCGATTGTTCCTGAAGTGACGTGAAGTCATTTCCGTAAATATTCACGCGGCAACCAGTAGACACCACACCCACTAACATGGAATGAGGCCCTGAAAGACAATCACCGAAATAGCCGGGAACCGGAAAATTTACTTAATACAAGATCGCAACATTTTACCGAAATAGACTGAATGCCGTAAATTCTCATAGATTACCTGCAGAAGCCCGTAATATTTTACGGGATATATATTCTTATAGATCCCGTAATATTTTACGGGACAAGCCGTAAATCATTTACAGGATCGCTATGGAAACCGTAAATGCCCAATTGAACTTACCCAACATCCAATCCTATTCCAACTACCCTACTTGTCCTTTTCCCTCGCAGGCATAAACTGCCTTCCCTTACCCAGATCCGGATTCAAAATTCCCGGTCCGGTGATGAAAGCAGCAACAACCGCTGCTATGAATTGAATTGAATTGAATTGGATTGGATGAGATCCTGCATTCATACGTCCAGGGCTTTGTTACCGAAGTCTAAACCATTGGACTTGTGCCTCTCCATGCAAAGCCGCGCGAAGGTCGAAGGTATAGAGAGGTACTGGGAACTCATCACACTGTATCTTGGTGGGTTAAACTTGCTTCACAAGTACTGATTACTGTACCAGAACCGTATTTATGTCTTACATGATCTTGAGTGTACACGCATGTTCGTACCTCCACTGTATATTATAGCATGTATTGTACTCAAGAGGTCATGTATCGTTGGCTTTCTCTGCATATTACAACTTACTATACGTTATGTGCACAAAAATGTGGATTTATTATTGGCAAGAGAGAAAAAAGAAAATAATGAGAATATATATTTTAGTGAACATATTGATCTTACCTTTGTATACAATGGGTGGGTACTCATGCTGGGCATACATAGGCATGCCCGGCATCCCTATTGTAATTTATCGAGGAAATGTTATTAACCTCTCTATTAACCTCAAAGATATGTATCTTGTGATTTATATATTTTTAAATCAATAATAATTTATATCATCCAAATTCTTGAACTTTATTGAATGTCATGAGTGATGTTATAGCTTGCAAAAACTTATTCATAACAAAAGATGGAGAAAGGGTAATAGAAACTTTAGGAGGATATATATTTTTATTTCAAATTCTTATGTCGATAGGATATATAGATGATGAAATTTCCTTTTTCAAGTTGAAAAAATATTTTTCTGTGACTTGCGTTAACCTGTATATTTATTTATTTATTTATTTATATTTATATAGATCCCATATTGATAATTTTTTGATAAATCTTTACTAAGATTCTCTTTTTGGTGTTTATGTATAATTTTTTTAATCTATACAGATATGTTAGGATCAATTTTCCTCTATTGCATATTATTTGATAGTTACTTTCAAATCCAATGATAAATCTTAGTTTTCAATATCTACCATACATTTAATTAGTAGAAGAAACTATATCAATATATATTATAGTGAAATTAATTTTGATAATATGACACAAATACTATATAGAAAAGAATAAAAACTAGAGAATGGTAAAATATATCAGTTCAATTTTATTGTGATTTCATGAAGTAATATGTTTTCTGATATTTGGTTCCCTAATTTTTTTTGAATAAATAATATTTTAGCTATTATTCAATTCTAGTATTTGAATTATGCACATTTGTGCATAAGAAAGACTAAAGTCTCACCTCCAATACATTCAATAGAGAGTATCCATCTTATCTTTTATATCGATCTAAAGTTTTATCTTAGATGTGTTTCTTAGGTTTACATAGAGAAAATTGAGGTTGGAGATTCGTAATGTGGAGATTTAAGTTTCAGATTTGAAATTTAAGAGGTATAGTTAAAAATACAGTAAGTTTCTATTTTCTTTTTGGAGATGCTAAAAGATAAAAATACTAAATCGATGGTATATCCTAATAAGATCGGAAAACTAAATGCTAAAACTAAATCCATTTGAGTCTTTGATCTTTGAGTGTTAAGTACTTGGACGCCAAACTATAACACGGTAGTATCCGCACGATATTATTCATATTTTTTTCATTTCCCTATAACTTCTACATTTGGATTTCGTTTCCTATGATTTTGATATTATAAGTTGAAAATTTTGGGTAGATTTCCAACACAGCAAACAAGACATAAAACTTAATTTATATTGGAAAGCTATTAAGAAATAAAAAAAAAGAATCTTAAGCCTTTCACACCCTTCTACAAATTTAGCTTCCAAAATCATTATTAGGGAAACCTGGATGCTTTAGTGTTACAGATTTAGACTCCAAGATTAGAAAAAAGTTTATCAAGTATTGATAATTAGTATAAATTTTTTATAATTATATATTTTATGTTTTTGTCTTGTGTTTTATCATTTTTTTCTCATTTGATCTGTAATTCAGAGGTTTTCTAAATACTATCATGCCCGCTTTAAACTGCCCCAAAGCAAGTCACAAGGAAGGACATAGCCACGTACAGCTAGTCACAGGAGAAAATAACAAAACATGACAAAAACAGAGAATGGAAACTTTGTGGACTACTCAGTAAAGTAGAGTATTTGATCCATCCATCTTTGTTGTCTAAATTATTTCTTATCTTTGCTTCATGTAAATTAAGTTAGCATGTATATTTACGCAGGGTAGTAGTTTCGTGTGAGTCACTTTATTGCCTTTACGATATAACATGCACATATACACGGAATGCAGAAGTATACGCAGATTGATAAATACAGAGTTTCACTTTTCTTAGAAACAACCTTGCACAATAGTGCCGCTCTGTACCGTTATAGCGACCCCAGTTCCTGCTATGTTAACTTATGTGGTCTTCAGATTCTAGACACAAATTACACATTAAACTTTCGAGTGTAGGTATGTAGACTACGAGATAGATTGCAGGATGATGGATTACTCCGGAGCTGCAGGAGGACGAATAGTAGACAGCAAAGGAGGAGTTACTTCCATCCGACGATCAACATGTCCTTTCTGTTGCCTACTGCGGACATGGTTGAAGGAACAAGTGTAATAAGATGAAGCCAGCTCTCCTCTTACGCAACATACGTATGTACAGGGAGAAGAGGGCGGTATTCATACTCCATCATTGCTGCGGCGCGAGGCGATCCAAGTATCATCTTTCTCTTGCCTAGGGGAGATATTGATGAAGGAATAGTTGTAATACGCGGAAGAAGATAGCTCTCCTCTCATGCGACGGTCATCACACTCCCTAAAGTGGCGAGGCTCGGCTCGGCTCATATAAGTTCTGAATGTAATTTCGATTTCCTCACCTTCTCCGCACGGTTCCCCTTTGTTTGACTTTCCTCTCACACGTGAGAGTTGTTGAGATGAAGATCATGAGAGTGGTTTTATGTCCTTGGTCCAAGGATATTTAAATGTGTGATGGGGATTTGGCACATAAACAGACATTTCTACCAATCTCATGTCGATGTATTATCTATGGAAAAAATGATATATATAATAATTTTGGATAATTGTGATCACTCTGCACTTCTACTTTCCTTCCATTTTGTGGTTGTTGATAAGTTAATTTTGGAGATTTATGGGACCAAGGTGGATGAGAGATACTTTTCTCTCAATGTGTTATTGCGGTAGACAAGAGAGGGTCTATCTCCATAGGCACGTGAGTACCTTCCATTCTTTGCTTCACTACCATCAGATTGGACCAAAGGTTTGCAATCTTCCTTGATGGAGCGATAGTGTCAACATATGCTACATTCTTTGTTAGTTGACTCGTCCATTCCTAGACCACTAGAGCATGTCTTTGCTCTTGCTCCAACAAGGGTGCAAGCTTTTGGATCTTGGCTTGGTCGTGCATTAGTGCATTATGACTTGCACTAGCCACTTTCTCTACAATGAGGAGGTTTTGCCTAGGTTTGGTCCACTCGTTTGCATCTTTGTTATTCACTTGTGAGTGTGGTTCTACACTAGATGCAACAACGGTCCATATAAAACGATGTCCTTATGGAAGACAAAGGATAGCTATCCATGATGTAATGTTTGTTATGGCACAAGAGAGTGGATACCTTTACTTGGAGAGAACATTCATATTCTTTGTAGAAGACATGAGTCGGAGCAGACTTATACTTGGTTTGAGATGATCCGGTGACATTGGCGGATACAAACCTTGTGCATGATGCAATTTTGGAGGGAGTGATTACTCATCCTCCTAGATGTGCGGCAAGTAGTGCAACAACATGCAAGGTCTCCAAGTATTAGGGATATGCAGCAAGATAACCTCTTTGTTCTCCTAGCCTTGGAGTTATATGGAGCGATGGACATGCATTTTACACATTTGTCAAGGAGTGTGCAAGAGTGTAATACTCCGAGGACAAGAGAAGAGAGAAAACACATATTGCACACTCAAACATTCGATGCTCCAAGGGAGCACCTTCTCTTTATTATATAGACAAAGAGGATCTCCTCCAAGGAAGCTCCACCATAGTATTAGGGACACAGATAGCATGACATTAGGTGACATGTCAGCAAGCTCCACCCTTGGATTACTTACTTGGATGGGTGACCTGTCTGGTCTAGGTCCTATCTGGTTGGTCAAACAAGCTTTGACCGGAGGGAATCTTTTAGGGAATCTTCCTGTAGGAATCTCAGAATCACATGAGTAAGGTACCGTTGGAAAGCTCTCGACGAGACAAAGTTGGGGGGAGGGAAGGCCAATCTTTCCTCCGTTGGGGGGGGAATCTGCACATTTTTGAGGCCTAATTCATCCGTTTAGGCCTCCGAAATTTCCTTCAAAGATTTTAGGCATATTTTGGTTCCTACTCTATTAGTAGAAGTCCCCTTTTGGTGATACCTCTTTCTGATCTGTTTAGTCCATCATGTGTAACATCCTTCCAGATGTTACCAAACCAATTCTCACCTTTAATTCATATATCTAGCTATTGGTTCTAAGGTTCTCAAGTCTATTTTGGTTTGTGCTCTATTAGTAGAAGTACTCTTTTGGTGATATTTCTATCCGATCTATTTTGACCATCATGTATAACATCATTCTAGAAGTTACCAAACCGAATTTCACATCTAGATCATATGGCTAACCCTTGGTATTACAAAGAGCTTATCATATTAGACGCCAAGAGGTACCACTCTCACTCTCATACTTTGTAGCATAGTTTAGACAAAATCCCTTGCTCTTCAAAGATCACTGGCTGGTGCAATCTATATGAGAGCAATAACTCTAGGTGATGCTTCTTTGGATGCTCCAGTAGTTTGTAGACCTTACTACTTGTATAGCTCAAATATATTAGATGCAGTAGAGCAGATTTCTCATATTGATACTATTGGGGCCCAACACCATTCTACCTTTTTTGTCTCTCCCTTGTATGGCTTGTTGGGTCTTCCTCTCCTTCTTATGAAAAAAACAAATTATTATTATTATTATTATTATTATTATTATTATTATTATTAAATGTGTTATCCCAAATATAAGTACATGGACAAGAGTATGAAGTGTATCCAAAAATGACAAACAGAAACTAAAAGAGAAATTAACAAGAAATTTGCATGATGAGTAGTTGTTAATGGGCGATGTAGGTTAGGGTCTAAATGTGGCAAGGATTGCCAGCCCGGTTGAGTCTGTAGGTTTGAGGGGAAAAGGGGACTTCTACTAATAGAGTAGGAACCAAAATATGCCTGAAATCTTTGAAGGCAATTTTGGAGGCCTAAACGGATGAATTAGGCCTTGAAAATGTGCAAGTTTGCTCTCCCCATGAAAGATAGGCTAGCCTTCCCTTCCCCTAGTTAGTCTTGTCAAGAGCTTCCAATGGTACCTTACGTGATTCTGAGACTCCTACATGAAGATTCCCTAAAAGATTCTCTCCGGTCAAAGCTTGTTTGACCAACCAGATAGGACCTAGACCGACATGTCACCCATCCAAGTAAGTAATTCAAGAGTGAAGCTTGCTGACATGTCACCCATCCAAGTAAATAATCCAAGGGTGAAGCTTGCTGACATGTCACCTATCTGTGTGCCTAATCCTATGGTGGAGCTTCCTTGGAGGAGATCTTTTTTGTTTATATAATAAAGAGAAGGTGCTCCTTTGGGGCACCAAATGTTGAGTGTGTAATTTGTGTTTCTCTCTCTTCTCTTGTCCTCGGAGCATTAAAAATCAACCCTCAAGTTCCAAATTTCTAGATAAATTTTCAAAATTGTAATCTTGAATTTTAAATTTGGTGTGTGTGAATATAATGAATACTTTTTTTTTAATTCTTGGTAGTTTCTTCTTGGTACTTGATACCTAGTTTACTACACATCTGTGCTCAATGATGATGAATCTACAAGTGCTCTAGAATTTCATATAATAGGTTTTATTTCATCTTAAAATACTATATGAATCCAAGTTATCAATATTTCTAATCTTGATTTGAAGTTTAGATGAGAAATCTGGATAATTCTATAATACTCTGCTGTATAAGAAGAAATAAATATATGCATTTATTTATTATAATATGATTACATGAATTAAATATATCAATAGCAAAATAGTTATATATAATCTATACCTTTGCCATTGTTATCTAATTCATTCATGTAATGATAAGATTAAGGGATATGAAGCTCTAAAAAAATGAAAAAATGAAAACCTGTTAATAGTAATAGTGAATGTCATTGACAACTATGAATATGCTCCTCCACATCCAAAACTCCTCGTTCTTGGAGATAGTTCAGAAACCTTGTAACAAACAACAAAGGCTAACAATAAGGATCTTCATACCACTCTTGCTCAAGGAACTTGATAATAAGAACTTCTAAGGTTCTTCATCAACCTAAGAAAAATTATGAGAATGCAAATAAATGAAAATGTTTGGTATCATGCAACTTGCATAAGGCTTCTACCATAGAGAGTGAAAATTCTAATTTTCAGATATTTACAAATATCATAGTATAGTAGTTCAAGGATTTACAAATATCATAAAGTGGATCATAAAAATATCACAAAATGAGAAAGCTATCTCATATAGTTCTCTAAATTCTCCTTGTGTGTATTGTCTAAGGAAAATCTCTTGTCTACATGGTCTTCTAGATTTTGCCTTAGTAGTGGGTAATAAATATCTATAAATAAAACAGTCATACAATCTATTGTGTTTTTTTAATATTATACTTCCTCTTCATTTTTTATCAATCAGATCAAAACTACTAAGTTTTAATACATATGGAGAATATAGTTATTAGTTGCATCTTTCAAACATCCAATAAATTGTCAAAGTTATCTAAGTTTTGAAGCTATATCTTGTCTTTGAATATTCATCATAGAGCAAGGAGAGAACTAACATAATAGTATTACTCCTTGGAGACTAGGCTCAAGGAAAGAGCTAATATTATACTTAGTACATTCCTCAAAAATCACTTGAGAAGCTAGTCAAAAATCATTGTATGTAGCTATTTATGAATAAATGACATATTTCTAAGCTATAAGTGAATCAAAGCATTCACACTTCTTTTTAAAGAGTACTCTATATATATAGAATATATTGATATCAAGAGTAGTAAAATAATTCTTCTCTCATTGCAAGCCTTCCTAATACTCCTTCATGTCTCCTCAAGAATGCAAAATCAAACCTACTCTCTACTCATAAGCCATTCTAGTGATGCATATATCCAATCCACGACAATTCTTTTTTTTTACCAAATCTTCTACAATTATTATTTTTTAGGATAATTATACCTCTAGCTCATATAAATAGACCTCTAAACCTACACAAAATTCCACAAATAAACTTAACTCCAAAACTCTCTTCTCAATCTCTCTAATATTATTACTTGAGTATCTCAAATCTTGTTATAATATCATAATACAACTAAAGTAACCTTTTGTCCAAAAGGGTTGGTGCAACCATGTAAAGGAAAGGATCAACACATATGCAAGATAAATAAGAGAAATTGAAACATCAAGAAGAGTACTCTTTATATCATGCATTGTTAGATCAATAACAAAATGTGAAGAATTATAGAAGAAATAATTTATGTTTGAAAATGGATAATTTAGCCTTATTTTATTTATTATAGAGTTGAACCTATAAAAAGTCTGCTAAACCCTTGACTGGTCTAGAGTGTCCTTATTCTAAACTCAACTCAATCATCTTTGTGTTTGTTAGGTTAGCCTTATATCTTGGGGAACTATAATTTAATTTAACCTTTGTTAGTGTGCCAGCTTATGTTCAGGGTTTAATAACGGGCCTTGATAACAAGACTCTATATATGGGCTTCATATAGCACATGGAAGTCTTTAGTGCTCATACTTATAGAAGGAGTTAGAGAATGTAATAGACACCATAAGAGTGTATTAGATTCCGAGAAAATTTAGCAAATTCCAAGTGAGTGATGTGGATAGCAAAAGAGAGCTTATACTAGGAGACTATATGAGGTAAGTGCCTAAAGATTAATAAAGTTTTGTGTTTCTAATGGACATAGCCTTGAGCATGAGATGAACCATATTGTCTCTCATGCTATTTAATAGTGCTTGCTATTTTATCAATATCCTCCTCTCAGAGATTTTTTTTTCAGATCTCTATCCTCTATGAGCCATCATCTTCTATCATCGTCATGAATATATAATTAAGAAGAGGATTAAGACATACATCCTTAACTTCCTCTTATGTGGCCACATCATTTAGAGAAGATACAATCCTTTGCTAGATTAAGTAACATAAAGTCATGTATCTCTATCCACCTTACCATCTTGGATTTCATAGATCAAGCTATATATCAATGTAAAGCTTTTTTGCTTCCTTGTTGCAACAAATAGAGCACTCAATATCTAGATGACATTAATTTGGATAAGTATACTCTTCTACTAAGTAACACCCAACAGTATAATCATGCACAAGGATTCAATATGTATATATCGCACCTCCTTAAGGTGATTTTTCATAAAAGTAAAAGAATTTCTCTCAAGGCTTAGATACAAGAATCCTCATAATTGTAGAGCCTATTGAGCTTTGTTGAAGAATTTCATTTAAGGTTAACTTAATATTACTATAGATTTCTTAACAATATTAGGTTTTGCATTAGGCTTGCTCAAATTTGGAGTCTCATCTCAAGTGTTGAAAACTCAATTGAAAGGTTAGCTCTACAACAACACAACAACACACAATGAAAAAACAAGCTAGAGTTTTGCATGACGTTTGCTCCACTCGATACTAAGGTTTTCTTCACATCTTTACGCAATATAGGGGTTTTTAGGCTTGCTTAGTGATGATGATATAACCAGAATTTTACTTAGATTTTGCATTTAACTTGTATTCTTTGCAAATGATTTAACTTCATAATATTTATTTCAACTTTGTTAGGATTCATTGTATCTTATATAAACCTTTGCAAGATTAACTACCTAAATGACTTGCAACATACCTCCACATCATGGGAGAACTATTTTTTTGGATTTATTTGTATCTTTTGTGGGTTTAATTGCATATACTTTAGTTTGTAAAATATATTTGGAGTTTAGTAGGTTTGCTAGGCTTTGCTATGCTTAGCTTTAGCTTTATTTTGGTGTTTCTTGAGTTATTTTGGATTTTTATTAAATAAATGTAATAAAATTAGCTAGACATATTATCTAGAGGTAGAAATTGGCTTGGTAATATCTAGAAAGGTGTTATATATGATAGTATTAATAGATTAAACAGAGGTGTAACCAAAAGAGTATTTCCACTAATAGAGAAAAGATAAAAAACACACTAAAAACTTTAGAGCCAATTTTGGAGGCCTAAATGGATGAATTAGGCCTTGAAGATAGAAACACTTTGAAACCTCACCTATGTTATTCTGAGCTTCATATAGAAATATTCCATAAATATTCCTTCTAGTCAAAAAAATTGGACCAACCATATAGGACAAGGACCAACATGTCACGCATCCATGCAACTAATCTAAGGGTGGAGCTCACTAACATGTCACCAATCCATGTATATGATCCAAAGGTGGAGCTCCCTTTGAGGAGATCTTCTTTACTTTATAATAAAGACAAGGTGCTCCTTTGCGGCATTGGAGTATTGAGTGATGAAGCATTGAGTTCTTCTCTTGTATTTCTCTTGGAGATTCTCTTGTCCACCAAAGATTACAATAAATAATGTTAGATTGTGAATTATTAGCCTATGTTCATATTTTAGTGCTTGTAAAGGAGTTCTCACAAAATTAGGAGTTCACTTGCAAAATTAAGATATTAGACTATGAGATTTTTGTTGAAAACATAAGAAGAATATAAGATAAAACTCAATGTAAATAGTACTTGGAGTTGATGGTATTGCATGCACAAACCTACCTACATTCCATGAAAATTAGTCTACTTTCTTGATCTTAGACATATTTTTATCTAATTTTCTCATTATAAAATCATCCTTAACAAATGAAAATCAAGAAATAAAGTCAAAGGTAGGATTTAATCAACCAAGGACAATTAATTGTTCAAATCAATAATATTTTATTCTTATCTATGGTTTGCAGTTTCATCTTCTACTATTGTTAATGAAGGAAAAATGAAAAAACTTTTCTTTACTTTACTCTCTCATTTAATAAAAATAAAAATAAAAATCTACTATTCTCCTCTATTTTCTATTTGAAAGCTTCACTCTCCTCACCTACTACACCGAATTCACAAGTACTAAAACAAGGTTCATTTAAATTTCAATAAACTTATCCCTTGATGGTGATTCTTCTTTCAACAACCTTCTTTCTCCTTAAAAAGGATCATTTAGATTTTAACAAACCATCTTTCCTTGGTCATGACTCTTGACCAACCCTTGATTGGGATATATATATTGATTTTTACCTTAAAATTGTTTATTAAAAAAAATTAATGAAAGAATTAGCCTTAACTTGAACACCCTCCCAATTCAACAAACCTACACCTACATCAAAAACTCAAAATGTCATTAAAGCTTAACAATTTCTATTAAAATAAAATCAAAGGTAAGAAGTGAAAAAGGTATTGTCAAAGGAAGAAAGCTAATAAGCATTCTAAACTCTAACTAAATTAGCAAGTTAACATTTATCATCATGAATCTATGGTTCTTCATGTAATAAGAACCTTTCCAATAACTAAAGTAAATCTTTCTGTAAATTGCACAATGATGTATTAGAAATACCAATGTTCTCATGAAATAATCAAATATGTATGTGAATAACTTCTTGGAAAAATCTGATGAAATTCTAACTTATTCTTCATGAATTTACTATTTTACTTTTATTTCAAAAAATTAGTTATTATTTACGTAAGATCTATACAATTCTCCAATAACTAAGTACTCTTCTAAAATCTTACTTACCTTAAAAAGATGATATTTATACTATAGTAGTATAAGTACACATTGTCTAAGTGTAGGTGCACATTGCACAAGTGGTAGTTACCCATCCGTGAAAGGGTAGTCCACACTTTTAGGGTAAGTGGAATACCCTTATCTTACTTACAATTGGAAAGTACACTAATGATCTTATTGTGGTGGAAGCAATAGATACTTGCTTGATAACTCTTTTTGCCCTCCTTAATTCAAGTAATGGATGAAGAATACGACAAATTAAAATTCAGGAGAAACTTTGATTGAGATCATCTTCAGAGGGGAGCATTTGATAGTCATCACATAGGTTCTTAAGCCTATCTTCTATGTATAAGTACATTATGCATAGGGTTTATCCTAGTTTTCTTTAATTCATAGTAGCTAAAGTTATTTTTGAAAATTGCTAGTTATGTCTATATATGCATTATTTTTTATCATCAGATGTTTGACATATAAAATAACCCTAAATTAAATCCATAAAGGCTTGAAAGGATTGAATCATTCTAGTTATTTACTTCTTATGCAAATTGTTTTACATGAGTTATTGTTCTCTTTGGTACATACAAGTAAATATATATACAATGCTTAGGATTTTCACAATTTATGATTGAAGGAGGAAAATAAAGAGAATTTGGAAAAGAAACAAGATATTACAAACTTCAACCATTGAACACAACGTGAATTTTTTTAACAAGATAAGTAGACTCAAACTTATAACTTTGATAAGGTAAATTCAAAATATTATGTTTATTCTATAGAACTATGTGGCATTTGTAAAATTCAAGGATCACCTTCTATATAACTAGGCAATATTTTCTTCATAATATATCTATTTCTTTATTTACCTCTCTTAACTCTATAGACATTTTAGGTGACTTCTTAAAACATCTAATTGGTTTTGAGAATCACAAAAAATTTCTACAAAAGCACTTGAAAAATGTATAAAAGTTAAAATTGATACTCTACTATATGATTCACAAAATACTATCTTCCAAACCCTATAATATGGGTCAATTTTGAAATGATTGAATGTTAATAGAAATTATAGATTATAAGGGAATACCCCATCTAAAAGAATCCATAATTGTAAAAAAAAACTTTAATTTACACTATAATAATTAAAGCAATGGCATATTATAAATTTTTTAATCTTATAGATGAAGATAACTTGAGTGACCTTAAAATAGTATTGATAAGTGAGTATCTATATCCAAATTATCTAGTGATATTTCTTATATTCTTAGAAACTTCTATACAAATTCCCTATGTTTATCTTACAAATGAAATTTATTATTGTCAATCAAGAAGTATTATTTTTGAATTCTATGATAACATAATATCAATTGAATAATAGTAAAATGATAAAAACAAGTAGTTCCCTCGAGGACACAAGCCCTCGAGCCGGTAATGACTAAAGTGAAGAAGGGAAATGTCACTAAATTGCAATTTATTTATTTCTGTATATTGAACCTCTTGGAAATGAACTATTCCTAGAGGGGATATTATCCAGGGTAATGTCACTCCATGGAACACTATGGAAAAGAGAAAACTAACCATCATTTTCACTACAAGTAGGTTCCACATATGTCATTTTCACTACAAGTAGGTTCCACATATGTCATGAAAGTAATTGTTCACTCTCCTCCAAAGGCCGCTCCACCCCGAAGGCCTCAACTCCGAAGGTTATGTGTTACCTGAAGACTATTTGTTTATCTGACCCATACTATAGGTGTGTTATCCTAAAAATCTGGATTTGGCTCGTGGGATGCCCTGCGCGATGGACCTATCATTCATTGACGAAAATGATCATTTGGTTCTAACTATTGTGCGTATGGTATTCTTGTGAGTATCTGAAAAATCATTCAGCTATATCAACTAAATCAACTAAACTTGCTGTCACTAAACAATTACTTTATAACACCTCCACATGTAAATCAGATTGATCCACGTTTAACAATCCTTGCTGACCATATAAATTAAAGGGGTTTAAGCAATGGAAAGCACCAAAAAGCTAAGTAGAGGTCTAAATTTGGCTCCAAAGTTTCAAAACACAGATGATTAAATTGCATCATTCTTGGCTCTTCAAAGAGTTGAAGTATTTGGTCCGTAATTCATGCAGTTCTCCACTCAGGAATGGATTAACAAATTTCGCTTCTGTCCTCATTCGCATACCCAGTCGTGGTATGTGCGGTAGTTGCACACTTCTATGTGATCTTAGCCCGAAAGTGGAGAAGAGAGTAAACAAAGCTATAAAACTGACGTTACAAGAGCTATCTGACCACCGGATGCATTTTCTCAATTTAACCGATACAATTGCAAGTTTCTTGGTTCGTTGATGTTTCCAACGAACCAGGGCCTTCACTTGGTCATCAACTTTAAGCTGTTCTTTCATTCAATATCCTACAACATAACACCGGATGCAATTTTACCGATATAATTGCAAGTTGCGTGGCTCGATGATATACGTTGGCTGTATATTTGCTACACGTTCTAATCATCGGACTAAGGAGCGTGAGAGTACACCCTTTGAGCTGTCAAGTACCCAAATGTGATGAAGTTAGATAGATAGCAACGAAACAGTATGCTGATATGTATGTATGCGAACCAATTTTCAATGCCCGGTGAGCAAACATGAGACCGTTCACCCACACGCATCGCGTTTGAGGTTCTAATCAGGACAGTGGGACAAACTCAGTGTTTAATTCAATTGTCTAATCTGGAACGCAACTCATCTCAACGCAACCCTAAACCTCTGTTTGTAATAGAAAATCGGGGCTTAACCTATTTTGGGAAGAAGGATTAACACACTAGATAAGCACACTAAAATACCCTACAAATGGAACTTGAATCCTGAACGCCCTCCCCAATCTTGAGTGTCTCGAATCTTCCAACTCTTGATGAGGATCATGGACGCCAGTACCAGCTTTCCTCGCTAGCTTTGCTTCCTTCCTCAATAAGTTCTTCCACGGAACTAAAACTTGTGGATGCGAGAAAAATTCCATCTGAAAATTGCGTCGCAAACGCAGAATCAACATCTGCAGCTGTTTATATAGTAAACGAACTTACCATCATCGTCATGAGCTGTCACAACTTGGGAAACATAAGTCGCACAATGCAACGATCTTACTTAGGAAAGGGCTACTCAAGCTCAAAATAAACCAGAGAGAGGACAACCTGAAGGCGATCCGGGAAAGAGCGTGCCATAGCTTCGAGTGTGCCAACTCCAGGGCTGGAGCCTGACCATCTCATCCTCCGAACTCTGCAAGAGAAAGATCAAATGAGCAAGTTCGGCCAGAAGGTATCGGGAAATTTGAAAAACACCAGAAGGATGGAGAAAATGAAGCTCGCTCAGCCAGAGCACATCATCAAAGTCGCTGCGAGTAAGGGTAATCTTCCCTTACCTGGAAACAGTGTAGCATGAACAGAAGATAATTTGTTTTCTCCCTTATACGTTCCAAACATGCTCCTCCTGACATTGAGAAAAAACCGTTATAACTTTTTGTCATCGTATCGTAATTGAGAGCTCAACAACTAAATCTTTTGCTTAAAAGCTTCCAAATTGAATACAACCAAAAACCACCACGGAAAAAGCTTTCTTAGTTTACAGAAAAGCTCATCTGTCTGGGCCAGGAAACGCTGGGCTTCTGAGATTTGATTAGAATACCTGGGTAAAAACTCTTTGGCAGAACGCGGGGAAAACGTCCTCCCTGTCATGAAAGCATCTTCAAGCCGGCACGTTCTCCCGAAAATGCTCCACGCCCCATTAACATCCTGGACGTATTAGCAGAAAATGAGGCTAATTTTGAGACATAATCTTCCCTTCTTTTTAACAGCTATGATGAGACAAGAGAATTAACTCCTGAACTCACGCTTGTATGAGAACTGACGTAGAATCGATGTCTGCAGCTGTCTATTTAGTAAACTAACTTACCATCATCGTCATGAGCTGTCACAACTTGGGAAACATACGTCGCACTATGCAACGATCTTACGTAGGAAAGGGCCACTCAAGCATATACTTCAAAACAAACCAGAGAGAGGACACCCTGAAAACGACCCAGTGAAAGAGCGTGCCATAACTTCAAGTGTGCCAACTCCAGGACTGGAGACCTGACCATCTCATCCTCCAACCCTCTGCAAGAAAAAGATCAAATAAGCATGTTCGGCCAGAAAGTATCAGGAAAACTGAAAAACGCAAGTAGGATGGACAAAATGAAGCTCGCTCAGCCAGAGCACATTAGCGACTTTTGATGATGTGCTCTGGCTGAGCGAGTTTGGAGCGACTTGTCACCTTTGGCAACCGACCAGTAAACCTCTGCAATTTTCGTGATTTTATCACTCTGAATCTCATTAAGCGTAATTGCGTTGCCAGGCATCGGTCCAAGCTTCTGCTCTACAGATTTTTCTAAAGTCTCCGTCAAAGGAACCACCGGTGGGGTCTAATACTAGGCAACTTTGGCCCTTCTTCATATGCGTAAAGGTTCGACGCCATTTCGACTTCCCTCTCCTTCAAAGTCCACCCCAGCCTACACACCTTGTCTTCGAACCTCCCCCCCCCTCGCGACAAACAACGGAAACAGCTTCCTTCCTGCTCTGGTCGGTCGCACCGGAATAAATCACCCCCTATCTCGCACATCTTGGCAATCAGTGTCCTAAACTATCGACCACACCGACACTCGAGCAGCGCGTTGCGCGAGCCCTTTCTTCACGGTGTCAAGATCGCTCGATCATCTGCGCATTGTCGCCACCACGCCAAGCCCTCACTCAACCCGCCCGTATGCATTCTTCAGGGCTGGGCTCTATTCCCGTCGCCCCCGTCCATCCGTCTGCAAGCAACAACAATGCGCGTGTAATCTCTCTCTAAGAAAATTCCGGGAAAAAGTCGGATTTTATCAGCCGCTATGTCAGGCTTTTGAATTCTAAAGGTCTCGAATCCGGTGCCGCTAAGGACCAAAACTCTTGTCGTTTAGCGACGAAACGGCCGGATACTTAAACAATTATGAACCTGCTGTCTCCCCCACAACTGCTGCGGATTCCTTCTACTACGTCCGCATCTCTTTCTCCTCTGACACATCGAGAACCACCAGGAGTTTCTTCCCTCTCAACAGATCCAAAGCCGGTGTCTCTCTCATCTTCTTACAGTTTTGATACACTCGTGCCATCAGCTGGAGCAAAACTAAGAACGGAAGCTAGCAATCCTGAACTGGTGAAACTGGCCTTTCAACGATTTCCACCAAATCGGCCTAACGGCCGTCTTTCAGGTTTAATGCCCTCAATGGTGACCTCACCGAATTTGGAGAACGGGAAGAGAAAGCCAACTCCTACACGTCCTTTGCCACCTCCTAAGCGTTTGAAAGATGGCGAGCCAGCTGCGAGGTCTATTTGCCTTGCCAATGTGGACTTGTGGTGTTTCTTAAGTGCAGTCTGTGTAACAACTGAGAGGAAATGTCTAAAATTGCTTACACTGAGTGAGAATCACTCTTGTCTAGGTTTTCCAGGTTTTGGAAAAGACAGTCGAATGTCCTTTGCAAGTACTGTGTGCGTGTTTTCCTGACGGGCACAGGAGTGTCAAGGTGTGTACTGCTCTAGGGAGAATATGCGAATGCACGCATGGAGTAAAATTACTCATTTTTGGATACTGTGCAGGAGAAGCAAAATTTTGGAGCAGCGCCGCTCTCTGCCTATCGCTTCAGGTTCGTGAGTTGAATCTATCGTTTAAAATAGCTATTGTAAAACTACTTGTCTACTGCGCGTGTGATGCTGTGAAGGTACTTGGAGTAGGAAAAATTGGCGCGCTATTATTAGAGCAAATTGACGAGACTAATCTGCACTATTTCCTGACTGGGAATTTCAGCTGAGAAGAAGCTAGTGCAGGAAGTGGAGAAAGCCGACACTCTTATTGTCATTGGAGAAACCGGAAGCGGGAAAACAACACGTAAGTGTGACATGGAATTCTAGAAAGATTTTCTTCCGTTTCAAAAGCAGTATCTACAGAAACACCGATGGCCTTCACATTACACGCAACACTGATCGGACTGGTGGTCTTCTCTATGAATTTGAAACAGAATTACCGCAGTTTCTTCACTCGGCAGGATACTGCAGAGGAGGCAGTATGGTTGGTATAACGCAACCTAGACGAGTGGCTGCTATCACTGTGGCGACACGTGTAGCAGAGGAGATGGGGGTACAATTGAGCAAGGAGGTGGGGTACTCCATCAGGTTTGAAGATGCTACGTCTGCACAAACGAGGCTCAAATTTATGACAGATGGTATGCTCTTGAGGTATGACCTCGAGAGAGAGTCACACATCTGCTTAATTCTCTGAAGCTATCTGGAAGGAAGAGAATAACCATTGCTGTCCTGTTCTGATTATCTGTTTAGGTGACATGCTTACAATCGTTGCGATTGCTCAATCTGCCCAGAGTTCAAGTGTCTGTCAAAAAGTCTACAGGACGCACCGACTGTAGTGAAGTCATCTGCTATTAGTTGTTGGGCGCATCGCACATAATTCGCAGAGTAAGGAGGCCGGAAGATTAACGTATCCGGATGTTAAAGAAGTACCGGAGGCGGAGTACATCAAGCTTGAATACTATTTAATACTTTTACCATACTTAATGATACTATCAAGCTAGCAAGAGATGTCTGAGATCAAACAAATGACTGCAGTTATAGACTTCTGTACCTGGAAGATTTTCTTCCATTCATGCTTGGCATCCCGTGATGGAAGCGTAAAGATTTCCATTTTTGTGACTGGTTTCAGGGAAGCGCTTCTTGACCCCCTACTTCAGAAGTATTCTGTGATCATTCTCGATGAAGCTCATGAGAGGACAATCCATACAGATGTGCTTTTTGGACTTTTGAAAGGTGTCCAAGCAAGAAGGCGAGAAGTGTTTAAAGTTGGTGCTGAAAATAAAGCTGTTGATAAAAATGAGGAAGTCAAGGTGCTTGTGAAGTCATCAGACCCTCAGACAGAAGGTCAAGCAGAATTGGAAGCGCAAAGTTGCAATGGAGCCTCGAAAAATTGGCAGCTAAGACCATTAAAGGTGATCATAATGTCTGCCACATTAGACGCACAGGGGTTTAGTGACTATTTCAATGGTGCCAAGGCTGTCTATGTCCAAGGGCGACAATTTCCTGTCCAGATAATGAACACCTACACTCCCGAAGCTGATTACCTAGATGCTGCTCTCATCACCACTCTGCAGGTGCGTCGCATTGGACTACTTATTTTCAAGTGTTTGTTTACGGAGGAGGATTGTCCAAACTCGCCTTGCAGTATTTATGCCTAGAAGTTGTACTTTTGGAGAAGTATATCTCATTTAAAGTTCTGCTTCCATGTTCGTAGAATGACCTTTAGTAATGCACTGTATTGTTTCACAGAATGTGACTAAGTTTTTTCAGCAGGTCCATCTTGAGGAGGCACCGGGAGATATTCTTGTTTTCTTGACGGGACAGGAAGAGATTGAAAATATGGAGCGACTCCTGCTTGAGCGTGCCACCTTCTTGCCTGAAGGAACCCCCAAAATTTTGGTGGCACCTATCTATGCTGCTCTTCCTAGCGAACAGCAGATGAAGGTTTTTGAGCCAGCTCCTAGTGGAGTTCGCAAGGTACAGCTCTCCAGACCTTACTGGTGTGTTTTTCCAAAACTTGAGGAGAGGGCTGAGTTCTCCAGTATTGCTGATTTGGCTTGTTAAACAAAGCATGTTGCGTGGTTGGTTACACGAACTGCTGTAAAGGCCATAATATATACCTTGGTTCTAGTAGTGATCGACTTTCGGTGTTGATGCAGGTCATTTTGGCTACTAATATTGCCGAGACATCCCTCACTATTCCTGGAATACGTTACGTTATAGATCCAGGTTTAGTGAAAGCAAAGGCTTATAACCCGCGAATCGGTGTAGAGTCTCTTGCGGTGGTCCCAGTGTCTAAAGCTCAAGCTGCTCAACGAAGGTGTTTAATTTGGGAAATAGAGTCTTTTGCTCAATGTTTATGCCTTCAAGAGCTGGCTAGCACTCTAGGCTCCGTATTCAACGTTTTAGAGAGTTTCCTACTGAGTTGATTAACAGTGGTCGTGCAGGCCGTGAAGGGCCAGGGAAATGTTTTCGTCTCTACACGGTTGAAGCCTTCAGTAAACTGGAAGATGCAACAGTGCCAGAAATCAAACGATGCAATTTAGCAAGTGTTGTATTGCAGCTCAAAGCTCTAGGGATCGATGACGTGCTAGGTTTCGACTTCATGGACAAGCCCTCTCGGTAAGCTCATGGCTTTGTATCAAAATGCCATGAAGTAGCTCGCTGCTGTCTTAAACAATAAAGTGTATGGTCTGTAAAACTAGAGCACCCAGTTAGGTTAATTGAATGTAGGTAGCTTGTCAATCTCTTCTGTAAACGGAAATTCCTCCTGAAACCAATGTCACGACATCTGATTTTACATTGTGATCATGGTGCATGTGATGGTGAACTCAGGGCAGCTATAGTTAAGTCTCTGGAACATCTGTACACGTTGGGAGCCTTGACGGACGAGGGGAAGTTGTCTGATCCATTGGGTGTACAAATGGCCCGCTTTCCTTTGGAACCTTTATATGCGAAGGCCATGTTGGTGTCTAGTAGTTTTAAATGCTCTGAAGAGATGCTGACCACAGTTGCCATGCTTTCTGCGGAGTCCATTTTCTTCACTCCTCGTGAAAAATTCAAAGAGGTACATTCTTTAACCGGTGACGCTCGATGTCTAAGATCAGAATTATATAGCAGTGAGTTGGGCTTGAAACCAAAGTCAATTCTTACAAGGCATGTACACCAGTTTTAAGTCACCCAAGAGTAATTTGGTTTGTTATCTTTTTCTCAGAAAAGCAGAATATGACTTGTTTCAATTAAAACCGTTGACATTCCTGGTTACACGCCTGGATCTACTTTAGGCATCTGCAGCAAGGCAACGGTTTAGCAGCCCCGAAGGTGACCATATTACGCTCATCAACGTTCTACGTGCCTACACTCAAGAAGTGGAGGGCCAAAGTCTTGAGGGTGAATCTAATCACAAGAAGCTAGAAAAGAAATTGCGGAGCTGGTGTTTGTCGAATTTTATAAACGGACGTTCCTTGAGGCGAGCTCTAGATATTAGAAGGCGAGTTCTCATGTTCTGATATCAGCGTGACCTGATTAATGTTTCAATGTCGACATGAGTTTCTCCGATGCCTATTTACCACTAGTTCGGTACCCAGGATATGAGCGTCCTATGATGCGCAGCTCTTCTCACTTATGACTAACATTCTTGAATATTACATATCCACAGGCAAGTCCGTGGCTACGTGGAGGGTATGGGTCTGGAACTCATAAGCTGTGGAGATGATCTTATTCAATACCGACGTTGTCTCACTGCCTCTTTCTTCTTGAATTCCGCTCACAAGCAACCAGATGGGAAATACAGGTGCGCCTCTTTCGTCAGTATGCTCATCAACGTTTACTGTAATTCAAACAGCGTTTATACTCAGCCTTTTATCATATTGAAGAGCATATATGGCAGATTGTGTGTACCGACAAATTGTTTTGCATTAACTTGTGTTTCTAAGTATTGTCTCTTTTGTGTATCTGACCAACCTCCTCATCTTCTTTCAGAGCTTTATCAAGTGGGCAGATTGTTGCCATTCATCCCTCATCAGTACTATTTGGCAAGAAACCCGACTGTGTAATATTCAATGAATTAGTGAGGACGAATCAGCAGTACATTCGTAGTCTTACAAGGATTGATTCTCTCTGGTTAGCAGAACTTGCTCCTCAGTACTTCAGCACTCGGGACGTTGAGAACGCGGCGAAACCTCCTGCCGAAGAAGAGAAATTCTAGACCACATTGAACTTTGAGCTATTTCTTCTGTGAAGGGTTTAATAAAGTGTTCAGGATCACCCCGTAATTGAGATAAGTTTATTGCGACTCACCATTACTGGGGTACTCAGCTGTAGTGTATATGCTGTTTCATAGCTTTACAAGATTAGTGCGTTCTAAGTTATGTGAATGGTTGCGTTTGCCTTCCCTACAAGATCGTTAACGATTTTGTAAATGGATATGTACGTGTTTATGTACATGTATATACTGGGTACCATCATATGTCAGAATCATCCTGTCAGTATATATGGAAGAAGCATTTAGGATATGGAGCACCAAACCCGGTTCAGACAGATGTGCAGATACATATTGTTCTACTGTTTCAGAATAACATGAGAAATTCCTTCTTCATAGATCTTCCATAGTTTCTTATCTTCATCAGCATTAAGAATTCCATGGTCGGATCGTTTATCAACAGAAACTGCGAACTACCCCAATCTATAGCTTAGCCCTAAACCCACATCGGTGTAACCGTATTCTATGGTATAGAGTTCTCAAGCAGAGTAAACCAATTTCTAGGGACCAAGATGCAGCAAGTGCAAGTTCTGTTGCATAATCCTGAATGAACACATTTAAACTGATCAACCTGTCAGTTACTAAATAGTGGACAGAACCAGGATGCAACTTGCTTGCACACTACAGACCCAGTCGCGCCAGTCCTGATAGTTTCTGTAGGATAAACTTATGACTTTATGAACGAGAACCGAAGACCCTAAACCCGAACCAGATTCCATCCAGGGAGTGGATCCAAACACAGTGGAGGAGAGCAAAAGATCTAAAAGTACGCGAGAAAAGAAAGCAGATTTATTCCAACTGAAGCTGTGGGCCCTGCGTGTTCTGCTTACTGAATGCCAACTTCGAGATATTTCAAGCTTACAAAGCCCCTTCTATTCTGCAACCACACGCTACAGTATAGGCTCAGGAGAATTGTCTCATTCTGGAAGGCAAAGAGACTCTTCGGCAGACGCATCGTTCGAAGTGTTGTTCCGGTCTTTGCAGCAACACAAGCACTCAATAGACAACAGCAACAACGGAAGGAGAAGCGAATAAGATGGATCCGGAAAAATTTGTAAATTTTCCATACATGCTCCAGCAAATACGATCCGATAAAGGAGACTCCAGATTTCTGAACACTTAAACGTACTGGCCCGGTTATCTACTTCCAGCATGACGGACCAGACAGTATGAAATTGACGCGATGAACACTCGAGAACAGAAAATAATTGCAACTTGAAAGCATTAGTGGCTGAGAAATGTGGTCGAACCACGAGGTGACAAACACAACACACTCTGTTCCAAGAAAGGAAGCAGAAGAGAAGCAACGAGGACCAATGGGCGAGGAGCAATCGGCGAATGCGATCTCATAGGCTAATGGTTGAAGATGGGCGGAGGAGTGGGCCCGGAGGAAACTCTATCTACAGACGAGGTCGCTATTTAGAAGAAAGAGCTGCTATCTATCCTGAAGGATTCCTGGCGGACGAACTGGACTGTGCTGCATGGTAGACGACGAAGGCGGATGGATAGACCGTGGTCCAGAACCCGAACCACAAGAGGCGAGAAAGAGATTGCTGCCATGTTACATGAACAGCCAGGGGAGCGACACGTGGGACTTTGTGCATCCAGACAAACTCCGAGCTGGAGCATTCCCGTCAATAGCCCACGGACGGACAGATAAACTCCCCTTCTCCGTTCGTCAGATTAATGCAGAACAATTAACTAAACCGGACCCGGCCAAGGCCACCGTACCTTTACCATTCGAATTTTTACATGACCAAAACCCCGGCCACAGGTTACCAGTCACCCAATCACGATACCACTGGAAATATAATCGACACAAGGGGGTGATGCGCGCCCCCCCGTAGATGGATACAAACGGAGTACAGCATCTTTCCATTGCGGTGTCCGGTATCGAGACTATTGTCTACTGACACGTCTCGGTTGGGGTTCCGTGCAAGTAAACGTTGGCCGCGGCCCCGGCCGGGTACGCAAAAGCCTGCGAATGTTTTGGTGTGTACAGTGTATGCTGTACAAACTGTATGCATGGGTTCAACGCTATCCACACGACGCATCGGAAGGCAGGCCAGGCGAATATGCTGGCCTTCGGATAGGGTGTATCGACCGGCTACGTTCGCTGCGATCCCCGGCCAAGGCACGGTGGCCACACACGGGGTTCAGCGGGCAGTGTCCTTCGTTGTCCCGACGAAGTAGTGGTGGAAGGAAGGGAAGTGAAGGACGAAGCAAAGGCCAAGGCAGGGAAGGATTTTCTTTCACACAGGAAAGGAGTAGAAGCGACAGATTAACGAAAGTTAACGAAAGGTGGGAAGCAAAGCAGGCGAGGGAAGGGAAGGGATACGCCTCATCATCTTTGAGTCCTCAGCTTCTCGTCGTTAGAGAGGCAGAAGTAGAGGGCCTTGTATTCTTCGTTCGGAGCAGAGCGAAATCGTCTTGGAGGAGGACAGGATTGAGGAATTGGTAGAGGATTTGATTGCGACTGCATTTTGATCCAGGAGGAAAGGACGGGAGACAAGTATTTGTGTGGGAGATTTAGGGAAGTGGTGGGACAAAAGAGAGGGAGGTACAGAGGAGAGTAGGAAGAGGAGGAGGCATTGCCATGGCGGCGGTGCTGGAGGTAGGAGTGGCAGCAGCGGGTGCGATGGCTTGCAGCAGCAGCAGGGCTGTGCCAGTGTGTAGCGGTTCGGTAGTGGTTTCTGGAGTAGCTCCGTTGAGAGTGAACCAGGTTTCCGGTAGGGCTGGGCTTCCCATCTGCAGGGGTTTGAGAGTGAGCGTCAGGTCGAAGCAGCGCTCCTCAGCTGCGGTGCGTGCTGCTCCCGTCTCCAGAGGAATCGTTTCCGAAGCGCAAGAGACCGTCCAGGGAGGTAGTACGTGCACACTCCAATTTTAGCTTCGAATTCCATGAAAATGCAATGCACTGAGGGTTTTTTTTTGTTGAATTCGTTGATGGAACTGGTTGCAATGTTGTTGTGTATATCTATCTACCTATGGCGGTGGAATTGAAAATCCTGCTCCATGATGGCCTCGAATATTTTCCGATGGACGACAGTGCCATTATTGAATGTCCTATGGTTTTGAAGCACTATGTTGGCTCGGAACAGAGCTAATTCAGTTTTAAAGTAGCAGTTTTACCTTTGATGAAGCTCATTCCGAGGAGTCATGAGCAATTATTATTTCCCATTTGGACTTCTCCCTGCTTGCATACTCAGCGTGGCCAACCAGATTCAATCTGGTTGTATCCCTGCTGTTCGGAGTTTTACCCGAAATGGCCGCAAAACAGACATTCATATTCCTCCTTTGGGAATGTCCAATTTTAAGAATTTTGCTTTACCAGAGCCTGTAGTGGGAACTGGTTTTGAGCCATGGTTACCGAAATCGCGTTCATGTTTCTCTGCCTGTCTCAAAAGGTTGTGAAGTGAACTTTCGGATCTCTTGCAGTAATTTTCGGAGTTTGGGGTTTTGTATGTGTTTCCACTGGCTTGTTTCTTGATATGGCGATTGAACGTACAGCTGCTGGTCAGCCTTTACCTGCCGCTCTTGATGTTCCACTTTTGATTATGTTGCAGCCGGTGTTGTCACTGATCAAAGCTTCGGAAAGTTGGTGCTGGAGAGCGACGTCCCGGTCCTTGTTGATTTCTGGGCACCCTGGTGTGGTCCTTGCCGAATGATAGCCCCTATTATCGATGAACTTGCAAGGCAGTACGCTGGTAAGATCAGGTGCTTGAAACTTAACACAGATGAAAGCCCTTACACTGCAACCGAGTATGGAATTCGAAGCATTCCCACCGTCATGATCTTCAAGGGTGGCGAGAAGAAGGATACGGTCATCGGAGCAGTACCCAAATCTACTTTGACTGCAACGATTGAGAAGTACCTTGACTGGTAAGAATTGGGAGGAAAGGAAACAAGGATCCCGTGTACAGTCCATGAAGTCTCCTGTATGATTATGCATTTGCCGAAGCGGTACTTCGCCGGAGAGGCGTTCTCTTAGATGCTTTTCACTATGGTAGCTGCACTGAAAAGCGATCTTGCGAATTGAGAGCTTGGTTCTTTCAGTTCATTATATGAGTTTCTGCTATGTCAGGCTAAGCCCATCTGTACGCTATTGTCTCAAGTCTTGCAAAGGCATCAAGACATGCCGCTGTAACTTTTATTTGGAGTATTCATCAGCAAGATGCAATTGAATGAAACCGTAGTTGCGTGGCGTTGTATGTGTTGTAGCTGCCTCGAGTTCGATTGCTTCCAGTGTGCTGTTACGAAAACTAACCACGCATAAGCATTAAACATCTGTCCCGTGCAAATTGCAACGCAGTAATTTCATACCCAAACTTGATACCTTAATCAGCAAGTCAAGAGTTTAGATTCGGGAAAAAGTACCTTCCAGAAGTATGAAGGAATTAAATCTTCCGAAATAACCTAAAATCCTTTTGTATGCCTGAATCTTCTATCTTCTTTTGCCTCGTCATTTCTGATAAGTTGTCTTCTCTTCAGATGGGCGTCGAAGTTATCCCAGGGGTATGTTAATGGCTAAGGGCCTTTTTTTAACAACACTTCATCAATGGTGAAGTGACCTGGTCAAGCAGTGTGTTTATGATGGGAAGCCATTATGATACCTCTCTGCCACTATCTCTGTGAGCTAGGTTGTCTGGGCCATCTGTTGATCCAAAAGCGTAGACATGATGTGCACCATTAGATCAGTTGACACGAAGTTTTGATCAAAGTTAGGTGCTCGACCAATCGTGCAGCTTGTATTTTAAATAAGGTCAAGGGGTTGAAAATTTTCATCTTTAGAGAGGAGCCCTTTGGGACTTTTGTAAGGTATGAGAGTCAAGCAGCTGTGTCTCACTGTGTTCAATATGACAGTGAATATTTCTGAGACTCACTTTATATTTTATGTCCTCCCGAATGTTATGTGCAACTTTTTGGATCGTCTTATTATCAAGTTTTGTTCACATTTTTTTTCTGGAGAGGGAGATTGGCGTTCACGGCGCCAGTACTGCTTTCCTCAGACAGGATGGTTTGTCCATGACAAACATATTTAGAGGGGCACCTCCCAGTTCGCACTGGGACCAAGGGATGTGTGATGTAGGGGTATCACGGGGTTTCATATCTATCTCGACTCTGATCAAGGAAACCTGTAGACAGTATGGGCTTCCTTACATGACGAAATGCGCTCGACTCATTCATCGTTTGTCGCAAACACAGCCGAAAGCCGCATACCCGTACAATGTTCCGTCCTAACATTAAGGTTCCTCGGATCACACCTCTTCGCATGGAGATGGTGCTTCCTTTTAGACGATCCATGAAAGGGTAATGCCACAGTTGTCATGCAACCTGAATCTCTCTGCACTTTAGAAACCTCTGACTCAATACATCAGACATGTTCTCCGTACCTATGCTCTATACCTGTATACAAACTCGCTCAAGCATCGCAGCAAATTCAACGCACGGTGTAAACATGAGTATAAACATGAGCTGTAGATAGGCGGTTTGATCTCAGCACCTGGGTTTGAATCCTTCGTTATATGTTTAAGTAGATATAAATTCTGAGGAGGTTATGGTCTGGATTATGCCGGATAAGGGTCATTGTACGACATCATCTGACTCTGCCAAACGACTGGGAACTCACCCTGGGAAGCTATCTTGGCCTGACATCCGTCCGTTGCCTTTTCGTCTAGAGTTTGGTGATTCGCGATGTACCAACGTGGCGCATCGATATCGAAACGATGTCGATGATACTAAGCAGAGGACATTTTGAACATCATCAGTTCAGATCTGGAAAGTTGTACTCTCGAGGGATGGATGAAACTGGACTGGATGTTACAAGCACGCTTGTTTTGAATACATGTACACGCAGAATTTTGGCTAAACCTTCCAATCGACACTTCAGTTGGGGCGCCGCTCTTAAGCATATAGAATCGTATCACACCAAGCCATATAAGTGGATGGTCGTAGGATGGAATCGTTAAGCTCGCTGATATTCTACCATAACGACTTTAGCCGCTTATTCCTCCACACCAAAATTTTGGGTATACCCAGTGTCATATTTACTCGTGAGTGCACGCACGTCTGAATAGACTCTGTTGGAGGACATTAAAACATTAGATTTGGACACTCTTCTAGTCGCAGATTTACATCTATACTCATCCCTATTAAACAGAACTTCAGTTCAGTTTAGTTCTCTGATGACACCAGATCCAAGAAACATCCATTAGTAAAGTACAGCACAACTCTTTATCACTTGCAAGCTACTGTACAGGTGCAGGTAAATTTACAATTTCCACCGAGAGCAACTTTGCACATCAACCTTCTGGTCCTAAACTCCAGCCACGATTTGTGAAAATTGAAGACCTGGTACGAGGTCTCTAGATGTTCTTTTGGTGATGCAAATCCCACTGAAGGCATTCAGGCTGGACTCTCAAAGAAAGATATTGACAAGCCGATATTACGGATGCCGGGTCAAAAAGCGCTCAAATTGAGAGCGATGTTTTTAGTTATGAAAAACGTCATGGATGCTGAATGATCTTCAATGAAGGAAGTTTAGTTTAACAGGCTGCACTTTTAGCTCATGATAGCATAAAGTACGAGCCATAAGAGTAAATTTCTCGAGAAGAGGCGTGACAATAAAAAGCCTTAATAACTTAGAAGCCTGCTCAAACAAGGCTTGCACCATTGCAGAGGGGTTCTCTGATTCTAAAGTGGATCTTCTCCTGTAACCAATCGGGACATTTTGTTCCGCTGTCAGTTCTGCGAGATGACTAATGAAGTGAATTGATAGCTTCGGAGTTTCATGAGGAGAATACACGTGAGTTCTCGAACTCCTTCCGGTTGTAGAACCTCCAACCCATGTCATCAACAAACTCCAGAACATGTGTGTGATATTTGACCAAGGAAAGGCGGTGTCCTACAGAAACGTAAACGGGAATCATCTTCTCTATAAGGGAGTACAACCTAGCTTCATTGACCGCATCTAAAGCACTACTAGCTTCATCCAGGTACGCTTTGTCCGGTTGATGCAAGAACAGCCTACCAAAAGCCAGCCGCTGTTGCTCTCCGGCACTCAATATTCCTGCCCAGTCGCACACTGTATCCAAACCTCCTATTCTTCCAGGCAGATCACTGAGAGCAACTGACTCCAACACATGCAGTAGCTCTGTGTCTGTTATGTGGGATCCCTTGTTACCAGGAAATAGCAGCTGCTCACGAAGGGATCCCAGAGGCATATAAGGTTTTTGAGGAAGGAAAAAACTTTCTGCTAGAGGTGGGGTTTGCAACAGACCGCTTCCTCTATTCCAAAGTCCAGCTATGGCTCTGAGAAGAGATGACTTCCCGCAACCTGAAGGGCCCATGATGAGGAGAGTTTCTCCAGGGGCCAACGAGACATTGAGATCTTTGATGATCAAGCTCTTCATGTTGGGAGTAGTTATTGATAGGTTCTTCATTAACAGTCCAGGGCCTTCATCACGCAAAAATTTCCCTGCAAGGTAAACGTTCAACCGGTCAATTTCTGCTGCCTCCCCTCACCAGCCTGGTGTCAAAGGTCCGTACACGATCTTGTGCAGCTTGTGAAGGTGAACTGATATGCAAAACTAAATAAAGTTGAAAATCTGGGCTTAAACCAGAGTAGTCTGTACCAGATGATATCCTTATAGAGTAATCTGTACCAGAAGGATAGCCGCTTCCATCGTGCACATCCAAAAGAGGAGCACCCTCACCAGCCTCTTCGACCTCCATATCGTTCAGCTGAGAAGGAGAGCCTTGTCTAGAGATTTGCTGTAGTAGCTGCTTGTCACCAGTGTGCTTACCGAGGCTAGTCAGAAGACTGTCCAGACGCTCTGTTTGAGCTGCAAGTCCACTGCCGCAGTTGCAGAAACTTCTCAATATCTCTTTTTATCATATAACATATCATACCATCAAGTGAGACGTTTGAAGCTATTAATCAATTTTATGATCTAACGAACCTCTAGAGAACGACTTGTAATCCATGGAGAGTGAAAACTTAGTGAACAGCTTCGTCGGCTTTCTTGATGATGTTTCTGATATATATTTTTCTAGGAGTATGAGGTAATACAGCGCAAAAAGTATGACGCCGTAAACCAGAGGAAGTCTTTTCAACCAAAATTAGATGTGAGCAGAAAATGAGGGAACTTCTGCTAGGAACCTAGACGTTCAATCCCCTTCACATCAGTGAGGCAAAGTCATTTAATAATCAAGATGCCAGACAATCTCACCTGAAGTTGTCAAATCTCATAATAATGAGAGACAAAGCTTGTAATATGCGGTTGAAAGCGAAACCTGTTTGAGCAATAACCCCAAACTCAACCTGCAAATAAACGCACGGTCGGCATCTTAGCTAGTTGAAGATAGTTGTGCACTGGTTCTCCTAAATATTGAGATCAGGAAGCCACCAAACGTCATGGCGAACTAGAAGTGCTTATCCTCCGTAAAACTCACATCTTTCCGCTATGGAACAGCTTTGAACAATGTACATGGGCTATCTGAGGTAACAACACGTACCTCTCCTGCAAAGTAGCGCGGGGCAATTATGATGGATGGAACCACCAGCATCGAGAACTCATATGCATTACTAAAGAGTGCTAAGTGACGACGCCACAAGATAAGTTCTCTAGTGTTGGACACGAGAGCCGAAAAGAAGCCCTGCACTCCCAAGCGTACAACGAGCAACATTCAATTGCCTTATCCTTAACATCCACACCAACTCGAGGTCCTCCCCTCGCAGTACATCTAGAGATGAAATAGGACGACTACAGTCGCTCACACGAGTGTGTATGAAGTTCGCATAAAATTTGTACATAGTCATGAAGACGTTCATGGGGCAATCAGTCTGACCTTGATAGTGTTCGATTCATGTCGCTCCCCCGAATAAAACGCTATGGACTCCGCGTTGTCACGTATTCTGACCAGGGAATACCTGAAATCAGCTTCTTTTTGTAGACCCTGGAATAATTGAGAGAAATCACGTCACTTCAAGTGCCACAAGGATGTTTAACGAGTCATATATACTTTGAGTTTACGCGAACTTCGAGAGATATATACAAAAGGCCAAAACAAGTAATGGTAAGCGGGACTGTGGAATAAACAATATCAATAGACAGCTCTATCTACCGGTCTTATAAATTGTCCAGCACAAGAGACACAGTACTTGTCTGACAACTTTCCCGGTAAAAACCACATGTCAACTCATGGGAACAGAATACAGGTCTGTTTGAGACTGACCTGGAACTGTAGTTGCATTAGCTTTTTACCGAACAGTCGAACGGACACGTATGTTCCAATGACAGAATACCCAAGGAGGAAGTAGACCAGCTCTGGAGCAATAGACCTACCACACGAGTAATTGACTAGTTTCATAAGTTCTGGTAAACCACACCGCAATTCCAAGATTTGCAACTGCTTCCAACATGTAAATTGATTCAATTATAATGTTTCCTTGGCTAATGGGCTACTGACAAGCGTAAGATGATTTCCCCGCTGCCTTTGAGGATAAGAAGCGTCAAGAACGTCAAGGTGGGGTTGTAAACCAACCAGAGAACACCGGTGAAAGCACAGATATTGAGAAATTTACTGCCAACCAAGGCAATCATCTCAACACTGTTTCTCACGAAACTAGCAGCATCCTCACAAATACGTTGATCAGGATTGTCGAGCTTGCCCTCCATCTTCAAATCAAAGTAGGCCCTGTTGGCTTCAATGCCATCCACATCACAATCATCAACAAAATCAGCAAACAGATTTGAGAAATGGGAGCAGAAGTCGTTCCAAGAGTGACAGATCCAGAACTCACTAAGTAGGGAACCGAGAACGTACATATGACATGCAAACATGACCATATGCAAATAGAATTCAAGTGAATCCAAGTAAATTGATTTGAAGTGAATGTAAGGAAGGAAATACAAACTAAAACTTAAGCGATAATGCTACAAAGCAAGAATGGAAATTGATACATTTCATAAGTAGCACCTGCAGTGAACTAGGATACATTATGGAATAGCGACGAGAGAACAACAGCAACAGATTAACCATCTGAAATTGAAAGCAGAGGAGTATCATCAAGCGAGTAGGAAGGTCCAATCCAAAGAAAATGACAAATATAGAGCGAGGAGGAAAAACATAGCTCTAGTGGAGGATGGGTGGAGTGGAGCGAAATGGGAGAGGAGTGGATGGTATCTGGTATTAAGCATCTGAAATTGTGAGCAAGCGCGAAGCGTGGGATACATTGTGTACTGGAATACAGAACCCGTTGTAAACAACCCCGTTTCATACTCATGTCTGATCGACTGACTCGGACTCTGACACATGGTGGCAACCAAAATCAGCAAAAATAGACTGAACCCAAATTCTCAGTGAATGAACCAGACCACTGGATTTCGCCATACAGTGGTCCCCTGCGTAGCACCGTCCAAAATATCATATGCTGTACATCGCATTACCAAGCAGACTTTTTGCACAAACTAGGTAGACATCTTCAGCTCTCTCAAAAATTGATAGCATGATTAATTAAACTAAGTGGAAGTCATATTGGACGTCGTCTTACAGAAGTAGTTGGATAGAAGTAAGTCCGATAGCCAAATTCGCCACTCGAGAGCTAAAAGATCCTGTAGGGATCAAAGCAGACTTCAATATACGTTCCGCCCCTAATCTAAACAATTTGATTGGATTGGCAGTCGTGAGGCGTTCCAGAACTTGACCATGCAGTGGTGCAGCTTCTCAAAGTTACGCAGGTTACTGCAAATGGTAACGGAATATGAGCAGCAAAAGCCCAAACCTGTAAATAATGGTACGAGGCGAACAGCGGAGTGGCGACAATAACGATGCCGATAAACCTCATGACAGCTCGATGAAAACCGTCCACATTCTTCTCAGAGATTGCCGTGGAGAAATCTCTTTGAATGTACGAGAATATAACGAACATACCTGCAGATATTGCACCAATTTCACACATGTGACTTAACGGATCCAAGAAGACATAATCCACTCATCTTAGCTTCTCCTGCCATGTGTAAATCAAGGATGGAGCTGCTGAAGATCAGCACGTCTCTCTACTGGGTATTTCCTTAATTTTCAAGAAGAGCTCAAGCCCCGGGTGACTCTTAATTCCCCATGGAGGATAAACTCCCCAAGGCATCGTTAGACTGACTTATTCGTGGCGCACATGTCGCAGAAGGAGCTTTGACAAAAGAAGATAAGGGTTGCTTTTACCAGCACAGATGGCGCAAAGCGTTAGCACGAGGCTCAGCAAGGTGCAAGCTTTCTTTTTCTTATCGCCCTTGAAGTACATAATCCCCACTCGCCACATTTTCTTCACGAGCAGCCATGAGAATTTCGGATTTCCTTGATTGCCGACTCCAGCAGTCACAAAAGCGGATGCTCCCGAGTTCACCGTCATTTTGCAGTTTCTCTGCTTCTTCCTGATCTGCCACCAGATTATTGTCCTTGTTTCAACAGAAAGCTGAAACCACTGCCACTTCTTCGCACAACTCAATCTCCTTCATCCCTAATCCTTTTCCTAACCAGCTCGAATTATCCCCCTTCAAAACCATATCAAGGGCAACAACGACCTCAGTCTCTGCACTGCAAAGCTCAGTAAAATCCCTTCGATCAGTGAGTGAAAGTAACTCTAAAACACGCTGGGTTCTTGGAACATTTACGATAAACCACTGCCGCCCTATCATGAATTCCTTCCAACTCCAACAGGAACTTCTTCCCCACTCCAGCAGTCCTACACCGACACAACCCACTTAGCAGTCAACTACTACTGACTGTCACCACTCCTCCTACAATGAACTGAATACAGCAGAAGCAACATCACCTCCTTCATCGTCCAGCCAATAACCCATGACCCAATGCTCTTGCTGTAACCCAAGACCCGTTTTTGAGAAATTGCTGTACAACTCCAACCATGAAATTTAAGTTTCAACTTGTATGCAGTTG
This sequence comes from Lunularia cruciata, assembly GCA_948567375.1. Lineage (NCBI taxonomy): Eukaryota > Viridiplantae > Streptophyta > Marchantiopsida > Lunulariales > Lunulariaceae > Lunularia > Lunularia cruciata. The sequence goes on from OX419760.1 coordinate 17,712,266, forward strand.
CACGACTTCCCTTCCCCGGACACTTTGGTCACATCGAAGATTGTGACTATCGGAACCCAATCAACCTAGTATTAACCACGGACAGCAGCTTCCTTCCAGGCAGCTTATTGCACCACGCGTTCACCACGGACTGACTTGAGAAGCTGCGGCTGCTGCTTCAGTAGAGTGGCGTACTTGTAGAACTTGTCACAGTTCCCTCAATTAACATGCGCACGGATGTGAGAGCGCACTCGATTACCGTCTCCAGGCGCTCTAGGCAGGCTCTGGTCCTCATTTGCTGACATCTGAATGTCAAACTTTAATTCCTACCTGCCTGCTACTTCCTCGAAACAGCACAATAAGACTCCCTCTTCCTCCGTGATTCCTTTTACGTGTCGGCCCCGCTCCTCATGAACCTCTATGCCATTCAGATTGCTAGCTGCTTCTTCATGATTACTAGGGAAAGCTACTCGGAGTTTAGACTCATTATGTCGGACATACAGTGACGTGGGGGCAGCAAAGTAAGTCAACCCGGAATGAAGCGTCTACTCGTTCTTCTCGTCCGAGTCTTGCCAACTCAGTCAGCCACGGTCCGTTGTCGATGCTTTTCTTGGTACGACCGCGACGACAGAGCGTAATTTGCATCCATGCGCGGACGGATGGATGGACGGTGATATGTACGATATTACCCATGTCTGCATAATGTTTCCTTACAACATTCCCTTTGTATGGTTAGCGTGGGGGGAGGATTATCTGATCTATATCAGGAGGTGGCGGGACGGAGAGGTTGTCAAGTTCTTATATGCATTTGTTTAATATGCGGCGGCCTTTACGGGGATGAGTGAGCCTGGACGGTTGATGGTATGAGGAGTAATCCGATTGCCGCCTCAATCTTTTGCTGCAGCTGGTTTACTGATTTACGAGCGGACTCCAGGTGTTGAGAAAATGGTAGCCGGAAACAATGGCGTTTCGATTATTACTAGGATTCTGCTTTAAACAAAGAGTTTGGTGTTAAGAATTGACCAATTGCCCGCCTCGGCCTTCTGCTGCAGCTGGATAGTGGTTTACGAGAAGATTCTAGGTGTTGAAAATTTGGCGGCAAGGAACAGTGGCGTTCCGACGTAACATGGGTCGTAACATGGGTTTCAACAATGATTTGGCATTTCCGTCAAGATCTTTCATGTCCCAGATCTTTACAACGCACGATTCCACCACAAGCAACATTCAACGAATCCATTAAGATTGTAATGGAATGACTCGCATTACAGTCCAAAGCAGTCCAAGCGTCAATAAGGGCGGAGCAGACCGACCAAGACACAACAGACTGAAAGACTTGTTCACACTTTAGTGCACGAACTGTCGTGGAAGGACAATCACGGCAATCTAGGACATAAGGATCAAGATCAAGAATGACTGGAGTTCAAGGTCTCTCCCGCAGCAATTAGGGAGGTAGGGACAGAGAACTCAATGAACCTATCAGGTACCTGTGAATTTGATCACTCGTAAGATAGATCACTGGTGATGGCGGTGCTGATGATGGTAATAGGCCTGAAACGCTTTTCGACAAAAGACAACCAGGTGACAGACGACATACTTTAACTTGGTAACACACAATCGTCTTTGATTCCTTGCTGTACAGAATGCTACATCGGAAATGTCTTAGATAGTCTGAAGAGTATCTTGACTGTATATTACACGGAGCCCCTGATTTGTATCCATTACGATCAACTTTGTTTACATGGGTCTAAATTTTGGATAAGCCCTTGCCATTGCGTGCCATTGCCGAGAACAATTAGTCGGAAGAGGTATTCACTCGGAGTGGTAAAACACTAACCACTGGCGTCGAAGGCGCAGACGAAGGGGTCTGCCCTACTTTCGCCATGCCACCAAAAAGCTGTCACACGGAGAATCACATCAGCAAATATTCAGTTTCCTAAGGGAGAAAAGATATGGGATAAGCAGACCACCTCCAAGCCTGCGGTACCCTCACAGACAAATAATCTGATGAGACTTTGAAGAGGACGTAACCAAACCCAATCAGCACACAGTTTGTTTCTCAAGTGCCATACGGGTCAAAAGCTGCACGATTGGCCTTTAGGGTTGAATTCAGAAGTTCAAATTTAAAAAAAAATGCTTACCAAATCCTATTCATCCGCGCACAAGATCTTCTTACCAGGCTACTTCCATGATTTAGGACAGTCATGGACCATAATTCATCTCATGCTCTGAATCATAGCGTTTCCCATGACATATTTTCGAATTCATAATTCTACCTCCTGACTGAAGAGAACAAGCACCTGATGAATTGACAGGAAAATCACACCGGCCGCAGCATATATATGTGTAGATGTATTCTGTGGCCCGATGTATACCGACGAGGCAACGAAACTGAGAAGCTTACCTTCCGAACAGTCTTGGTCAAACACGTCTTATGTTCATCGTATGATGCATGAACAAACTCGTCGATGTGATTCATCATGTCCTTGACGAATCCCTCGTTCACATCCGCCTTCTTCTTCCTGCATGACTTCACAGGAGGCGAAACCACACCTCCTCCTCCTGCCTGTGGGCCACTTTCTAGTTTTTCCGCCCGTGAATTGGTACTCATCTCGCTCAGATCCCTCGCCGAAGCTCTGCAAGAACTTACTAACCCTGCTATGCACACTTCTTCCTCCGACTCAATCTATCAACGATTTCACAGATGCCAAATAGCTGCAGAGAACCTCCTGCGGAAGAAGCTTGAGAAAGCTCTTCCCGAGGTCATCTGTTTTCAAGTAAAACGTGAGAGTCTCCTCCTAGTCCAACTAACCAATGGTGTTTTCACCACAAGTACAAGCCTCAACTACCCAATCATTCTCAAGCAATCCCCAGGAGTGATGCCTGCATTGCGTAGCCTCCAAGACACTGGGAAACGACAAACCTGTTCGGGTTGACAGAGCAAATCCGGCAAACCTGGAGGAGGTGCTACTGTAGCTAGGGGTTGATAACTGTTTAATGGATGCAGCTGACAATCACAATACACTACTACATATTGGAGCGATCACGTCGCAGTTTTAGGCTAGTTTGGACGGCAATTGAAAGCTCTAGTCTGTGGTCTCTACTAGACTCTTCCACGAACTGTACCTAACAGAATCTACCAGAACACTTTCCGAATACTCCGTCGAGCCTGTTGATTGGGGACGAAGCTTCCTCCTTTCCAAGTAAGTACTGCTGCAGCGTCTTTGATCTTTGACTACTGTTCTGAACCTCCTCCAGACCTTCGAGTGCATCATGGTATATAAGTGCTCTCCGCGCTCGGGCCTCTGCAGTCTGGAGACATTCTTCCCCAGTTCGTAATTGAACCTAGACCTTCAAAATACTTGGATGTGAAAAGTGATCCTTTTCAGCGACGAGCTCTTCAACGTGTTTTGGTATATCCAGTTAGATTTGTGGCGAAGTTGGCTCAAAATTTTGCAGAAAGGATAAACAACTGAAAATACAGTCTTAGTTTGGAGAGAGGATATTGGAATTGTACGTGAAGTTCTGTAAGCAGCAAGATCGAAGATGAACGGAGGTACGGAAGCCTTTCCGACATTAGGAGCACACTGCGCAGAAGAGTATTGCCACCAATTGGACTTTTTACCATTCACGTGCGACAGCTGTCTCGAGGTATGTAACTACAACCGAGTATTCTCGAAATTAGAGCGGAAATTGACAACAGTTGAAGACAAGGCAGTTGCGTCAATCAGTTCTCGTGTGAGCAACTTCCCTGCTTCATTTCGATCCGGCGCGAGCGTACCTCCTCTTACGTTCTATCCACTGCCCAAAAATAAGATGTGCAGTATGACGAAATAATGCTTACCTCTCATCTTGATCCGTACTTAGTGTCTGATCTGAGTGTTGGCCGTGATCCACTACTGCGTTACTTCACTAACTGGTACTTTGGAAATTATCTGTGCTTGCAATTCAGGTTTTCTGCCTCGAGCATAGATCTTATAAGGCACACATGTGCTCGAAGGTGGAGTTGAAGGACAACGTTGTCGTTATCTGCCCTACCTGCACAGGCACCGTTAAAAAAGTGGTCGGTGAATGCGAGGACGTGACTTTGAAGAGGCACAATTCTGATGGTACCTGCTCTCTATCAGGCCGTCCACCTCGAAAACCTAAATGTCCTGTGTCAGGTTGCCGTGAGCAGCTCACATTCTCGAACACCTACCGCTGCAAGAGCTGTGGGAGCAACACGTGCTTGAGACATCGATTCGCTTCTGAACATGTTTGTAAGGCAACCCAATATGGGAACCTGCTGGACGCTCTTGCCAAAAGAAGTGCTTCGGCCTGTAGCACCAGCGCCAATGTCACTGTCAACTCCAACGGAACGAAAACTCTGAAGGATATCAATAGCCGATTGGGCAACTTAAGCCTTCACGTGCATTAAAACATAGTGCTGTAGCATGTACAGATTAAAATCTCTTCAGGATTCTTCTGGAGAACTGCAGCCTAGACTTCCAACTAGTGAGCTTGTCGCTTCTTTGCCAGTTTTGTGGCATCGAAGTTTTCGTACGAAATTTGAGGAAGTGGCAAAGTTGCAGATTGATCAGACAATTTTTAGAAGTTTGCTTTCTCCTTAGTATTGTGGAAACAATTATAGTCCGGAGAATTTTGTAGAGTAAAGGGCTTGGTAGAACCCCTCACTGTACAGAGTTTTGAGTCCAGAAGCAGCCGCGTGGAGTATCGGCGTAAGTGACCCTATCACTCTCAAAGGTCTCCAGATAAACTAGGATCATAAGAGCTTCATCAGTTTTCATCTTGCGGGTGAGAAGTCCCAGCGTTGTGGAGTTACCATAGAAATCTTCTCGTGTAACCTTTTGTTCTAGACCAAGACGGAAAAGAAGGAATCGTGGTCCGATATCGAAGTAAGAATTGCCCTTCTGCATTCGGTGGGAACTCGACATGAAGTGACTTCTATGGGAGGACGAATTCAAAACTTATGGAAGATTTTATCGAATTAGAAACGTGATGATCATTAAATCTCTAGTCCGGGAATATTTGATGTTCATGTAATTGTCTGCCGTACAGAATGTTAAATAGTTCTTGAAGCGAGGTCAAGACCAAAATGCAGCTCGGATCAGAGGAAACTATAGGTATCACAATCTTGGAATGAATTCGATGGATTAACTTCGCAGTTGAGTTGAATGTCTCTCTGGTGACCACTGAAAGCAATCATAAACCATGGTAGAGCATAATAAAACTCTTCCCACAGAAGAATTCTCTTACACCAAAAATTCAAGACGAATCGTATCCTCGATGCATTATTCACTCACTGCACAGAGCAAATTCAAACCTCCTGACATCAAATAACGACCAGCCAGGCAAGTGAATCGTGCGAAAGAAAATTCCTCACCCTGCCACCACATTCTGAGCTGAATGAAGCCTGATTCGACTACAAACTCGTTCAAAATCCGAGTTTGCTTCCACAGGAAGTGTTCAAAGCCGTCAGTGCAGATCCTACAACTGGTGATCCCAGCCAATTGCCTGGTTGCCTTCTCGATCAGATCTTTTCGAGGATGGTGTCCAAAAGGAGAAAACTCTCCTCGTGAGGGCAAGTTCTGAACTTGGTCAGATGAGACTCAACTGTCACCATCCACCAAGCAAGCAAAGATCAATTTTCTTTTTTATATTCTCAATTATACACGATAAATGTTTACGATATCATGTGTACTTCTTATTCACACTCTTCTCGAGGAAGTAGGTTAGTTTAAATAGCAGAGTAAAATAATAAACTTTAAGTGCTAAGAGGTATAAAGAGAAAATGATTTTGCTTTTAATACATTTATTTCGGCCTAGAAATAGAGTGTTTTCTAGTTGTACTTTTCTAAAAGTAATTAAATTCTTCAGCTAATTTATCCGTCAAATTTCTTGATATAAATTATTTTTATATTATAAATCATATTACTATATATTAAATATATATTATACCTCACATCAAATTATACCTTAAATTTTAATTCTAGAGTATGAATACATTAACTTAAAATAATTTTATATCATAAATAGAGCAATAAAACATTTCATTCATCATACTATGCTTTAGTATTTTATTTGAAATGTAAATCACTTATAGCCCTGATATCGTCTACTTCTAGGTGTAGAGCATCATCTAGAATGGCATTGTGTTAGCCTTGCTTACCAAAACACCAATTATTATATGATGTTATATATAAAAGCTTTAGACTCAAGATATCTAAAATATAAATTTTTTACCAGGAACCTACTGTTTATAATTCCCTTTTTATATGTTTACTTATCTTAAGGAAGAGTGATAAGGACAGAGCTTGGAGAAAAAATGGAGGACGGGAAGACCCCATCAAGCCTTACAAAGGAGAGATGAAAAAGGTAAAATGGTGCTAAGCCCCAATAGATTCTATATGAGAAATCTGCCCCACCGGACCTAAGATATCCGAGCTATGCAAGTCGTGTGGTCTATAAACAATTGGAGCATCCAAAGAAGCATCACCTAGTGTGATTGCTCTCCTCTGGGATTGCACAAGCCACTGTTGTCTATACAGCAATGTACACACATGGTCTAAAACATATTACAAAGTATTAGAGTGAGAGTGGTACCCCTTATACCTAACATGACAAGCATTCGTGCACTCCCGGACAAATGTGTCGAACGCCGTGTCCATCACTCCATATAATTCCAAGGCTAGAGGAACAAAGAAGTGACCTCACTACACATATATTTATTATCCTTAAATATACAAATTATATATATTTGAGGATAATAAACGTGGTTACGGCCAGGTAGACTTGACCCCACTGCATGTCAAAATATATAAGTTGATAAGTTGATAAGATGTAATAGGAGATTATCAAATGATTTGCTTAAAGTACTTTATTGCACTCTATATGATTACATGTCTTCCTTGAACTTTTCATATTTACATGCATAGTACTTTCCAAAAGTAAAGCATCGTTTTACAATAAATTTAGCACTATAAAAAGATTATCATCTTCTAAAGTAAATTGTATTTACTTGGGATAAAGATATATAATTCATACAAGAACAAGTATAATTTAGAGTTAAGTGTATTTCTTTAAGGCATCTAAAGTAGTGATGGTGTACATCATCTCTAACCTAGAGTGCTAAAAAGCAAGGGAGAAAGACTGCTTTTTTTCTTCTATTTTAATTTTACTCTTGAGTTCTCTGGAGATTAGAATGTGTTATAAGAATCCTCTTACTTAGCATTCTCCAACTTAATTTTTGACAAATTTTTGTTAGTGAACAACTAAAAATTAATAACACTAGAATCCACCCTATGTCCTATGTTCTTGGATCAACTCCTAAATTAGCCAAGGTCGAGTTTGATTTCCAAACTAACCTTGAAGGCCCTCACCCTTTGACACAGTTTTGGACTATTCAAGATCCTCTCTTATTTTGGTTTTCTAACATTCTAAGATTTAAGATATAAAGATATTGAGGGTGTAAGGGTGATATCTGAGACCTTGACCTTGTTAACAAACCTAATGCAGAGCTGTAGTACCATGGTGATCGACGGGAAACTCATAGGCCAAGAATTAAACAATCCAGAAAAGCACAAGCTAAACTGAATAGGATTACGGTAGTTGAGCCACCAGATAGGTGAACGATTAAACAAGACTCTAGATCGAAGACTTCCCATCCTTCTTGTTATCACATGCGGTGGTCGCCTTCCCCTCCGATCGAAGACTCCAGATTAGAAATCCTAAGCACGGTACACAGGGGATGGAAGTCTATAATAAGTCTTCACTGACTTCCTAATGTTAGGTACAAGTTGTTAAGCTTAATCGAACCACAACCATATGAAATGTTGAGCTTGAAAGGCAACCTCTACTCGATCCAAGTAGAATTTGCACTAGATGGTACTACACTTACTAACTTTGGGTTTGTTTGGTGAAATATATAATGTTTAGTTCATGAATATCTGAATACATACTTTTTCTACTAAACTTATGGACCGACATTCGCATCTAGTAGGTTGAAGTAGTACATAAAATAAAATAGACAAATATTCCGTAAATCTCTCAAAGCCGTCTTAGCTTTGAGATATCTATATTTGATTCATGAATTTTTACTTGGTTGATTGCTCCAAAAGTATTTTTACTGGAGCACCATGAGTTTTATAGAATTCTTTTATTTTATGCTCTTATAGTCTTCAGCTCATTTAGGCTAACTATATCCATGGTGATTTGGAAATCTTTGGTATCAAGAGCATTTTGAAATGCATAGATCTGGAAAATCTAAGAAGAAATGGAAGGAAAGCATATTGGCAGCTCAGCAAAGAATAAATTTTAGGAAACAAAGAATTTAGTTAAGTATTTGAAATGCTATTATAATATTAATGAAGGAAGAAAAATAATGCTTAGTATAGTCCAACTTGAAATTACTTTGTCAAATTGCAGTGCGACAATCATATTACTAATTTAAAATTATAAAATGTAAACATAGCTATTAAAAATTATACGTGAAAATCTATTTTATGTAGAAATATATAATTTTTTTATTCTAGAGCCTTCTCAATTATACAATGCAAAAGAGATCATATAGATGATGTACACTCTAGAAGGTGTTTAAACGTAATATTCTCTATGAAACATAATCAAATTTATGTATGCAGTCACTTTTAATCATTACAAAAGATATTTATCATGAAACATAAGCATTTAGAGAGTCATCTATTCTAGAACATAGAATCATTTTCATAGAATATCATTTCATTCCTAAAAGCAAGATATTTGAATCACATCTTTTTATAGCATGTAGGTAAATAAAAATAAAAATATTTTTATAAAATATAAACCATTATTCAATATCAGCTTATTAGTAACATTGTTCTTACCATCATTTAAAAAAGTTTTCTTGCATTATACCATATTGCAAAATATGCTAATAGACTTTTACTGAAGATTTACCTCTCTCAATAGGCAAATACCATAAATATCATAAGAGATTAAGTTTACAGATAAATTCTTAAAAGTTACATATATAAAATTTGAAACCGTTAGATACCCAAATTGATTCTACAATCTAGATTAAAAAGTTTCCTTCATCTTCTTAAACATAACTGTTGAAATAACAATGTATGACATCCTCAACTATCGAGTGATCTCTAGTCACTCATTTTTTTTTCTCTCCATATTCTCTTCTTCCAAAAAATTTTTAGCGTCTATTTTCTTTATATATATATATATATATATATATATTCCTTGACGATGATATCTAGAGCTTTGCTCTCTCTCATACTCTCTCGTTAGCTTCTCATCTCTCACTTTTTCTCTACTACTCTTCACTTGTTTTTGTTATTAGCATTTCTTTACCTTGCTCCCTTTATGGTTTTCCGGTATCCCTTAAAGTTTTTTTTGCCTTTACAAAAGGAATTGAGTATGTAACAAGCATTACTTTACCATCTGTTTAAATCCACTATATATCTAGATATAGGTAATATTAATTAATTTCTTATTGAATCATCACCATACTCTTATTGAAATAGGTAGCTCCTACATACATCGATTGTCTATAGACATCCATACAGACATACATCAATTTTCTATATTATATTATATAACATGCCTCTCTATGGAAGCATCCTTAAGTGAAAGATTATTTTCAATAAAAAACTATGTAAAGGTGATTTTATAAATATATATAGGGAATTTATATTAATAGAATAAAATTTGGATATTATAAGCATTTGCAAGAAATTAATTATAAGATAAAAGAAAGTGTTCAACGCTTTAGATGAATTTGATTAAGTGTAGGCATTTTTACCAATTTTTGAGATATTAAGGATAAGATTAAAATTGTCACAAATTTTTGGATGAATTCATGAACAACATCAAATGTAGCTATGTAATTTTCTGGGAATATTTAATCATCTTAGTGCTTTTAATGTATATTTTCATGATCCACAGATTATGGTTTTGGTCAAAGAAAATCAGTAGAATATGTAAAATAAATAAATCAAAGTTACATCTACAAGATGAGAACCTGTTGTGGATAAAATTATGGTGTTTCCTTCTATGTAAGAACTTAGTGAGCACTAAAGATTTTAAAACTAGGAACTCATATATATGAACAATATGATCCAGGTACAAATGAAATTGTACTCATAATGGATTGAATTTAGTTGAGTTAAGCCATAGAACATATGTTTATTATGCAAGATTTGACTTTAGCATACTAATAAGCTAATTTCAACACTCTCATTTACTTAGTTATAGGTGAGATTATATTGCTATAATATAATTCCAAGAGACTTCTATGATTTTCATTATTAGATGAATAATGAAAGGCTAGGATAACAAGAAGGATGGGAAGACACCATCAAGCAATACAAAGATAAAATTTAAGGAGTAAAATGGTGCTAAGTCCCAATTATAATGAAATAAGGATATATCCTAAGATATCTAAGTTATATAAATTGTATAGTCTTTGTACTACAAGAGCATCCATATAAGCATCACCTAGTGTGATTTTTTTCTTATGGATTATATCAACCAATCCTCGTTGTAGAGCAATGGATACATGTTATCTAAAGTACACTAAAAAGTAAGAAAGTGGTAATATCTCTTATGTCTATTTGGCAAGCTCTCACATACTCCTTGATGAATGTGGTAACTTCCATATCTATTGCTCCATATAACTCCAAGGCCAGAGGAACAAAGAGTTGACTTTGCTACATACCCTTGTACTTGGAGACCTTAGCAATGGCCTCTCTTTTTGCCACTCACCCAAGAGGATGAGTTATCACTCCTCCCAAAACTACATCTTGTGTGGGAGCAAACACTATATCCCTGATTGTGTGGGAGCAAACACTATATCCCTGATGGGATAGTGAATAACTATCCTTTGTCCTCCAAAAGGACACAATCATGTGAACCCTTGTTATATCTAGTATAGAATCACTTGTTGTAGACCAAACCTAGATAGAAACTCATCATAGTGGAGAAAGTAGTTGGTGTGAATTGGAATAACCTAATGCAAGATTGAGCTAGGATCCAAGAGCTTATATCCTTTTTTAAACAAGAGCAAAAACATGCCCTAGTAACACAAAGAATAGATGAAGTAACTAAGAGAGAATGTAATACATGTTGAACTTGTCAATCTATTAATGAAGACTACAAACTTGTAGTCTAATCTAACAAGCAAGAAGGCAAGGATGCAAAAACACCTCTTGCTTATGGGTTAAGTTGTCTCTTGTTTGCCATAATAGCACTTGGCAAGAAACATATCTCTTCTCCACCTTGGCAACATAGGTCTCTAAGACTAAACTATCAACAACCACACAATGGAAGGAGAAAAAAGGTACCAAGAGAGCTCAACTACCCAAAAATGCTATAAGTAGTATCTTCTTTATAAGTAGTAGGCTTACTTCTCCATGTAAGATTAGTAAAGATATTTATCTATATGCCAAATCTGCCATCACACACTCAAATGTCCTTAGTCCAATGATATCACCAAAGACTCTCATAATCCTCTTATCAAAAGCTCTCAAACATGATAGGTAAGTAAGAGAAGGAGGAATGGGATAAAGTAGGTAAGTTAGTTGACAAACAATACTAGAGTAGAGTATACCAAATACCAATTATAAATATTATAGTAGAGTAAGATCATCTATATGGAGAATATACTTTGTAAGGGTAGCATCTAAGAAGCACATGATAAAATCCTTGGATCTTATTTGCATTTCAAGAATAGGTAATTTTTATATGTGATACCTCTCTAGAAGTTGGAGATGAGGAATGATACCTAAAAGAGACCATAATTTACACTTTTGACACACCTTGTGTAATACCAAGAGCTAGCCATATGATCTAGATGTGAAATTTGGTTTGGTAACATCTAGAATGATGTTATACATGATGGTAAAAATAGATAAGATAGAAGTATCACCAAAAGAGTACTTCTACTAATAGGGCAGAAACCAAAATAGACTTGAGAACCTTAGAACCAATAGCTAGACATATGATTTAAAGGTGAGAATTGGTTTGGTAACATCTGGAAGGATGTTACACATGATGGACTAAATAGATCAGAAATAGGTATCACCAAAAGGGGACTTCTACTAATAGATTAGGAACCAAAATATGCTTGAAATCTTTGAAGGCAATTTTGGAGGCCTAAACAGATGAATTAGACCTCGAAAATGTATAGATTCCCCCTCAATAGAGAAAAGGCTGGCCTTCCCTCCCCCCTGCTTGGTCTCGTTGAGAGCTTTCTAATGGTACCTTACTCACGTGATTCTGAGATTCCTACAGGAAGATTCCCTAAAAGATTCCTTCTGGTCAAAGCTTGTTTGACCAACCAGATAGGATCTAGACTAGACATGTCACCCATCCAAGTAAGTAATCCAAGGGTGGAGCTTGCTGACATGTCACCAATCTGTGTCCCTAATCCTATGGTGGAGCTTCCTTGGCGGAGATCCTCTTTGTCTATATAATAAAGAGAAGGTGCTCCCTTGGGACATTGATTGTTTGAGTGTGCAATCTGTGTTTTCTCTCTTCTCTTGTCCTCGGAGTATTACAATGGTATCAGAGCAAGTGTTTTAGTCCAAGAAAGTGGATCACCCCTCTTGGAATAGCGTGAACTATTGAAACTGAGTAATTTGAGGTGGAGAACATAAAGTAGTTCCTAGACTTAGGAAGGACTTTAGAGAGCGGATGGGATGGATGCACCGAGAGGCCAATTTCCCGCACCTAGCTTTCCATTCTCAAACCCATTCTACATCAAGGTTATGTATATCCAGCGTGAGCAGATGATGGTATCGCTAGTTTATCACTTTGGCATAGAATTCATGGACAAAGTGATGAACTCACCAAACCCGGTGATTCTACCTGTGGTGATATATGACATAGAGTGGGATTTGACAATCTACATTCTATTATGATAAAATGGATATGAATGTCCCAAATCCTCTCCCTTTCAACACTCAAGTAGAAATCCGTTATGTAGTGAGGCCAAAAGTAATGTTTAGAGATTTTGTGGTTAGGAATTTTGGTGAGGAGTATTATCAACGAGTGATAGCTTCTGAGGTCCCAATGGTAGTTCCGATAGTTTGTGCGCCTTCTAGAGTGATTATATTGACTCTGTATTGAAGTAGACATTAGCAATTGAGTGTTGCAGGAACCATGGATCCGCAATTGCAAGAGTTGGTGCAAGGAATGCAAGGGATGTTGAATGAATTTTGAGAGATTAAGATGACCATGGAAACATTACAAAGTCAAGTGCAGATCCTCAAGAACGATCGAGCCATGCAAGAAGAAGAGCCGTCTCAAAACCCAGTACTTGCGACAGAAGTACTTGGAGAGGCATCCGTGTCTACGAACTCTATCAACGATGAAGCCACATTGCTACTCCGGATGAAGAAGACTTGCAACATCAAGCCTTACAAGGGGCAGCGTTCGATGGGAGTAGTGGAAAATTGAATCTCGAGAATGAATCGATATTTCCGATTGTTCTCAACATAGATCACAAAGCATGCTGCATGCGTGTTTGCATGTGGGTACTTGACCGATAAAGCACTCACATGGTATGATGCTTGGGAACGATCCATGCTGGCAGAGAGAAGGGAGGTCACATGGACAACAATGCAAGAAGGACTGCTGAAGAATTTCCAATTGGTGGATTCTGTGCAAATGGCTCAAACCCGACTATGGAGATTGAGACAGAAGAATAGCATACAAGAGTATGTGGAGGCATTTCTAGATCTACAAGTTGCAATTACCGACATGAGTCCAACAAAAGCTCTCGACAATTTGAAACGAGGGTTGAAAGAGTGGATTCGCCAAGAAGTCATGGTGCAAAATCCTTGCACGGTATTTGAAGCCATTGCTTGTGCGGAGAGAATAGTAGGAGCATTAGGTGGAGGTGAATGAGTAGCTCCACCTCAACATTATTGGGCAGAAATGCCACACATGGGTGGACCAATACCGATAGAATTGGGCAACCTTTGATTCCGGGATTGAGGAGCATAACCGCTTCAAGGGGAGCGGGGACAGGTAGAAGAACAAAGAGATGGAGTCCCACGAGGAGAAGGGACTCAAGGAGAACAATGCCGTTGTTACAATTGTGGCCGTATTGGGCACATATCTACCAACTGTCGCACTTGTTTCCCTAGAGGTCCTCGGCCTTTGTTCAGGCAATCTTTGAACAACATGGAGAGGCACATTGAAGAGGAGGAGGTGGGAATCACTTTGGAAAACAAAGATCGCCAGTAAATGTACCTCGCAGCCTTATTGGCTCAATAAGGAAGCAGAGAAGCAAGGGAAGGAAGAAGAATAATGCGTAAAGATCTTGAAAGGCAACCTCACAATCGATTGTTGTGAATGGAATCCTAGAAGGTAATCAAGTGAGAGTATTAATAGATCCGGGAGCAACAGAGAATTTCTTGTCTTGCTCTGTTGCAATAAGATTGGGGATGGATCTAGAGAGAGATGGAAGTGAAGAAGTAGAGTTACCAAATGGGCAAACAGAGAGAATTGAATCATTACCTAGACGGGTAACCCTCTCTATAGGAGAATATCAAGAAGCAATTGAGTGGCGAGTGATACAATTAGCTCATTATGATGCAATTTTAGGCATGCCATGGATGGAGCAGTACAACCCTATGGTGGATTGGAGGAAGAAAGTAGTGAGAACCCACCAATGGTCAATCATTGGGGTTAAAGAAAAATCACACAAGCAGAAACTGCCTCTATATGTCATAGGGACGACAATTGTCTGTAAGACCAATAGATGTTTTATGGGTCTAATAAGAGAAGTCAAGGAATGTACAACTTGATGGACAAATTCTTGAGAAATTAAAGGATGTGGTGGATGAGTTTCAAGATGTCTTTCCCGATGATCTACCCTCAGGATTACCACCAAAAAGGCAAGTAGATCACAAAATTGAGACACTTCCGGGGAAGATGCCTCCTTGTAAGGCCCCATATCGCCTATCACCTCATGAGTTGGAGGAGTGTAAGACTCAAATTGAGGAGATGCTGCAGAAAGGGTTCATCCAACCTAGCGTATCACCATATGGGACCACTGTCTTGTTTGTGAAGAAGAAGGATGGTACAATGCGCATGTGCATTGACTATCGGGGTCTCAATCAGCAAATAGTGAAGAACAAATACCCCTTACCTCACATGGATGACCTGTTTGATCAACTCCATAGAGTGAGATACTTCACCAAATTGGACTTGCGGAGCGGTTACAATCAAATCCAAACTGCAGAGGAGGATGTGTACAAAACTGCCTTTTGAACCAAGTATGGCCACTTTGAGTATCTTGTGATGCCTTTTGGCCTCACCAATGCACCTGCCACTTTCATGAGTCTAATGAATGACATATTTTGTTCATACTTGGATAAGTCTGTTATCGTCTTCCTAGATGATATCTTAGTATACAGTAGCACGATGACAGAACACAAACAACATCTACAAGAGGTCCTCCAGATTCTAAGACAAAATTAGTTGTACGCCAAAATCTCAAAGTGTGAGTTTGGCAAGTCTGAAGTAGACTACTTGGGGCATAGAGTAAGTGCAGAGGGCATTCAAGTATTGAAAGATAAAATAGAGGTCATTCAAAAATGGAGTGCCCCAGAAGATCAGACTCAACTTAAGAGCTTATTGGGGTTG
Organism: Lunularia cruciata; assembly: GCA_948567375.1. Classification (NCBI taxonomy): domain Eukaryota; kingdom Viridiplantae; phylum Streptophyta; class Marchantiopsida; order Lunulariales; family Lunulariaceae; genus Lunularia; species Lunularia cruciata. The sequence continues at coordinate 17,727,884 of OX419760.1, forward strand.
ACGGGATTCTATCATAGATTTGTCAAGGACTTTTCCAAGGTTGCACAGCCTTTAATGGCACTACTTGGCAAGGGGAAGAAGTGGACATGGGGAACTGCACAAGAGTTGGCCTTTCAAGAATTAAAGGCCGCCTTGCTACATGCACCAATCTTGAAGTGGTATGACCCAAAATGTCCAATCAAGTTGGCTACAAATGCATCAGGCGTAGCAATAGGAGCAGTCCTACAAAAAGAGTGGCATGACGAATGGCATCCAATTGCATTTTTCTCTCAAAAGTTGTTACCGGTAGAATGCAACTACCACATCATAGAACGAGAAGAGCTGGCCATTGTTCTAGCAACCAAGCATTGGAAGCACTACTTGGGCAAGAAGGCATTTGTAGTAGAGATAAACCATAAACCTCTAGTCTACCTCGAGACGCAGAAGGATCTATCTCGTCGCCAAATTTGGTGGGCAGAGTGGCGACAACGCTTCAACATGACAATCACCTAAGTAGAAGGTAAGAAGCAACTTGCAGATGCATTCACCCGCATGCCAATGGCCAACAACTTGGTAGCAGAGGTTAAGATTAACCCTGAATTCTAGCAAGAGATTCTGGCTGCTACAAAAACTGATCCACAGATTGTAGAAGCACAATCATCCAAAGGCGTCACCAGCACCCAAGGACTCACCTTTTGGGATGGCAGATTATGGATCCCAAATGTCCCAAAATTATGCACCACCATTCTAGCGGAATGTCATGATTTGGCCATTGCAGCTCATGTCGGAGTGGACAAGACCTTAGATGCAGTCAAACGCCATTACTATTGGCCCAAGATGAGCAACGACGTGATGGACTATGTGCGTAGCTGCCTACTTTGTCAACAAAACAAAGCTTCTAATCAAGCTCCTGCAAGGCTCCTTCAACCTCTCCCCACTCCTACCCAACGTTGGGAACAAGTGAGTATGGATCTCGTCTGTGAATTACCCAAGACCACCTCAGGGTTTGACTCCATTGTGGTCTTTGTGGACCGGCTCAACAAAATGATTCATGTACGCCCTACCACCAAGGAGGTGACCACTCCACAACTAGCTCAATTATACTTAGATGCAGTCTTTGCTCACCATGGCTTGTCTAGAGTACTCATCACCGATAGAGGCACCCAATTCACCAATTTGTTTTGGCAAACACTCTTTGGTTTCTTCAGAACCAAGTTGGCCATGTCCATAGCTTACCACCCACAAACAGATGGCCAAACAGAGTGGGCTAATCGCACAATTGAAGACATGTTACGCGGCTTTACCTTAGAAGAGCAAGAGAGGTGGGACACCCTACTCCCATTGGTGGAATTTGCTTACAACAATTCAGTGAATGCATCCACCCAGGTCACTCCATTCTTCCTCATGTATGGTGAGCATCCCTTCACACCTTCTAGCTTGATGAAGATCCGTCCAATGGCTACCAAGGTCGATGCAGTCAACACATTTGTTTCTAGAATCCAACAAGGTGTGGAGAGCGCCAAGCACAGATTACAGATTGCGCAAAATTGACAAAAGCACTTATGTTGATGCACACCGTTGGCACATGGAGTTCAATGTTGGGGATCAAGTGTGGCTATCGACAACCAACCTCACATTAGTTGGACCTCGTAAGCTCAGACCTCGTTTTATTAGGCCTTTCTTGATTCTTTGTCGCATCGGCGCTGTGGCCTATCACCTTGAGCTACCACCACACATGAAGATCCATCTCGTGTTCCATGTCTCACTACTACGCAGATATGCTCCCCAATCAGGATAGGGTCATTCCACACCAGACATTCGACCTTGCCCGACACTCATTGATGGCATAGAGGAATATGAAGTCGAGCGGATTCTCCAAAAATGCATGCGTGGTACTTGCCACCCACGGGTGGACTATCTAGTACAATGGAAAGGTTACCCCCTCTATGAAGCAACCTGGGAGCCCGCTGCCAATTTGGCACATGCACCGGTGTTGGTGCAAGCATTTGAGCAACAATTGCGCAACAAGGACGTTGCGTCTTAAAAGGAGGGAGGTCTGTAATACCAAGAGCTAGCCATATGATCTAGATGTGAAATTTGGTTTGGTAACATCTAGAATGATGTTATACATGATGGTCAAAATAGATAAGATAGAAGTATCACCAAAAGAGTACTTCTACTAATAGGGCAGAAACTGAAATAAACTTGATAACCTTAGAACCAATAGCTAGACATATGATTTAAAGGTGAGAGTTGGTTTGGTAACATTTGGAAGGATGTTACACATGATGGACTAAACAGATCAGAAAGAGGTATCACCAAAAGGGGATTTCTACTAATAGAGTAGGAACCAAAATATGCCTGAAATCTTTGAAGGCAATTTTGGAGGCCTAAACGGATGAATTAGGCCTAAAAAATGTGCACATTTCTCCCAACAATGGGAATGCTAGCCTTCCCTCCCCCTTGCTCTGTCTCGTCAAGAGCTTTCCAACGGTACCTTACTCATGTGATTATGAGATTCCTACAAGAAGATTCCCTAAAAGATTCCTTCCGGCCAAAGCTTATTTGACCAACTAGATAGGACCTAGACAAGACATGTCACCCATCCAAGTAAGTAATCCAAGGGTGGATCTTGCTGACATGTCACCTATCTGTGTCCCTAATCCTATGGTGGAGCTTCCTTGGTGGAGATCCTCTTTGTCTATATAATAAAGAGAAGGTGCTCCCTTGGGGCATCAATTGTTTGAGTGTGCAATCTGTGTTTTCTCTCTTTTCTTGTCCTCAGAGTATTACACTTTGACTCTCAAACCTACAAGATAAAGATTGATAGTCAAGTTGTAAAAGACCAAGGAGAAAAATGTGAGAATGGAAAATCAAAGTGAAAGATCACATTGGAGCTCTTGAATGAGGAAAACTCTGAATGCCTAGTATGAGCTTGGGCTTTGGCATTTATAGAGAACATACACGGCTCTTGAGAAGCTTCTCAAGAAGCTTCCAAAAAACCACCTTCTTAGAGTGCAAGCTAAACTTCTTGAGAAGCTCATTTTAGAAGTTGCCTATTTGGCATACAAGCTAAGCTAGTTGGGAAGCTTCCAAAGAAGCTTCTTTGTAGAAGTTGCCTACTTGGTGTGCAAGTTGAGCTAGCTGGGAAGCTTCCCAAGAAGCTTCCTCCTAGAAGTCACCACTTAGCATGCACATTACTTGATACTTGGAAGGTACCAAGTAGCTTACTAGATCCTTGTAGAATATTCTTATAATTATTGGCTAATTTGGCCTAATTTACTACCTTTTTAGTCTTGACTAACTTGTATGTAAACTCTTTATTAGTACTTATTCCTCCATAGCTAGTTGGTGATGTCTCTCATCACCATGGAAGCTTCAAACCCCTAGGTTGTCATTTGTGCATTTTGAAGATTAGAAAGGGGCTCCCAAGTGGCATTATGAAGGAGATACCTATATTACTCCAAGGACAATAGAACTCTTCCAAGAGAGATACAAGAGAGAAAACACAATTTTAACTCAATACTCCGAGGCCCCAAAGGAGCACCTTCTCTTTATTATAAAGCAAAGAGGATCCCCTCAAAGGAAGCTACACCCTTGGATCAAATCCATGGATTTGTGACCCATCAGCAAGCTCCATCCTTGGATTAGTTTTTTGGATGGGTAACATGTCAATCCTTGTCCTTTCTAGTTGGTCAAATGGGTTTGACCAAAGGGAATCTTTAGAGAATCTTCTTATATGGGTGAGGTATCATTGGATAGCTCTCAATGAGACAAATCATAAGGGGTGAGAAGGCAAGCCTTTTAGCTCAAGGAGGAGGAACATTTGCATTTTTGAGGTCTAATTCATTTGTTTAGGCATCCAAAATTGACTCTAAAGTTTTTAGGCTATTTTTGGCTTTTTCCCTATTAGTAGAAGTACTCTTTTGGTGACACCTCTAGTTGATCTTCCTAGCCCATTGTACACAATATCTTTCTAGATGTTACCAAGCTAATTTTCACCTCTAGATAATATGTCTAGCTACTTGTATTACAATACCCAAATATATTTTCCAAATATATTTCCCTTAATATGTTATTGGCAGCCATGTTGAATGTGACAACGTGCAAGGATACAATCAACTTCATACTCCTCATGATCATTGATAGGGATGGGAGGAGGAGGAGGTTGGACATAAGATAAAAAGGAAGATGGATTAGAAACAAAGGGTTTCAACTTGGAAATATGAAAGATAGGGTGGATTCACATATAACAAGGTAAGGCAAGTTGATAAGCAATAGGAGAAACAATTTGGGTGACATCAAATGAACCTATTCAATTAGGAGCAAGTTTACAAGCTTGGGTATCAAGTGGGAGGGGTAGGTTACTAGAAGAAAGCATGACCTTATCACAGAGTTGAAAGGTGAGATCATGATGATGTTGGTCTATGTATTGTTTTTGATGATTTTGAGCAACAAGGAGATAAGATTTGTAGGGATTGGGATATTGTGGTCAAGAAGGTGAAAGTATGAGGAACATGAAATGGAGGAGGAGAAAGAAGGGAATCTAGAACAAGTGAGTCTTGGCCAAAATTAAGGAAGGATGGAGAGAATCAAGTGCTTGCATATTTGGAATCCTTGTAGGTAAAATCAATAGCTAGAAAGACATTCATCTCAATTGGTATGGTGAACATTAACAAAGGCACCAAGCATATCCTTTAAGGTGTAATTTGCAAGTTTGGTTTGTCCACTAGTTTGAGGATGATATGCAATGGACAATGCAAGCTTGATGCCAAGTAGCTAGAGGAGTACTTGCCAAAAATTTCCTTTGAATCAAGGATCATGGTCGGAGATGAGTACACGAGGTATCCAATGATTCTTGAAGACATTGCAAAAGTAGATATGGACCAATGTTGAGGGATCTACTATATCAAAGGTTGGTGCCAAATGGATTTGCTTATTAAGTTTATTCATAAACACCACAATTATTGTGTGACCTTCTTTGTCTTGGGTGAGGATATGATGAGATCTAAGCTCATGTGTTCCCATCAAGCAGATGGGATGGTAAATAGTTGAAGGAGTCTACTCGGTTTTTGGTTGTTGGCCTTATTGTATTGTCAAGTCTCACAAGATCAAAAAAATTCTCAAACATCTTGTGCCATGTTGCATCACCACCATTGGCATTCTAGGGTATCCAAGGTCTTGTCTACTCCCATGTGAGCAACGATTGGCAAGTCATGGGCTTCTTGAAGGTGCACAAGTTGTAGATCACCCTTGGTTGGAACATAGATCCAATTCTCATAGAATAGAAGGCCTTCCTTGAAGGAGAAGGTGTTGTATTCCTTATCATGTGCTACAAGATGACCTTGTACTGTGAGCCGGCCTGTCTCTCACTTAGGATGAACCTCTGATGGCTATTATGGTAGCCCACCATGGACTAAGAAGGCAAGGAACCCCAACTCCATCATACTCCTCCAAGGCTAACACTTCAAGACTCAAGACATTGCTTACTAGAGAACTCAATGAGAGAGAGATAGTTGCAAATGAAAAGATGATGAGTACCTCCTCACCCCTTGTTTATATACTTGTGAAATAGTTACGTACCAAAGTTACTAGTTACCGTAGTAACTCAAGTTACTAGACTAAAAGTCAAGTAAAGTAAAAAAGTAGAAAGGAATATCCATTCACATGGGCATATTCCCCTAAGCATGTGGTCTTATCTTGACCCAACCACTAAGTCAAGGATTCCTTCACATGGGCTATCCTTGGACTAAAGAAGAATCCAAAACAAAAAGGCTTGCGGGCCCAAGAGTTCTCAACTCTTTCCTCAAAGCCAAACACCTAGGAATAATACCAAGTCAACACACTAAAATCCAAAATAGTGGTGCTCATCTTTTCTACTTCCTCTAAAGTAAGGTCCCCTCTATCTTGGATATGGCTAACTTTAGCTAACCATGACTAATATAGAACCATCCTTTATCTCTATATAAATAATATCTCTTAAGTACTTGTAATACCAAGCTAAATATCACAATATCACACACATGCACAAATGGGTGTTACAGTACCATCTGAAAGAAGAAGTCTTGTTGTAAAGTAGTCCTAAACTCAATTTGGACTTTTGAGTCAAATGACACTATCATAATTACCATTGTGATGATAGGAGGAGACTTCTAATTGTGTCATCATGATAAGGCATTGGGCATCGACAAAACTTGTCGGGTTTGTTGGTTTGTACTCAAGTTTGATTCAAACAACTATAATTGTCCCTTCTATCAATGATGTTGATTCTTCATGTGCTCTAAATGTAATGTTTGCAACAAGGGTTTGTATCGGTTTGCATGATCACTTGTTTCACCAAGAGATAATGCCTCCATACCTTGGTGGTATATACCATTGCTAGTTGTTCTTGATCTTGAATAGAGTAATTTCTTTTTGTAGTTTTTAGTTATGGAGACACAAAAGCAATGGGATATAACCCATTTAGAAATTTTTATTGCAACCTAGCTCCAATGGCAAAGTTAGAAACATCAAAATAAACCACACAAGGTAGTTGAGGATCTTATGGTTGAAGAATAGGTCTTGAAGACACCTTATGTTTCAACTTCTAGAATGTTTCTTTGGGCTTGGTGGTCTATTGAAAGCTTGAGATCTTCCCCAAGAGATCAGTTAATGGTGCAACCACATGAGCACATTAGTGGACGAACCGTTGGTAAAAACTTGCCAATCCATGAAATACCCACACTTTTGTGGAGTTTTTTGGAGTAGGCCAATCAGTTATGGCATTGATTTTCTCCTTTTCCATCTTGATCTCTTTGATGAGACCTTATGACCCAAGAAGGTAACTTCCTTCTACCAATAAGCACACTTTGACTTCTTGCAATAAAACTTCTATTGATATCATTGTCTTAGGACTTCTCGCACATGATTCATGTGTTCAACCTTTGTCTTGCTATAGACTAAAATCTCATCCAATAATACTTCCAAATATTGATCCAATTAGCCATCCAATACCCAATGCATCTAATCTATGAAGATTGTTGTAGCATTAGTGAGTCCAAATGGTAGAACTCTCCATTCAAAATGTCCATACCTTGTGCAAAAGGCAATCTTTTGCACATCCTCTTTATCAATGGGATCTATTGATAATTTCTTTAGAGATCCAACTTGTAGAAGTACCATGCTTCACTCAATTGATCTAGCAAGTCATCAATTTGAGGCAAAGGATATGTATTCTTCATTGTTTGTTTATTGAGACCACAATAATCAATACATAAGTTGTAAAAGACCAAGGAAAGAAATAGAAGAATGGAAGATCAAAAAGAAAGATCACATTGGGACTCTTGAATGAAAGAAACTACAAATGCCTAGCATGAGCTTTGACTATGGTATTTATAGGAAACATACAAGGTTCTTGAAAAGCTTCTCAAGAAGCTTCTCAAGAAGCTTCTTAAAAATTGCCTTCTTTGAGTGCAAGCCAAGTTAACCATGAAGTTTCTTGAGAATCTTCCTTTTAGAAACCGCCTACTTGGCATGCAAGCTAAGCTTCCCAAGAATCTTCCTCTTAGAAATCACCACTTGGCATGCACATTACCCAATACTTGGAGGTACCAAGTAGCTTCCTAAATACTTTTAGAATATTCTTATAATTCTTGGATAATTTGACTTATTTACTACTTTGTTACTCAATCAACTCATTTGTAAAATCCATATTTTTATATATTCCCCCACCACTATTTGGTGACATTCTCATCACCATGGATGCTTCAAACTCCTGGATGGCTATTTCTGCATTTTGAAGATGAGAAAGAGGCTCCCAAGTGGCATCATGAAGGAGATACTCTTTCCAAATATGTTTCCCTCAATATGTTGTTGGTGGCCATGTTGAATGTGGTAAAGTGCAAGAATACAATCAAGCTCATACTCCTCATGGTCATGGATGGGGACAGAAAGAGGAGTAGGTTGGACACAAGAAGAAAAGGAAGATGGATCAGAAACAAAGAGTTTCAACATGGAAATATGAAAGACAAGGTGGATTTGCATATAAGAAGGCAAGGTGTAATCTTCTGAGGTTAGGAGGTCTCCTAACACAAGAGAAACACAAGAGAAAAAACACAAAGCTTTGCATTCAATCTTTGATGCCCCAAAGGAACACCTTTATTGTATGATATAGCAACAAGGACTCCTCTAAAGGAAGCTCCACCCTTGGATCAGATACATGGATTAGTAACATGTCAGAGAGCTCTACCCTTAAATTAGTTGCATACATGGGTGACATGTTGCTTCTGATCCTATTTTGTTGGTCAAACCATCTTTGACCAAAAGGAATCTTTAGAGAATCTTCCTATAGGAATCTCCAAATTGCATGGGTTGAGGTACCATTAGAAAGATCTCAATGAGACGAGCCAAGGGGAGGGAAGGCCAACTTTTCTTTCATTGGGTGGAGGAATTTTCACATTCTTGAGGCCTATTCATCTGTTTAGGCCTTCAAAATTGGCTTTGAAGTTTCCATGCTGTTTTAGACTCCTTTATTAGTAAAAGTCCTCTTTTTGTGACACCTCTATCTGATATACCTAGCCCATCATACATAACATCCTTCCTGTTGTTACTAAGCAAATTTTCACATTTGGATAATATGTCTAGCTTTTAGTATTACAAATTTAGGTTATCTTTAGCTCTTGCCTCTTCGATTATAGACCAAAAACCAAAACAAAATACACATATTACATAGAAGTATATGGTTCACCTCTATGTGAGGCTATGTCCACAAGAATGCTTCAAGAAAACTTTATTGACTCCGTGCTCACAGCCATATCTGTCATATCTAGAGCTCTATCACTCTCACCATCCACTTTGACCATCAACCTGTGAGAGACCAATCTCGATTATAGTGTAACCCTAAGGACTAAGATTAAAACTTAACAAAATCCCCCTTGACTCTTGTCTTGGGGTTTGTAACCTTGCTAAAAAATTTATCACTCAGCATGAAGCTCTAGACAAATAGTCAAATGCTTGATCACTCCTTTAAACTAGGATAAACTAGAACTTATAACCATAGCCCATACAAGGATAGAGTAACTAAAATAGCCAAGGTCACTTCCAATGCTAAGTCACCTTATTCATGCTCCACTTTCACACCTTGTAGTGTAGCACAATGCCTAGAGATACTTTCTGAAGGTATGACTTTGGTAAAGGCATCAGCCGGGTTGAGTTTACCATCAATCTTGACTACCTCAAATTTTTTCTCTTACACAGCTTGCCTAAGAAAGTAATACTTGATGTCTATGTGTTTAACCCTACTATCCATCACCTGATTTCCAGCTAGGTGTAAAGCACTTTGACTGTCACAATGAAGCATTACATTACCATGCAATAGCTCCATCTCAGCAAAAAGTCTATCCAACCAAATTGCCTCCTTTGCTGCTTTCATTGCTGCCACGTACTCTAGTAGAGTGTGCAACACACTTTTGCAAGGTAGATCTCCAAATAATGCACCCACCACCAAGTGTGAATACATACTCCATTTTTGACCTCCTCTTGTCGATAGTCAGCATCTACACAGCCATCTAGTGATACGACATTCATTGATCTTCTATCAAATAAGAGCCCATAGTATAGTGTACCTCTCAAATACTTGAGAAACCACATAATTGCTTCCCAATGTGTCCTTCTTGGATTTGACATATACTTGCACACCTTACCCATTGCTAGGGCAAGATCAGTTGAAAATGCAAGTCATCAAGTACATGAGACTCCCAACAGCCTTCTCTTAAGGAATGTTAGCCATCAAACCCTTCTCCACGGCATTTGTAGGACAACATGCCACTTAAAGCTTGAAATGAGGAGCTAGAGGAGTACTTACTAGTTTATGATTCTCCATATTGATTTTAGTAAGTACCTTCCTAACATACTTACCCTACATCAACCACAACTGACCAGTGCCTAAGTTCCTTGTGATCTCCATGCCTAATATCCTTGTGGCCAACCCTAGATCCTTCATCTTGAATTCCAATCTTAAGAGCACCTTGAGCTTGTTCACCTTAGATCTATCCTTGGCAGCTATCAACATGCCATCCACATACAACACAAGAATAATAAAACCAAAGGTCTTATTACTCATCAGTTTCATGTACACACAAGGATGAAATAAACTTCTCTTGAAACCCAAAGTGTGCATAAACTCATCAAACCTCTTGTTCCAATGACAAGGTGCTTGCTTCAATCCATACAAGGACTTTGGCAATCTTCACACCTTGCCCTCTTGGCCTTTGTGGTACCCTTGAGCATCAGTGAGCTCAAAAGGTAGAACACTCCATTCAAAGTACCCATACCTTGTGTGGAAGGTAGTCTTTTGCACATCTTCTCTATCAGTGAGAATTTTCCAATCCCAGTTTGGATATCCAACTTTGAAAATTATTGTGCTCCACTCAATTGATCTAGCAAGTCATCAATTTGAGGCAAGGGATATGCATTCTTTATTGTTTATTTACTGAGACCATGGTAATCAATACAAAAGTAGAGTCCTCCATCTTCCTTTGGGCAAATAGTACCAATGATCCCAAGGAGATGTACTATATTCCTTGAAATCCTTCTCCAACAACTCCATTAGTGTTACTCAAAGCTCATCCAACTCCTTTTGTGAGAACCAATGTTGTGTTGTGGTTTGCGTATCCATGAAAGAGTAAACTAATGTGGTTTATCTCTATAAAGATGGAGTAGGTTGTATGATGGATTCTACAATTGAGCTGTTGCTATATGAGCAATCCATGTGCATTTATATGGCTGGCCATGTGGAGTATGATCTTATCCTTTTCAAGGGCTCTTATGTATATAGGTGGTGGAGAGTTAAGAGAAAGGGGTGTGTTTTAGTTTTAGGAAGCTCAAGTGAGAAAAGGACATTGAGAGAGGGTGTTAGCAAAATATGGAAACCAAGGTATCAAAGGAAGAATTTGAGAAGGAGATTTCCTATGCTCCCAATCTATTGCTCCCAATCCTTTTCCCATCAAGCTTCATATTCTACATTGTGATAGCTTACTGGACTAGATGTTGGTACATTTCAAAGAAGCATTCATTGAGTTAGTGATGGAAAACCCAGATCATGTCATCCTTCTAGTGCTTACTTACAAAAACATTTGAGATTTAAAAATTTATGTAATCTTATAGGAAAATAGGATTTAATTCACTCATGAGCTTCAAGGTGGAATTATGGGATCCATTTGTCAAAACATGAAGAGACTAAATGACAAATTTGCAAGAGTTTGGGTCCCAACACGGGAAGTTTGGACTTCTTTGAGGATTGGAATACTTGGAGGATGGCATTTGATGAGATGAGACTAGGGTTGGAGAGAAGAGCTAATAAGGTACAATCAAGAGACAAAAACCGCGGGAATTGAATAGATTTTGAGTGGATTACAGTCAATTGAAGCAAGGGAGTCAAATTCTCACTCACGGGAGCAAACAAGAGAATTCTAAGAGTTGTGTCATATCTTTTATGATTTTTCTATAATATTAGTGAGTTGATAAAGTGCTTACTATATTTATCTTGATAAATTGTACTTTTGAGTCAATCTCAAATTAGATCTTATTTATTGAAATTGGAGCACTGGAGATCAAATTGTTGAAGAGAAGATTATGATCAAGTTTGGGGTGTTGGTTGCTTCTAAGGTTGTGATTTGAATCAAGCTATGAAAACTTTTAGTATTGTTGGTGGTTAGATTCTACATCTTGGTATGAAAATTTCATGCAAATTCCTCACATAGAGAATTCAAGGCCTTTGATCAAATATACTTGGGTCTATAGAGCTCACAAGTTAGGACAACTTAGGAATTAATCCATATCTAAAGATTGGGATTGGATTGAACAATCAAAATTTACAAGGTTAAAAAAGAGTAAAAATAGCTACTATGGAAAATTTGGTTAGCTCAAGGTCATAAAGAGTGAGGGCTTAGGCAATAAGTTTCACTAAAAATATTGTCGTATGCTGAATAGTATTTCTACCTCCAATCATTACTAAATACCAACTCTTTTATTTATGTGACTATGATTGAAGATTTAGGTTATTAGAGTGGCTTTAAAAACTAATTGTATCTCTGATCTAGAAATCTTGTACAAATTGCTAAGATTCAAGGGCATACTCTCAATTCGCAATCTCAAAATTAGGATGAAAAAACCTACAAAAATCTAGCCAAGTTTGAGACCTTGTGAAGGAAGGTATAGGAATCAAATTGTGGCTTATTCATATCATTGGAAAGCTTATCTTACATGCTTTCCATTGAATTACAAAACATTCAAATTAAAATCACAAAAACAAAGTTATATCTATATTAGTTGCACAGAGTTTTCCGCATCAAAAAAACATAAAATTTCCCCACTTGGATTAGAAATTTGTTCAAATCTGATATACATATTGGAGGAAACTTAAAATACATATTGAAATCAACTTGAGGATAGAGCAAGAATGCTATTAATTTTATTTTTGAAGAAGACACAAAGAGTTATTTTTGAATTCTTGTGATTGGGAACTAATCATGTTCCCAATAGGTGTCTCAAGTTCTCATATTGGGATTTCTTGTTTCCTTGATTATCACGCCCCACAAACCTTATTTGGTCAATTTGTCAAGGTATTCTATTCTTGAGTGTACATTCAGCAATGCAATGCTCAATTTGGTAATAATAAAAGAAATCACCATTTTGTCACAATCTTTCTCCATTTATAGTGCCAAGTGGTTTTTGTTAGATGGCATCAATCTCCATTGGTGTTGACTCTTTCACTTGTGTGTAGTGTGTGGGCAGATGCTGTGAAGATCCAAGTCAAGACCAAGTTGTTGCAACCAACAAATCAAAGTGCTCAGCCAATAGCTTCTTCCAAGTGTTTGGGCTCCCACATGGTCACTTTCAATTTGGTGTGTGACTTTAAGCCTCTCACAAATTGATCCAAAGCTACACCTTCTAATATACCTAGAATTTGCATTATAGTGTTCTCAAATTGAGTAATGTAGTTTCTTTAAGAACTAATTTGCTCCAATTTTGAGTACTTGTACCTTAGAATCATCCAATTATTGGACTCTTGAATTCTTCTCATGTCAAGATTGGCATAACAGATTGTCATTCAGCTTGCTCCACTCAAAATTTCCACCATAGTTTTATCATTCCATCCAATTAGCTTGAAGCCAAGAGATCCATTCATCTTGACAATTTGCAACTTCAAAATGTCGTTCATAATCAAACAAAAAAATTTCCACTACGTCCAAGAGATTATTGCCTTCAAATACCTTGGACTTTGGAAATCGGATTTGCTTTTCTTCGTCTCAAAATAGTGCTCTCTCTACAACTCTTGTTGTTTGTAACAATATGGAGTTTAGCGATAAAGTTAGTCGGGCTTACGAAGTAGCACATAAGACAAAGTAGCCTAGAATATTCTGCAAGTATCTGGGAGGCTTCTTGGGAAGCTTCCCGGCTAGCTTAGCTTGCACCTCAAGTAAGTAGCTCCTAGAAGGAAGCTTCTAGAAGCTTCCAACTAGCTTAGCTTGCATGCCAAGTAGGCGGCTTCTAGAAGGAAGCTTCTCAAGTAGGCGGCTTATAGAAGGAAGCTTCTTGAGAAGCTTCTCAAGGACCTTGTATGCTACCTATAAATACCAAAGCCAAAGCTCATGCTAGGCATTTGGAGTTTTCTCTCATTCAAGTGTCCCAATGTGAGTTTCCATTCTCCTATTTCTCTCCTCGGATTTGGTCCTTTACATTGGTATCAGAGCAAGAATGGGATGGATGGAATTTATGGACCACCAAACCATTGGGATTTTTGCGTCCAAATACTACCCAAGCATCATTTCACACAGTTCATCACCTCGCACTTTGGACAAGATTTTATGCATATGATCATCATATCTGAGGAACCTTTGGTGCTTCCGGTTGTAACTTATGGAGAACGGTGGACGTGTTGTTTCTATGTGTTAATAAATTAAATAGATTGGGAGTGGTGTGATAGAGGAGCAACCATGGCAGCAATGCTTGATGTTATCCTTGCTATGCAACAACAAATCGAGCACCTTACTCGATTGTTGGATGAACGAGATCTTTAACGACTAAGAGCAGGTGGAGAGAGTACCAATCCGGAAGGAGAAGATTGGATCAGATTTCCTTAACCCAAGGTATTTGAAAGCAAGAATCTCCCAAGTGCAGTGGAGAATTTTGTGTTTAATTGTGAACGGTATTTTGAAGCTACCAATCTACAAGACGAGCAAAAACAGATTCTTTTGGCTTCTAGCCAATTGGATGGAGTAGCAAAGTTATGGTAGAGATTCCGAGTGGAGCAAGCCAAAAAACAAATGGTTACACCAATCTTGACATGAGCAGAATTCAAGAGCGCAATAATTAGTCGGTTCCAAGCTATAAATGCCACACAAGCAGCACGAGATAAGTTGGCAAAGTTGAAACATATTGGCTTTGTAAGAAGTTACATCACGCAGTTCCAAAACACCATCATGCAAATTCTAGATATATTGGGAGGTGAAGCTCTGGATCAATTTGCAAGAGGCTTGAAGGCAAGAACCAAATTAGAGGTAACCATGCAAGAGCCACAACACTTGCAGGAAGCCATGCGGTTGGCCAAACGTTTTGATTCCTTGGTGGCAACAACTTGGTCTCGACCTCGACCTCCACAAAGCCTACCAATACACTACACACAAGTGGAGGAGCCAACACCAATGGAGATTGATGCAATTCAACAAAGACCACTTGGCACAACAGAAAGAGAGAAACTACGACAAAATGGTGGTTGTTTTTATTATTGTCAGTTGGTGCATTGCATTGTTGAATGTCCACTCAAGAATGGATGACCTCAACAAGTGGAGGTTGCAAAGCAAAATGATCAGAGAAACGAGGAATCCCAGTAGGAGAATTTGAGCCACCTACTGGGAGCTTGATTAGTTCCAATGGGATTGAAGGCTTGGCCTATGCAAGTTTGCTTCACTTGCAAGGTATGATATCTAATTGGAGTTGTAGGATTTTGGTTGATTCTGGAAGTTCAGAGAATTGTATGTTTATGCAAGTAGCAAAAGAATTGGGTACTCTTATCAAGCCAATGATTGGAAGTAGTTTGATGATGGCGGATGGTAGAAAGTGTTCTTCATTTTGCACCTTGCATCCTGTTACCTTCAAGATTTTGAAGGAGTATTTAGAGTGTATGAGGTTTGTAGTGGCACCTCTACACTATGATATCATTCTGGGTCTACCTTGGCTTGAATTTCATAAGGTTCAATTTGATTGGACTCGATGCCAAATTCAAGTACAACACTGAGGTTGGAATTTCTGATTAGGTTGTCTGGTACCTCTGAGTAAGACACCTAAGAAAAGTCAGTCCCAAGATAGGAAGTTTGTCGAGAAGGTAGCCATAAAGCAAACCTTGAAGGAAGTGGAGTCCCAAGATGGGAAGTTTGCCAAGAACGCAACCATGGAGCAGGCTTGGAAGAGAGATGAGTCCCTATAAGGGAAGTTTGTTAGTAAAGCAACCATAGAGCAAGCTTTAGAGGAAGATAAGTCTGTATTTGCGGTGTGGATCAAGCTGATTGCACAAGACCAATCTGTGGAGGACCAAGAGCCTCATCAAGTAATGGTTGATTGGATAGTTAAGGAGTTTACGGACGTGTTTCCAAATGATCTGCCAAAGGGAGTACCTTTCGATCTAGGTATGCCCTTCAAGATCAAGTTATTGCCATGGAGTACTCCAGTGAGTAGACCAATCTATTGGCTCTCACCAAAGGAGTTGGAGGAGTTGCAAACAACACTTACAGAGTTGTTGGAGAAGGACTTCATACAACATAAAACCTCTCCTTGGGGAGCACCGGTACTATTTGTTCCAAAGAAGGATGGAGGACTTTGTTTCTATATTGATTACCGAGCTCAATAAGCAAACCGTGAAGAATGCATATCCCTTGCCTCAGATTGATGACTTGCTTGATCAACTAAGTGGAGCACGTTACTTTTCCAAGTTGGATCTTTGTAGCGGCTATTGGCAAATTTTGATTGATAGAGAGGATGTGCAAAAGACTGCCTTTTGCACAAGGTATGGGCATTTTGAGTAGAGAGTTTTACCTTTTGGACTCACTAATGCTCCGGCAGTCTTCATAGATCAGATGCATTGGGTGTTGGATGGACTATTGGATCGGTCAGTGGTGGTGTTCTTGGATGATACCTTAATCTATAGCAAGACAAAGGCAGAACACGTGAATCATGTGCAAGAAGTCCTAAGACGACAACGACAATGGAAATTTTACTGTAAGAAGTCAAAGTGTGCCTTTTGGCAAAAGGAGGTTACCTTCTTGGGTTATAAGATCTCCTCAGAGGGATCAAGATGGAAGAAGAGAAGATCAAGGCCATTATTGATTGGCCTACCCCAAAGGATGCTACAAAAGTATGGGCATTCAATGGATTGGCCAATTTTTACCGGCGGTTCATCCACTATTATGCTCATGTGGTTGCACCATTGACTAGCCTCTTGGGAAAGAACTCGAGCTTCCAATGGAACACCAAGCATGAAGAAACATTCCAGAGGTTGAAATATATGGTGTCTTCAAGACCCATTCTTTAACCATAGATCCTCAACTACCTTGTGTGGTTGATTTTGATGCTTCTAACTTTGCAATTGGAGTTGTGTTGCAACAAGAATTCCCAGATGGACTACATCCCATTGCCTTTGTGTCTTGCCGACTAAATACAGCTGAAAGAAATTACTCTGCTCGAGATCAAGAACAACTTGCAATGGTATATGCCACCAAGGTATGGAGGTATTATCTCTTGGGGAAACAAGTGATCATGCAAACTGATCACAATCCATTGTTGTAGATCTTACACCTAGAGCACATGAAGAGTCAACATCATCAATGGGAAGAGCAACTCCAATTGTTTGACATCAAACTTGAGTACAAACCAGGTTGGTTCCATGTCATCCCTAATGCTCTATCATGACGACCTGATTTGAAGTCTCTTCCTCTCATCGCGGCAGCAATTACGACGGTGTCAATTGACCCCAAGATCCATAATGAGTTTTGGTTAGCTCTACAACAAGATCCCTTCTTCCAAATGGTACTTGGTCGTCTAAAAACAGGTGACAAAGAGTACAACACCTTCTCCTTCAAGGAAGGCCTTCTATTCCATGCGGACCGGATCTATATTCCAGCCAAAGGTGGTCTTCAACTTGTGTGCCTTCAAGAAGCCCATGATTTACCCATCACTGGTCACATGGGTGTGGACAAGACCTTGGGTACCCTCCAACGTCAATGGTGGTGGCCCAACATGACACGAGATGTTCAAGAATTTGTACAATCTTGTGAGAGCTGCCAACGTAATAAGGCCAACAACCAGAAGCCGAGTGGGACTCCTTCAACCACTTGCCATTCCATCAGCTTGCTAGGAGCATGTGAGCTTGGATCTCATCACATCCTTGCCGAAGACAAAACAAGGACACACCGCCATTGTGATGTTTGTGGATAAGCTTGGTAAGCAAATCCACTTAGCACCAACTTGTGATATCGTGGATGCTCCAACCTTAGCGCAAATCTACTTTGACAATGTCTTCAAGCATCATGGGATGCCACGCGTACTCATCTCCAACCGTGATCCTTGATTTTCCAGGAAGTTTTGGCAAGCACTCTTTTAGATACTCGGCACCAAGCTTGCATTGTCCACGGCCTATCATCCTCAAACTGATGGACAAACCAAACGTGCAAATCGTACATTGGAGGATATGTTGCATGCATTTGTCAATGTCCACCATACCAATTGGGATGAATGTCTTGGCGCTGCAGAATTTGCCTACAACAATTCCAAACAGGCAAGCACCGGATTCTCTCCTTTCTTTCTCAATTTTGGCCAAGATCCACTTGTTCCAAATTCTCTTCTTGCTCCCCCTCCATCTCAAGTTCCTCATATTTCCACATTCTTGACTACTATATCCCAATCTCTCCAACAAGCCAAGTCTCACCTCCTTGTTGATCAAAATCACCAAAAACAATATGTGGACCACCATCTTTGTGATCTCACTTTTGAAGTTGGTGATAAAGTCATGCTATCCTCCAGTAACCTCACTCTCCCACTTGATACCCAAGTTTGTAAACTTGCCCCTAATTGGATAGGACCCTTTGATATCACCCAAATTGGCTCTCCTATTGCTTATAGACTTGCCTTGCCTTGTCACATGCATATCCATCTTGTCTTTCATGTTTCCAAGTTGAAACCCTTTGTTCTTAACCCCTCTTCCTTTTCCTCTTGAGTCCAACCTCCTCCTCTTCTTGTCCCTATCAATGTTCATGAGGAGTACTAAGTTGATCGTATCCTTGTGCATCACCATATTCAACGAGGCCGTTGCCAACATACGGAGTACAAGGTCCTTTAAGAAGGGTATCTCCTTCATGATGCTACTTGGGAACCTCTTTCTCACCTCCAGAATGCATAGACGGCCATCCAGGAATTCAAAGCTTCACTGGCAACAAGGACGTCACCAACTAGTAGCGGGGGAATATGTAACAATATGGAGTTTAGCAATAAAGTTAGTCGGCCTTCCAAAGTAGCACATAAGACAAAGTAGCCTAGAATATTCTGGAAGTATCTAGGAAGCTTCTTGGGAAGCTTCTTGGCTAGCTTAGCTTGCACCTCAAGTAAGTAGCTTCTAGAAGGAAGCTTCTAGAAGCTTCCAACTAGCTTAGCTTGCACGCCAAGTAGACGGCTTCTAGAAGGAAGCTTCTTGAGAAGCTTCCTAGTTAACTTGGCTTGCACTCTAAGAAAGCGGCTTGAGGAAGCTTCTTGAGAAGCTTCTCAAGGGCCTTGTATGTTATCTATAAATACCAAAGCCAAAGCTCATGCTAGGCATTTGTAGTTTTCACTCATTCAAGTGTCCCAATGTGAGTTTCCATTCTCCTATTTCTCTCCTCGGATTTGGTCCTTTACATTGTTGATGATATCATACTTTAAACAATCAAGTAAGGTGCTCAATTTGTTGTGGTATGGAAATGATAAATTCAAGCATTATTGTTATGGCTCCTACTCTATCAAAAAACCTACAATTTATCTAAGCTAATATGTAGATCCAACACATCTACCATTCTCCATAAGTCACAATCAGAAGTACCAAGCGTTCATCAGAAAAGGTGATCACATTCAGAAAATTATGCCAAGAGCATGAGATGATTAACTATGTGAAATGATGCTTGGGTAGTACATGGACACAAAAATCCCAATGGTTTAGAAAAAATGGATTTGGTGGTCCATAAACTCTATTCATCCAATTATTGCTTTGATACCAATGTAAAAGATCAAGGAGAAAATAGGAGAATGGAAGATCAAAGAGAAAGATCACATTGATACCAATGTAAAAGACCAAGGAGAGAAATAAAACAACTGAAGATCATAGAGAAAGATCACATTGATACCAATGTAAAAGACCAAGGAGAGAAATAAAAGAATGGAAGATCATAGAGAAAGATCACATTGGGACTATTGAATGAAAGAAACTCCAAATGCCTAGCATGAGGTTTGGCTATGGTATTTATAAGGAACATGCAAAGCTCTTGAGAAGCTTTCTAAAGGCTGCCTTCTTTGAGTGCAAACCAAGTTAACCGAGAAGCTTCTTGAGAAACTTTTTTCTATAACTTGTCTACTTGGCATGCAAGCTAAGCTAGTTAGGAAGCTTCCTTTTGGAAGCTACCTACTTGGCATTACAAACTAAGCTAGCCAAGAAGCTTCTTCCTAGAAATCATCACTTTGCATGCACATTACTTGATAATTGGAAAGTACCAAGTAGCTTCTTAGATACTTCTAGAATATTCTTATGATTCTTAGATAGTTTGGTCTATTTGCTTTTTTGTTAGTCTTGACTAACTAATCAGTAAACTCCATATTGTTACATAAGCAAAGTCATCCATTCTTCTTTGGGACAAATAGTATTGGTGCTCCCCAAGAAGATGTACCATGTCATATAAACTTTTCTCCAAAAACTCTATCATTATTGTTCAAAGCACTTCCAAATCCTTTGGTGAGAGCCAATAGATTGTTTAATTCAATGGAGTACTTCTTGGCAATAACTCAATCTTGAAGAGCATTCACCAATTGAAAGATAATCCCTTTGGTAGATCATCCAAAAACATATCTGTAAACTCTTGAATTATTTGATCAACCATTTTTTGATGAAACTTTTGGCCTAATGATATTCTCCATGTGCAATTGGCTTGATCTATATTGCTAAAATAGGCTTATCTCCCTCCAAAGCTTTCTCTATGGTTGCTTTACTAACAAACTTCCCACTTGAGATTGACTATTCTTAGATGTCTTACTCAAAGGTGTTAGACAACCTAATTGGTAATTCTTACCTTGTTGTTGTACTTGAATTTTTTTGTTAGGTCCAATCAAATTGAACCTTAGATGTTCAAGCCAAGGTAAACCTAGAATGACATCATAGTGTAGAGGTGCCACTACAAACCTCATACACTTTGAATACTCTTTCCCAATCTTGAATATAACAAGATGTGAGGTACAAAATGCAAAACACTTTCTACCATCCACCATCATTAATCTACTTCCAATTACTAGCTTGATAGGAATACCTAATTCCTTTGCTTATTGTATGGACATGTAATTCTTTGGACTTCCAAAATCAACCAAATCCTACAACCTTGATCAAATATCATACCTTGCAAGTGAAGTAAACTTGCATAGATCAAGCCTTCACTCCCATTAGAACTAATCAAGTTCCTAATAAGTGGCTTGAGTTCTCCTATTAGGATTCTTCATTTCCTTGATCATCACATTCCACAAATTCTATTTAGGTGATTTTTTAGGATCATCTATTCTTGAATGGATATTTAGCAATATGATGTCCAGTTTGGAAACAATAAAACCAACCACCATTTTATCATATTCTTTCCCTATCTACAATGCCAAGTGATCTTTGTTGGATGGCACCAATCTCTATAGGTGTCGGCTACTCCATCTGTGTATAGTGTATTGGCAGGCTTTATAAAGGTTGAGGTTGAGACCAAGTTGTTGCAACCAAGGAATCAAAGTGCTTAACTAATTGGATGGCTTCCTCCAAGTGTTTGGGCTCCTTCATAGTCACTTCCAATTTGATGTATGACTTTAAACCCCTCACAAATCAATCCAAAGCATCATCTTCTAGCATATCTAAAATTGCATTATGGTGTTTTGGAATTGAGTTATGTAGGTTCTTATAGAACCAATCTGCTGCAATTTTGCCAATCTATCTTATGTAGCTTGTGTAGTATTTATAACTTGAAATCATCTAATTATTGCACTCTTGAATTCTTCACATGTTGAGATTTGGAACAATAAATTGCCATTCAACTTGATCCACTCAGAATTGCTACCTCTTGGCTTGAAGCCAAGAGAATCTATCTTTGTTTATCTTGACGATTTGTAGCTTCAAAATAATATTCACAATCAAACATAAAATTCTCCACAATTCTTGGGAGATTCTTGCCTTCAAATACCTTGGGCTTTGGTAATCAAATTTGCTCCTCTCCTTCTCAAAATTTGGCTCTCTCTACTTGCTCTTATCATTGATGGTCTTGCTCATCCAACAACCAAATAAGGTGTTCAATTTCTTGCATAGCAATGATAACGTTTGGTATTGTTGCCATGGCCACTACTCTATCAAAATACGTCCAATTCTCTAAGTTAACTCATAGATACAACACATCCACCATTCTCCATAAGTTACAATCAAAAGTACCAAGGATTCATCAGACAAGGTGATCGTATTCAAAAATTTGCCCAAAGCATAAGATTATGAATTATGTGAAATGATGTTTGGGTATTACATGGACTCAAAATGCCAATGGTTTTGTAGAAATGGATCTGGTGATCCATAAATTCCATCCATCCTATTCCTACTCTGATACCAATGGAAAAGACCAAGGAGAGAAATAGGAGAATGGAAGATCAAAGTGAAAAATCACATTGGGACTCTTGAATGATGAAAACTCCAAATACCTAACATGAGCTTGTGCTGTGGTATTTATAGGGAACATACAAGGTTCTTGAGAAACTTCTTAGAAGTCACTTCTTTGAGTGCAAGCCAAGCTAACCAAGAAGTTTTTTGATAAAGTCCTTTTGAGAAGCTGCTTAATTGGCATCCAAGCTAAGCTAGTAAAGAAGCTTCCCAAGAAGTTTCCTTGTAGAAGCTATTTACTTGGTGTGCAAGCTAAGCTAGCCAAGAAACTTCACAAGAAACTTCCTCCTAGAAGTCACTACTTGACATGCATATTACTCGATACTTGAGAGGTACCTAGTAGCTTTCTATATGCTTCTAGAATATTCTTGGTTAATTTGGTATGTTTGTTACTTCATTAGTCTCGACTACCTCATCTATAAACTCCATATTGTTACATAAATAATCAAGCAATTGCCTAATTTGATCTACAAGGTCTATCAAGTATATTTTGCATATCAAGGAATGACATATATAATCTAGCTTGTTCCAAATAGTAGATAAGAGAGCTCTTAAGTGAATAATGGTAAATAAAGGTCCACTTAAAGGATCTTCTTATTGTGTATCAACAATTGACTTTAAGGTGGTTACCATC
Organism: Lunularia cruciata; assembly: GCA_948567375.1. Taxonomy (NCBI): domain Eukaryota; kingdom Viridiplantae; phylum Streptophyta; class Marchantiopsida; order Lunulariales; family Lunulariaceae; genus Lunularia; species Lunularia cruciata. Next base: position 17,750,431 of record OX419760.1, read on the forward strand.
ATGAGAAACCATGACGGTAATAAATGGATGAAGGAGAGTTGTAAAGAGGCGCAAAAAAGAAATAAGACATGCCAAGAATCCACCAGCCTCCCTTAAGCTCTTTGAAGACAAATGCACAAGAGATGTTATTAAAAGTATTCTTAACATCCACCTGGAAAACAACACACATTGGTGGATATCTTGGAGTGTTATGATGTGTAATGATATAGTCTCACAACCTCTAGATTAATGTGAATTGAGGTGTTGTTGGAAGTGAAAATAATTGTAAAATAATCACTCTAAGTCCTAAAAAAAACTAAACATCATTGTATTTTTATGTTGAATTTCAATAACCTTTGATTTAGATAATTAAAAAAACCAAAATTGAAAATGAAGAATTGAAATTCTCAACCTATCCTTTTCACTGAAAAATAATCAATCTAAACCCTTGAAACTGAATATCTTCTGTATTCCCTATTGAATTCTCCATAGCCTTCTTCAATTTAAACAAAATTAAATCACCCGTAAAATCAAAATTAAAAAATAAATTATCTGAATATTAACATTCAGGAATTTCTCCTATGCATCTCTCCCGGTGCATCCATTCTCTCGCGTCGCGTTAGTTTGCTAGTAGGTTCACACACGTTCAAAGAAAGAAGAAGATTCGACTAATAGCCAAGCAAATTAGATGACATGATAGTGAAGAAAAGTTGATGTGTTAAGACAATCAATTCAACAGCAACATGCTTTACCACACCGGCTTCCTTAGTAGCATGTGTATGTTATTCAAGCAGAGAGACGAGGCTACCTTTGTCTCTCTGGTTGGGAGACAAAGCTTTCTCCAAGTCCTTCATACCATGTGTAAACAGCAATTTTGCGGTGCTTGGTTCTGGCATCCCTATGCATCAGTCGAGGATTATTAGTATTGATGAGATGAGTGGTTCTGCTGATGCAAGGCTGTGGATAATTGCCATCGAAGATTAGGATAATTAGTGGCAAGAAGAAATGTAGGACGTGAAGGCTAGATTCAGAAATAATGGGCTACTAAAGCTGGCTAAGTGCAATGATTTGGCATCATTCGAGGTCAAGAAAGTCAAGGAGAGGAGGGAGGGTATCGAGGGATGGCTCTGGTAATTGCTTCCACCAAAGGTCATGCCAGCTTTATCAGTACAAACAGTCTCAAGGAGCGTGAGTGCGTCAAGGCCCTGGTAGTTTGCTAGCATTAAAGGTAAGCCAGCTTCATGTGGACGATAAGTCTCGAAGAGACGACTGATTGCGTCGACGCAATGCCCTAGAGAATTGCCACCATCCAAGGTTATTCTAGGTTAACGGACAACGGGTGGCAATGAAATCACCATCTACAAGGCGTGAGACTACATTTATAATTACTTTATAGTAAAACCTGGCTAAGTGCAATGTTTTGGGATTAGTCTGGTTGTTTGTAGGCATTATCTCCTGGATGAGTGCACACTTTGCTCTTCTAAAAGTGCAGAAACTATCCACTAAGAGTACATCATACTTCTGAATTCAAGTCCCTGAATGGGTACAACTGACACGAAACATACAAACTTGTCAGCTAGACAAAAGTTGTACTTTGCAGCTTAAGAGGGTTTGATAGTACAAACCCTCTTCACTTATAAAATTGTCTCTAGGGAGTACGGGTTTCCTTTGGTACCCGGAAGCGCGAGTAGTTCTTTGGACATCGGAAGGGAGCTTCTTTAAGATGCAGGAAAACCGCTGTTTCGTGATACGTATGCGAAGGATCTTAGCGTACGGCCGACACTTTGACCAGTCCTGACCAGACAATTTCTTCGCGGGGACAAGAAACCACTAGAAGGTTCGACTATACACTAACGGGAAAAAGAATTGCCGGTTTCTCTTTTGATTGATTGCACAGGGAATACAAGAGTATTTCGTTCATCTCTCTTCCATGTCATCATCCCCACTGCCATAGCCCATAACATCCTTCAGAGCTCCACCATCAACACCCTCCTTCCTATCTACTGGTTCCTCTTCGCCATAATCCTCCTTCACTACCGCACCAAGAAGCTCGCCCTCAGCTTCTCCCTCAGCCTCCTCAAGAGTCTCATCTCCAAGATCTTCTGCATTACTAGAAATAACTGAGACTCTGCTCTTCCTCCACCCATGCTTCCCATGAGATCTTTCATCATCACCTGTCCCGTCTTGATCTTCCGTTTCCTCGGCTGTGCCAGGAACATCATTGTTGTTGGCCTGCGAGCCAGCTTGCCATCTTTCAATGTCAGATTCCACCCTTGAAAGGTGCTCTGACGTGACTTGCTTTTGATACTCTGTCAACTCTGCTCTGCGCTTGCTTTTCCATTCAGCAAGTTCCTGCTTTCATAACCACATATCAACGAGGTGAACTTGGATTACAGGAGCCGAATAACTCGAACAAGTGCAGCAATAAGATTTAGAAAAGACTTATTTCTACTCATATCACCAATTACCACCACAAGTATTCACAGCACTTACCTCCTTTCGTGCCTCAAGCAACTTGTCCGTCTCTTCTGAAGGTTTTGCAGGCATGTAAAAGATGCCTGGTTCTGCCTTAGTCCTGCATAAGACCAAAAATCAATGAGATCGGAGTGAGTTACTAAGCTGAAATATAATTTAGCAAGACACAACATGGGTACCAGCTACAACCACCAATCATAGTCCTTGTAGAATCATAATCAGCTCTAGCGTCAGCGACTGAAGAACGTGAGCAGTAGCGCAAATAGACCAGGAATAGTGTTCAGATATGTTACAGATCGTGCAACGAACGGAAAGCTATTAGCAATAACGAGAAATTAGTATGAACATAAGGTTGGTGAACAATTCAAGACAGTGCATGGAGTCTCTATCTGTCGAAGTATATGCAATTTAGGACCGACAACGACATAAGAATTGACCGCAAGTCACACCTTTACCCTATGACTTAATCAGCAAACAACGGCAAACCTTCACCACCATATGAATGTATTTTAGCTGATAGTAGTTCTAGCTATAAAGACTAAACTCCCTGTTCTCCACCATAGTCAAAGAGGAACCCCGTGCTAGAGTTGGTTCCTGTAGACCCGTCTATATTGAATATGATATCGTTCAGCTCAACGGATCAGATTTTAGCCGAGCCACCGCGTGGAGTGGTTAAAACAAGTATCAACAAACAAGCGGTATGTTCACCCCACTTTTTTTCTTCATTTATGTATTTGAGAATAAATTTGAGTAACGGAATATAGAACCCGTTGTAGACAACCCAGTTCCATACCCACGTCTGACCGGACTGACTCTGACATTTGACAGTAATATAACTAACATAGTAAAGATCGTACTAACAGGCAATTAAATAAGAGAGGTCAGCATAAGTATATCTGCATATAGGAAGTATCTGAGAATATAATGAAGATACTTCAACCATGCAAATTACCTTAAGAATGATGAAAGTTTTGTATGGTGTTCACTCCACTGGATAAGAAGCAGCTCAAGTTGCTTCTCTTCTGCTTTCGCAGTTAATCGAGCTCGCAGAACCTGAAATCCGTGAAAAGAAGGGCATACGAGTTCTGAGTTGACAAACCACATCTACGACTTATCATACACAAAAGGAGAGAAATCCACCTCTTGACAGCAACATTTGCTACCAGATCTATCAAGCTGTTCAAAACTTTCAAAAGAAGAACGAGTGGAATCTAAAGACACACAACAAAGATAACAATGCATTCTAAGTTATCGTACTTTCCTTAAGCACTAGCCTAACAGAAAATTGGACGTAAAGGCACTCTGAGCATGAGGCTATACCAGATCTCTCTTTCTCTTTCCAGCAAGCTGCTCCCGCTCCTGCTGTCGCAGACGCTCACTCTCTTCCTGTGCCCTTTGCTCCGCCTGCAGATTCGCGTTCACAATGATAAACAGATCACAACCAACATTCGTATAGTGGATATACAGAACCCGTTGTAAACAACCCAGTTCCATACCCATGTCTGCTCGGACTGACTCTGACTCTGACACATTGAGGTTGCCTTGTAAAGATCGTGATAAGTCAATTATATAGAGAGGTAAGCGTGCGTAAATCTACAAGCTAAGATTAGCGTGATGTTTATGACGCATCGATACCTGTAATATATTGTTAGTGCGAGCAAGTGTAACCTTCCCGAGCCTCAAATATTATGAGACACAACATATCATACCCAACATATGTCCCAAAAGTGTGCCCTTCTTGGTATATGTAACTGCTGGTGGTCAGTAAGAAAATACATTCATATTTGTTGCATAATATCTCCACTCAGAACGCATTTTCAACCGCTGATTAGGTAGGAACCAACCTTTTTCTGTGAGGTTGACCTGCGTAAAAAGGCTTCAGATCCTGATAGCTTTTGATCTTCTTGTTTAAATTTCTGCATGAAACCCAGCCATCAGAGATGCGTTTATCAGTAACAGATCTAGGTCGTTAAACTGCGAGACATACATCAAAGGTGACAAAATAGTGATGATCAATATCAGGATGTTTAAATGGGTGTTCAAGTTGATTATATCCTACTCATCCAGAGAAACTCGACTTACCTCGAGTGTTCCCAGAAGAGCACCAAACATCCGACGATTTCTCTTGGCTACATTTGGATCATCTATTTTCGGTATCACTCTCGGCAGAGGTTCTGTGATCTGGTTATCCTGGTCCTACAGAACGATAAGCACAAACCGGAAATATTTAGCTGGATATCGATACAATACTTGGCCATACTTGCGTATGACGGCAACCCAACAAAGTGAGACTTCATCAGCATGTTAGTATGAAACGTCAGTTGTGGATTAAATAGATACGGCAGAGATAGAAAGACGGAGTTCTTATTTCAAGCAAAAGCTCACAGGCTGTACAACTTGCTTCACATTCCAGCTAAGAATATCTGATGCTCAGATAAGTCGAAAGTGGTTTCGAAATAGCGATTATGTACCAGAAGTAAGAGACAGTTCATAATTTTGAAAGCTCACGGACTACGGACTATTAAGTGAGAGACAACATACACCGAAGCCTCGTTCTCTTCCTCCCCTGAAGTCCTTTCTCCCATTGTTGACCCGTGGCAAGTGTCGTTTACGCTCATCTTCTGGTTCTTCAAAACCCTCCCCATCCTTCTCCTCCTGTGTCTCATCATTTTCATGCTTCTCAACTTCGGCCCCTTCATCGTCTCCTTCAACCTTCAACATCAGAGATAAGTGAAGTACTGGATCAGAGTCTGTCCGGTAGTCCGTGCAAATGTATGACCTGTTGGAGAGAAATGAACTAGCTCTGAACGCAAAAGGAGAAGACGCTGTAGTATAGATCCACGGATACGCTATAAAGAGCATATGTTTTCTGTTCCAAATATCAAACGTTCTCTTAGTTTGCCTCTTGACACCTTGATTATGTTTTCCAGTGTACCGGAGGTACTTCTTTCTTTAAACTTCTCTCTGTCATTTCTACAAACGTCGTTCTGCCCCCAATGTGCAGACATTGAGGGTCTCTCATATCGCCTTCAACAGACAGCTGGCGATTAGAACGCACATTCTTGCTCACGTACCTTCACAACAGCAGACAACAGTCGCTTCTTCGTGGGGGGTTGTTCTTCTGGATCTATTGCTTCTCCCTGCATACCATTTTCGAGAATATCATTACCTTCGCGTAGAGATTACTATGAAGGTGATAACCGAAACAAACAGTACACCTTCAAGCATAGTCGGTTGTCAACTAAGAATCACTAAGTAATCCCATCTAAAAAGCTTCTCCGCAACAAAAAATCGACACTCAGTACATCCTTACCCTACGGATCGCCCCACGTTGAGCTAATCCTCGTCCAAGAAGTCTTTGAGGACCCGTACCAGTACCAGAACCACGAGGTCCAGCACCAGGCGGGGCCCCCTTGCGTAAACCTCGAGGATCTCGCAACCTTTCCGTCAACTGCTCGTTGTAGACACAAGAACAGAACAGAAGAATGTAAGGATGGCACATAGTCTTCTTCAACTCCTAGCCAACCTCTCGCGCCTCTGAGATTTGAGCATACATACTCCGGCAATCACACATAGGGAGGAGGAGGTAGTTGCAATCAAACTTTCCCGAGTGATGTTCCTAACAATAACATTCCTAGAATTCAGGCGAAAATTGAGGGTAGCAGTTTGAGCTCTGAGGGACTGGCAAGTTCAAGCAAGCTTGTTCAATCATGCGGATCCTGCTACTCGACAGAAGGATACGGCAGGTAAATCACCTTGAGCAGTAGAAGATACTACTCAAGCTGTTGAGTCTATCTACAATGAGGATCAAAGCAGATCATAAACACCTGACAGAAGCAGATGGGGTGCACTAAATTCCGCCAGGATTCAACTTAACATAATAAGCTTCAGACGGCATCTGGACCTACCTCAAAACCTCTAGCTAACCAAGAGGTGGGGAACCTTCAATGTTCACAGAACACGTAATGCTTTGTTGCTCCCAGAAAGATCAATTCAGAGAAAGTGAAGTGACTCTTACAGACTGCTGAGTGTAACTTCATGTTCAAAAAGACGTTCTGGAGGAAAACTCAGCCAGAAGTTTGAACAAGCCTCCGGATAGGAACAGTTGCCAATTGAATTGTTCTTCTTATCTTCAAATGCAGAGCACATAATCATCGTCGAGAACATATGTCATAGTTTTGTCAGCAAATGTACTGACCAGGAATGGGAGACCTATAAGAAGGTCCATTTCTATCATGTTTTCTGCAAGCTCTCCATTCACTGATGGCATGCCTTGATAAAGAGAACAACAATTACCTGAATTTCTGAGGTTGAATTTAGCGCAGAGGGATCATCACATGAGGATCCCAGCTAGATCATCCCATATCATTAAATTCAAATTCAGCGATTTGCTTTGTGGCCGACACTACTCTAAAGCGGACCATGACGTCGAGCATCCTCATCTAATTGGGCTGTTTACGGCAGCATAACCCATTAGGAGTTGCTCTGAGACAAGCCTGTACAGAACTTCAAAATATTGCAGCTCTTCGCCAGGTGATGGTTAAACAGGACGATCATCTCGACCTTTTGAGACTCAGAGAGGTGATAGGGAAGATGTATGATCCACTTGACGTGGTAAATAATAGAGCCCATGGATGACAGAACTACAGGTAATAATTATTCAGGGTATTGGTTCGTGGCAGTTCATTAATCGTCTGACTGTTCCGTACAGAATTTCCCGATGCTTTCAGGTACAAATACCTTCATCGATTCTGGGGTATGTTTCGTGAGGTACAACAAACCAGGTGGATATGCAAGAAGCTCATTGCTTCAAAACAGAACGCCACGAATGCGGATAGACAAGCCGCTGCCACTGTGAACAGAACTCTAAGAGTAGACTGGGAGACAGCTAATTTGGACATCCGACCTCGCGTTGCTGCCGATTCAACTCGTCAATTTCTCGACGTAGATCCTCTGCGGATTTCTCTACAATGGCATCGACCATTGTCCCGTCCATCGGAGGAGCACCAATCGCCCCCACCTTATCCGGGTTCTCAGCCTACTCTGTCTCTTACTCCCAATATCCCTACTTACACCACCTGCATTTGCAATCCTCCAACCCCGCCTTGCCTCCTCTGAGTACTTCCTGCCCTGCAACCCCGGCCATGTAAACTCCCTAATTCAAGAATCTCCAGCTCCAAAACTACATCCTCTTCCGCAATTCCTGTCTTGCACCAATCCACTGCTCCAAGCACTACTACTCGTCGAACGTACCCCCATTTCCATCCACGCTCATGCCGATACCGCAGAAATGCACAAGCAATCCCACGTCCTTTGCATCATCGATCGATCGAATCAGTCGTCTTTTCCTTCTGATTGGTTGGAAGTAGGCCAGCCCTGCATTCCCGCGCGCGCTTTCAGCACAAACCCCTTCACCTTAGTTCTGTGTTTGCTCTCAAGGTTTTAGGGTTTCACTTGTCCGTATAGGTGTAGACGCGTCTAAAACATCGTTATGTCGTTTCGTAGAAGACTAGATCTCCCTAACATTCGACTTGGGCCGGATACAGATTATTCCCTAACTGTTCCCTCGGGGATCTCTTCCCTTTCCAATTGTCGCAGCCTACTTACGTTAGTTACAAGAGAAGAACCTTCGGCTATCTTCTAACATTGACATAGGCAGGTGTTTTAACACCCATTCTGAATATTTTTAAATCAAGGAAAATCTGATTCAATGAGTTTATACGGATTCTTAATCACAATTATCTTATGAGATAGGTTACCTTAAGGACCCTCAAATTAGAATAAATTCCATGTGCATCGTGTACAAAAATTAAACGTATTATTTGGTCTAGTTATAGGTTTGAAAATTTAGCTTGTATGAATAGATTTTGGTTTAATACAATAAATGGCAAATAATCTGATAATTATGAATCTTTTCATATATATACTTTAATGTAAGTAGGAGTAAGATTTTTAGCACAACAAATTAAGATATAAATTTCAGCATAAATAAAACTTTATTGAATAGAAATCAAATTATTTGATAGAAACCTAGTAAGATGAAAATAGTAAAAGAATCAACATATATTATATGCATAATCTATTTTACTAAGAGATGATGTTGAAAGTATTTTCATATAGATATTTACAAAGCGTTGACTAAATCGAAACGGTGTGTGAACTGGAGGGATAAAGAGTCTCGCTACGGAGTTCGGGCCAAGTTCCTTATTATTAGCAATCTCCATATGAGGTGGTTTGTAGAAAATAAAGGATAAGGAACTTTTTGTTATCACTTTGTAGTGCATGATTATGTATTAGGTTAATAAAGTATCTCGTTTAGGTCGGAGTGAAAGTAGTGGTCACAAAAGGGAGCGTCCATGATGTTTGAGAACGCCCATGGTAATCAAAAGTTGACAGATTTATGCATGAGACGATGGGAACACAAAAATTGACCGCGGAGGAAGATTTGAGGGACCATAAGTGGAAAGATTTGAGGGCATGCAAAAATTGACAATGGAGAAAGATTTGAGAGACCCAGAGTGGAAAAATTTGAGTGCATGTTGTGTGAAGGTTGGAATGGGGAGTGAATTCATTTGGAGTGGGAACATTTGAGTGCGTGTTGTAGGTAGGTTAGAAGGAAGAGTGAATTTGTTTGAAGGGGTACTCTCCAAAATCCTCTCTTTCATTATTTAAAAAGTTAAAAGTTATGATCTTTGTCTCTTGTGATGACTATGAGATGTATGCCCTTGTTCCTCCTTCAATGTAAATGTTTGTTGAATTTTTCTCTTGGTATGATACCACGGATAAGAGATGCAAGATTGTCTGTGCATGTTTGTAGAAATGCAATTTATGATCTTGTTCTCTTTGTATGTCTGTGTGGAGAATAAAGATGTTGAGATTATGTATGCAAAGAATATAGATGATGTCTTGTGTGCGCAAAGAATAGAGATGATGTCAAGATAGTATGAAATGAAATTTATGAACTTGTTCTCTTGTTACAAAATGAAATTTATGAGATTGTTTTCTTGTTTTGTGCATAAAGAATAAAAATGCCCCTTTGCCAATAAGGGGCTATTTGTGGTGATAAAGAATCAAATCAAGTCATGCCAAGAGGGAGCACTCGTGTAGATCTAACTAGAAATATTAGGAAATGTATTCAATGAATGATTTGATTAGATTTGGAGATATTGCTACAAGGATTAGAGGATGAAAACAAAGAATTAGGAGGAGATTTATATGCTAAAAAAATTTATTAGTGGGTGGGAGTATGTACATACTCATCAATACTTGGAACCCTAAGTTACTTACCCTCGTAGTAGAGAGGTTGTGAGTAAAGTATTTTAGAAATCTTGATATAAAGTCCTTTTGCCAGCTTACTAGAATGGATGTCAATTCTTTTTCAACATTGGTGGATTTGATTAATACTCACACTATTTTTGAAAAAAGCTACCAAAGAGAGCAAACACCCGTGTGGATCCAAGTTGCTCTAGCCTTGGATAGATTTGGGCATCATGGCAATGGAGCTTGTGTTGCACAGAGTTTAAATATTTGGGGAATCAGTGTTTGTTCAATAGTTACTTTTAATGATAGAGTTATGACAGCCATATTAGATGTGATGAGGAGTCAAGTTGTTTGGCTCGAGCTCAAGGAGAGGAGGAGGATATCCACTATTTTTGCACAGAAAGGTTTTCCTAGTTGTGTTGGTTTGGTAGATGGAACATTGTTTTCTCTTGCAGCTCGACCAACAATGTAGGGGGAAACATATTTCAACCGCAAGGGTTCATATTCTATAAACGACCAAGTGATTTTTGATGATAAAAGTAGAATTGTACATTTTTCTAGAGGTAAATTCTATGTTTTTGTTGTTTTGTTATGTATTTTTTCAATGCATTGGTGATCTTCTTTGTATGGTTTACTAAAAGTATAATTTGATTTTTTTATTTGCAGGAATGTCATCGTCTTGTCACGACATGACTTGTTTTGAAAAAAAACTCACTATGAAATGATTTGAACTAGAGAAGGAATTTTTGCATTTTTGAGGCAAAGGAGTAATTTTTAGGTGATATGGGTTATGTACCCATGCATCATCTAGTCCACACTTTCAAGCAGGCCCAATCAGAGGACAAGCAAGAGTTTAATAAATATTTGGCAAAGGTAAGAGTGATAAATGAGCATTGTATAGGAGTATTGAAAGCTAGATTGCATTCTCTTTGTGAGCTAAGAGTGCAATTCAAAGACAATGTTAGAAATTCTTATTTGTAAAAGTGAGTATCAGTGTGTATTATTTTACATAATTTTTTAATCAATAGGTCGGATGTTTGGTCAAAAGACGATGGCAGATTTACAGAGGAAACTCAAATAGATTCAAAAATGTCTTTTCATAGTAAAAGACTTGGTAGAGAAGAAAGTAGATCAAGGATGATGCAACACTACCTTGATTATCACCTTGATGATATACTCAAATGAGTGAGTTTCCATATAATAAATTATTTATTCTTCAATTCTTCACTTCATATCTCATATCTGGTAATGTTTCTTGTATTTTATCACCAACACCAAGTTTAAAAAAATGTTTGCTCCCTCAAACTTTGACCATGATTGGATCCTTTTGTAAAATTGTAAAATGAATTCTTGTGATGCAAAAAGAATTCTTGGGATGTCCTTTGTACATTTGTAGGGGTTGAGCTTACACTTAAACTTTGATGTGGTGTGGTGTTTGGGAAGTTTACACTTCAAAGTCTCTGGATGGGTGTTGCCAGGGTGCCAACTACTAGTGATAGGTTTAGATTTTATCACCTCCTCCTCTACCATAATGATAGGTTAAGGCTTTATTGGCTCCCCATTTATATACATCTTTTGCTCATTTATCCTCATGTATACATTTATCTTTTATACTTATATATATATTTTAGTTTACACTTGTGAGCTCTCATATTTTCATGTGTTGTATACTCACTTGTGCCTTGTGCATCAAACCGTACATCACTTGGCACCTATGTGTGCCACCCATATCAGAATTGACCATACTTAACCAAATTTGGGCATCACTCAGCACCGATGCACGCTAACGAGCGCCACCAATTACTCACAAGTTCCTACAAGCCCTGATGAGCACCACCACTTATACACAAGTGCCTACAAGTGGTGCCCAAAACCTAACTAGCTTTAAATCATCATAGTGTAGCATTAAGCAATGGCGGAAAAGAGTTGATGGGCGGCACTAAGCAGCGACTAGGAACGTCGCAAAAAAAACCATAGGCAGAACTGAGCAATAACAAGGTGCATCTTGTGGCAACACTCAGTGATAACAAGTGGCATCTGGCAATTACAAGCAACATTTATCAAGTTTCTAAAACTCATCTTTATTATAATCATAAGAAACGTCACACGTTGATATACTATTCGCTATCACTAGAGTGATGGATTTGGAGTAGGACGTTGAACTTGAGTGAGCACTTTGAAATAGTGACTTATTTCCTTGGGATTTTTCCATGCATATATGAGACTCATTTTGATTTCATGAGTGCACTTTGACTCCAAACTCTTCTCCTTACATTTGTGTTTTTCTGCCCAAGCTTTCCTTTTATCTGCACTCAATCTTTTCTCAATTTCAATTTTCATCTTCTTTGTCTCTAATCTAACATGCTTTGTTTCCATTCTCATCATTTTTTTCTCTCTTTTCCTCAAGTTGGTGGCTTCTAGTTCAGCTGGTTGTAACCTCTCCTTGGATTCTATAGTATCTACCTTCAACATAATAATTTTTGCTAAATCATGAGACAATGACATACTAAGTGATAACTTGGGTACTTTACTTGCTGATATTCCACATTTCCTCCTCTTTGGGTCATGTTCCCCTTCTTGGTCAAGGAAAGCACACTTGGATCCATCCCTGGTAGAAGTTAAAGGCAGTGGTGTAATGAAAGGCAAGTCCTTGATCAGTGGAACAAATGGTGACTCATCCTCGGGTGATAGGATTCTATTGTCCATGCATACACTTAGTATAATTTCTACCCCTTGAGTGTTTGGGACAAGTTGGGGGCCCAAGTTAGGGAGCACCACCTCTAGAGGAGATGGGAATTGCAAGCACTCATTTGCACCTTCATGGACCTCCTCCTCGCCAACCTCGCTTGAATTGGAATTAAAATCTCCCAAAATTATTATTGAATGTGGACTTATGATTGCTCTAGTCCTGAACATGGCTTCCATTCTTGCAAAACGCAAGCACTTTCCATTCAATTTATCATCTATAGTTCTCCACCCTTTGCCATATTCTTTCTTTGTGAGATCTTCTCCAATATACTTGTTCTTAAGCTCCCAAGTTTCTTTGTTTCATTTCATATACCTCAACCATTTCTTGTAAAGCCTGTCACTTATCATAGAAGTAGGAAATCCTTGTCCCTTCCTAATAAAAAGGTTGCCATGAAACTAAATGCGGTCAATTTCTGAATGGGCTTCTTGCAATTGCCACCATGAATTATGCAAAATGCTTGGGGTCCTCCAAGTAATCCAATATTTGGCTATAATGGTGCATTGTCATGCAAAATCAGTCATCCTCCTTTGTTTTGCTTGGCATAGAAGAAGCCAATTTTCAATATGTCTCCAAATTTTCCTACTGGTTGTTTAGGTTGCAAATCCAAAGATGACTCTATACGTCTTGGATCAATGTCTAAAAGTGAGCCTCTTGCACTAAAACAAGGTACTCAATCTCCCATTGCAAAAATTTTGTTGCCCTCTTGGAGTAAAATTCCAAAACCCCTAATCAATTTCTTGGTTGCCACATGGTGTCATAGATCATTTCCCACCTTAATGCAAAACCACAAAACTGCCATTTGGTTGCCTAACAACTTGCACATTTGCTTGGGAGGGTAGTGAATTCAAGTTTAGAATTTGAATTGTTGAGAGGAGGCATTTTGGATTTTTAATATACAAACAAAATCATAAATCATATCTGACTCATCTAACCACATGTTCACTCTCTTGAGAAAACATGTCACTTTGTCTGACAATCATTTATTCAGTTACGACATTCCTAAACATCCATAACATAGGGCCTGATTTTTATAAATGAATGCAATTGGGACAAAATATCCCATAATTGAATTTACAAAGTGTTCATTTATTGCAAACTCAACTTGTTCTAGAGTTCACTAAAAATTATTACAAAGTTTGTTATTTATCACATAGACATCCATCAAATCTATTTTTGAGACCCCCTATTATGTTCATACCTGACTTCTTCAAACACAATCCAAGTGGTATAATCCGTAAAGGGTGTCTCCCCATTGGGCTCCCTAAATTTATAATAAAAGAATAAATATATAGAGAGAATCATATAAAGGCTATAAATAGAAGAACATATAATACAATGTAACTCAATCATTACTTTCTTTTTTGAGTTTCTTCTTTTGTTAAAAGTTCACTTAGTCAGATACTTTTCATTCTTTCTCATTTTTCATTCTCCATTATCCAATTTGCCTATTCCAACCCCCTTGCATTTTGTTCTTATATTCTCATAGTGGGGTCCGGAGACACCCCTTCTCATATATTCTTTGATGAATGGTTATATAAAAATGTAACAAAGTGTACAACAAGGTGATCTACAACATTTTTAGGTATTAATTTCATTTTTGTAGGTATTCAAGTATTTGTATTGATTACCTTTTTCTGATCTCTCAAAAATTTCCAAAATATATTTACCATCTAATTAATTTTTTAAAATGGTGATCTTTACCCAAATCTATCCTATTAACCTGTATGGAAGGAAATTGATTCCCATAGTTTTCCAAAAAGGCCAAAAGCAAAACACCCTAGTAGATTACAAGCTAAATAAACTCCCTAATTTATGAGAGTGCATGAAGAAGTGACAATGTCATCGGGAAAATAGCTCACTAGTACCCTTGAGGCTTTTGATGTGATAAATTTTCTTTTCTCTTTTAGTTGTTGTAAGGAACATGGATTTATGATAATATGTCTTGGGTGTGGTTTTGCTACCTTGCTGCGGGAAATATTTCCTATATTATTGTGAAGCCGGAAAAAGTTATGGTGTTATTAGCTCAAGGAGTCTTTTAACGTGGCTTGAGCCAAGACATAATGTGGGGTTTACACTAGCTCAAGTTTGGTTTACGTTATTGGAATGAAAGAGTACGGGGTTTAGAGGAGAAGGAAATGCCAAAGGATTTCAAGAGAGAAGTTGGCAGAGGATTTCAAGAGAAAAGTTGTAGGAATTCTTGAGAAGAAAAGACAGTAGGGTTTCCGGGAAAGTGCCAGAGGAATTCTTGAGAAGAGAAGACAGAGGGTTTTTGAGAGATGAAGGGCTGACAGTTTTAGGAAATTGCAGGGGATTTCGAGAGAGAAGTTGACAAAGTGTTTTCAGAGAAAGTCTTGCGGGAGTGCACATGCTGACAAGGTATGAAAATTTGAGATAGATGAGGGCTGGAAAGTAGAGAGTTTTTGGGAAAATGCCAGATGAGCTTGATAAGAAGTGGTTGCAGGATTTTTAGAGATGAGGGCTGGACAATAGGAAGTTTTCGGGAAATGACAGGGGAGGTTTTCAAGAGAAGAGTTGGCAGGAGTTGAGTTCTTGACAAGGAGAATAATCAAAAATGATGAAAGGCAGACAGTTTTTGGGAAATGCCAGAGGATTTTTGATAGAGAAGTTTGCAGAAATTTTCGAGAGAGACAAGGATTTTTGGGAAAATTTTCAAGAGAGATAAAGATAAAGATAAAGATTTTCGAGAGAAGTTGCAGGAAATTTTGAGAAGAAAGGACAGTAGGGTTTTCAGAAAGTGCCAGAGGATTTTTGAGAGGGAAGTTGACAAGGTTGGGCAGGAAGTCTTTGGGAAATGACAGGGGAGATTTTCAGGAGAAGAGTGTGCAGGAGTTCTTGACAAGGAGAATAATTGAAAGTGATGAAGGCTGACAGTTTTCAGGAAATGCCAGAGGATTTTTGAGAGGGAAGTTGACAAGGTTGGGCAGGAAGTTTTTGGGAAATGACAAGGGAGGTTTTCAAGAGAAGAGTGGGCAGGAGTTTTTGACAAGGAGAATTATCGAAAGTGAGAAGGGCTGACAGTTCAGGAAATGCCAGAGGATTTTGAGAGGGAAGTTGGCAAGGTTGGGCAGGAGTTGAGTTCTTCATAGTGAGAAGGGTTGACAGTTTTGGGAAATGACAGGGAAAGTTTTCAAGAGAAGAATTGGCAGGAGTTGAGTTCTTCACAGTGAGAAGGGCTGACAGTTTTGAGAAATGCCAGAGGAGTTTCAAGAGAGAAGTTTGCAGGAAGTTTCGAGAGAGACATGGGGTTTTCGGGAAAGGATAGTAGAGAGCTTTTGAGAAAATACCATATGAACTTTGCAAGGAGTGGTTGCAGGATTTTGAGAAGAGGAGGCTGAACAGGGGTTTCCAGTGGATCTTTCAGAGGGTTTTCAGAGGAGAAAGTCTTGCAAGAGTGCACATGCTGACAGGGTATGCAAATTTGAGACAGATGAGAGCTGGACAAAGAGCTTTCGGGAAATGACAGTAGAGCACGTTTGGGAAAATGCCAGAAGAGCTTTGCAAGGAGTGGTTGCAGGATTTTGAGAAGGAGAGTGTTGAACAGGGGTTTTCAGTGGATTTTTGTGAGGGTTTTTAGAGGAGAAAGCATTGATGGGAGTGTTGTTGGGAGGTGAAGGAAGAAGTCCGGAGGGTGAGTTGTCTTTACTGTTATCAGACAGAGTGCATGTGAAGGCGCTAGCTGAATTCATTTTTTGTCATAATTTAGTGCAGACACTATATGAACTGGAGTTGGTTGGCTTTTCCAAAATTGTGAACCTTGCAACTGAAATTTTATGAATGACAAATGTTGAGACAATGGTGTGTTTGATCTGTGACTAGCATTGAGGAAGTTCCATTTTAGGAGCTCTCAGTCTAGCTATATGAATGGTTTATTCAGTAGTTTGGGGGCCTGCGTTGAGCCGAATAGGATACTATTTGTTGTTTGTGAAATTCCCAACCATTCCTAGGGACCGTTGGGTCTGAAACTATAGCAAAACCTGCGCAAACTAGCCAATTTTGCGAAGGCCAAAGACAAACACAAACCCTCAGAAACCCAACATCAGGAAACAAAGAAAAACCCAAAGTTTATAGAGCTGAGATTTCCAACACACCAAGAATAGGAAGAGAATGTCAGTCTACGAGAAACTCTAAATCAACAACAATAAAAGCAAACTAAGCACAAGCAGCCAGGTGCTTGGTGCACTGTCAAGGCCAAACAATTTCCCCGACATAACTGGAACAGAGGAGGCATGAAGGCACTACTGGAGAGACACTTGGGCACACGTGAAGTAGGTATGGCAATTGCTACTTTTGGGCCTAGTGTGTATAGTGCAGTGGGTGAGATGAAACAAAGTACAGATCTAGATGAGATGGAAAAGAAGAAGAACAAATATCAAGGAGGAGAAACAAAGAGGCAAGGACAAGATGGACCTCTAGTGGGAGATGCTCAAGTTTCTCAAGTTCACCATGACCCGCAATTTCAAAGATTGCCCAAAAACGAAAGCAAGGTTGGTATAAATTCTTGGTACGCTCATAAGTTTCATGATACAGGGTTTGCTGTGAAGGAGTCAAAGGTAGAATGGCCACCAAAAGCAAAGGCAGGGAAAGCTCTTACCATTGACAAGAAGAGTGGGCAACATTTTATTGGAGGAATAGAGGCGGATAAATTTGAGAAGAGATTGAAGAAGAAAACTGAAGAACAGGGTGCTGATTTTATCTTGCATGATGGTCTAAGGGGAGAATGGAGGTTTCAAGGGAATCACTTCAGCAGAAACAGGTTGGATGACTCTGACAAGGAAGAAACTCCTCAACAAGGGTCTAGCAAGGAGCTAGTTCTTTTAGGAAAAGATGTGATGGAAGGTGTGGAGGAGAATTTTGAAGATCTCCCACCAAAAGGTCCTGACATTGGTAAGGAAGCTGTGGAAGTTGACAAAGATGAGGGAAGGTATGACCAGATTCATAGTGTTGCTTCTCAAGCAGCATTGCTTCACTTTTTATCTTCTGAATTGAGACAAGATCCACTTAAAATGCATCAAATGAGGGCTTTGTTTTTCCCTTTGGGTGAAGAAGAAGAAGCATCAGGACTTGATGAAGATGCAGAGGGGGAAGAAGAGTCATGCTCATTGTCATCATCTTCAGATAGTGAGAGTGATGCCAAAAAGGTGCGAAATGAAGAGGAGAAGGTTCCTGCCACTCAAATCAGGGAACTGAAAGGCTTGCACTCACAAACATGGATTGGGGCCACACCAGAGCATTAGACTTGCCTCCAGTGCTGTGCTCTTTCCAACCGAAAGGAGTGAAAGTCAAGTCTTTGACAATATATTCATCTGAATTTGGGGTGGAGCAGATAGCAAAGGAAGCAATGCAGGAACCTCAAGGTACTTACAGCCACAACGACAACAAAATTGATGATGAAGTTGATCCTAAGAAGCTGCAAGAGTATGAGAAAGCTTTGAGGCAGAAGTTCAATCTTGACCAACTAAATGAACAAGACTTCAAAGGTTACGTAGCATCAAGTTCTAACTCTGAGCAAGAAGGCGGTAGAGTCAAAGAGGATGGGAATAGCAATATTGAGAAGGTTATTGGTAAGGAGAAAGATAAGTTGCAAGCAAAGTATCTTTTCTTGTTGTTTGAGACAAGAGGATTGGACGAGGAAAAGGTGGTGGGCAAGAAATCAGAGAAAGGAAACATGGAGATAAAGTTTCACACAGGACTAGATGAGCTTAGTGAGGAACTTATAGAGAAGATGAGGAAGACCAAGAGTGGTGAAATGGTATTGGAAGCCTACCCGTGCAAGAGAAGAAGAAGAAGGAAGAGGCAACCTTCCAAAAGAAGGAAGAGAAGAAGAGGAAGGCAGAGCTTGAGTTGTTGCTCATGGATGCCGATATGGTGCAAAATGGCCAGACCAAATCAAAGCCACAGAAGGACTTGTCAAAGAAGGAAGAATAGAAGAAAAGGCAAATTGGTTGATGTACAAGAAGATGTTTTGGGGGAAAAGGAAATGTTGGCTGAAGGGACAAGTACATTCAAGCTATTGGATCAGAAGAGAGTACAGCTTGCCAATGAAAGGAAGGAGTTTTTGTCAACAATTAGTCTACTCATGAAGGATATCAACACTCTCAAAGGGTCAGATCAGGAACTAGTAATACTTGCTAAAGAGAAGATGTAGCTTTTGGATAAAACCATTGCTTTGACCGATATTGGTGCACTAAAGCGGTTGAGTGAAGGGCACGCACAGTTGTAAAAATTGTAGAAAGAAGAGTTGGGGCTAGAAATGGAAAAAAGGATGGTGAGCATTGAACTTCAACTCCAAGAGTCCAAGAAAAAATATTGTGCTTTGGGGACCAGTTCAAAGGCAGCTGCCAAGATTTTGCAAGAGAAGCAAGGGTCCTTCAAGAACTGCCTGCAAAGTTTTCTCAAGAAGCTAAAGGATCTCCAAGTTGCATCACAAAGTAGTAGACTTCTGGTTGTGGGGTTCCATAATGCATGACATGACTCTGTTGCAGACGTCTATATCAAAATCCAAGAGCCTACCAAAGCAGCAACTGGAGGATATCAGAAATTACTTGTGGGAAACCATAAGCTCTACAACAAAGTGCAAGATTTGAAAGAGAGCAAGAGAGATAAGTTCCAACACAATATTGGAGTTGCAGAAGGAGGTAACATAAAAGAAGCGACTTGGAAGAAGTACCTGATCACGTTTTGGAGGAAGGTTTGCACTAGATTTCTAGAGGCTTGATGGTGCAGATCGGTGGCTGCACAGGATTGGTGGGGGTGGATGTCGTCGGGAAAATAGCCCACGTGTACCCTTGAGGCTTTTGGTGTGATAAATTTTCTTTTCTCTTTTTGTTGTTGTAAGGAACATGGATTTATGATAATATGTCTTGGGTGTGGGTCTTGCTACCTTGCCGTGGGAGATATTTCCTATATTATTGTGAAGCCGGAAAAAGTTATGGTGTTATTAGCTCAAGGAGTCTTTTAATGTGGCTGGAGCCAAGACATAATGTGTGTGGGGGGGGGGTTTACACTAGCTCAGGTTCTGTTTATGTTATTGGAATGAAAGAGTACTGGGCTTAGAGGAGAACGAGCCGGAAATTTTTTTGAGAGAGACAAAGATTTTGAATAAAGAAGGTTGCAAAGATTTTTGAGAGAGAAGGTGCAGGAGGTCTTTGGGAAATGACAGGGGAGGTTTTCAAGAGAGGAGTGGGCAGGAGTTTGGGACAAGGAGAATAATCGAAAGTGAGAAAGGCAGACAGTTTGGGAAATTTCACAGGATTTTTGAGAGAGAAGGGGCAGGAAGTCTTCATGAAAGGACATGGGAGGTTTTCGGGAGAAGAGTGGGCAGGAGTTCTGGACAAGGAGAATAATCAAAAGTGAGAAAGGCTGACAGTTTGGGAAATTTCATAGGATTTTTGAGAGAGAAAATGCCAGAGGATTTCAAGAAATGAGGAGAGGAGTTTCAAGAGAGAAAGTGGCAAGAATTTTTGAGAGAAGACAGTAGGGTTTTGGAAAGTGATGGAGGATTTTTGAGAGAGGAAGGGCTGACAGTTTCAAGAAGTTGGCAGAGGGTTTTCGAGAGAAGTTGCAGGAATTTTTGGGAGAAGAAAGGAGTAGGGTTTTCGGAAAGTGATGGAGGATTTTCAAGAAGATGAGGGCTGGACAGTAGAGGGTTTTCAAGAAAAGTCTTGTGGGAGTGCACAGGCTGACAGGATATGGATTTTGAGAAGATGAGGGCTAGACAATAGAGGGTTTTTTTTCAGGAAAGGTCTTGCGGGAGTGCATAGGCTGACAAGATATGGATTTCAAGAAGATGAGGGCTGGACAGTAGAGGGTTTTCAGAGAAAGTCTTGCGGGAGTGCACATGCTGACAGGGTATGAAAATTCAAGATAGATGAGGGCTGGACAGTAGGGAGTTTTCAGGGAAAATGCCAGATGAGCTTGGTAAGGAGTGGTTGCAGGATTTTGAGAAGATGAGGGCTGGACAGTAGAGGGTTTCAGAAGATGAAGGCAAGGTTGGGCAGGAAGTTTTTGGGAAATGATAGGGGAGGTTTTTAGGAGAAGAGTTGGCAGAAGTTGAGTTCTTGACAAGGAGAATAATCAAAAGTGAGAAAAGCTCACATTTTGGGAAATTTCATAGGATTTTTGAGAGAGAAAATGCCAGAGGATTTCAAGAAATGAGGAGAGGAGTTTCAAGAGAGAAAGTGGCAAGAATTTTTGAGAGAAGACAGTAGGTTTTGGAAAGTGATGGAGGATTTTTGAGAGAGGAAGGGCTGATAGTTCAAGAAGTTGGCAAAGGATTTTCAAGAGAAGTTGCAAGAATTTTTGGGAGAAGAAAGGAGTAGGGTTTTCGGAAAGTGATGGAGGATTTTCAAGAAGATGAGGGCTGGACAGTAGAGGGTTTTCAGAGGAGAAAGTCTTGCAAGAGTGCACATGCTGATAGGGTATGAAAATTTGAGACGGATGAGGGCTGTACAGAGAGTTTTTGGGAAATGATAGTAGAGAGCGCTCGGGAAAATGCCAGAAGAGCTTTGCAAGGAGTGGTTGCAAGATTTTGAGAAGGAGAGGGCTGAACAAGGGTTTTCAGTGGATCTTTGTGAGGGTTTTCAGAGGAGAAAGCATTAATGGGAGTGCTGTTGGGAGGTGAAGGAAGAAGTCCGGAGGGTGAGTCATCTTTACTGTTATCAGACAGAGTGCGTGTGAAGGCGCCAGCTGAAATGATTTTCTGTCATAATTTAGTGCAGACACTATATGAACTGGAGTTGGTTGGCTTTTCCAAAATTGTGAACCTTGCAGCTAAAATTTTATAAATGACAAATCCTGAGAAAATGGTGTGGTTGATCTGCGACTAGCATCGAGGAAGTTCTATTTTAGGAGCTCTCAGTCCGTCTATATGAATGGTTTGATTCAGTAGTTTGGGTGCCGGGTTGAGCCGAATAGAATACTATTTGTTGTTTGTGAAATTCCCAACCATTCCTAGGGACTGTCGGGTCCAAAACCATAGCAGAACCTGCATGAACTAGCCAATTCTGTGAAGGCCAAAAACAAACACAAACCCTCGAGAAGCCTAACATTAGGAAACAAAGGAAAACTCAAAATTTTACAGAGCTGAGATTTCCAACACACCAAGAATAGGAAGAGAATGACACTCTATGAGAAACTCTAAATCAACTACAATAACGACAAACTAAGCACAAGCAGCCAGGTGCTCCGTGCACTCTCAAGGCCAAACAATTTCCCCAACAACGGTTTCAAACAAATTTATTTTCAAATCTTCTACTAATTTATATTTCTAAATTTTATCATGTATATTTATTTATTTATTTATACATACAAGCAACATCATACACTATAAAAACACAAATCATACAAAAGTCACGCATGAACTCTAAAGTGCAACAATCAAATCAATCCAATATACACTCAACTCATATCAATAACTCAACTCAAGAAACTATCATCAATAGGGTTCTAATTTCACAATCAAACCATTCCACTCTAGCTAAGAATCTCTGAGTGATGCTCATTGGACTTTTTCCACCATAACCAAGAGCTCAAAGGCTCAACATCAAAAAGTGAGCTCTCTAGTGTTGCACTTCAAAGGTATACCCTTTGGACTTGACCTAGAACTCCAACCCTAACGGTGCCATTGATGGTCCATTTGATAGTGCAAACAATAGTTCTAACAATATGATCAATAACCCTAACACAAAATTTGGCTGCCATTAAGTATTCTTTGAGCAACTACTAGTATAACTATGACTGCTAAGATTAACACTCCAACGTTCAAGCAAACTAGTTTGAGCACTACAAAATCATGGCAGCTGTTGTGTATATACATCACTACATAACATACATCTTTATCAACATCATACTCTATAGAAACACAAGTCATACCAAAGTCACACATGAACTCTAAAATACTACAATTGCCACCTTAGTTTGCAATTAGGTCCCTCTAACTCCAAATAGCCATCTTTTCCACTTTTGTGATATGCCCTATGGTGGACAAATATCAAGGAAGTCCGGCACTATCTAGCCCCATTGTTAGTCACTTGTCTACAATCTATATCATGCAAGGAGTGAACTAGCTATGGGTCAAGTATATCGAGTACATAGCCATTGTTCTCGAGGAACTATCATGAGGGTAGAAGTCAAACATGTCATATGCCATATGCCATCCTCTCAAATAACTATCACACACAAACATAATAACAACTCCACTAGAAAAGCCACATAACATACATTGCAAGCCTACATGCACAGTTGCCAAGCTTGGATCCATAGTGACATCAATGTTTAGGAGGTGACATGGTGGATAATTATGCATATGATCTTTCCAAATAATACCATCATGTCCTATCAAACTCACCACAATTTACAAAAAGCAAAACTACATGCACTCTCAAGATAGTGCAACTTGTAGTCAAATTAAGTGTCATCAATGTATTCTATTGTAAATATATATCACCTAAATGAAATCATTGTATATAATTGCATATAATCACTTGAATGAAATCAATGGATCAAGGTTCCATAACCTCCTACTCAAATAGTAACACAACATAAGGTATCCTTATATTGAGTAATCTCTAAATTCTCAAAGGCCATTGGCATTACTCTCCATTGAAAATATGTGCTCATCCATATATATGGATCATCCAAGTCCAAAACAATAGTAGCATTGCTACAATTGGTTAGATCTCATCCATAGATTAGAAAGTAAAGAGAAAGGATTCCAAGGAAGCTTGCAAACTGAATTAATAGTCCATAGCTAACAAAAGTACTTAGAGATCACAATCTCCCAAGTGGAATCTCTATTAACCTTACTTATACAATCCTCTCTTCACTAATTGAACCACTCTCTCTCCTAAACCATCTGCCTGATGATATTGAGAGATAGTATGGTGATCAATCAAAGCCTTATCACACAAGACTTGAAACTCTCCCAAGAACTCCTTACCTTGATCAATCAAAACCTCAATTGGTGCACCAAAATGATGAAGAACACTATCCATGAATAAGTAAGTTGTCCTTTCATTGGACTTGTCGAGAAGTATCACCAATTCAATCCACTTGGAGAAGTGCCCCACCATAACCAAAATATACAAATGATGTCTCACAATCAACAATAAAGGTCCAACAAAGTCCAAACTCCAATAGTAAGCCAACTCTATGTTGTGCATATATACATTGCTACACAACATACATAGTTTTTAGCATCACATACTATAAAAACACAACTCACACATAACATCATACATTATAGAAGCCCAACTCACATATAAGTTATACATGGACTCTAAAGTGCCATAATAATCAGTTTATTCTCAACTCGGATGACACTCAATTAGATCAATACTTGATCTATCACTCAACAATCTGCCAACAATAGAGCACTAATTACAATCAAGCCACATCCACTCTAGCTAAGAGACTCTAGGTGATGCATGTCAGCCTCTATCCACCATAACTAGGAACTTGAAGGCTCAACATCCGAGAAGTGAACCCTTTGGAGTTGCACTTCAAAAGTATACCTCTTGATCTTGACCTAGGTCTCCAACCCTAACAGTCTCATTGATGACACATTTGATGGTGCAAATGGTGCAAGTGATGATGGGTCCCACCATGTAATCAATACTCCAAACATGAAATGTGACCATCAACAAGTAGTCTATGAGTAACTGCTAAAATACCTCTAACTACCCACACTACTACTCCAACATTTGAGCAATCTGGGTGCAATGTTACAAATGGTGTAACAATATGGAGTTTAACAATGAATTTAGTTAGGACTAACATAGTAGCAAATAGGCCAAATTAGCCTAAAATATTCTAGAGATATCTAAGAAGCTTCCTGGCTAGCTTAGCTTGTACTCCAAGTAAGTAGCTTCTAGAAGGAAGCTTCTAAAAGCTTCCTTCTAGCTTAGCTTGCAAGCAAAGTAGGTGGCTTCTAGAAGGAAGTGTCTTGAGAAGCTTCTTGGTTAATTTGGTTTGCACTCCAAGAAAGTTGCTCAAGGAAGCTTCTTGAGAAACTTCTCAAGAGCCTTGTATGTTCTCTATAAATACAAGAGCCAAAGCTCATGCTAAGCATTTGGAGTTTACACATATTCAAATGTCCCAATGTGAGCTTCCATTCTCCTATTTCTCTCTTTGGTCTTGGTCTTTTATGTTGGTATTAGAGCAGGAATGGGATAGATGAAATTTATGGACCACCAAATCCATTTCCGGCAAACCATTGAGATTTTTATGTCCAAGTACTAACCAAGCATTGTTTTACACAATTCATCACCTCACACTTTGGGTAGGATTTTTTGCATATGATCACCTTGTCTAAGCAACCCTTGATACTTCCAATTGTAACTTATGGAGAACAATGGATGTGTTGCATTTATGTGTTAATAAATTAGATAAATTGGGAGAAGTGAGATAGAGTAGTAGCCATGGTGGCAATACCTGATGTTATCATTGCTATGTAGCGACAAATCCAACACCTTACTCTATTGTTGGATGAATGAGACCATCAATGACAAGAACACGTAGAGAGAGCACTTGTTTGAGATGGAGAAGATCAAATCCAATGTCCAAAACCCAAGGTGTTTGAAGGCAAGAATCTCTTGGGCACAGTGGAGAATTCTTTGTTTGACTATGAATGTTACTTCGAACCTACCAATCTTCAAAATGAATAGAAATAGATTCTCTTGGCTTCTAGCTAATTGGATGGCATGGCAAAGCTTTGGTGGCAATTTTGAGTGGAGCAAGCTGAACAAAAAATTGTTGCACCAATCTTGACGTGGGCAAAATTCAAGAATGCAATACTTGGACTATTTCAAGCTATAAATGCCACATAAGCCGCACAAGATAGGTTGGTAGAGTTGAAGGAGATTGGCTCTATTAGGAGCTACATCATGCAATACCAAAATTTCATCATGCAAATTCTAGATATACAAAAAAGAGAATTTTTGTATCAATTTGTGAGGGGCTTGAAGTCACAAACCAAATTGGAGGTGACCATGCAAGAGCCACAAAATGTGGAAGAAGCCATGCAGTTGGTTGAGCGCTTTGATTCCTTGGTTATGACAACTTGGTCTCAACCTTGACCTAGATAGAACCTCCTAGTACACTACACACGGGTGGAGGAACCGGCACCAATGAGATCAATGTTGGGTAACGGAGACCACTTGGTATAACAAATAAAGAAAGATTATGACAAAAATGGTGATTGTTTTTATTATCACCAAGTGGGACATTGTATTGTTGAATGTCTACTTAGGAATGGATGACCTTGACAAATTGCCTAGATGGAATGTGTGGAGCACATTGATCAAGGAAATGACAAATCCCAATAGGAGATTTCAAGCCGCATGTTGTGGACTTGATTAGTTCCAATGGGATCAAAGGCTGGACCTACGCAAGTTTGCTTCACTTGCAAGGTATGATATCTGATCAAGGTTGTAGGATTTTGGTTCATTTCGAAAGTTCAAAGAATTGCATGTTCATGTAGTTAGTGGCGGAATTACATTTTCTTGTCAAGCTAAAAATTGGAAGTAAATTAATGTTGGTGGATGGTAAAAAGGGTTTTGCATTACATACCTCACAATTGAGGATTAGAAATGAATATTTAGAGTGTATGAGGTTTATAATGACACCTCTACACTATGATGTCATTCTAGATTTGCCTTGGCTTGAACGTCATAAGGTTCAATTTGATTGGAACCAATGACAAATTCAAGTACAACACCATGGTAGGAATTTCATATTAGGTTGTCTAGCACCTCTAACTAAGACACCTAAGAATAGTTAGTCCCAAGATGGGAAGGTTGTTGGGAAGGTAATCATAGGGTAAGCTTTGAAGAGAAATGAGTCCCAAGATGGGAAGTTTGGTAAGGAAGCAACCATAGAGCAAGCTTTGAAAGGTGATGAGTCCTTAAATGGGAAGTTTGTCAACAAAGTAACCATAAAGCAAGCTTTGGAGGAAGATACGTCTATTTTTGCGGTGTGGATCAAGTCTATTACACTAGGACAATTTGAGAAGAGGCAGGAGCCTCATCAAGCAATGGTTGATCAAATAGTTCAAACTTTTAAAGATATGTTTCTAGATGATTTGCCAAAGGCATTACCCTATGATTGTGGTATGCCCTTCAAGATTGAGTTATTGCCAAGAAGTACTCCAATGAGTAGACCAATCTATCGGCTCTCACCAAAGGAGTTGGAGGAATTGTGAATAACACTTATGGAGTTGTTGGAGAAGGATTTCATATGACATAGTATATATCCTTGGGGAGCACTAGTACTATTTGTTCCAAAGAAGGATGGAGGACTTTATTTTTGTATCAACTATCATGGGCTCAATAAACAAATAGTGAAGAATTCATATCCCTTGCCTCAAATTGATGACTTGCTTGATCAATTGAGTGGAGCATGATACTTCTCCAAGTTGGATATTCATAATGGCTATTGGAAAATCCTCATTGATAGGGAAGATGTGCAAAAGAATACCTTTCATACAAGGTATGTGTAAAAGACCATGACCAAGGAGAGAAATTGGAGAATGGAAACTCATATTGGGACACTTGAATGAGGGAAAACTCTGAATGCCTAGCATTAGCTTTGGCTTTGGTATTTATAGGTAGCATACAAGGCCCTTGAGAAGCTTCTCAAGAAGCTTCCTTGAGCCACTTTCTTAGAGTGCAAGCCAAGTTAACCAAGAAGCTTCTCAAGAAGCTTCCTACTTGGCGTGCAAGTTAAGCTAGTCAAGAAGCTTTTGAGATGCTTTTGGAATATTCTGGCCTAATTTGGCTTATTCTCTACTTTGTTAGCCTTACTAACTACGTCGTTAAACTCCATATTGTTATATATTCCTCCATTGCTAGTTGGTGACGTCCTTGTTGCCATTGAAGCTTTGAACTCTTGGATGGCTGTCTATGCATTTTGGAGGTGAGAAAGAGGTTCCCATGTGGCATCATGAAGTGGATACCATTTTCAAAAGACCTTGTACTTTGTATGTTGTTGGCATCTTTGTTGAATGTGGCAACATGCAAGGATACAATCAACTTTGTACTCCTCATAATCATTGATAAGTACAGGAGGAAGAGATGGTTGGACTCAAGAGGAAAAAGAAGAGGGGTTAGGAACAAAGAGTTTAACTTGGAAATATGAAAGACAAGATGGATGCACATATGACAAGGCAAGGAAAGTCAATAAGCAATAGGTGAGACAATTTAGGTGACATCAAAGGGTCCTATCCAATTAAAGGCAAGTTAAAAAACTTGGGTATCAAGTGGGAGAGGTAGATTACTAGAGGATAACATAACTTTATCACCAACTTCAAAGGTGAGATCATGACGATGGTGGTCCGCATATTGTTTTTGACAATTTTGAGCAACAAGGAGGCGAGATTTGGCTTGTTGGAGAGATTTAAAGATGGTGGTCAAGAAGGTTGAAGTATGAGGGACCTAAGACAGAGGAGGGGCAAGAAGAGAATGTGGGACAAGCGGATCTTGGCCAAAATTGAGAAAGAAAGGAGAAAATCTGATGCTTGCCTGTTTGGAATTTTTGTAGGAAAATTATGCAGCTACAAGATATTCATCCCAATTGGTATGGTGGACATTGACAAAAGCATGCAACATATCTTCCACGCTATGATTTTCACATTCCGTTTGTCTATTAGTTTGAGAATGATAGGTTGTGGACAAAGCAAGCTTGGTGCCAAGTATCAAGAAGAATGCTTGCCAAAACTTCCCGATGAATCAAGGATTGTGGTTGGAGATGAGTACACATGGCATCCCATGATGCTTGAAAACATTGTCAACATTGATTTGCACTAAGGTTGGAGCATCCACGGTATCATAGATTGGTGCTAAGTAGATTTGCATACTAAGCTTATCCATAAACACCATAATTGATGTGTGTCCTTGCTTTGTCTTGGGCAAGGATGTGATGAGATCCAAGCTCACATGTTTTCATTGAGTGGATGGAATGGGGAATGGTTGAAGGAGTCCACTTGGCTTCTGGTTGCTAGCCTTGTTACGTTGGTAGCTCTCACATGATCAAATAAACTCTTGAACATCTCGTGTCATGTTGGGCCACCACCATTGGCATTAGAGGGTGCCCAAGGTCTTGTCCACACCCATGTCACCAGCTATTGGTAAATCATGGGCTTCTTGAAGGCAAACAAGTTGGAGATCACCTTTGGCTGGAACATAGATCCGGTCTGTAACACCCATTTGTGCATGTGTATGGTATTGTGATATTTGGCTTGGTATTACAAGTAGTTGAGAGATATTATTTATAAAGGGATAAAGGATGGTTCTACATTAGTCATGATTAGCTAAATTTAGTCATAGCTAAGATAGAGTGGACCTTACTTTAGAGGAAGTGGAAAAGATGAGCACCACTATTTTGGATTCTAGTGTGTTGACTTGGTATTATTCTTAGGTGTTTGGCTTTGAGGAAAGAGTTGAGAACTCTTGGGCCCATAAGCCTTTTTGTTTTGGATTCTTCTATAGTCCAAGGATAGCCTATGTGAAAGAATCCTTGACTTAGTGGTTGGGTCAAGATAAGATCACATGCTTAGTGGAATATGCCCATGTGGATAGATATTCCTTTATACTTTTTGACTTTATTTGACTTTTAGCCTAGTAACTTGAGTTACTCCGGTAATTAGTAACTTTGGTGCATAACTATTTCACGAGTATATAAACAAGGAGTGAGGAGGTACTCATCATCCTTTCATTTGCAACTATCTCTTTCTCATTGAGCTCTCTAGTGAGCAATGTCTTGAGTCTTGGAGTGTTAGTCTTGGAGGAGTTTGATAGGGTTGAGGTTCCTTGTATTCTTAGTCCATGGTGTGCTACCATAATAGCCATTAAAGGTTCATCTTGAGTGAGAGACAGGCCAGCTCATATTTTTGGTGCCGTTGCCAGGACCTCTCTAGAAGGCAAGATAATGTTCCTTCTATAATTCTATATTAAACAAAAGGAGGTTATGAGAGCTCACTTGGAGAGAACTTTAGGGGTGGCAAGGGTTGAACTTATGTTAGAGAATTTGGACCCATTTTTATACTCTATAGTTCATTATGATGTCTTTGAGGTGATTTTGTACATCTTGTACACTTGAGAGGATTTGGAGAGATTGTGTGAGATGGATTGTAGATTTTGGAGATTAAGGTGATTTTGGGCAAAATCTCAAGTTTGGTATTTGGACTTGAAATTTCTACACATGATAGCTCAGGTTATCCTTTTGTTAGCACACTTGAAATTATTTCGAAAGCTACTATGCGCACTAAGCTAGAATTTTTGAGAGTTGATAGGGTAAACTTCTCCCGTAACTGCATGCTCTCTAGAAAATTTTACAGAGTCTGCCACTTCTTAAATTTTTAGTGTATTGTGCTGAAAATTTTCTAGAAAATTTAGTGCATTGTATCCTACCTGTTGACACAAATATTAGATCGAGATCATTCTTGAGCATAGAGTTATAAGGTTTTAAAGTGAGGGGGTGGTTTTTAGACAAAATCTAAAATATGTGTGCTGAATAGAAAAGAGCCTAGGCCAAATGGCTCAATTAAAAAAAATCTAAAATTCTGCAAGGAGGGACACACTAGAGTTTTGATCAAGTGTGAAAATTTTCAGATGATTGTGACATACCAGTTGCAAGATTTGACTGACATAGTGAGGAAGGGTCAATTCTTAAGAGTTTAGATTTCATGCATGAGGAGTGTGAGAGCAACAAAAAGCCTATTTGCGTGTTTAAACTCATCTTGGGAACATGGAGTGTCACCAAGAGTGGACATTGAGGCTATGCAAGGTTCCCCAAGGGTTTGAGGTGATTGTAGGGGTGGATTTGAGGAGAAGAGAGTTTAGAGTAGAATTTGAAGAGAGTGTTGAGAGGATCCAAAAACCTACACCACTTGGAGGAAATAGTGAATCTAAGTGCTTTTTATATAGAAAGAAGGGACATAAGGCAAGTTCATATCCATTGAATTTTAAGAGCAAGAGATCAAGAGAAAGGAGAGGCTTACTTGGCTTGGGTTTGCATGTTGGACCTTCTTCACCAAGATTGGGAAGGAAAAGATCTAAGACCAAGGAGTTGTGTGAGGTTTGTGGAGTGGAAGGACTTCCAAAAGGACATGAGTGTAGTGGAGTAAAAGCACTTTTGGAGACTTTGGTGATGGATCTTGGAGAGAGTCTTAGTACAACTACAGAAATACTACCATCTTCATCAGCTAGTTCTTAAGATTAGTGATAGAGATAATCTTTCAACTTATGGATAAACTATTCATGAGAGTTTGACTAATATGCACTCTAGGATTCGATGATGCTATAGAAATCTTGGGGCAACCTGAACCTTTTGTGTTCCCTAGAGTGGATTTTCTCAAATTGGTGTTAGTCATGTATATACTCTATTAGTTATAGAGTGAGAGAAAAGAAAAGAAAAAAAGAAAAAAATTGAGAGAAAAGAAAGATAGTGAGGGGTTAAGATGAGGAAACTTTTGGTTTTCTTTGGCAAGGATGGAGAAGATGTGGAGGCCATTGTGAGAGACTTCAAGAGAGCTTGCATAGGAAAAAATAAGAGGAGGAAGAATGAGTGGGTCTCATTATTACCATATTTCTTTGAGGATGTAACACTTACATGGTATGAGTCAGAATACCAAAAAAAAAGGGAGAGATGTGGAAGAAGAGTCTTGGGAGAGTTTGACTTCAACACTTATTGAGAACTTTCTTCTAGATGAGAGTTATGAGAGATTGATGAGTGAGGTTACCTTTCTCAAACAAGGAGATAGAGAGAAAATGAGAGTCTATGTGGAAAGAGTGGAAAAGTTAGAGTCCAGATTTTGCATAGTGTTGAGGAAGGGTAGGGATGATGTAGAAACTACTTTGATTGGTATAGGGGCCATGCTCACCAAGAATTTTGTGGGAGGGTTGAGACTACAAATTAGAAGCAAGGTGAGATATTAGAAACCTTCTTCCAAGGTTGAAGTTATCAAGATTGCAATTCATATGGAGGAGAGTTTGGAAGGAGATGAGAGTGATTTGGTGGTGCATCCTCCTCAAGGTTACAAGTATGGTGGAACTTCTAATACTTTGGTGGCAAGGGTTGCACCACAAGTAGTAGTTTCTCCAATTCTTGCACCTCCACCAAAGGATCCACTTCAAACCATCACAAAACAACTTGTAGATCTCAAGATCAATGTGGTACAACTATGGGAGAAGAGAGAGAGATGGATCAGAATATGAGGAGAAGGCCTAGGAGATATGAAATTTATCCATAAAGAGCAGGCCAACCAACCAAAAATTTGAATAAGAGAAATTTTTTTGGTTGTGGAGGAAGAGGCCATATCCAAAGGAATTGCCCAAATTCCACTTACCATGGAGGAAGGGGTTATGAGAAAGCCAATAGAGAGAAAGAAGGAGGTAGTGAAACCCAAGTGGTTCCTAATCCAAACAAAAGTAAGGAGATAGTATCTATAGATGTGGTTGAGAGCAAGTATGAGAAGGGAGAGTGCTCAAACTCCAAGAGTCTTAATTTGGAGCTTTTGGCACAAGAGAAGAAGAGAGCTCATTTTGCAAAGGATGTGCATTCTTCTAAAGGATTTACTCCTAGCCAAGATACTCCTATGCGTACTAAGAGCACTCACACAAGCACTTCAACACCATCAAAAACAAAGACTCAAAGGAAGAAGTTGGGGATGGAGGACTTCTTGATCTCAAAACAACAATGGAACTATAATGTCTTGGAGGGTGTTGGCAGTCACAAGGCTAATATCATAGTGGGCCAATTGATTGCTTTGAATCCTACTTTGGGAAAGGAGCTTAGAGGTGGTTTGAGTTCTACAAGGAGTAAGAGGAAGAAGAAGGCAAAAGCTCCAGTATCAATGGAGGTGGTGGATGTCAAACCAACACCAGGGGAGGCTTGTGAATATGCCTCCAAGATTGATGTGAGAATAAATGATCACAACATCAAGGATACATTGGTTGATGGAGGATCAACAATGAATGCCATGTCAAAAAGGTTGGTGAAGAAGTTGGGTATGATACCCTCAAGACTTCCAACATTTGTGGTGAGCATAGCAAACAAGTAACAAGT
The DNA here is from genome assembly GCA_948567375.1 of Lunularia cruciata. Taxonomy (NCBI): domain Eukaryota; kingdom Viridiplantae; phylum Streptophyta; class Marchantiopsida; order Lunulariales; family Lunulariaceae; genus Lunularia; species Lunularia cruciata. The sequence continues at coordinate 17,782,973 of OX419760.1, forward strand.
TCAACCAGTAGGGGTGATAGATAGAGTAATAGTTTAAATTATGGGAGTTCAAAATCTCATGACTTTCCAAGTCTTGAAGGATTCAAGCTATGAATTACTTCTTGGGGGGCCATGGTTGAGAGCAACATGCACAACTCATTGATGGCACAAAGGGTACTTGAGGATTGGGTCATCAAACCATAGAGTCATAGTTCATGTGACTAACACCACCAACAATTCACATTCAAAATACACCATCTTCTGATTATTGGGAATCAGATTCTGAAGAAGGAGCTTCAGGTGTGGACACAAGTGTAGAAGAGGAGACTTCTATAGAGGAGGATGAATCTGAACTGGATTTAGATGTGTATCCCTTGTGTGCTATAGATTTTTCACCTAAGCCAAAGGTTTTGAATGACCTAGATAAATCACCATTGACACTTGAGGAGGTAAAGAGAAGGTTAGCTACCCTCAAGTATAGCCCAAATGTAACCAAGGGGAAGAAGGTGAGATTTGAGGAGATTTTATGCAAGTTCATCCATGTGTTTGCTTTTAGTTACAAGGATTTGAAGGACAAGACTTCCACCGGATATTCTCCATTTCAATTGGTGTATGGTATTGAGTCTACCTTACCTATTCACTTTGATCTTCCTACCTTCCAAAGCATTCATAGGAGATTGAAGAAAGCACAAGGAGGTGATGCAGAGAAGTCAAGGAAAGAACAACTCATGGAGTTGGAAGAGGCAAGAGCACTTGCTATGGTTTGAGTGGAGCAAGTCCAAAGGAAACAAAAGGAGAGCTACAAGAAGAGGCAAGGGAACAAGAAGGTGGAGCCTTTCAAAGAAGATGATCAGTAATATTGTTTGATTCCATTGGATTCAAGAGAGTACAAAAGAAGTTTTTTCCTAGGTACGTTAGACCTTTCATAGTGGAGAAGGTGTAGGGCAATTACACCTATGATCTCAAGGAGTTGGGAGGAAGACACTTTGATAGATTAACCATGATAAGTTGAAGATGTACCATAGAAGGTAGATATACCTTCACTTTGAGGACAAAGTGAAAACTTAGTTCGGGGGTAAATGTAACACCCATTTGTGCATGTGTGTGGTATTTTGATATTTAGCTTGATATTCCAAGTAGTTGAGAGATATTGTTTATATAGAGATAAAGGATGGTTCTACATAAGTCATGATTAGCTAAATTTAGTCATAGCTAAGATAGAGTGGACCTTATTTTAGAGGAAGTGGAAAAGATGAGCACCACTATTTTGGATTCTAGTGTGTTGACTTGGTATTATTCTTAGGTGTTTGGCTTTGAAGAAAGAGTTGAGAACTCTTGGGCCCGTAAGCCTTTTTGTTTTGGATTCTTCTATAGTCCAAGGATAGCCCATGTGAAAAAATCATTGACTTAGTGGTTGGATCAATATAAGATCACATGCTTAGTGGAATATGCCCATGTGGATAGATATTCCTTTATACTTTTTGACTTTACTTGACTTTTAGCCTAGTAACTTGAGTTACTACGATAATTAGTAACTTTGGTGCATAACTATTTCACGAGTATATAAACAAGGGGTGAGGAGGTACTCATCATCCTTTCATTTGCAACTATCTCTTTCTCATTGAGCTCTCTAGTGAGCAATGTCTTGAGTCTTGGAGTGTTAGTCTTGGAAGAGTATGATGGAGTTGAGGTTCCTTGCCTTCTTAGTCCATGATGCGCTACCATAATAGCCATTAGAGGTTCATCTTGAGTGAGGGATAGGCCGGCTCAGAGGTCCTCATGGAATAGAAGGCCTTCCTTGAAGGATAAGGTGTTGTACTCCATCCTTCTTTGGACTAAATAGTATCGGTGATCCCCAAGGAGAGGTACTATGTCACATGAAGTCCTCCAACAACTCTGTTAGTGTTGTTTGCAAATCCTCCAACTCCTTTGGTGAGAGCCTATAGATTGGTCTACTCATCGGAGTACTCCTTGGCAATAACTCAATCTTGAAGGGCATACTACAATCTGAGGGCAATCCCTTTGGGAGATCATCCGGAAACATGTCCGCAAACTCCTAACTATGTGATCAACCTTTGCTTGATGAGGCTCTTTGCTCTCCTGAGATTGTCCTTGTGCAATTGGCCTGATCCACATTGCAAAAATAGACCTATCTTCCTCCAAAGCTTGCTTTATGGTTGCTTCACTAACAAACTTCCCATCTAGGGACTCACTTCTCTTCAAAGCTTGCTCCATGGTTGCCTTCTTGGCAATCTTCCCATCTTGGGGCTCCTTCCCCTTCAACGCATGCTCTATGGCTACCTTCTCAACAACTTCTTATCTTGGGACTATCTATTCTTAGGTGTCTTACTCAGAGGTGCCAAACAACCTAATAAAAAATTTCTACTTTGGTATTGTACTTGAATTTTTTGTCAGGTCTAATCAAATTGAACCTTATGACGTTCAAGCCAAGGTAGTCCTAGAATGACATCATAGTGTAGAGGTGTCACTACAAACCTCATACATTGGTTCCCAATCTTAAAAGTAGCAAGATATGAGGTACAGAATGTAGAACCCTTTCTACCATCTGCCATCATCAATCTACTTCCAATCATTGGCTTGATAGGAATACCCAATTCCTTTGCTACTTGTATAGACATGCAATTCTCTAAACTTCTAGAATTCACCAAAATCTTACAACCTTGATTAGATATCATACCTTGCAAGTGAAGCAAATTTGCATAAGTCAAGCCTTCAATCTGTCGTGCGTATATACATCGCTACACAACATACATTGCTTTCAACATCATACACTATAGAAGCACAACTCACACATAAGTCATACATAGACTCTAAAGTGCCACAATAATCAGATTGCTTACCACTCTCAACTCAACTCAACTCAACTCAGATCAGTACTTGATCTGTCCCTCTATAAACTGCCAAGAACTGGGCACTGATTACAGTCAAGCCACACCCACTCAAGCATAGAGAATCTAGGTGACGCTTGCCGGCCTCTGTCCACCATAGCCAAGAACTCGAAGGCTCAACATTAGAGAAGTGAGCTCTCTGGGGAGCTCACTTCAAAACTATACCTCCTGGACTCAAGCTAGCTTTGAAACCCTAACGGTCCCGCTGATGGCACACTTGATGGTGCAAACGGTGGAAAGTGACGGTGGGCCCTACCGTGAAGTCAATACCTTGAACATGAAATCTAACTGTCGGAAAGTAGTCTCTGAGAAACGGCTGAAATAACTCTAACTACTATCACTGGAACTCCAGTGTCCGAGCATCTAGATGCGGCACTACAAATGGCGTGGCAATTTTCGTACGTATATACATCGCTACACAACATATATTGCTACACAACATACATCACTGTCAACATCATACACTATAGAAGCACAACTCACACATAAGTCATACATAGACTCTAAAGTGCCACAATCGCCCCCTAGCTGGCGGTTAGGTCCCTCTAACTCCAAATAGCCATTTACTCTAAGTATATGGTATACCCTCTAATGGGCAAAGATCAAGAGGCCGGGTGCTATGGAGCCCCATCATTAGTCGCATGTTTGCAATCTATACCATATAAAGAATGAACTCGCTATAGGTCAAGTACATCTAGGACATAACCACTGTCCCTAAGGAACCACCATGAGGAGAGGAGTCATACATGCCATATGCTATCCTCTCGAACAACTGTCACACACTAACATAGTAGTAGCTTCACCAGAAGAGCCACATAATATACACCTCAAGCCTGCACGTACAAGTGCCAAGCTTGGGTCCATAGTACCATCAATGTTTGGGAGGTGGCATGGTGCACAATTACGCACATGATCCTTCCAAACAACACCATCACGTCCTTCTAACACAAGGACTCCAGATGGCAAAACCTCACGCACTCTCAAGATAGTGCGCCTGTAGAAACATCAAGTGTTGTCGGTACTGTTTGCTATAGATATACATAGTCGTCTGGATGAAATTGACGGATTGAGGGTCTATAACTTCCTCCTTGAATGGTAGCATAGCATAAAGTATCTCTATGCTGAGCAATCACCAAGTTCTCAAAGGCGATCAGCATCACTCTCTGAAAGATCTCTGCCCGTTGAGAACATGCGCTCATCCATACATTGGGGTCATCCAAGTCCAAAACTACAGTAGCATCTTGACAAATGGCTGCAGGTAAATCTGGATCTCATCCATAGAGTAGAAAGTATGGAGAGAAGGATGCTAAGGAGGCTTGCCGGCTGAACCGATAGCCCATGGCCAACCAAGGTAATTGGAGATCCCAATCTCCCAAGTGGCCTCTCTATAAACCATACTTTTGCAATCCTCTCTTCACCGTCTGAACCACTCTCTCTGCTAAGCCATCTGCCTTAGGGTGATCTCGGGATGTAGTATGATGATCAATCAAAGCTTTGTCACACAAGACCTGAAACTCCCCCAAGAACTCTGTACCCTGATCAGTCAAAACCTCAACTGGTGCACCAAAATGACTAAGAATTTGATCCAGGAATGAGGAAGCTGTCACTTCACTAGACTTGTTAGGAAGTGCCACCAACTCAATCCACTTGGAGAAGTGCTCCACCATCACCAAAACATACCAATGATGTCTCACAATCAGCGGTAAAGGTCCGGCAAAGTCCAAACTCCAATGGTAACCCAACCCCATGATAGGTAATGGGTGTAACTGTGGCGTAGGAGCATTGAATGATGCTCTAACTTGGTCACAAACACACATCTGGCAACAAATTGTTGTACCTTGGTCTGCATACCGTGCCACCAATAATGACTCTAGAGTAAGCTATACGTATGCTTTACTCCAAAATGTCCTAGCTCCTCATGAGCATGATGGACCAACTGTGGTCTCTGATATGGAAGGGGTACTACTCGCACCTTACCATCCTCCCATACACGCAAAAGGTGTCTCTCTTCCAATCTGAACCGTCTGGCTTGCTGAAGAACACAGTCTCTCTCCTTGGCCCCAATTGTGCCACCCACAACACCAGTGCAAAGATAGTCCATCACTAAGACATCATCATGAATGTCTCGCTGAACTGTACCAATATCTTCATTGGATCTGTGACATGAATAACTCCTCCTGTATGCGCAGAGAGAGATACCACCAAAGCCTCTGCAAATATACATAGAAAGGCCGATGCATGCCAACCTGGCACCATCTCCTCATCTGTCTCACCATGCCAACGTGCTCCGGTCTGATCCTGCTAGCTAGGACAGGGTTTCTACTCAACCCATCTGCATCATGGTTCACCACTCCAGGTCTATGAACAATTGTGAAATCATCCTCTTGTAAAATCAGAGCCCATCGTGCAAGCTTCCCTGAAAGCTTGTTGGACTCCATCAACCACTTCAGTGGCTGATGATCAATGATGAGAGTGAAGGGGTTACCAAATAGATAACATCGGAAATGTGATATTGCCCAAACTGCTGCCAAGCACTCTCCCTCATATAAACTATACTTTGCCTCCGCTAAATTGTTGGAGCGACTAGCATAGGCCACCACAAACTCCTTCCCCTCATCATCATGTTGGGTGAGCACCGCTCCAAGCCCCAACATACTCCAATCAGTGTGAACATGAAATGGTCGTCCCCTGATTGGTCTCCTCAAAATAGGAGCAGATGTCAACCTCTCCTTGAGCTCTATAAAAGCTCTCTCCTACTCATCTCCCCAACACCACTCCTGTGTAAGCTTGGTCTATGAGCCGGCCTGTCTCTCACTCAGGATGAACCTCTGATGGCTATTATGCTAGCGCACCATGGACTAAGAAGGCAAGGAACCCTAACTTTATCATACTCCTCCAAGGCTAACACTCCAAGACTCAAGACATTGCTCACTAGAGAACTCAATGAGAGAGAGATAGTTGCAAATGAAAGGATGATGAGTACCTCCTCATCCCTTGTTTATATACTTGTGAAATAGTTACGTACCAAAGTTACTAATTATTGTAGTAACTCAAATTACTAGACTAAAAGTCAAGTAAAGTCAAAAAGTAGAAAGGAATATCCATTCACATGGGCATATTCCCCTAAGCATGTGGTCTTATCTTGACCCAACCACTAAGTCAAGGATTCCTTCACATGGGCTATCCTTGGACCAAAGAAGAATCCAAAACAAAAAGGCTTGCGGGCCCAAGAGTTATCAACTCTTTCCTCAAAGCCAAACACCTAGAAATAATACCAAGTCAACACACTAAAATCCAAAATAGTGGTGCTCATCTATTCTACTTCCTCTAAAGCAAGGTCCCCTCTATCTTAGCTATGACTAAATTTAGCTAACCATGAATAATATAGAACCATCCTTTATCTCTATATAAATAATATCTCTTAAGTACTTGTAATACCAAGCTAAATATCACAATACCACACACATGCACAAATGGGTGTTACATTTACTCCCGGACTAAGTTTTCACTTTGTCCTCAAAGTGAAGGTCTCTCTACCTTCTATGGTACATCTTCAACTTATCATGGTTAATCCTATCAAAGTGTCTTCCTCCCAACTCCTTGAGATCATAGGTGTAATTTCCCCACACCTTCTCCATTATAAAAGGTCCAAAGTACTTAGGCAAAAACTTCTTTTGCACTCTCTTGAATCAAATGGAATCAAACAACAGTACCCAATCACCTTCTTTGAAAGGCTCCACCTTCTTCTTGCCTTGCCTCTTGTCATAGCTCTCCTTTTGTTTCCTTTAGGCTTGCTCCACTCAAACCATAACAACTCCTCTTGCCTCTTCCAACTCCATGAGTTGATCCTTCCTTGACTTCTCTACATCACCTCCTTGTGCTTTCTTCAATCTCCTATGAATGCTTTGGAAGGTAGGAAGATCAAAGTGAATAGGTAAGGTAGACTCAATACCATACACCAATTGAAATGGAGAATATCCGGTGGAAGTCTTCATGGTTGTCTTATACTCCCACAAAACTGCATGAATCTTCTTGTCCCAATGATGTTTAGCCCCCTCCATTTCTGCATCTTTGGCCAACATCATGCACAAGGTCTGATTGGTTCTCTCTGCCAAGCCATTGGAATTTGGCTTATAGGATGTAGTTACTCTATGTGTGATAGAGAAATATTGTAGCATGGCTGTAGTAATGCTTCCTGTAAACTCTCCTCCTCTATCAGAAACCAACTCCAAAGGGCATCCAAACCTAGTGATAATGCGTTCATAAAGAAATCTACCCACTTCATCTTCATTCTTGTCCCTCAATGGTCTAGCCTCAACCCACTTGGTAAGGTAATCAGTAACTACCACAATGTACCGATTGTTCCTTGGGGTTCTATTAAGAGGACCTACAAAATCAATTCCCCACTTCTCAAAAGGTCCTAGCAATGGAATTGATCTAAGTGGTGGAGTGGATGTACACTTTCTAGCAAAAGCTTGACAAACATGACAAGTTTTGCAATAATCAAGACAATCCTTGAAAATCCCTCTCCAATGGTAACCTACATCTAGAATCTTGAAAGCAGTCACCTTTCCTGCAAAGTGTCCTCCACATACTAAACCTTCATGAAACTCCTTTATGAGTAGGATAGACTCTTCCTTACCCACTACTCTTCAAAGTAGACCATCTGCTCCTTGGTGAAAAAGAATATCCTCCACCATTGTGTAAGGTCTAGATCTTGCTGCAAGGGCCTTCCTCTCCCTAGCATGCATCCCTTCTGGATAGTTACCTCTTGTCACAAAATCCACAATCTCCTTGTACTCCATTGGAACCTCTTGAGTGATTGAGATTGTCATGAGCTCCTCATCCGGGAAGGAATCATCCACTGGCTCATCTCCATCATGAGCATAGGCTCTAGATAACAAATCAGCATTTGCATGTTTCTTTCCTGGCCTATCCTCAATGGTGTAGTCATACTCAGACAAGAGTACCATCCACCTTGCTAGTCTTCTTTCAACATTAGGCTTGTTAAAGATGTACTTCAAAGCCTTGTGATCTGTGACAATGGTGGCTTTCCCTCCAATCAAGTAGTGTCTAAACTTCTTGAGACCAAAGATCACTGCCAACCCTTCTCTCTCCATGATAAAGTAGTTCTTCTCTGCTGAAACCATCTGCCTACTAACATAAGCTATTGGATGATCATGCCCATCTTGGTCTAATTGACTAAGAGTGCATCCTATAGCTACATTAGAAGCATCAGTGTAGAGGATGAAAGGCTTACTCCAATCAGGTTTAGCAAGAATTGGAGCTACAACAAGGGATTGCTTGAGCTCCTCAAAAGCTTTGAGAACCTCCTTGTCTTCCAAAATCACCATGTAATCTACACCCTTCTTCATGTAGATGGTCAATGCATAAGCCTTGTTGGAAAATGAGAAGATGAACCTCCTATAGTATCCAACCATCCCCAAGAATTGGCATAACTTTGTCAAGCTTGAAGGGAATGGAAGGTCTGAGATTTTCCTCACCTTCTCAGGATCAACTGCTATTCCATCCTTGGAGATGATGTGCCCCAAAAGTAGACCTTCTTCACATCCAAAAATGCACATCTCTGGGTTGAGTGATGCATTTGCCTCATCCAAGTGTTGCAAGACTTTGATAAGGTGCTCAAAGTGCTCCTCCTTGCTCCCATAGACACAAAAGTCATCAATGAAGTCTCTCATAAATTTCCCAATGAAAGGTTCAAATACCTTGTTCATGAACCGTTGGAATGTGGCAGGAGCATTGCAAAGCCCAAAAGGCATGACCTTGAAAGCGTAAGTTCCCCAAGGTGTGGTGAATGTGGTGAGTTGTTGATGCTCTGGTGCAATCTTGATTTGGTTATATCCACTATAACCATCTCCAAAACTATACCTCTCATGACATGCAACCTCCTCCAAGATCTCATCAATGAATGGCAATGGGTAGTAGTCCTTCTTGGTAACAACATTGAGCTTCTTGTAATCCACACATACCCAAAGCTTACCATTCTTTTTCTTCATAATGACAATTGGAGACACTCATTCTCAATTCTCTACCTCAAAGATAAATACAACCTCCTTGAGCTTATCAATCTCCTCCCTCACAACCAAAGATATTGGTGGGCTAATGCGATGTTGTTTTTGGCGGATTGGTCTTGCATGTGACTCTACCTCTATCTTGTGCTCCTCCAAGGTGACTTCCTTCAAATCCTTGTAATTAAAAGCAAACACATGGATGAACTTGCGGAAAATCTCCTCAAATCTCACCTTCTCCTCCTTGGTAACATTTGGACCATACTTGAGGATAGATAACCTTCTCTCTACCTCCTCAAGTGTCAATGGTGATTTATCTGGGTCCTTTTGGTTGCTCATCGGTGGTCTTCGTGCAGGAGCATTGGGGTTATACTCCCTGGGTCCAAACCTCGGACCTTGATATGATGTGCTCGGTTGAGGCTGTACCTCTTGAGTTTGATACACCGCCTCTTCGTCATCGTCTTGGTTCCATCCCGGAACCCAATCAATTTGCTGCACCGGGAATGCATTACGAGTATTGCATTCTGTGTTGGCGTGGCCGGATTTTTCACAGGCGGTGCACCACACATTAGATCGTCCAAATGCTGGGGCCTTTCTTTGGTCCTTAGCCCCAATCATCTGGATCTTGAAATCCGAAAAATCCTTGATGAGGGCATCTAGCTTCGTATCCACCTTATGTACACTCTTGGCTGGTGACGTCACTGGTTTCTTGCCTCCACATCTTCTGACTCGTCTTGGCTTTGATTCTTCTTCGGATTCCGAAGAAGAGCTTGAAGACGTAGAGGATTTGTCCGAAGAAGGGGAGGTACTGCGCGAAGCTCTCCTTCTGGGCTTCTTGCCCTTCTTCTCCCGATTTCTCTGGTTACCGGTAGAGTGAGAGTGTGCCGCTTCATAACGAGCGACATGTTTGAGTACTTTATCGAGGGAAGTTACGTTCCTCTCCCTGGCAAAGATTTGTATTTCTAGTGACAGGCCCGCAAGGAACCAGGTAATGGCTTGGGCATCGGAGTATCCCACCACCCTCGATTGCTTGGGAACTCGGTTCAGTAATGCCATGAACCGCTCAGAGTAGTCTCTCAACTTCTCCTTCTTGCCCCGGTCCAAATCGTTTAGTGCCGCGAAGACACTCGTATCATAGTCAACCTCCCGGAATCGTTCCAGGAAGTTGTTTCTCAAGTCTGCCCAGTACGATGGTACAAACCCCTTCTGAGTCACATGCGTGTACCAGCTCCGAGCTTTCTTGCGAAGCAGACTTGGAAAAATTCTTAGTCGATCCGCCGAGTCATGCTCCTTGTTAGCAAAGGAGATGACTTCGAATTCTTCAATGAATTCATCGGGGTCTTCGTCTTGTTCCGTCCCCTTATACTTCTGATAGGCGTGTCGGGTGACAGGAAGCGAAGTCATTGTTTGATGCACTGGGATCGGCTGAGGTAATGTAGAACTTGACGGAACGGAAGAATTGGCATCAATCTTGGAGGCATATTCACAAGCCTCTCATGGTGTTGGCTTGGCATTCACCACCCCCATTGATATTGGAGCTTTTGCCTTCTTCTTCTTCTTGCTCCTTGTAGAACTCAAACCACCTCTAAGCTCCTTTCTCAAGGTAGGGTTCAAAGCAATCAATTGGCCCACTGTGATGTTAGCCTTGTGACTACCAACATCCTCCAACACATTGTAGTTCCATTGTTGCTTTGAAATCAAGAAATCCTCCATCCCCAACTTCTTCCTTGGAGTCTTTGTTGTTGATGGTGTTGAGGTGCGAGTGCTCCTAGTAGACATAGGAGTATCCTTGCTTGGAGTAAATCCTTGAGAAGAATGAACTATAACACTCATTTGTGCATGTGTATGGTATTGTGATATTTAGCTTGGTATTACAAGTACTTAAGAGATATTATTTATATAGAGATAAAGGATGGTTCTATATTATTCATGGTTAGCTAAAGTTAGTCATAGCTAAGATAGAGGGGACCTTACTTTAGAGGAAGTAGAAAAGATGAGCATCACTATTTTGGATTTTAGTGTGTTGACTTGGTATTATTCCTAGGTGTTTGGCTTTGAGGAAAGAGTTGAGAACTCTTGGGCCCACAAGCCTTTTTGTTTTGGATTCTTCTTTAGCCCAAGGATAGCCCATGTGAAGGAATCCTTGACTTAGTGGTTGGGTCAAGATAAGACCACATGCTTAGGGGAATATGCCCATGTGAATGGATATTCCTTTCTACTTTTTGACTTTACTTGACTTTTAGTCTAGTAACTTGAGTTACTACGGTAATTAGTAACTTTGGTACGTAACTATTTCACAAGTATATAAACAAGGGGTGAGGAGGTACTCATCATCCTTTCATTTGCAACTATCTCTCTGTGACAACCCGGCAAATATCACTTTTGCGGTAATCGGGTAAGTAAAGTTCGTTCCCGCAGAGATACGAGTCAGAAATGTCCAAATACAAAGTAAAGTAACAATTTCAGTTCTTCTTGAGTTCTTCTTTAGTCTCTCAGGTAGAAACCACACCCAGAAGAGAGTAACAAGCACTGACTCGCAGTCTTGTCACAAATTCACACTCCTTAATCACAACTCCATCAAATCTTTCCAAACAATCTTGATTGTGATGATTCAGGCTCTCCCAAAAACGGCACTTCAGTGCAAAACGACTTTGCCTCAGAATTGTGTTCCACCCTTCCACCGAAGGCACAACTTCCTTGATCAAAATTGCTTCACATCAACTTCGCACTGCACTCACAAATGCAGAATACTACCAACACTACAATTCCTCTCAGATCTATCAAGGCATTGCTTCGATTGCACTACACTCAGGATCAAACACACAGAATGAAGATCAAGGCTGTGGATCCAACATCCAACAAGCACTCTGACTTGCACTTTGAATTTCTCCAAACATTCACAAACACAATTGCAAAGTTGATACTCAGAATCAAGCTCAAGTGACGAGCACTGCTTTACAGCACTTCGCTTTATCTATTCTTAGAAATAATGAGCACTGAACAACATTTCATGCGAATGCCACTCTTAAATAGTGAAGCAATCGACAGTTCTAACAACTATACCGTTTCTACATCAACTGTTCTAACCTGCAGATCCGAAATGACTATGCACCTCTTCATATCTGCCCCTTCAAATCTTGAATCGGTTACTAATCCGATCCGATGTCTACTTCTTCCTCGGCTTTCAAACCCGAACCCGAAGTAATCTTACTTCCTACTACTCTGTCCTCGGGTTTCACAACTCCTACATCTTCTACCAGATCCAGCAATTCTCTTTCCTGATCTGAAATTGCACTATCTATCTAACTCTTCATCTTTCGACCCACTCTTCTCTACTGTCGCTGAGGGCAACTCCGAAGACATTTGGATCCCGATGTTATCTACGTCGGGTTTTGCTTTAACATCCTGCCGAAGCTTTTCTAACTCTATTCTTACTAAGTCTAATCTAATCGCGATATTGTCTTGTACTTCTAAGATCTTCCTATCTACACGAGTTCTCAATTTAATCAACAAGACATTCAAATCTGTATCTTTCGCTTGCCTTCGCCTCATCTCCTGCACCAACAGCTTCACATAGGTAGTTCATCACATAGGTAGTTCTCTCCGGCTTCAGGAGGGCCATTAGTGCACTCACAATTCCCCTCCTCACTGGGTCCTTATAACTCTCAACTTTATACCCATTCTTCGTCCTCTTCGACAAGAAGGCTTCTCTCACCTCCTGCGTTTCTTGAGCTATCTCTCATTTCCCCAAGAACGTGGCCCCCTGCTCCGAGCCTGCCTCCTTCCCAAGTACGAGTCTCCAATCTGACTCTGTCCAGCGAGCCGGATTTCCTCTCTTCCCTTCTTCCTCGGGACCATCGAGACATTTACTCTTGATGATTTCTGTCATGAATCCTGGAAAACTTACGTTCCAATTCCATGCCAGAAAGGTGATCCGAAGTCGGCTCAAGACTTCGATCCTTGCTACTACATCTAATCTCCGAATTGCATGATTTCTCACTGCAAATTTGGAGTTCTTCTTCCCTCCTCCCATCTCTTCTACTTTCTTTCGGTCTCTCGATTTCTCTCTCTCGACTTCTCCCTTACACACTAACACGAGTCCAACGCTATGTCCCTTTCCCCAATCACCTGCAAGACGACTCCTCAACGGCAAAGGAAAATTGCTCGACATTTCATCATTGCAGTTTTGATTTTTATAGAGTTGCACTTCTTTGTCTTCCGTCACTTTGAGTTTCTACCGAGAAATCACACCTCCTGCATGCACCTGTCACTGTCGCCCCACCTTCGCGCGTATGAGCCGCCAATTTTGAAACGGCCCCTTCTTGAATTTCTCGCCCCGACGAAAGGTTGTTAGACTGTCTTTGCCTCGGGTTGAGCTCCCCCCGAGCCGAAGACAATTTACTTCGTATCGTATGCTGACACGGCATTTCAGAGTACTTTGCCTTATGACCTGAGGTCACTTTACTTCGGGTTTCACCCCGAAGACAGTTTTCTTCATCTTCTTTGGCCAAACAGGCACAATCCGACTTCTCTATACACTTCTTCTGCTTTATTTTGAAAAAAAACAAAAAATGTGGGCACCACACTCTCTCTCATTGAGTTCTCTAGTGAGCAATGTCTTGAGTCTTGGAGTGTTAGCCTTAGAGGAGTATGATGGAGTTAGGGTTCCTTGCCTTCTTAGTCCATGGTGCGCTAGCATAATAGCCATAAGAGGTTCATCTTGAGTGAGAGACAGGCCGGCTCACATTTTTGGTTCAGTTGCCGGGACCTCTCTAGAAGGCAAGATAATGTTCCGCGTTCAATTCTACATTAGGTAGAAGGAGGCTATGAGAGCTCACTTGGAGAGAACATTAGGAGAGGAGAGGGCTGAACTTATGTTAGAGAAGCAAGATCCATTTGTATACCCAGTAGTTCATATTATGTCTTTGAGGTGATTTTGTACATCTTGTACACATGAGAGGAATTGGAGAGATTGTGTGAGGTGGATTGCAGATTTTGGGGATTAAGGTGATTTTGGGCAAAATCTCAAGTTTGAGATCTGGACTTGAGATTTCTACACATGATAGCTTGGGCTATCTTTCAGTTAGCACATTTGAAATTATTGTTAGAGCTTCTATGCGCACTGGGCTGGAATTTTTGAAAGTTGATAGGGTAAAGTGCTCCCGCAACTGCATGCTCTCTGGAAACTTGTACAGAGTTAACCATTTCTTCAATTTTTAGTGAATTGTCCTGAAAATTTCCAAGAAAATTCAGTGCATTGTATCCTACCTGCTGCCACAAAAATTAGAGAGAGATCGTTCTTGCGCAAGGATTTATGAGTTTTTGAAGTGAAAGGGGTGGTTTTCAGACCAAATCTGAAATATGGATGCTGAATAGAAAGGTGTCTAGGCCAAATGGCTCAATGAAGAGATCTGAAATTTTGAAGGGAGAGACGCCCTAGAGTTGTGATCAAGTGTGAAAAATTTCAGAGGACTGTGACATACTTGTTGGGAGATTTTAGTGACATTGTGAGGAATGGTCAATTCTGCAGAGTGGAGATCTCATGCATGAGGAGTTTGAGATCAACAAAAAGCATGTTTGAGTGTTTAGATTCATCTTGGGAACATGGAGGGTCATCAAGAGTGGAAATTGAGATTATGCAAGGTTCCTCAAGGGTTTGAGGTGATTGTATGGGTGTATTTGAGGAAAAGAGAGTTTACAATAGAATTTGAAGAGAGTGTTGAGAGGATCCAAAAACCTACACCACTTGGAGGAAAGAGTGAGTCTAAGTGCTTTTTGTGTGGAGAGGAGGGACATAAGGCAAGTTCATGTCCATTGACCTTTGAGAGCAAGAGATTGAGAGAAAGGAGAGGCTTACTGGACTTGGGTTTACATGTTGGATCTCTTCACCAAGATTGGGAGGAAGAAGATCTAAGACCAAGGAGTTGTGTGAGGTTTGTGGAGTTGAAGGACTTCCAAAAGGACATGAGTGTAGTGGAGTAAAAGCACTTTTGGAGATTTTGGTGAAGGATCTTGGAGAGAGTCTTAGTACAACTACAGAAATACTTCCACCTTCATCAGCTAGTTCTCAAGATTAGTGATGGAGATAAACTTTCAACTTATGGATAAACTATCCATGAGAGTTAGATTAATATGCACTCTAGGATTTGATGTTGCTATAGAAATCTTGGAGCAACCTGAACCTTTTGTGTTCCCTAGAGTGGATTATTCTCAGATGGTGTTAGTCATGTATATACTTTATTAGTAATAGAGTGAGAGAAAAGAAAAGAGAACAAAAATTGAGAGAAAGAAAGATAGGGAGAGGTTAAGATGGGGAAACTTCCGGTTTTCTTTGGCAAGGATGGAGAAGATGTGGAGGCCTTTGTGAGAGACTTCAAGAGAGCTTGCATAAGAAACAATGAGAGGAGGAAGAATGAGTGGGCCTCATTATTACCAGATTTCTTTGAGGATGTAGCACTTACATGGTATGCGTCAGAATACCAAAAGAGAGAGAGGAGAGATGGGGAAGAAGAGTCTTGGGAGACTTTGACTTCAGCACTCATTGAGAACTTTCTTGCGGATGAGAGTTATGAGAGATTGATGAGTGAGGTTACATTTCTCAAGCAAGGAGATGGAGAGAAAATGAGAGTCTATGTGGAAAGAGTAGAAAAGTTAGAGTCCAGATTTTGCATAGTGTTGAGAAAGGGTGGGGATGATGTGGAGACTACAATGATTGGCATAGGGGCCATGCTCACCAAGAATTTTGTGGGAGGGTTGAGACCACAAATTAGAAGCAAGGTGAGATATGAGAAACCTTCTTCCAAGGTTGAAGCTATCAAGATCACAATTCGTATGGAGGAGAGTTTGGAAGGGGATGAGAGTGATTTGGTGGTGAAGGAGGTTGTGCATCCTCCTCAAGGCTACAAGTATGGTGGAACTTCTGATACTTTGGTGACAAGGGTTGCACCACAAGTAGTAGTAGTTCCAGTTCTTGCACCTCCACCAAAAGATCCACTCCAAACCATCACAGAACAACTTGCGGATCTCAAGATCAATGTGGTGCAACTATGGGAGAAGAGAGAGGTGGATCAGAATGTAGGGAGAGGGCCTAGGAGTTATGGAAACTATCCATATAGAGGAGGCCAACCAGCCAACAATTTCAATGATAGAAATTGTTTTGGTTGTGGAGGAAGAGGCCATATCCAAAGGAATTGCCCAAAGTCCACTTACCATGGAGGAAGGGGTTATGAGGGAGCCAATAGAGGGAAAGAGGGAGGTAGTGAAACCCAAGTGGCTCCTAATCCCAACAAAGGTAAGGGGATAGCATCCATAGATGTGGTTGAGAGCAAGTATGAGAAGGGAGAGTGCTCAAACTCCAAGGATCTTAATTTGGAGCTCTTGGCACAAGAGAAGAAGAGAGCTCGTTTTGTAGTGGATGTTCACTCTTCTCAAGGATTTACTCCAAGCAAGGATACTCCTATGTCTACTAGGAGCACTCACACCTCAACACCATCAACAACAAAGACTCCAAGGAAGAAGTTGGGGATGGAGGATTTCTTGATTTCAAAGCAACAATGGAACTACAATGTGTTGGAGGATGTTGGTAGTCACAAGGCTAACATCACAGTGGGCCAATTGATTGCTTTGAACCCTACCTTGAGAAAGGAGCTTAGAGGTGGTTTGAGTTCTACAAGGAGCAAGAAGAAGAAGAAGGAAAAAGCTCCAATATCAATGGGGGTGGTGAATGCCAAGCCAGCACCATGGAAGGCTTGTGAATATGCCTCCAAGATTGATGTGAGAGTGAATGGTCACAATATCAAGGATACATTGGTTGATGGAGGATCAGCAGTGAATGCCATGTAAGAAAGGTTGATGAAGAAGTTGGGTATGATACCCTCAAGACCTTCAACATTTGTGGTGAGCATGGCAAACAAGCAACAAGTTCGACCAGTAGGAGTGATGGATAAGGTGGTAGTTTCAGTTATGGGAGTTCAAAATCTCATGACTTTCCAAGTCTTGAAGGATTCAAGCTATGACTTACTTCTTGGGAGGCCATGGTTGAGAGCAGCACGCACAACTGATAGATGGCACAAAGGGTACTTGAAGATTGGGCCATCAAACCAAAGAGTCACTGTTCCTGTGACTAACACCACCAACACTTCACATTTAGATACACCATCTTCTGATTATTGGGAATCAGATTCTGAAGAAGGAGCTTCAGGTGTGGACACAAGCATGGAGGAGGAGACTTCCACGGAAGAGGATGAATCTGAATCTGATTCAGATGTATCCCTTGTGTGCTATGGATTTTGCACCTAAGCCAGAGGTTTTGAAGAACCCAGACAAATCACCATTGTCACTTGAGGAGGTAGAGAGAAGGTTAGCTACCCTCAAGTATGGCCCAAATGTTACCAAGGAGGAGAAGGTGAGATTTGAGGAGATTTTCCGCAAGTTCATCCATGTGTTTGCTTTTAGTTACAAGGATTTGAAGGAAGTCACCTTGGAGGAGCACAAGATAGAGGTGGAGTCACATGCAAGACCAATCCGCCAAAAGCAACGTCGCATTAGCCCACCAATATCTTTGGTTGTGAAGGAGGAGATTGATAAGCTCAAGGAGGCTAGATTTATCTTTGAGGTGGAGAATTCAGAATGGGTGTCTCCAATTGTCATTGTGAACAAAAAGAATGGTAAGCTTCGGGTATGTGTGGATTACAAGAAGCTCAATGCTATTACCAAGAAGGACTACTACCCATTGCCGTTCATTGATGAGATCTTGGAGGAGGTTGCATGTCATGAGAGGTACAGTTTTGAAGATGGTTATAGTGGATACAACCAAATCAAGATTGCACCAGAGCATCAACAACTCACCACATTCACCACACCTTGGGGAACTTACGCTTTCAAGGTCATGCCTTTTGGGCTTTGCAATGCTCCAGCCACATTCCAACGGTTCATGAACAAGGTATTTGAACCTTTCATTGGGAAATTTGTGAGAGACTTCATTGATGAATTTTGTGTCTATGGGAGCAAGGAGGAGCACTTTGAGCACCTAATCAAAGTCTTGCAATGTGACAACCCGGCAAATATCACTTTTGTAGTAATCGGGTAAGTAAAGTTTGTTCCCGCAGAGATACAAGTCAGAAATGTCCAAATACAAAGTCAAACAGTAACAATGTAGTTCTTCTTGAGTTCTTCTTTAATCTCTCATGTAGAAACAACACCCAAAAGAGAGTAACAAGCACTGATTCGCAATCTTGTCACAAATTAACACTCCTTAATCACAACTCCATCAAATCTTTCCAAACAATCTTGATTGTGATGATTCAGGCTCTCCCAAAAATGACACTTCACTGCAAAACAACTTCACCTTAGAATTGTGTTCCACCCTTCCATTGAAGGCACAACTTCCTCAATCAAAATTGCTTCACATCAACTTTGCACTACACTCACAAATGCAAAATACTACCAACACTACAATTCCTCTCAGATATGTCAAGGCATTGCTTCAATTGCACTTCACTCAGGATCAAACACACAGAATAAAGATCAAGGTTGTGGAATCCAACATCCAACAAACACTTTGACTTGCACTTTGAATTTCTCCAAACACTCACAAACATAGACACAAAGTTGATACTCGGAATCAAGCTCAAGCGACGAGCACTGCTTCACAACACTTTGCTTTATCTATTCTCAAAAATCATGAGCACTGAACAACAATTTCCTACGAATGCCACTCTTAAATAGTGAACAAATTGACAGTTCTAACAACTATACCGTTCTACAAACAACTGTTGTAACCTGCAAATCCAAAATGACAATGCACCTCTTCATATTTGCCTCTTCAAATCTCAAATCGGTTACTAATCCGATCCGATGTCTACTTCTTCCTTGGTTTTCAAACCCGAACCCGAAGTAATCTTACTTCCTATCACTTTTTCCTCAGGTTTCACAACTCCTACATCTTCTACCAAATCCAGCAATTCTCTTTCTTGATCTGAAATTTCACTAGTGGGTAATCTATCTAACTTCTTATCTTCTGACCCACTCTTCTCTAATGTCTCCATCGATAATTCTGAAGACATTTGCACTCCTATGTTATCTACTTTGGGTTTTGCTCTAACATCCCTCCGAAGCTTTTCTATCTCTATTTTTACTAAGTCTAATCTAATCGAGATGTTATCTTCTACCTCTAAGATCTTTCTATCTACATGAGTTCTCAATTTAATCAACAAGGCGTTCCTCTCTGTGTCTTTTGCTTGTCTTCGCCTCGTCTACTGCACCAGCAACTTCAACTCGTGCAGTTGTGCTTCTTCAATTCAAACGCTGGCTTCTATACTTAACATCACGTTCACCCTGAGGACTATCTCCTTCAATGGCTCCAATCTTGTCTTCCTTTCTTGTTCCCAATCTGCAAGCCATTCCTCTCGGTACATCTCCAACTCTACCTCGAA
Organism: Lunularia cruciata; assembly: GCA_948567375.1. Taxonomy (NCBI): domain Eukaryota; kingdom Viridiplantae; phylum Streptophyta; class Marchantiopsida; order Lunulariales; family Lunulariaceae; genus Lunularia; species Lunularia cruciata. The sequence goes on from OX419760.1 coordinate 17,802,323, forward strand.
CTCAGCTTTCACCGTCTCCTTCTCCTTCTCCTTCTGCACAACCTTCTCTTCCTGATTACAAAGTAACTCTCGTAATCTTTCTTCTTCTCTATATCGTGCAGCCAACTCTCTTTGCCAGAGTTGCTTCTTCTCCTCCATACTCTCCATCACTCTATTGAACTCTTGATCCTTTGCTGCTACCCTCGCCATAGCATGGATAAGTTCTACTCTTGAATCAGCAAACTACTGCTTCAAGATTTCGTGTTCAGCTACCTGTCTCTCTCTTGCTATGTCACTCTTCCTCGCAAGATCCTCTCGATAGCTCACTTCCCTCTTTAGGTCTTCAATTACCTGACTTCTCTCTACTGCCTCCGCTCGCAGTACTTCTCTCTCCTCCTCACCTCGGGTTAAACTCTTCTTCAACTCCAAGTTCTCTTCTTTTAACCTCAATAGGACCTGCAAAACAGTCTTCACCTCTGGACAAGTCGACTGCATCTCCTTCTTCTTGTGTTCTAACTTCATCAACAATGGACACACAATTTCATGCAGGTACTCCAATCCATTTCTCGCACCTATGTCTTCATGCAGAGAAATCTCCTTCCTTACCTCTTCTTCACCTGATACTTGCCTTCTTCTCTGGGGTCTTCGTATCAGGATGGACGCCTCGCTTCCCAAGCACAAGTCTCCAATCCGACTCTGTCCAGCAAGCCGGATTTCTTCTCTTCCCTTCTTCCTTGGGTCCATCGAGACACTTACTCTTGATGATTTTTATCATGAATCCTAGAAAACTCATGTTCCAGTTCCATACCAAAAATGTGATCCGAAGTCGGCTCAAGACTTTGATCCGCGCTATCATATCTAATCTCCAAATTGCATGATTTCTCACTACAAATTTGGAGTTCTTCTTCCCTCCTCCCATCTCTTCTACTTTCTCACTTTCTCTTGATTTCACTCTCGCGACTTCTCCTTTGCACACTAACACGAGGCCAACTCTATTTCCCTTTCCCCGATCACCTGCAAGATGACTCCTCAACGGCGAAGGAAAATACTTGACATTTCATCGTTGCAATTTCAATTTTTATAGAGTTGCGCTTCTTCGTCTTCCGTCACTTTGAGTTCCTATCAAGAAATCACACCTCCAACATGCATCTGTCACTATCAATCAACCTTTGCGCGTATGAGCCGCAAGGTTTCAAATGGCCCCTTCTTGAATTTCTCACTCGATGAAAGGTTGTTAGACTGTCTTTGCCTCGGGTTGAGCTCCTCCCGATCCAAAGACAATTTACTTTGGGTTGTATGTTGACAGGGCATTTCTGAATACTTCACCTTATGACCCAAAGTCACTTTACTTCGGGTTTCATCCCGACGACTCTTTTCTTCGCCTTCTTTGCTATACATGCACAATCAAACTTCTCTATACACTTCTTCTCCTTTATTCTGAAAAAAAACAAAAAATGTGGGCACAACATACCCCCTCCCTCAAATGTGAGCGTCCCCGCGAACATAGACCTTGGGTGTCTTAGAAACTTCCGAGTCTATGGTCCAATATCGCCGAACTCTCCACCTGTTTACTTGAGTGGCAAAAGGATTACCTTCCAAGTGGACGAGCTGCATGGATCCATTTTTGTAAAGATGAAGAACTCGATAGGGACTCATCCATCTCAAATGCAACTTGCTTGGAAAAAATATTTGGCGATTGTCATATAACAAAACCAAATCCCCTTCTCGTATAGTCACAAGCTTGATTCTCTTATCGTGGCTGACTTTCCTCTATGCTTGTACTTCTTTCGTGGTTTCCATTGCATCGTCTCTTTTCTCTTCTAACCACATCAGTTGATGAATCTGAAGATCCTAACTTTCTTCTTCCGACATTCGTTCTTTGCACAGAATTCGATATGTCGGAACTTCAAATTCAACTGGCAGTATGGGATGCAAGCCATATGTCAAGAAGTATGGAGTTTGTTTGGTTGTAATCTTCTCTGTCATTTGATATGCTCACAATGCGGTTGGTAATTTTGTATCCCAGTCATGGGCATAATTGACAGTCACCTTATTCAAAATTTTACAAAGTAACCCATTCGCTTTTTCCGTTAAGCCATTTGCTTTTGGGTTGTAAGGAGTCGTCTTCTGATGTTTAATCTGAAAGTACTTGGTTAACGCCTCCATTACCGAGTTCAAAAAATGTGTGCCTCGGTCATTGACCAATTCCAGCGGACACCCATATCAGGAGATGATGTTTTGAAAGAAAAATTCTGCCACAGTTTCCGCATCATCTCTGCAAGTTGCTTCAGCTTCGACCATCTTGGTAGCATAGTCAGTGCAAACCAAAATGTATCGCTTTCTTGTGACTCGGGTCACTGGTTGAATGGGACCCACAAAATCAATCCCCAATTTCTCAAATGGAGCCAAGGGCAAAATTGGTCTCAATGGCCATTGAGAAGTAGCCATCGGCTTTCATGTTCTCTGACAAGCATGACAGCTTTGGATATGAGCATGTACATCTTTGTACATTGTAGGCCACCAATACCTTGCCGAAAGAATTTTCTTTACAGTATTCTTTAGAGCATAGTGTCCTCCCGATGCTTTGGAGTGTAAAGATTCAATTACTCCTCCTACTTCGTATGACTCCAAGCATCAACGAAGTACTTCGCCTTTATGCATCTTAAATAAAATGTTGTGTTTAAGCTGGTATGGCCCCATTTTCCTAAGAAAGACTGCTCACTGTTTCGGGTCCATCCCCTCAGGACAATGGAGAGTATTCAGATAATTATATTCAGCTGCATACCTCGTACTTCGCATTGCTGATAAGTGATACAACTCTTCGTCAGGGAACCGATCATCAATTTCCCACTCCTGGTCTTGAGTCTCTAACCTGGACAGGAAGTCCGCATTTGAATGCGAAGCTCCCTTCCTTACTTGAACAGTATACGTGAAATCTTGTAATAACAAGATCCATCTTGCAATTCGATAAATCTGCCTTCTTGAGCAAATGTTGCAATGCATAATGGTCAACATAGAAGACAAACTCATACCCCAACAAATAATGACAAAATTTCTTGCAGGCATACACCATTCCAAGTGCTTCTCTTTCAGTCGTTGAATAGTTCTTTTTAGCAACTGAAAGTTGTCGGCTGGCATAATACACCGGGTAGTCCTTCTTCCTCTCGTCCTTCTGACTTAAGATGACTCCAATGGCCATGGACGAAGTGTCCACATATACATGAAAAAGGACGTCCTAATTTGGGGCCCTCATGACTGGTGCTTCAACCAGTTTCTTCTTCAACACCTGGAAAGCTTCTTCTTGATTTGCTTCCCACAGATAGTCTTTGGATTTCTTCAGAAGCTTTGTAAGTGGTGCAGCAAGCATTGCATAGTTTGACACAAAGCATTTGTAATATCTGACATGTCCCAAGAAGGCTCTCAGCTCCCGAATGTTCTTCAGGGATTCCAAAGCTGCAATGATCTTGACCTTCTCGACATCAACTTCAATACCTCGGCTTGACACCCGATGCCCCAGAAGAATTCCCTCCTTCATTGCAAAGAAACATTTCTCCGGGTGTAATGACAAGCCGGCAAAACGACACCTTTCAAACGTTTGGCAAAGGTAATCTAAATGTACATCTCTTTGCCCAAACACACAAAAGTCATCAATAAAAACTTCCACAAATTTGCGCAGGAAATCTTTGAAGATTGAATTCATCATCCGGTGGAAAGTAGCGGGAGCATTACACAACCCAAAGGGCATTTGATTGTAAGCAAAAGTGCCCCAATCGGTCGTGAATGTAGTTTTATCCTTGTGTTCCTCTCAAATGGATACTTGATTGTACCCTGAAAATCCATTGAGAAAACTATAACAAGGATGCCCAACTACCTGGTCTAAAATTGTATCGGTAAAAGGCAAGGGATGATGATCTTTCCTCTTAACTGCGTTCAACTTTCGGAAGTCTTGGCACACTTGGATCTTCCCTGTTTTCTTCTTCGGGACAATGACAATGGAGGAAACCCATTCACTGCTTAAGACAGGGAAGATGATTCCGGCCCCTAAGTACTTGTCGATTTCATCTTTCACCAAAAGCGAGTACTTCGGGTTCAGGCAATAGTGTCGCTGCCGAACCAGAATTGCACCTTCAACCAAGTCAATCCGGTGTTCTCCAAATTCTCGTGGAATACCCGGCATTTGATCAATCGACCAGGAGAATACATCCTGGAATTCTATAAACAGGGCAGTGTATCTTGCCAACTCCTCCAAAATGACTATCTTCGAGATTTTTAAAATTTTTCCTTTAGTTAATAAGACATCTTGACAGACATCGGGGTTGATGACTCCTTCAACGTGGCTTACTCGGCTTAACCCGAGGCGAGTTGCCATCAAACCCCCTTCCTCCAAGTCAGGTTCACCCAAGGCGAGGTCATTTGGATCTTCGTCTTCAACATCCACCTCGTAGCATTCCAAGTAATTAACTTGGACTTTGTCTTCAGATCTGTCTGAGGAAAAAGACGATGAGTCTTTGGATTTGTCCTCCTCTTTTGACGAACTTGTTTCCCCAAGATGGGGAACCTTTGTCCAACTCACAGTCACCAGCTTCTGATCTTCGGACAAAATGTCCTTGAATCTTAACTTCTGCTGATGCCAATCCACCACGACTTGGGCACTGTACAACCAGGGTCTGCCGATCAACAAAGGGTAACCAGTTTTTGTCACTGGTCGCAACACAAAGTAATTCAACTTGAAGGGCACCCCTCCAATGATCATAGTAATGTTCGATAGCATGCCCAATGGCCGTCTCCTGGTTTGGTCTGCAAATTTCAACACTCGGGGTGTTGGTTCAAACATGTGATACCCAAGTCGATTCGCAGTATCCTCAGTCATGACATTCACACCGGACCCAGAATCAATGGGTATCGATGTGATCATGCACCCGGCAATCTCCGTGTCTACCTCGGGAGATCCCAAATCTTCTTGTTCAATACAATAAATAGCAGGCAAGTCCTTCTTTGACATCGATCTCACCTTCTTGAGGGCTGAATTCAGCTGTCTCTTGTACAGCTTGTTATCTTCCCACAATTGCTTGAATGTAACGTTGGCATTTGTGGTGGCCAGATCTGCTACAATATCATATTGGGGAACTCCTCCCAATTTGACCGTCTTTGCTTTTGGCTTTGGGTCTGAAGTCTCTCCATGTTCCCTTTTGACTTTGGGACGCTTCAAAATGGTGATGGGCTTGCTGATGGCCTTAACCCGAGGTTCCTCGGGTTGGCCCACCTCGGCTTGGATCAGACCCTTTACTTCGGATCGGATGTCCACCGGAAAAATTGGAGACTTTGTCTTTGCCTCCTCTTCCAAACTCAGTTCCCGAGTTCTGAGTAGTGCCTCCTTTAGTTCTTTCTGCAAGGCTTTAGCTTTGGCTTTTGCAAGGATCTTTTCCTCCTTAGCAGAAAGAATTGCTTTTGGGCGCAGTCTCTTTGCCTTTCTCGAAGACGACAAGGTCGTACTCAATTCTTCAGGATCACGCTTCTTCTTGCTGGAGCGTGTCTCAACCTTCAAAATTTCAAGGTCCGGCCATTCTCCTTATGAGGCCGGACTCCCTTCTTGAGGTCATTCTTCCTCAAGGGTGATGCAATTTACATTTGTATCCACCTTTGGCTGAAGGGCTGCACGCTCAGCGGGGGTCTGTACATACTTTACAGGCGGCTTCGGGTTTGGTGGGTGAGGGCATTGGTTGCCCGTATGCCCCAATCCCTTACAATTTCTGCACAGGAGAATGTACACAATTTGCCTTCTTGGCTTGGGACAGGTTGGAGACCAATGTCCCATCAAGCCACAATTATAACAGGCTCCGGGCGCAACACACTGAGGCCGATTTTGGTTGCTCATTGGTGGTCTTCTTGGAGGAGCATTGGGGTTATACTCCCTGGGTCCAAACCTTGGTTCTTGATACGATGTGCTCGCTTGAGGCTATACTTCATGAGTTTGGTACACCGCCTCTTCGTCCTCGTCTTGGTTCCATCCCAAAACCCAATCAATTGGCTGCACCGGGAATGCATTACGAGTATTGCATTCTGTGTTGGTGTGGCCGGATTCGCCACATGCGGTGCACCACACGCTAGATCGTCCAAATGTTGGGGCCTTTCTTTGGTCCTTAGCCCCAATCATCTGGATCTTAAAATCCAAAAACTCCTTGATGAGTGCATCCAGCTTCGTATCCGCCTTATGTACACTCTTGGCTGGAGGAGTCACTGGTTTCTTGCCTCCACATCTTCTGACTCGTCTTGGCTTTGATTCTTCTTCGGATTCCAAAGAAGAGCTTGAAGACATAGAGGATTCGTCCAAAGAAGGGGAGGTGTTGCGCAAAGCTCTCCTTCTAGGCTTCTTGCCTTTCTTCTCCTGATTTCTCTGGTTACCGGTAGAATGAGAGTGAGCCGCTTCATAACGAGCGACATGTTTGAGTACTTTGTCCAGGGAAGTTACATTCCTCTCCCTGGCAAAGATTTGTATCTCTGGTGAAAGGCCCCCGAGGAACCAGGTAACGGCTTGGGCATCGGAGTAACCCACCACCCCCGATTGCTTGGGAACTTGGTTCAGTAATGCCATGAACCGCTCAGAGTAGTCTCTCAACTTCTCCTTCTTAGCTCGGTCCAAATCGTTGAGTGCCGCAAAGACACTCGTGTCGTAATCAACCTCCCGGAATTGTTCCAAGAAGTTGTTTCTCAAGTCTGCCCAGTCCGTTGGTACGAACCCCTTCTAGGTCACATGGGTGTACCAGCTCTGAGCTTTCTTGCGGAGCAAACTTGGGAAAATTCTCAGTTGATCCGCCGAGTCATGCTCCTTGTTAGCAAAGGAGATGACTTCAAATTCTTTGATGAATTCATTGGGGTCTTTGTCTTGCTTTGTCCCCTTGTACTTCTGATAGGCGTGTCGGGTGACAAGCAGTGAAGTCATTGTTTGATGCACTTGGATCGGCTGAGGTAATGTGGAACTTGACGGAATTGAAGGATTGGCTGGAATTGACGCCATGTTGTCAGCCCAAGGATTCCAATTCATCAAATTCAAGGTAGGGTCTTCTTCAACAATTTCTGCTATGAGGGTGTCGACTTCAACCCGAGTGGAAGATTCAAGATCAACCCCTTTGATGGGTTCTTCAAAATTCCTTTGGGACAACCAAGGAACGTTCGTAGAAGATGTTGACACTCATCTTCAGTAAGTGTCCGTGTTGTCTTTTCTCCAACAAAGTTCTTCAAGGAAACAACTTCCTTTACAGCTCTAGGGGAAGTTGGTGTACTAGACCGCAATGCATATGTTTGCCCACTCGATTCTTTCTTCTTCTTGGAAGAAGAGGGAGATGCGAAGTAGCCTTGCCAACCGCCTTCGCGTTTCTTATGGTCAAGTTCTTGCAGGGCTTCTTGCACTTCTTTGAAAATCCAACGCCTCTCATTCATTTTCGTCGTCAGTGGATGGAACGTTCAGACGTTTGTCTTCTTCACGCTGAAGTGCTTGTCTTTGAGCTCTCTCTTCCCGTTGTTCTCTCGATGCAGACATTCATATTGTGTTGATACCTAGTTTCCAACTTAGCTTCGTATTATTCCACTTCCAAGATTTGTATCCCCAGCAGCGGTGCCAAAAATCATGTGACAACCCGGCAAAATATCACTTTTGCAGTAATCGGGTAAGTAAAGTTCATTCCCGCAGAGATATGAGTCAAAAATGTCCAAATACAAAGTCAAACAGTAACAATGTAGTTCTTCTTGAGTTCTTCTTTAATCTCTCAGGTAGAAACAACACCCAAAAGAGAGTAACAAGCACTGATTTGCAATCTTGTCACAAATTAACACTCCTTAATCACAACTCCATCAAATCTTTCCAAACAATCTTGATTGTGATGATTCAGGCTCTCCCAAAAATGGCACTTCACTGCAAAATGACTTCGCCTCAGAATTGTGTTCCACCTCCCCACTAAAGGCACAACTTCCTCAATCGAAATTGCTGCACATCAACTTTGCACTACACTCACAAATGCAGAATACTACCAACACTACAATTCCTCTCAAATTTGTCAAGGCATTACTTTGATTGCACTTCACTCAGGATCAAACACACAGAATAAGATCAAGGTTGTGGAATCCAACATCCAACAAACACTTTGACTTGCACTTTGAATTTCTCCAAACACTCACAAACATAGACACAAAGTTGATACTTGGAATCAAGCTCAAGCAATGAGAACTGCTTCACGGCACTTTGCTTTATCTATTCTCAGAAATCATGAGCACTGAACAACAATTTCTTGCAAATGCGACTCTTAAATAGTGAACAAATCGCCAATTCTAACAACTATACCGTTCTACAACAACAGTTGTAACCTGTAGATCCGAAATGACAATGCACCTCTTCATATCTGCCTCTTCAAATCTCAAATCGGTTACTTATCCGATCCAATGTCTACTTCTTCCTTGGCTTTCAAACCCAAACCCGAAGTAATCTTACTTCCTATGACTTTTTCCTCAAGTTTCGCAACTCCTACATCTTCTACCAAATCCAGCAATTCTCTTTCTTGATCTGAAATTTCACTAGTGGGTAATCTATCTAATTTCTTATCTTCTGACCCACTCTTCTCTAATGTCTCCATCGGTAATTCTGAAGACATTTGCACTCCTATGTTATCTACTTTGGGTTTTGCTCTAACATCCCTCTGAAGCTTTTCTATCTCTTTTTTTACTAAGTCTAATCTAATCGAGATGTTATCTTCTACCTCTAAGATCTTTCTATCTACACAAGTTCTCAATTTAATCAACAAGGCGTTCATCTCTGTGTCTTTTGCTTGTCTTCGCCTCGTCTCCTGCACCAGCAACTTCAACTCGTGCAGTCGTGCTTCTTCAATTTGAACGCTGGCTTCTCTACTTAACATCGCGTTCACCCTGAGGACTATCTCCTTCAATGGCTCCAATCTTGTCTTCCTTTCTTGTTCCCAATCTGCAAGCCATTCCTCTCGGTACATCTCCAACTCTGCCTCAAACTCGGCTTTCACCGTCTCCTTCTCCTTCTCCTTCTACACAACCTTCTCTTCTTGATTACGAAGTAACTCTCGTAATCTTTCTTCTTCTCTATACTGCGCAGCCAACTCTCTTTGCCTTAGTTGCTTCTTCTCCTCCATACTCTCCATCACTCTATTGAACTCTTGATCCTTTACTGCTACCCTCCCCATAGCATGGATAAGTTCTACTCTTGAATCAGCAAACTGCTGCTTCAAGATTCCGTGTTCAGCTACTTGTCTCTCTCTTGCTATGTCACTCTTCCTCGCAAGATCCTCTCAATAGCTCACTTCCCTCTTCAGGTCTTCAATTACCTGACTTCTCTCTACTGCCTCTGCTCGTAGTACTTCTCTCTCCTCCTCACCTCGGGTTAGACTCTTCTTCAACTCCGAGTTCTCTTCTTCTAATCTCGATAGGACCTGCAAAACAGTCTTCACCTTTGGACAAGTCGACTGCATCTCCTTCTTCTTGTGTTCTAACTTCATCAACAATGGACACACAATTTCCTACAGGTACTCCACTCCATTCCTCGCACCTATGTCTTCCTGCATAGAAATCTCCTTCCTTACCTCTTCTTCACCCAATACTTGCCTTCTTCTCTGGAGGCTTCGTATCGGGATGGATGCCTCGCTTCCCGAGTACAAGTCTCCAATCTGACTCTGTCCAGCAAGCAGGATTTCCTCTCTTCCTTTCTTCCTCGGGTCCATCAAGACACTTACTCTTGATGATTTTTGTCATGAATCCTGGAAAACTCATGTTCCAGTTCCATTCCAAAAATGTGATCCAAAGTCGGCTCAAGACTTTGATCCGTGCTATCACATCTAATCTCCAAATCGCATGATTTCTCAATGCAAATTTGGAGTTCTTCTTCCCTCCTCCCATCTCTTCTACTTTCTCACTTTCTCTCAATTTCACTCTCGCAACTTCTCCTTTGCGCACTAACACGAGGCCAACTCTATTTCCCTTTCCCCGATCACTTGCAAGACAACTCCTCAATGGCAAAGGAAAATTACTCGACATTTTGTTGTTGCAGTTTTGATTTTTATAGAGTTGCGCTTCTTTGTCTTCCGTCACTTCGAGTTCCTATCAAGAAATCACACATCCAACATACACCTATCACTATCAATCAACCTTTGTGCGTATCAGCTGCAAGGTTTCAAACAGCTCCTTCTTGAATTTCTCACCCCGACAAAAGGTTGTTAGACTGTCTTTGCCTCGGGTTGAGCTCCCCCCGATCTGAAGACAATTTACTTTGGGTTGTATGCTGATAGGGCATTTCTGAATACTTCACCTTATGACCCAAAGTCACTTTACTTCGGGTTTCATCCCGATGACTCTTTTCTTCACCTTCTTTGCTATACAATTGCAACCGACTTCTCTATACACTTCTTCGCCTTTATTCTTAAAAAAACAAAAAATGTGGGCACCACATGCAATGCTTGGATGAGGCAAATGCATCACTCAACCCAGAGAAGTGCATTTTTGGATGTGAAGAAGGTCTACTTTTGGGGCACATCATCTCCAAGGATGGAATAGCAGTTGATCCTGAGAAGGTGAGGAAAATCTCATACCTTCCATTCCCTTCAAGCTTGACAAAGTTATGCCAATTCTTGGGGATGGTTGGGTACTATAGGAGGTTCATCTTCTCATTTTCCAACAAGGCTTATGCATTGACCATCTACATGAAGAAGGGTGTAGATTACATGGTGATTTTGGAAGACAAGGAGGCTCTCAAAGCTTTTGAGGAGCTCAAGCAATCCCTTGTTGTAGCTCCAATTCTTGCTAAACCTGATTGGAGTAAGCCTTTCATCCTCTACATTGATGCTTCTAATGTAGCTATAGGATGCACTCTTAGTCAATTAGACCAAGATGGGCATGATCATCCAATAGCTTATGCTAGTAGGCAGATGGTTTCAGCAGAGAAGAACTACTCTGTCACGGAGAGAGAAGGGTTGGCAATGATCTTTGGTCTCAAGAAGTTTAGACACTACTTGATTGGAGGGAAAGCCACCATTGTCACGGATCACAAGGCTTTGAAGTACATCTTCAACAAGCCTAATGTTGAAGGGAGACTAGCAAGGTGGATGATACTCTTGTCTGAGTATGACTACACCATTGAGGATAGGCCAGGAAAGAAACATGCAAATGCTGATTTGTTATCTAGAGCCTATGATCATGATGGAGATGAGCCAGTGGATGATTCCTTCCCGGATCAGGAGCTCATGACAATCGCAGTCACTCAAGAGGTTCCAATGGAGTACAAGGAGATTGTGGATTTTGTGACAAGAGGTAGCTATCCAGAAGGGATGCATGCTAGGGAAAGGAAGGCCCTTGCAGCAAGATCTAGACCTTAGACAATGGTAGAAGATATTCTTTTTCACCAAGGAGCAGATGGTCTACTTCGAAGAGCAGTGGGTAAGGAAGAGTCTATCCTACTTATAAAGGAGTTTCATGAAGGTTTAGTATGTGGAGGACACTTTGCAGGAAAGGTGGCTGCTTTCAAGATTCTAGATGCATGTTACCATTGGAGAGGGATTTTCAAGCATTGTCTTGATTATTGCAAAACTTGTCATGTTTGTCAAGCTTTTGCTAGAAAGTCTACATCCACTCCACCACTTAGATCAATTCCATTACTAGGACCTTTTGAGAAGTGGGGAATTGATTTCGTAGGTCATCTCAATAGAACCCCAAGGAACAATCGGTACATTGTGGTAGTTACTGATTACCTTACCAAGTGGGTTGAGGCTAGACCATTGAGGGAAAAGAATGAAGATGAAGTGGGTAGATTTCATTATGAACGCATTATCACTAGGTTTGGATGCCCTTTAGAGTTGGTTTCTGATAGAGGAGGAGAGTTTTCAAGAAGCATTACTACAGCCATGCTACAATATTTCTCTATCACACATAGAGTAACTACATCCTATAAGCCAAATTCCAATGGCTTGGCAGAGAGAACCAATCAGACCTTGTGCATGATGTTGGCCAAAGATGCAGAAATGGAAGGGGCTGAACATCATTGGGACAAGAGGATTCATGCAGTTTCGTAGGAGTATAGGACAACTATGAAAACTTCCACTGGATATTCTCCATTTCAATTGGTGTATGGTATTGAGTCTACCTTACCTATTCACTTTGATCTTCCTACCTTCCAAAGCATTCATAGGAGATTGAAGAAAGCACAAGGAGGTGATGCAGAGAAGTCAAGGAAGGATCAACTCATGGAGTTGGAAGAGGCAAGAGCAGTTGCTATGGTTTGAGTGGAGCAAGCCCAAAGGAAACAAAAGGAGAGCTATGACAAGAGGCAAGGCAAGAAGAAGGTGGAGACGTTCAAAGAAGGTGATTGGGTAATGTTGTTTGATTCCATTTGATTCAAGAGAGTGCAAAAGAAGTTTTTGCCTAAGTACTTTGGACCTTTCATAGTGGAGAAGGTGTGGGGCAATTACACCTATGATCTCAAGGAGTTGGGAGGAAGACTTTTTGAGAGGATTAACCATGATAAGTTGAAGATGTACCATAGAAGGTAGAGAGACCTTCACTTTGAGGACAAAGTGAAAACTTAGTCCGGGGGTAATTGTAACACTCATTTGTGCATGTGTATGGTATTGTGATATTTAGCTTGGTATTACAAGTACTTAAGAGATATTATTTATATAGAGATAAAGGATGGTTCTATATTAGTCATGGTTAGCTAAAGTTAGTCATATCTAAGATAGAGGGGACCTTGCTTTAGAGGAAGTAGAAAAGATGAGCACCACTATTTTGGATTTTAGTGTGTTGACTTGGTATTATTCCTAGGTGTTTGGCTTTGAGGAAAGAGTTGAGAACTCTTGGGCCCGCAAGCCTTTTTGTTTTGGATTCTTCTTTAGTCTAAGGATAGCCCATGTGAAGGAATCCTTGACTTAGTGGTTGGGTCAAGATAAGACCACATGCTTAGGGGAATATGCCCATGTGAATGGATATTCCTTTCTACTTTTGACTTTACTTGACTTTTAGTCTAGTAACTTGAGTTACTACGGTAATTAGTAACTTTGGTATGTAACTATTTCACAAGTATATAAACAAGGGGTGAGGAGGTACTCATCATCCTTTCATTTGCAACTATCTCTCTCTCATTGAGTTCTCTAGTGAGCAATGTCTTGAGTCTTGGAGTGTTTGCCTTGGAGGAGTATGATGGAGTTAGGGTTCCTTGCCTTCTTAGTCCATGGTGCGCTAGCATAATGGCCATAAGAGGTTCATCTTGAGTGAAAGACAAACCGGCTCACAGAACATCCTTTGCAAAACGAGCTCTCTTCTTCTCTTGTGCCAAAAGCTCCAAATTAAGACCCTTGGAGTTTGAGCACTCTCCCTTCTCATACTTGCTCTCAACCACATCTATGGATGCTATCCCCTTACCTTTGTTGGGATTAGGAGCCACTTGAGTTTCACTACTTCACTCTTCTCCTCTATTGGCTCCCTCATAACCCCTTCCTCCATGGTAAGTGGAATTTAGGCAATTCCTTTGGATATGGCCTCTTCCTCCACAACCAAAACAATTTCTATCATTGAAATTGTTGGCTGGTTGGCCTCCTTTATATGGATAGTTTCCATAACTCCTAGGCCCTCTCCCTACATTCTGATCCACCTCTCTCTTCTCCCATAGTTGCACCACATTGATCTTGAGATCCGCAAGTTGTTCTGTGATGGTTTGGAGTGGATCTTTTGGTGGAAGTGCAAGAACTGGAACTACTACTTGTGGTGCAACTCTTGTCACCAAAGTATCATAAGTTCTACTGTACTTGTAGCCTTGAGGAGGATGCACAATCTCCTTCACCACCAAATCACTCTCATCCCCTTCCAAACTCTCCTCCATACGAATTGCAATCTTGATAACTTCAACCTTGGAAGAAGGTTTTTCATATCTCACCTTGCTTCTAATTTGTGGTCTCAACCCTCCCACAAAATTCTTGGTGAGCATGGCTCCTATGCCAATCATTGTAGTGTCCACATCATCTCCACCCTTCCTCAACACTATGCGAAATCTGGACTCTAACTTTTCCACATAGACTCTCACTTTCTCTCTATCTCCTTGTTTGAGAAAGGTAACCTCACTCATCAATCTCTCATAACTCCCATCAGGAAGAAAATTCTCAATGAGTGCTGAAGTCAAAGTCTCCCAAGACTCTTCTTCCCCATCTCTCCTATCTCTCTTTTGGTATTCTGACTCATACCATGTAAATGCTATATCCTCAAAGAAATCTGGTAATAATGAGGCCCACTCATTCTTCCTCCTCTCATTGTTTCCTATGCAAGCTCTCTTGAAGTCTCTCACAAAGGCCTCCACATCTTCTCCATCCTTGCCAAAGAAAACCGGAAGTTTCCCATCTTAACCCCTCACTATCTTTCTTTTCTCTCAATTTTTTTTCTCTTTTCTTTTCTCTCACTCTATTACTAATAGAGTATATACATGACTAATACCATCTGAGAATAATCCACTCTAGGGAACACAAAAGGTTCAGGTTGCTCCAAGATTTCTATAGCAACATCAAATCCTAGAGTGCATATTAATCTAACTCTCATGGATAGTTTATCCATAAGTTGAAAGATTATCTCCATCACTAATCTTGAGAACTAGCTGATGAAGGTGGTAGTATTTCTGTAGTTGTACTAAGACTCTCTCCAAGATCCTTCACCAAAGTCTCCAAAAGTGCTTTTACTCCACTACACTCATGTCCTTTTGGAAGTCTTTCCACTCCACAAACCTCACACAACTCCTTGGTCTTAGATCTTCTCCCTCCCAATCTTGGTGAAGAAGGTCCAACATGCAAACCCAAGTCAAGTAAGTCTCTCCTTTCCCTCAATCTCTTGCTCTCAAAGGTCAATGGACATGAACTTGCCTTATGTCTCTTCTCTCTACATAGAAAGCACTTAGACTCACTCTTTCCTCCAAGTGGTGTAGGTTTTTGGATCCTCTCAACACTCTCTTCAAATTCTATTGTAAACTCTCTTTTCCTCAAATACACCCATACAATCACCTCAAACCCTTGAGGAACCTTGCATAATCTCAATTTCCACTCTTGATGACCCTCCATGTTCCCAAGATGAATCTAAACACTCAAACATGCTTTTTGTTGATCTCAAACTCCTCATGCATGAGATCTCCACTCTGCAGAATTGACCATTCCTCACAATGTCACTAAAATCTCCCAACAAGTATGTCACAGTCCTCTGAAAATTTTCACACTTGATCACAACTCTAGGGCGTCTCTCCCTTCAAAATTTCAGATCTCTTCATTGAGCCATTTGGCCTAGACACCTTTCTATTCAGCATCCATATTTCAGATTTGGTCTGAAAACCACCCCTTTCAGATTTGGTCTGAAAACCACCCCTCATGTGTACAAGATGTACAAAATCACCTCAAAGACATCATAATGAACTATAGGGTATACAAATGGATCTTGGTTCTCTAACATAAGTTCAGCCCTCTCTTCTCCTAATGTCCTCACCAAGTGAGCTCTCATAGCCTCCTTCTGCCTAATGTAGAATTGAACGCGAAACATTATCTTGCCTTCTAGAGAGGTCCTGGCAACGAAACCAAAAATGTGAGCTGGCTTGTCTTTCACTCAAGATGAACCTCTTATGGCTATTATGCTAGCGCACCATGGACTAAGAAGGCAAGGAACCCTAACTCCATCATACTCCTCCAAGGCTAACACTCCAAGACTCAAGACATTACTCACTAGAGAACTCAATGAGAGAGAGATAGTTGCAAATGAAAGGATGATGAGTACCTCCTCACCCCTTGTTTATATACTTGTGAAATAGTTACATACCAAAGTTACTCATTACTGTAGCAACTCAAATTACTAGACTAAAAGTCAAGTAAAGTCAAAAAGTAGAAAGGAATATCCATTCACATGGGCATATTCCCCTAAGCATGTGGTCTTATCTTGACCCAACTACTAAGTCAAGGATTCCTTCACATGGGCTATCCTTAGACTAAAGAAGAATCCAAAACAAAAAGGCTTGCGGGCCTTTTTATCCTTTGAGGAAAGAGTTCTCAACTCTTTCCTCAAAGCCAAACACCTAGGCATAATACCAAGTCAACACACTAAAGTCCAAAATAGTGGTGCTCATCTATTCTACTTCCTCTAAAGCAAGGTCCCCTCTATCTTAGCTATGACTAACTTTAGCTAACCATGAATAATATAGAACCATCCTTTATCTCTATATAAATAATATCTCTTAAGTACTTGTAATACCAAGCTAAATATCACAATACCACACACATGCACAAATGGGTGTTACAGGTCAACTTTGTCAAGGCCTTGGCAATGGCACTAAATCCTCTAATATAGCGGCGATAGAAGTTCACCAACCTAAGGAATGCTCGCACTCTGCTCACATCTGTAGGCCAAGAAATATGTGCAATAGCCTCCACCTTGGTCTGTTGAACACCAAGTCCTCTGGGGTAGATAGTGTGACCCAAATACTCAACCTGCTCGTGGAAGAACCTACACTTCCCAAGATGTAATTTGAGTCCATGAGATCTAAACCTCTCAAACACCTCCAACAACTGTCTCTCATGCTCTTCCATAGTAGTGCTATAAACCAAAATGTCATCAATATAACACCGAGCAAAATCCAATCGAGCTAGGATCCTATCCATGACCCTCTAGAACTCAGCAGGAGTGTTCTTCAACCCAAATGGTAAGAACCTCCACTGATATAACACATCCTTGCCGTGAGGATCAATAGCCCAAAATGTTGTCTTGGACTTATCCTCCTCCCTGATCGGCAACTGATGATATCCCGCTTGAAGATCCAAAGTACTGAAGACCTTTGCATGCCCAATTGCATCAAGAATCTCCTCCGATGTATGCATGGTATACCGATCAGCCCTGGTCTATTGGTTGATAGGACGGTAATCTCCACACATCTGCCTATCTATATAGTTGCCATGCATATCCTTCTTGGCTGGCATCACTGTCGCTGATGCATACTCTCCATGTGAAATCTCCACCAAACCAGCCTCAAAAAGGTCACTACTCCGGCTCTGAATCAATGTCCTCTCCATCTCACTATATCGATAAGGATGTCGGAAAACTGTTGTGTTGCTAGTCAGCTCAATCCGTATACTAGGTCCCTTTAGAGCACCCAAATCCTTCATACTGAAGGCAAAACAACTCATGTGACTCCTCAAGAACCTCCAAACCCTCCGTCTTTCCTCTCTAGTAAGCTTGGGTCCAAGATCTGGCTCCCAAGTATCCTCTGTAATTGTAGTAGGAGTGGAAGACGTACTGGCTGACTGCTACACAGGGCCCTTGGGAGCAATAGTGTCATGCTCCCGACCACTAGAGGTCCCAACCTCTGTGTGAAAAACTCCCTCCACTCTGGCTGCAAGCTCCACATGTCCTCTGGCTGCATCTCATGTGGACCAAGGGTGTAATCCAAGTAGCCCACGCTCACCTAGATGGACTCCAAGTAGACCACTCTCCCTAGTAGTTACTGGATGTGTCCCAAGAATACCATGTCCACTCAATCCATCACCCCTAACATGGGCCTAAATTGTCTCGATAGGCATAGGGCTCACAAGTGTCCGAGAGGTGATGCTTGTCAAGCGTATCCTACGCTGTTGTGCCAAGCCAAGGCTCACAATCCAAGTCAAATAGTTTACGTCCATAGCTTGACCTAACACCTAATGCTTGGATGCCTCTAACACCGCTAGAACAATGGTAATGCCGGTGCAAAAACCCATCACCCACTCTCTCTCATCAGCGTTGGGCTCCACCAACTGCTATAACTGTGAGTCCCAAACAAGTCCGAGTCCTCCCTCTTGAAAAGCATGAGAGCCTGGGAAACTCATGAGTGTGGGAAATGCAGCTCTAGGCTGTCGAACTAGGTTCACCACTGCCAAAGGTGACCTATCAGCCACTACCACTATTTGAGACTGACGCCTAACATCCAAGATATCAACAACAAGAATGTGGTCCAGTCGCTGAATCTCATCATAAGCACAATGTAAAACCTCTATGGGTAAGAGGTTTGTCCACCAAAGACAAAGATGATGAGCCCGTGATCCCACTCTGGCTGCATCTAACAATACCACAGGTCCCATCCAAGAATGGACCTGATGTGTACTCACCACCACTCTAGTGTGAGAATCACCCATCAAAGAAATGTTCTCCAAAAGGTAAGCTGGAGAATAGACTGATGAACCTAGAGATATTGTAGTATCCATAACATCTCCCAAAACACACCTAAACAAGGATCCTAAAGACCCAATCCTCTACCAGCACGTGTATGTCCCTGACATGGCCATCCAAAAATCACCAAGTGAATAGGCCCATCTCTCTCTAGGTCATGCGCCCCTAGTAAGGAAATGTCTCCTGGTAGGGCCTTTTGGTAACCTCTGACTGCTGACATTGGTAATAACTCCGGATACCAATAGGCCAAGTGTGCCACATGATGTAGAGAGACTCGCCTAGCAGTCTCATCTCTCTCTACATACAAGTACCTTTGTACTCGTATACCCGCATGTAACACCGTAGCTAGTCCAGTGCTGATCCTACCAAACAACTCCAATAGGCATATCCCCTCTACTGGATACTGCCAAGCAATGAGTGTGGTATCCAGAGGTGTCAAAGCAATCACCTTTGGAGGCTCATCCTCACACTCATCTCTTGATGGTATGAAGGCTCCACTCCAAGCCTGCTGCACCAACTGATCTGCATGATGTTGCAATGCCTCCTCTAAACTCCACAATGGAACATCCAAGGTGGATGGAACAATATCACTCGTGCTCCAAAGCCGAGTGATCTCCTCTGGTACTCAAGTATCCTCTACATGGGCATTCCCTTCCAACAAGTCACCAGGCCAAGTAACTACACGACTGAAAGCTAAAACTGATGCTGCCATGGTCCTGAATTGTAGTGAGCCAAGACTGCCACTACTGAAGCGTACTAGTAGGCGACATACTCGTCCCTCACCAGATTGCCAACCAGGTCTATAAGAGGTTGTCTCCTCCCAATAGTCAATGCTAAAACCCATGGGATGTAACATTGCTCCCCTAACTAGCACATCATATGACTCAGCTATTGTCACAATAGCCTGAGCTCTCACCACCGAGCTATCAGTCAGATGACCAGGCTGAACATGGACAACAAGCTCTCCACGTGTGATGTACTGTGTCGAACCACCACCTAAAGATGTCTAGATCTGAAATAGACACCTCTCCACATCGGTCTTCCATAACTCCAGACCGACAACTACAACCTTCCCCAACATAAGGGGTTGCGCACCAGAGTCTAACAAGACTCTTTGTGGTGTATAGACCTTCCCTGAAGGTCCCACCAAACAAAAAATCCCCCTCTGGTTATCCAATAAGACAACACCAGGTGTTAACCGCGCTCTCTCAAAGGCCGGTCTAGCTGGCAACTCCTCCAGTCTAGCTGCTAGTGCCTGCCATAAACCACTTGTCGCTGAACGGATCCCATGCTCCTCAACCAAGTCAGCTTCACTACCAACCACCTCTGCTCTAGTAGTAGGAACTGCACCATCCCTACTCTCACACAACATGGCAGCCAACCGGAATATGGGTTGGGTCAACTCCCAATGTAAACATATCATTGGCCGAAAACAAAGGACGCCGCATAATTAGTTGAGCCGCCCCCAACATCATGCTAGACTCAGTCTCTATAGTAACAGGTGGCTGACTAGCAGGTAGTCCATCATGTGCTCCATCACCACCTACCATAACTACACTGGGACGTCTAGGAACCATGGATGTTATCTGTAATGCCTCATATAGTATGAAAGACTGGGGAAGTCTAACCTATCTCCCAACCTCTCCTCTCTGTGGGTCTAACCCCACTGATGCTCCTCTAGGCTCTGGAGCACTTACTGCACTCCTAGTCACTGCTGCAGATGCATCCACCTGTGCTGCTCCGCACATGAAGTCCAAAGCATCTCTATCACCAACATATGAGGTGGAAGCCTCAGCACCCGAATCAGATCTCCTTTGAGCAATAGCCATACTAGCCAATCTCTGCTCCAACTGCTCAATCCAAGTAGCCATAGCTGTGTCAGAAGTAAGGGCAAGTACTGCACCCCTACTAGGTGTAGATACTCTACCACCACCTCTACCACCTCGTCCTCCATGAATTGGAGCTCTTCTACTACCAGCCATAGCAGCCCTACCACTCCGTAACTCCGAGTGTAGGTCAAAACACTAGTCACTAGTGTGACCAAATCTGTGGCAATGCTCACACTGCTTCTGTGCTGGCTGTGATGCACCAGAGGTATCAGGTCCGCTGCCCTAAGTACACTCTCTCCTATGGTGAGGTCCACCACAAGTCCAACAAGCAACACCACCACTCACTGGCTGCTGCTTACCTAAAAATGAGGGTAAGGGTCTAACTCCACTAGGCCCTCCACTCGCTCCATAGGATTTGGGCTGTCCACCCTGTCCTCAAAAACCAACTGGGTGTGGTGCACTCTGCTGCACTCTAGAAGAAGTCACAGCCGTGGATGAGGTCTCCCTACCAAATCTAGATGTCACCACTCTCTCCTCCACCATATTGAGCTTGATACGCTCAGCCAAACCAAAGACTACTGCCAAAGTGGACAAAGTAGCCTGCAACAACGTAGCATCACAAACTCTACGTCACAACTCCTTGTCCAATATCCCATACCAAAACTGGACTGCTTGGGCCTTAATAACTCCCTAAGTGAAACAGATCAGCCACCTCATGCGGGTGTATGCCTCACGTAGGCTCTCTCCAGCCTTCCGTTGGAACTCTTGCAAGCTCCTCAGCTTGTCAATCCGCACTCCCTAGTAGTTCTGCCTCAAATATAGGAAGAACTCCACCATGGGGTTAAACCCCGATACCACACCACCTCCTACAACGGTACCTCCACTCGTATTAGCACTATCTCCAGCTAGTGCACCTCCACTAGCTCCACTAACACTACTCGAGCTAGAACTCGTAGGTACAGCCGATCTACTCCTGGCCACCAAACCTGAAGTGATAGAGACATAGTTCGGAGACCAATACTATCTCCATAACTCGATCTCCTCCAAATGAGCTCTCCTGAACTCATGGTAGTCATCTATCGGTGGACCCTCCAAATGCTGAAACAACCCCTTCCATGCCATGAAGGGTGTGAACACAGTCGGGTTCCGTATCTGCTGCAGATCACACCAACTATCAAACTCCTGGATGAAGTCATCCAACTCAATGGTACCCATTGTACTAGAGTAACGCCTAGGGCCTTTGGAGGCCCCATAAATCTTGTCCATGTCCCACAACAACAGTGCGGACACACCAAGTGCACTCTCAACTAAATTAGCTCTTGTGTCGAACTCCAACTTAGAGTCAATCTCCTCCCTCATTAGGACCTGAGATACAAGCTGATACCGAGCACCACTCCAAGTAAACCCACTGCGTACTGTAGGGCTAACTCCTCTAGAATCTCCAAAGAACTCTGTCGTGACAAAGTAACCACAACAACAAACCCGAGCCACCAACTGCAACCGCAAGTGCCCCACCAAGTGCCAACACCACCATGTGCCAACACCAACTAAGGACCACCCACTAATGTAACTCTAACCGAGATAACTACACTAGGGGAAAGGGCAACCTGTAACCTGCCATCATTACACGCACTCTCACGGTCTGCTAGTCATCACTTCTTGCCTCACCAAAGAGAAACAAAGGTAGTTTGACTGGTCATCACTCCAACCTCACCACCGAGAGCACACCAGAGCACCAACACTCAAAAGTCAGGGCACCTCACACAAACGTGGTGCACAAATAGGAAGCAGAGAATGGAGGGGGTCCAATCACAAGAAATCTAAATGAAAATCCTCCATCTCATAACACAACAAGGGACTGACTCTGCCACCATTTGGCATTTGACATAAGAGAAGTTCGTATCTAAGTCCTAAGCTACCAGGATCACCAAGAATGGGATCAAACTGCCTCTCCTAGCCAAAGCTACATGTGTATAGATAACAATGGCACAATCACTATGACAATAAGTGAGGGTGGACCAGTTGGCTAAGGCACCAATCTAGGAACAAGAGATCTAGGGGTCAAACCCTATTGCGCACAATCTAGCAAGAAAGGCAGATTTTGCCAACCAATGACCAAGATCTACTCTAAACTAGCTAGCCTCACGCTAGCAAGCTGGCTTGCTGGCCCTTCATAGCCTTTTTCATAGCCCATAGCCCTATGCCTCAAAGCCTCTAAATGCCTAAATGAGGCCTTTCTTGTTGCCACTTTGAACCTCCTCCAAAATTGGTGAAACTTCTCCAAATCTGCAAAAGTCCTCCAAACTAGCAAAACTCCTCCAAATTTGGCCAAAATCTGATGTAAATCCCAACTAAAATCTGATATAAAATCTGACATAAACCCTAAAGTTGGTTGTCCGCCAAATCCCCCGCTAACTTCTACTCGAGCCAAATCGACAACACGGGTTTCTCCAAATCACAAATTCATGAGAAGAGCTTCCCAACTCCACTTCAATTTGACTTTCTGAGCCCAACTCATAGCAAATTGGTCCTGCCTTCACCTCCTGAGCCCAAAATCACAACCACTACTCAAAATTTGCTCCTTCTTTGCTCAAAATTTGGCCAGTGCTTCCGCACACCGTCCGCCTAACTGCCAAATCTGCATCAATCGATTGAGCTTTTACACACTAGGGAAACACTGAACTTGAATCGAGCTACCAACGATCCATCGAGCTTGGAGATACCACCAACACTCAAAGTTCCTGCACCCAATTTCCCCTTGACTTGACTTCTCTGATGTAATCAGATTGCTTACCACTCTCAACTCAACTCAACTCAGATTAGTACTTGATCTGTCACTCTATAAACTGCCAACAATTGGGCACTGATTACAGTCAAGCCACACCTACTCAAGCATAGAGAATCCAGGTGACGCTCACCGGCCTCTATCCACCATAGCAAAGAACTCAAAGGCTCAACATCAGAGAAGTGAGCTCTCTAGAGCTCACTTCAAAACTATACCCCCTGGACTCGAGCTAGCTCTGAAACCCTAACGGTCCCGCTGACGGCACACTCGTCGGTGCAAACGGTGCAAAGTGATAGTGGGCCCTACTGTGAAGTCAGTACCTCGAACACAAAATCTAACCGTCGGAAAGTAGTCTTTGAGAAACGGCTGAAATAACTCTAACTACTATCACTGGAACTCCAGTGTCCGAGCATCTAGATGCGGCACTACAAATGGCGTGACAAATCTCATTGGAACTAATCATGCTCCTAGTAGGCGGCTCAAAATCTCCTACTGGGATTCCTTATTTCCTTGATCATTTTGTTCCACAAACTCCATCTGGGAAACTTGTCAAGGTCGCCCATTCTTGAGTGTACATTCAACAATGCAATGTCCAACTTGGCAACAATAAAAACAACCTCCATTTTGTTGCAATCTTTCTCTATCTGTTGTATCAAGTGGTTGTCGTTAGATAGTGGTATTGGTTCCTCCACTTGTGCGTAGTATATTGGTAGGCTTTGTGTAGGTTGAGGTCAAGACCAAGTTGTTGCAACCAAGGAATCAAAACACTCAACCAATTGCATGGCTTCTTCTACATTTTGTGGTTCCCGCAAGGTCACCTCCAATTTGGTTTGTGCATTCAATTTGTGTCAATCCAAAACTTCACCTTCTTGTATATCTTGAATTTGCATGATGATGTTCTAAAATTGTGTGATGTAGCTCCTTACAAGCCAATCTGCTTCAACTTCATGAATTTATCTTGTGTAGTTTGGATGGCATTTATAGTTTGAAATTAACCAAGTATTGCATCCTTGAATTCTACCCATATCCAAATTGGTGCAAAAATCTATTGTTCAACTTGCTCCACTCAGAATTGCCACCAAAGTTTTGCCTCACCATCTAATTGGCTAGAAGCCAAGAGAATCTCTTTCTGTTCATTTTGAAAATTGGTGGCTTCAAAGTAACATTTGCAATCAAACACAAAATTCTCCATTGTTCTCAAAAGATTCTTGCCTTCAAAAATTGGATGTGATCTTCTCTATCTTGAACTAGTGTTCTCTCTATATGTTTGTGTCGTTGTTGCCCTTGTTCATCCAATAATCTAGTAAGGTGCTCAATTTGTTACTGCATTGTAAGGATAATGTCCGGTATTGCCGCCATAGCAACTACTCTATCCCACTAATTTATCTAATTGATTAACACATAGATGCAACACGTCTACCGGTCCCTATATCTAGACATGAAAATACAAATGGTTTGGCAGAAGTGGATTTGGTGGTCCATAAATTCCATCCATCCCATCCCTGCTTTGATACTAATGTAAAAGACTGTGACCGAGGCGAGAAATAGGAGAATGGAGCTCACATTGGGACACTTGAATGAAGGAAACTTTGAATGCCTAGCATGAGCTTCAGCTTTGGTATATATAAGTAACATACAAGGCCCTTGAGAAGCTTCTCAAGAAGCTTTCCTTGAGCCACTTTCTTAGAGTGAAGCCAAGTTAACCAGGAAGCTTCTCAAGAAGCTCCCTTCTAGAAGCCGCCTACTTGGCGTGCAAGCTAAGCTAGTTAGAAGCTTCTAGAAGCTATTTTCTTGGAGTGCAAGTTAAGGTAGTCGGAAAGCTTCCCATGAAGCTTTCTAGATGCTTTTGGAATATTCTGGGCTAATTTGGTTTATTCTCTAATTTGTTAGCCTTATAACTACGTCGCTAAACTCCATATTATTACAATATGGGCACTTTGAGTGGAGAGTTCTACCTTTTGGGCTCATTAATGCTCCAATAGTCTTCATGGATCAGATGCATCAAGTTTGGATGGACTAATGGATTGGTATATGATGATGTTCTTGGATGATATCTTAATCTATAGCAAGACACATGTATAACATGTGAATCATATACAAGAAGTTCTAAGATGACTACGATAGTGGAAATTTTATTGCAAGAAGTTGAAATGTCACTTTTGGCAAAGGAAGTTATCTTCTTGGATCATAAGATCTTAGCAGAGTGGGTGAAGATGGAAGAGAGGAAAATCAAGGCCATTATTTATTGGCCTATTCTGGGCATTTAATGGATTGGCCAATTTTTATTGATGGTTTTGCTATTATGCACATGTTGTTGCATCATTGATTGATCTCTTGGAGAAGAACTTGAGCTTTCAGTGGACCACCAAGCACAAAGAAGCATTCTTAAAGCTGAAATATATGGTGTCTTCAAGACCCATTCTTCAAGCATATGATCCTCAACTACCTTGTGTGGTTGATTTTGATACTTCTAACTTTGCAATTGGATAGATTACATCTCATTATCTTTGTATGATTGATTACATCTTGTTGACTAAATATAGCTACAAGGAATTACTTTGCTCAAGATCAGGAACAACTAGTGATGGTGTATGCCACCAAAGTATGGCAAATTACTTATGCAAATTGATGGTAATAGCTATATTGAGTCAACGAGATACAAAGACAATGAGATGCCACTAAATTACTTATGCAAATTGATCACAAACCATTGTTACAGACCTTACATTTAGAGCACATGAGGAGTCAAAATCATCAATGGGAAGAACAACTACTATTATTTGACATCAAACTCAAGTACAAACTCTATCAATTCTATGTCATCTCCAATGCCTTATCACACTAACCTGATTTGAAGTCTCTTCCTCTCATCACAATGGCATGTTAATTGTAGTGACTGTCGACTGTCAACTATGGTCTCAGTCAACTCCAAGATCCAAATTGAGTTAAAGATAGCTTTGCAACAACTTCTTTTCTTTTAGATGGTACAAGGTCATCTTGTAGCATAAAACAAGGAATACAACACCTTCTCCTTCAAGGAAGGCCTTTTATGCTATGAGAATTGGCTTTATATGCCAGCCAAGGGTGATCTACAACTTGTGTGCCTCCAAGAAGCCCATGACTTACCAATTGTTGGTCACATGGGTGTAAACAAAACCTTAGGTTCACTCCAATGCCAATGATGGTGGCCCAACATGGCATGAGATGTTTGAGAATTTGTTTGATATTGTAAGAGCTGCCAATGCAACAAAGCCAACAACCAAAAACCAAGTGGACTCCTTCAACCACTCTCATTCCATCTGCTTGATGGGATCACATGAGCTTGGATCTCATCACCTCCTTGCCCAAGACAAAGCAAGGTCACACGATGATCATGGTGTTTGTGGATAAGCTAGTAAGCAAATCTATTTGGCACCAACCTTTGATACCATGGATGCTCCAACATTAGCATAGATCTACTTTGACAATGTCTTTAAACATCATGGGATGCCATGCATACTCTACTTATCTCAGATCATGATCCTTAATTCACTAGAAATTTTTGACAAGCACTCTTTCAAATACTTGGCACCAAGCTTGCTTTGTCCACTGCCTATCTCCCTCAAACTGATGGAAAAATTGAATGTGTAAATTGCATCTTGGAGGATATACTTTGTGCCTTCATCAACATTCACCATACCAATTGGGATGAATGTCTTACAACTACAAAGTTTGCATACAATAATTCTAAATATGCAAGCATTGGATTCTCTCCTTTCTTCCTCAATTTTGACCAAGATCCACTTGTTCCAGATTCCCTTCTTGCTTCTCTTCCATCTCGTGTCCCTCATACTTCAACCTTCTTGACCACCGTATTCCAATCCTTTCAACAAGCTAAATCTCACTTCCTTGTTACCCAAAATTGTCAAAAACAATATGCAAACTACCATCATCGTGATCTCACCTTTCAAGTTGATGGTAAGATCATGCTCTTTTCTAGTAACTTGCCCTTCCCATTTGATACCCAAGTCCATAAACTTGCTCCTAATTGGATAGGACCCTTTTTTATCACCCAAATCATCTTTCCTATTGCTTACCAACTTGCCTTGCCTTGTCATATGAGAATTCACCATGTCTTTCACGTTCTCAAGTTGAAACCCTTTTTTTCTAACCCACCTCCTTTTTACTCTCATGTCCAACTTCCTCCTCCTCCCATCCCTATCAATGATCATGAGGAGTACAAAGTTGATTGTATCCTTGCACATTGCCACATCTAGCAAGGCCTTTAACACCATATGGAGTACAAGGTCCTTGGGAAAGGGTATCCCCTTCATGATACCACATGGGAACCTCTTTCTTACCTCTAGAATGCACAAACAGCCATCCATGAATTTGAAGCTTCATTGACAACAAGAACATCACCAACTACCGGTGGAGGAATATGTAACAATATGGAGTTTAGCAATGAAGTTAGTTAGGATTAGAAAGTAGCAAATAGGCCAAATTAGTGTAGAGTATTCTAGAAGTATATAGGAAGCTTCTTGGGAAGCCTTCTTGACTAGCTTAGCTTGCACCCCAAGTAAGTAGCTTTTAGAAGCTTCCAACTAGCTTAGCTTGCAAGCCAACTAGATGGCTTCTAGAAGGAAGTTTCTTGAGAAGCTTCTTGATTAAGTTGGCTTGCACTCCATGAAAGTGGCTCAAGGAAGCTTCTTGAGAAACTTCTCAAGAGCCTTGTATGTTCCTTATAAATACAAGAGCTAAAGTTCATGCTAGGCATTTGGAGTTTACCCACATTCAAGTGTCCCAATGTGAGCTTCCATTCTCCTATTTCTCTCTTTGGTCTTGGTCTTTTACAAATGGTGTGACAATTATTGTGCATATATTTATCACTACACAACATACATCGTTGTCAATATTATACACTATAGAAGCACAACTCACACGTAAGTCATACATGAACTCTAAAGTGCCACAATTGCCCCATAGCTAGTGGTTAGGTCCCTTTAGCTCTAGATAGCCGTCTACTCTAGGTATATGGTATAACCTATGGTGGGCAAAAGATCAAGAGGCCGGGTGCTATCAAGCCCCATTGTTAGTCACTTGTTTGCACTCTATACTATATAAAGGATGAACTAGCTATATCAAGAACATCTAGGACCTAACCAATATCCTTGAGGAACCACCATGAGGGAAGGAGTCAAATATGCCATATGCCATCTTCTCAAATAACTATCATACACTAATATAGTAGCAACTCTACCATAAGAGCCACATAACATACAACGCAAGCTTGCGCGTACAAGTGTCAAGCTTGGGTCCATAATACCATCAGTTTTTGGGAGGTGGCATGGCACATAATTGTGTGCATGATCCTTCCAAACAACACCACCATGTCCTTCCAACACAAATATGCTAGAAGGCAAAACCTCACATACTCTCAAGATAGTACGGCATGTAGTAATATCAAGTGTTGTTGGTATTGTCTACTATAGATATACATAATGACATGGATGAATCAATGAATTAAGAATCTATAATCTCTTCCTTGAATGGTAGCATTAGCGTAAGGTATCCCTATGTTGAGCAATTGCTAAGTTCTTAAAGGCCATCAGCATCACTCTCCAAAAGATCTATGCTCATTGAGAACATGCGCTCATCCATACATCTAGATCATCCAAGTCCAAAACTACAATAGCATCTCAACAAATGGTTGTAGGTAAATCTGGATCTTGTCCATAGAGTAGAAAGTAACAAGAGAAGGATGGTAAGGAGCAATGTTGGATGAATTGATAACTCATGGCAAACCAAGGTAACTAGAGATCTCAATCTCCCAAGTGTCCTATCTGCAAACCATACTTCTGCAATACTCTCTTCATCATTTGAACCATTCTCTTTGTTAAGCCATTTGCCTTAGGGTGATCTTGGGAGGTAGTATGATGATCAATCAAAGCCTTGCCACACAAGACCTAAAAATCCTCTAAGAACGCTATATCATGATCAGTCAAAACCTCAACTAGTGCACCAAAATGACTAAGAACCCAATCCAAGAACAAGTAAGTTGTCCTTTTGCTAGACTTGTCAAGAAGTGCCACCAAATCAATCCACTTGGAGAAGTGTTCCACCATCACCAAAACATACCAATGATGTTTCACAATCATCAGTAAAGGCCTAGTAGAGTCCAAAATCCAACTTTAATCCAATCCCATAATAGGTTATGGGTGTAATTGTGGCATAGGAGCATTGAATGATGCTCTAACTTGGTCATAAACCCCACATCTGGCAATAAATTATTGTACATTGGTCTGCATACTATACCACCAATAATGAATTTGGAGTAAGCTATATGTACATTTTACTCCAAAATGTTCTAGCTCCTTATGAGCATGATGGACCAACTGTGGTCTCTAAGATGTAAATGGTACTACTCACACTCTACCATCCTCTCATATACAAAGAAGGTATCTACCTTCCAATCTGAACCGTCTAGCTCACTAAAGAACACAATCTCTCTCTCTCTGCATTGATGTTGTGCCACCCACAACATCAATGTAAAGATAATGTAAAGATAATCCATCATTAAGGCATCATCATGAAAGTCTCATTGAACTATACCACTATCTCCACTCTCTAGATCTATGACCTCAATAACTACTATATGCACTGAGAGAGATACCACCTAAGCCTCAAAAAATATGCAAAGAAAGGTAGATGTATTCCAACTTGGCACCGTCTCTTCATCTATCTCACCATGCCAACATGCTCTGATCTAATCTTGCTTGTTGGGATATGGGTTTCTACTCAACCTATTTGCATCATGATTCAGCACTCCAAGTCTCTAAATAGACCATGAAATCATACTCCTATAAAATCATAGCCCATCATGCAAGCTTCTCTAAAAGCTTGCTTGGACTCCATCAACTACTTCAATGGCTGATGATCACTGATGAGAGTAAAGTGGTTACCAAATAGGTAACATAACAAATGTACTTTTGCCCATAATGCTACCAAGCACTCTTTCTCATATGAACTATATTTTGCTTTTGTTGAATTGTTGGAGCAACTAGCATAGGTTTGTGAGCCGGCATATCTCTCACTCAAGATGAACCTCTGATGGCTATTATGGTAGCGCATCATGGACTAAGAAGGTAAGGAACTCTAACTCCATCATACTCCTCCAAGGCTAACACTCCAAGACTCAACACATTGCTCACTAGAGAACTCAATGAGAGAGAGATAGTTGCAAATGAAAGGATGATGAGTACCTCCTCACCCCTTGTTTATATACTTGTGAAATAATTACGCATCAAAGTTACTAATTATCGTAGTAACTCAAGTTACTAGACTAAAAGTCAAGTAAAGTCAAAAAGTAGAAAGGAATATCTATTCACATGGGCATATACCACTAGCATGTGATCTTATCTTGACCAAATCACTAAGTCAAGGATTCCTTCACATAGGCTATCCTTGGACTATAGAGGAATCCAAAACAAAAAGGTTTGCGGGCCCAAGAGTTCTCAACTCTTTCCTCAAAGCCAAACACCTAAGAATAATACCAAGTCAACACACTAGAATCCAAAATAGTGGTGCTCATCTTTTCTACTTCCTCTAAAGTAAGGTTCCCTCTATCTTAGCTATGACTAACTTTAGCTAATCATGAGTAATGTAGAACCATCCTTTATCTTTATATAAATAATATCTCTCAAGTACTTGTAATACCAAGCTAAATATCACAATACCACACACATGCACAAATGGGTGTTACATGCCACTACAAACTCCTTCTCCTCATCATCATGTTGGTGAGCATTGTTCCAAGCCCTAACATACTCCAATAATGTGAACCTAAAATGGTCATCTTGATTGATCTCCTCAAAATAAGAGTAGATGTCAACCTCTCCTTGAGCTCTAGAAAATCTCTCTCCTACTCATCTCCCCAATGCCACTCCTATGTAAGCTTGGCCAACATTGTCAAGGCCTTGGCAATGGCACTAAATCCCCAAACATAATGGCAATAGAAGTTCACAAACCCAAGGAATACTTAAACTTTGCTCACATTTGTAGGTCCAGGAATATGTGCAATACCCTCCACCTTGGCTGCTTAACTGTGACAACTTGGCAAATATCACTTTTATGGTAATCAGGTAAGTAAAGTTTGCTCCCATAGAGATACTAATCAAAATTGGTCAAATACAAAGTCAAATGTCACAATGTAGTACTTCTTGGATTCTTCTTTAATCTCTTAGGTAGCAACTACACCCAGAAGAGAGTAACAAGCACTGACTTAAAGTCTTGTCACAAATACACATACCAAATCACAACATAACAAATTTTGTCCAAACAAATCTTGATTGTGATGATCCGGATTCTCCTAAAGATGGCACTTCACTGCAAAATGACTTCGCTTCAGAATTGTGTTCCACCCCTCCACTGAAGGCACAACTTCCTCAATAAAAATTGCTTCACATCAACTTTGAGTTGCACTCAAAAATGCAAAATACTACCAACACTACAATTCCTCTCAAATCTATCAAGGCATTGCTTTGATTGCAGTTCACTTAGGATCACACACATAGAATGAAGATCAAGGCTACGGAATCAAACATCCAACAAGCACACTGACTTGCAATTTGAATTTCACTAAACACTCACAAATATAAACATAGAGTTGATACTTGGAATCAAGCTCAAGCGACAACGTTGCTTCACAGCACTTTGCTTTATCTATTCTCAGAAATTATGAGCATTGAACAACATAAGACTGCGAATGCCACCTTTAAATAGTGAAGCAAATGACAATTATCTTCCTAATGTACCGCTTCCTAATAGCTCTTCCTACCTACAGATCCGAAATGACAATGCACCTCTTCATATCTACTTCTTCCTATCTCAAAACTATTACTACTCCAATCCGATGTCTACTTCTCCCTCTGCTTCCTATCCCAAAATAACTTCACTTACTACTCTGTCCTTGAGTTTCACAACTACTAATTCCTCTACTAATTCTACAACTTCTTTGCTCTGATCTACAATCCTTGTCATAGTTAATCCTTCTAAATCTCTATCTCCCGACCCACTCTCTCTTAAGTGTCAAATGTCAAATCCAAAGACACCTACACTCTTATATCTCTTACTTCGGGTCTAACTACTATCAATTCCTGAACTAATTCTACTATGTCCTCATCAATAATTGTAATTGAAAGCATGGGTACATTATCTACGCCTTCAATTTGCAACCTATTTTCCCCTAATCACTCATGTAACTGACCCAAAGACACTTACTATCTTATCTTGCACTTCGGGTTCATTCACTACTACTATTTCTCTTCTAATTCTATCATATCTTCAATCAAAACTAAAATTGAAGTCATGGGTATTCTAAATATCTTCTTTCATTACTCTAACTTCCTTTAATACCTCAGGTAAGATTCCAAAAGTTGGACTACCTTGGGTTGAATCATATTTGTCTTGAGGCAAAGTCTTTAGACCCAAAGTCATGTAAACCCAAAGTCCAAAGTCGTATAGACCCCGAAGACACCAAACTACTTTGTACATTTACTCCCAAATCTTCAAATGCTTGTAATTTCTTCTACAGACCTTCAAACTCTGTGATTTTGGTGGTAATGGAAATCCCTAAACAAGATGCTTCCAATAATATATAGCACGCATGATTTGGACATGTTTTCATTGAGATAAAGCCCCCGCAAGAATCTTAACCTACAACTTCCATTCCTCCTTTGGGTCTATCTTCCTTCAGCGTCTGATCCGAGTTTTTCCTCCTCTGACACAAAGTAAGCTTCTTCGGGTTTGATCCAATCTAATTCCTTCTTCCTCCAACACAAAGCTGACTTCTTTGGGTTGAATCAAAATACAAAATTCTCATCGTTTATTCTCCATTTGGGTTCAATTCGGTTTCAATAAGCATTTCTTCTTTAAAACTTGTCCAAAATGAAAAATGTGGGTACCACATTAACACCAAGTCCTCCAAGGTAGATAGTGTGACCCAAATACTCAACCTACTTGTGGAAGAATCTACAATTTCCAAGATGTAATTTGAGTCCATGAGATCTAAATCTCTCAAACACCTCCAATAAATATCTCTCATGTTCCTCCATAATAGTGTTATAGACCAAAATATCATCAATATAGCACTAAGCAAAATCCAATCCAATTATGATCTTGTCCATGACCCTCTAGAACTTGATAGGAGTGTTCTTTAACCTAAATGGTAAGAACCTCCATTGATATAATATATCCTTACCATGAGGATCAATAGTCCAAAATGTTATCTTGGACTTATCCTCTTCCTTGATTGGCAATTAATGATATCTTGCTCAAAGATCCAAATTATTAAAGACCTTTGCATGCCTAATTGGATGATGAGTACCTCCTCACCTTTTTTTAAATACTTGTGAAATAGTTATGCACTAAAATTACTATTTACCATAGTAACTCCAGTTACTAGACTAAAAGTCAAGTAAAGTCAAAAAATATAAAGGAATATTCATCCACATGGGCATATTCCACTAAGTATATGATCTTATCTTGACCAAACCACTAAGTCAAGGATTCCTTCACATGGGCAATCCTTGGACTATTGAAGAATCCAAAACAAAAAAGTTTTGCGGGCCCAAGAGTTCTCAACTCTTTCTTCAAAGCCAAACACCTAGGAATAATACCAAGTCAACACACTAGAATCCAAAATAGTGGAACTCATCTTTTCCACTTCCTCTAAAGTAAGATCCTCCACTATCTTAACTATGATTAACTTTAGCTAATCAAGACTAATGTAGAACCATCCTTTATCTCTATATAAATAATATCTCTCAAGTATTTGTAATACCAAGCTAAATATCACAATATCACACACATACACAAAAGAGTGTTACAAATTATCTCACCAAGAGCTTTCCAATTGTACCTCACCATGTGATTCTAAGATTCCTACAAGAAGATTCTCTAAAAGATTTCCTTTGGTCAAAGCCTATTTGACCAACCAGATGGAACCAAGATCAACATGTCACCCATCCAAGCAAGTAATCTAAGGGTGGAGCTCGCTACCTGGTCACCTATCCATGTACCTAATCCTATGGTGGAGCATCCTTGGAGGAGATCCTCTTTGGCTATATAATAAAGATGGAAAAGACCAAGACCAAAGAGAGAAATAGGAGAATGGAAGCTCACATTGGGACATTTGAATGAGTGAAAAATCCAAATGCCTACCATGAGCTTTGGCTCTTGTATTTATAGGGACCATAAAAGGCTCTTGAGAAGCTTCCTTGAGCTGCTTTCTTGGAGTGCAAGCCAAAGTTAATTGGGAAGCTTCTTAAGAAGCTTCCTTCTAGAAGTCACTTACTTGGCATGCAAGCTAAGCTAGTTGGAATCTTCTAGAAGCTACTTACTTGAGGTGCAAGCTAAGCTAGTCGGGAACCTTCCCAAGAAGCTTAATAAATACTTCCAAAATATTCTAGGCTAATTTGTCTTATTTGTTACTTCTTTAGCCCTACTAACTTTGTCACTAAACCCCATATTGTTATATATTCCCCCACCATTAGGTGTTGACGTCTTTGTCGCCAATGAAGCTTTGAACTCCTGGATGGCCGTCTGTGCATTCTGGATGTGAGAAAGAAGCTCCCATGTGGCATCATGAAGAGGATAACCTTTCCAAAGGACCTTGTACTCTATATGTTGTCGATGGTCTTAGTGAACATGGCAATACGCGATGATACAATCAATTTTGTACTCATGATCATTGATAGATACAAGAAGAGGAGGAGGTTGGACTCAAGAGGAAAAGGAAGAGTAGTTAGGAACAAAGGCTTTCAACTTGGAAACATGAAAGATAGGATGGATACGCATATGACAAAGCAAGGCAAGTCGATAAGCAACAAGAGAGACAGTTTGGATGACATCAATGGGTCCTATCCAATTAGGGGCAAGTTTACTAACTTAGGTATCAAGTGGGAGAGGGAGGTTACTAGAGGATATCATACCTTTATCACTGACTTCAAAGGTGAGGTCATGACAATGGTAGTCCGCATATTTTTTAACAATTTTGAGCAACAAGGAGGTGAGATTTGGCTTGTTGGAGAGATTGGGATATATTAGTCAAGAATGTTGAAGTATGAGGAACCTAAGATGGAGAGGGAGCAAGAAGAGAATCTAGAACAAGTGGATCTTGGCCAAAATTGAGAAAGAAAGGAGAAAATCTGGTGCTTGCCTATTTGGAATTGTTGTAGGCAAATTCTACAACTACAAGACATTCATCCAAATTGGTATGGTGGACATTGACAAAGGCACGTAGCATATCTTCTAATGTATAATTTTCACATTTTGTTTGTCCATCATTTTGAAGATGATAGGTTGTGGACAAAGCAAGCTTGGTGCCAAGTATCTGGAAGAGTGCTTGCCAAAACTTCTTGGTAAATCAAGGATTGCAGTTGGAGATGAGTACAAGTGGCATCCCATGATGCTTGAAGAGATTGTCAAAGTAGATTTGTGCTAAGGTTGGAGCATCTATGGTATCAAAGGTTGGTGCCAAGTGGATTTGATTACTAAGCTTATCCACAAACACCACAATTGTTGTGTGTCCTTGCTTTGTCTTGGGTAAGGATGTGATGAGATCCAAGCTCACATGTTCCCATCAAGCGGATGGAATGGCGAATGGTTGAAGGAGTCCACTTGGCTTTTGGTTGCTGGCCTTGTTACGTTGGTACATAATCGGACAAATTTTTGAACATCTTGCGTCATGTTGGGCTACCATTATTGGCGTTGGAGGGTACTCAAGATCTTATCCACACCCATGTGACCAACTATAGGTAATTCATGGGCTTCTTGAAGGCACACACGTCAAAGATCACCTTTGGCTAGAACATAGATCTGGTCTTCATGGAATAGGAGGCCTTCCTTGAAGGAGAAGGTGTTGTACTCCTTGTCGCATGTTGTAAGGCAACCATGTACCATTTGGAAGAAGAGATCTTACTGTAGAGTTGATTGATACTCATTTTGGACCTTGGAGTCAAGTGACACCGTTGTAATTGCCGCTATGATGAGAAGAAGATACTTCAAATCAGGTTGTCATGAGAAAGCATTAGGGAGGACATGGAACCAACTTGGTTCCAAGTTTGATGTTAAACAAATAGAGCTGTTCATCTTATTGATGATGTCTACACTTCATGTGTTCCAAGTGTAAGGTCTACAACAATGGTTTGTGATCAATTTGCATGATCACTTGTTTCTCCAAGAGGTAATGCCTCCATACCTTGGTGGCATATACCATTGCAAGTTTTTCTTGATCTTGAGTAGAGTAGTTTCTTTCAGCCATATTGAGTTGGTGTGACACAAAGGCAATGGGATGTAATCTATTGTTGCAACATGGATCCAAGTGCAAAGTTAGATGCATCAAAGTCAACCACATAGGGTAGTTGAGGATCATATGGTTGAAGAATGGGCCTTGAAGACACTATATGTTTCAACTTTTGGAATGCTTCTTTGTGCTTTGTGGTCCATTGGAAGCTCAAGTCCTTCCCCAAGAGGTCAGTCAGTGGTGCAATCACATGAGCATAATAATGGATGAACCACGGTATAAACTTGCTAGTCCATTAAATGCCCATACTTTTGTAGCATCCTTTGGAGTAGGCCAATCAATAATGATTTTTTCCTCTTCCATCTTGATCCCTTCTAATGAGATCTTGTGCCCCAAGAGGGTAACTTCCTTTTGCCAAAAGGCACACTTTGATATCTTGCAATAAAATTTCCATTGTCATAGTCATCTTAGGACTTCTTGTACGTGATTCACGTGTTTTATCTTTGTCTTGCTATAGATTAAGATATCATCCAAGAACACCACCATGTATTGATCCAATAATCCATCCAACACCCAATGCATTTGATCCATGAAGACTATTGGAGCATTAGTGGGCCTGAAAGGTAGAACTCTCCACTCAAAATGCCCATACCTTGTGCAAAAGGCCATCTTTTGCACATCCTCCCTATCAATGGGATTTTCCAATAGTCGCTGCAAAGATCCAGCTTGGAAAAGTATCGTGCTCCATTCAATTGATCAAGCAAGTCATCAATCCAAGCAAGAGATATGCATTCTTCATTGTTTGCTTATTGAGCCCACAATAATCAATATAGAAACAAAGGCCTCCATCTTTCTTTGGAACAAATAGTACTAGTGTTCCCCAAGGAGAGGTACTATGTCATATGAAGTCCTTCTCCAACAACTTTGTAACTATTGTTTGCAACTCCTCCAACTCCTTTGGTGAGAGCCGTCTACTCATTAGAGTACTCCTTGGCAATAACTCAATCTAGAAGGGTATACCACGATTGGAAGGTAATCCCTTTGGCAGATCATCTGGAAACACATTTGCAAACTCTTGAACTATCTGATCAACCATTGCTTGATGAGGCTCTTGGCTCTCCTCAGATTGTTCTTGTGTAATTGGCTTGATCTACACCACAAAAACAAACTTATCTTCTTCCAAAGCTTGCTCTATGGCTACTTCACTAACAAACTTCCCATTTAAGGACTCATCTCTCTTCAAAGCTTGCTCCATGGTTGCCTTCCTAGAAAACTTCCCATCTTGGTGCTCCTCTCTCTTCAAAGCATGCTCTATGGCTACCTTCTCGACAAACTTCCCATCTTGGGACTGACTATTCTTAGGTGTCTTACTTGGAGGTGCCAAACAACCTAATCAGAAATTCCTACCTTGGTGTTGTACTTGAATTTGTTGTCGGGTCCAATTAGATTGAACCTTATGATATTCAAGCCAAGGTAGTCCTAGAATGACATTATAGTGTAAAGGTGCCACTACAAACCTCATACACTCCAAATATTCTTTCCCAATCTTAAAAGTAATAGGATGTGAGGTATGGAATACAAAACCCTTTCTACCATCCACTATCATCAATCTACTTCCAATCATTGGCTTGATAGGAATACCCAATTCCTTTGCTACTTGCATAGACATGCAATTCTTTGAACTTCCAAAATCAACCAAAATACTATAACCTCGATTAGATATTGTACCTTGCAAGTGAAGCAAACTTGCAAAGGTTGAGCCTTCAATCCCATTGGAATTAATCAAGCTTTTAGTAGGCGGCTCAAAATCTCCTATTGGGATTTCTTGTTTCCTTGATCATTTTGTTCCACAAACTCCATCTGGGCAACTTGTTGAGGTCACTCATTCCTAAGTGGACATTCAGCAATGCAATGTCTAACTTGGCGACAATAAAAATAACCTCCATTTTGTTGCAATCATTCTCTATCCGCTGTACCAAGTGGTCTCCATTGGATAGCATCAATCTCCATTGGTGTCGGTTCTTCCACTTGTGCATAGTGTATTGGTAAGCTTTGTGCAGGTCGAGGTTGAGACCAAGTTGTTGCAACCTATGAATCAAAGCGCTCAGCCAATTTCATGGCTTTTTCTACGTTTTGTGGGTCCCGCATAGTCACCTCCAATTTGGTTTGTGACTTCAATCCCCACACAAATCTATCAAGAACTTCATCTTCTTGTATATTTGGAATTTGCATGATGATGTTCTAAAATTGTGTGATGTAGCTCCTTATTGAACCAATCTACTTCAACTCTACCAATTTATCTCGTGCAGCTTGGGTGACATGTATAGTTTGAAATCTCCCTAGTATTGTATCCTTGAATTCTACCCATGTCAAAATTGGTGCAACAATCTGTCATTTAGCTTACTCCACTTGGAATTGCCGCCAAAGTTTTTCCACACCATCCAATTGGCTAGAAGCCAAGAGAATTTATTTCTGTTTATCTTGAAGATTGGTGGCTTCAAAGTAACGTTTGCAGTCAAACACAAAATTCTCCACTATGCTCAAAAGATTCTTGCCTTCAAACACCTTGGGTTTTGGAAATCAAATGCGATCTTCTCCATCTCAAACTGGTGCTCTCTCTATGTGTTCTTGTCGTTACTGGTCTCGTTCATCCAACAATCAAGTAAGGTGCTCAATTTGTTGCTACATTGCAAGGATAATGTCCAATATTGCCACCATAGCTACTTGTAATACTCCAAGGACAAGAGAAGAGAGAAAACACAATTTCACACTCAATCATTTGATGCCCCAAAGGAGCACCTTCTCTTTATTATATAGACAAAGAAGATCTCTTCCAAGGAAGCTCCACCATAGGATTAGGCACACAGATAGGTGATATGTCAAAAAGCTCCACCCTTGGATTACCTACTTGGATGGGTGACATGTTGGTCTAGGTCCTATCTGGTTGGTCAAACAAACTTTGACCGGAGGAAATCTTTTAGGGAATCTTCCTGTAGGAATCTCAAAATCACATGGGTAAGGTACCATTGGAAAGCTCTTGACAAGAAAAACTAGGGAGGAGGGAAGGCCAACCTTTTTTCCATTGGGAAAGAGTTAATATATTTACGAGGCCTAATTCATCTGTTTAGGCCTCTGAAATTGCCTTCAAAGATTTCAGGCATATTTTGGTTCATACTCTATCAATAGAAATCCCTTTTTGGTGATACTTATTTCTAATCTGTTTAGTCTATCATGTGTAACATCATTCCAGATGTTACCAAACCAATTCTCACCTTTAAATCATATGTTAAGCTATTGGTTTTAAGATTTTCAAGTCTATTTTGGTTTCTAATCTATTAGTAAAAGTACTCTTTTAGTGATACTTCTATCTGATCTATTTTGACCATCATGTATAACATCATTCTAGATGTTACCAAACCAAATTTTATATCTAGATCATATGGCTAGCTCTTGGTATTACACTACTACTCTATCCCATTATTCCTAATTTATCTAATTGATTAACACATAGATGCATCACGTCCATCATTCTCCATAAGTTACAACAAGAAATATCAAGGTTCCTCAAACAACATGATCATATGCAGAATATCCTACCCAAAGCGCAAGGTGATGAATTGTATGAAACAATGCTTGGGTAATATCTAGACATGAAAATCCCAATGGCTTGGCGGAAGTGGATTCGATGGTCCATAAATTCCATCCATCTCATTCATGCTCTAATACCAATGTAAAAGACCAAGACCAAGACCAAGGAGAGAAATAGGAGAATGGAAGCTCACATTGGGACACTTGAATAAGTGAAAAATCCAAATGCCTACCATGAGCTTCGGCTCTTGTATTTATAAGGATCATACAAGGCTCTTGAGAAGCTTCTTAAGAAGCTTCCTTTAGCCACTTTCTTGGAGTCCAAGCCAAAGTTAAATGGGAAGCTTCTCAAGAAGCTTCCTTCTAGAAGTCGCTTACTTGGCATGCAAGCTAAGCTAGTTGGAACCTTCTAGAAGCTTCCTTCTAGAAGCTACTTACTTGAGATGCAAGCTAAGCTAGTCAAGAAGCTTCCCAAGAAGCTTCCTAGATACTTCCAAAATATTCTAGGCTAATTTGTCTTATTTTTTACTTTGTTAGCCATATTAACTTTATTGCTAAACTCCATATTGTTACAAAAGAGAAGGTGCTCCCTTAGGACACCAAAGTTTAAGTGTGAAACAAGTTTTTTTTCTTATGTGTTTCTCTACTATCCTTAGAACATTATAGAGAATCACCCATCAAAGGGACATTATCCAAAATGTAATCCAAAATGGATTGATGAACTTGGAGATGTTGTAATATACATAATATTTCCCAAAACACACCAAAATGTGGATCCTAAAGACCCAAACCTTGGCCAACATATATATGTCCATAACATGGCCATCCAAAAATCACCAAATGAATGGGACCGTGTCTCTCTAAATTGTGTGCTCATAACAAGGAAATATTTGATGGTATGATCTTCTGGTAATCCTTGACTGCTAACATTAGTAATAACTCAAGATATCAATAGGCCAAGTGTGTCACATGATGTAGAGAGACTTGCCTAGCAATCTCATCTCTGTCCACATACAAGTACCTATGTACATATATACCCACATGTATTACCACAATTATTCTAGTGCTAATCCTACCAAATAACTCCAATAAACATAGTCTCTCTATTGGATACTCCAAGCAATGAGTGTGGTGTCCTAAGAGTTTAAGGTAATCAACTCTGAAGGCTCATCCTCACACTAGTCTTTGGTGGCACAAAGGCTCACTCCAAGCCTGTTGTATTAGTTGATCCACATGTTGTTACAATGTCTCTTATGAACTCCACAATGGAACATCCAAGTTGGATAGAACAATCCCACTCATACTCCAAATCAAAGAGATATCCTTTGGTACAAGAGTATCCTTTGCATAGATGTTCCGCTCCAATAAGTCACCAAGCCAAGTAACAAACCATTGAAAGCTAAAATTGATGTTGCCATGGTCTTGGATTGTAGTGATCCAAGAATGCCACTACTGAAGCATTTTGGTAGGCAACATACCAGTCCCTCACCTAATTGCTAACCTAATCTATAGGATGTTATCTCCTCCTAATAGTCAATACTAAAACCCATGGTGTATAATATTGTTTTCCCAACTAACACATCATATGACTCAACTATTGTCATAGTGGCTTGAGCTCTCACCATATAGCTATTAGTTGGATGACTAGGTTGAATTTGGACATTGAGCTCTCCACATGTGATATCTTGTGTAGAACCACCTCTTAGAGATGTATAGATATGAAATGGACACCTCTCCACATTGGTCAACCGTAACTCTAGACCAACAATTATAGCCTTTCTTAACATACAAGGTTGTGCACCAAAGTCTAGTAAGACCGTTGTGGTGTATAGACCTTCCCTAAAGGTCCCACTAAACAAAAACTCCCCCTTTGGTTATCCAATAAGACAAATCTATGTGTAAATTGTGCTTGCTCAAAGGCTGGTCTAGTTAGTAACTCCTCCAATCTAGCCATTGTTGCTT
Source organism: Lunularia cruciata (assembly GCA_948567375.1). Lineage (NCBI taxonomy): Eukaryota > Viridiplantae > Streptophyta > Marchantiopsida > Lunulariales > Lunulariaceae > Lunularia > Lunularia cruciata. The sequence continues at coordinate 17,843,958 of OX419760.1, forward strand.
GCTATAAACCACTAGTCATTGAGTGGATCCCATGCTCCTCAACCAAGTCAGCTCCACATCAACCACCTCTACTTTAGAAGTAAGAACCACATCATCCTTACTTTCACAAAATGTGGCAGCCACTTGAAACACTAGAGCCGGGTCAACTCCCAATATAAACATGTCACCGGTTGAGAACAAAGGACAATGCATAATCAATTGAGCAGGCCCCAACATTGAGCTAGACTCAAATAGTGTAGTAGCAAGTGGCTGACAAACATGTAGTCAATCATGATTCCCATCACCACCTACCACACTTGCACTAGGATTTCTAGGAGCCATGGATGTCATATGTTGTGCCTCAAAGAGTGTAAAAGATTGGGAAAGTCTAACCTGTCTACCAACCTTTCCTCTCTATAGGTCCAACTCCATTGATGCTCCTCTAGGCTTTGGAGCATGTACTGCACTCCTTGTCACTATGGAAAATGCATCTACTTTTATTGCTCTACACATGAAGTCCAAGATGTCTCTATCACCAATACATGAGGTGGAAGCCTCAACACCTCAACACAATTTGATCTCCACTGAGTGATGGCCATGCTAGCCAATAATCTCTACTCCAACTACTCAATTCAAGTAGCAAATGGCAGTTTGGAATTAAGAGTAGGTATGGCACCCCTACCAAGTGTAGATCCACCACCTCTACTACCTCATCCTCCATGACCTAGAGCTCCTCTACCACTTGTCATAGTAGCCCTACTGACTAGGTGTAGGTCAAAGCATAGGTCACTAGTGTGACCAAATTTGTGGTAATGCTCACATTGTCTTTATGTTAGCTATGATGAACCAAAGGTATGAAGTCCACTACCTTGAGTGCACTCTCTCATGTGGTGAAGTCCACCATAAGTCCAACAAGCAACACCACCACTCATTGGCTACTCTTAACCCAAAAATTAAAGTAAGGGTCTAGCTACACTAGGCCCTCCACTTGCTCCATAGGATTTGGGCTATCCACCTTGTCCTTGGAAATCAACATGGCATGTTGCACTCTTGCACTTTGGAAGAAGTAACATTTGTGGATGAGGTCTCCCTACCAAATCCAAATGTCACCACTCTCTCCTCCACTAAGAGAGTTGAGGTCATGTTGAGGTCAATATGCTTAGCTAAACCAAAGACCATTGCCAAAGTAGGCAAAGTAGCCTATAACAACATAGCATCACAGACTCTACATTGCAACTCTTTGTCTAGTATCCCATACCAAAACTAGACTATTTGGGCCTTAACAACTCCTTGAGTAAAATTGATCAGCCATATCATGCAAGTGTATGCCTTGCATAGGCTCTCTCTAGCCTTCCATTGGAACTCCTACAAGCTTGTTAGTCCGCACTCCTTGGTAGTTCTGCCTCAAACACTAGAAGAACCCACCATGGAGTTAAACCCAAGTACTACACCACCTCTTGTAGTGGTACTTCCACTCATAGTAGCACCATCTCTAAGAGATCCACCAATGCTACTAGAGCTAGAACTCATGAGTATTGCCGATCTACCCTTAGAAATCAAGCTTGAAGTGATGGAGACATATTTTGGAGACCAATACTATCTCCATAGCTCAATCTCCTCCAAGTAAGCTCTCCTAAACTCATGATATTCATCCATCAACAAATCCTTCAAGTGCTAAAACAACTCTTCTATGCCATGAAGGGTGTAAACAAAGTCCAGTTCTGCATTTGCTACAAATCACATCAACTATCAAAATCGTAGATAAATTCATCCAACTCAATGATACCCATCATAATAGAGTAATGCTTAGGGCATTTGGAGGCTCCACAAATCTTGTCAATGTCTCACAACAATTGTGTAGACACCCCAAGTGCACTCTCAACTAAATCAACTCTTGTGTCAAACTCAAACTGAGAGTCAATCTCCTCCCTCATTGGGACATGAGAAATAGGTTAATATTGAACACCACTCCAAGTCAACCCATTATGTATTATAGTGCTATCTCTTTTGGAATCCCCAAAGAACTTTATTGTGACAAAGTAACCATAATTGCAAACCGCAATGGTAACCACCATATGTACCCACCAAGATTCACCACCAAGTGCCACCACCAAGTGCCGACACCAACCAAATGCCACCCACTAATATAGCTCTAACTACAACAAACATACTAGGAGAAAGAGTGACTTGTAACTTGCTATCACAACACTCATTCTCACGGTCTATAGGTCATCACTTCTTGCCTCATCAATGAGAAACATAGGTAGTCTGACTAGTCATCACTCTAGCCTCACTACCAAGACCACACCAGAGCACCAATGCTCTAAAGTCAGAGCACCTTACTCAAACATGGTACACAAACAAGAAGTAGAGAATGGATGGGATCCAATCACAAGAAATCAAAATGAAAACACTCCATCTCATAAATCAACATTGGATTGATTCTATCACCATTTAGCAATTGATATAATAAGAGTTATCTACTTCCTAAGCTACCAAGATCACCAAGAATGAGATCAAACTATCTCCCATACCCAAAGATACATGTGTATAGATATTAGTGGAACATTCACTAGGACAACAAGTGAAGGTGGACCAGTTTGCTAGGATACTAGTCTAACAACTAGAGGTTTGGGGTTCAAACCCTATTGCACACAATCTAGTAGGGTGGGTAAATTTTTCCAAATAATGAAAAAAAATTACTCTAAACTAGCTAGCCTCATGCTAGCAAGTTGGCTTGGTGGCCCTTCTAGGCCTTTGTAGCCCTATGCCTTGAAATGCAAAATGTGGCCTTTCTTCTTGCCACTTCAAACCCTCTCTAAATTTGGCCAAGCTTCTCCAACTCAAGCCAAAATTTGATATTAATCTAACATAAAATCTAACATAAATCCCTAGAGTTGGTTGAAAACCAAATCCTTTGCTAAATCTCTACTCAAGCCAATTTGAAAAGATATGGATCTTCAAACTCTAATTCATGGGAATGTGTTCACAACTCCACTTTCAATTTTACCTTTTGAGCTCAATTGCATCAAATTGGTCTTGCTTTCATAACTTGAGCTCAAAATGAACACCACTACTTGAAATTGATTCTATTCTCAAGCAAATTTGGCTAGCACTTCCGCACACCATTTGCATCATTACCAAATCTGCATCAATTCAAAAGAGCTTTTGCACACAATCACTCTCAAGGAAAATTTGACCCATGATCAAGCTACCAACAATCAATAAGGCTTGGAAATACCACCAACACCCTCAATTCTTGCACCCAATTTCCCCTTGACCTCATTTATTTGATGTAATCAATTTGTTCTCAACTCAAATCACACTCAATTAGATCAGTACTTGATTTGTCATTCAACAATCTACCAACAACTAGGCAAGCTACACCCACGCTAGCTAAGAGACTCTAGGCGACACTCACCGGTCTTTGTACACCATAGCCAAGAACTTGAAGGCTAAACATCAGAGAAGTGAGCTCTTTGGAGTTGCACTATGAAAGTATACCCTTTGATCTTGACCTAGGTCTCTAACCCTAACAGTCTCTTTGACGGCACATCTCATGGTACAAATAGTGAAAGTGATGGTGAGTATTTCCATATAGTAAATACCGGAAACATGACTTTTGACTATCAACAAGTAGTATATGTGTAACTGCTAAAATACCTCTAACTACCTTCATTACTACTTCAACGTCCAAGCAATCTAAGTGCAATGCTACAAATGGTGTGACAACCATGATAGGTAATGTGTGTAATTGTGGTATATGAGCATTAATTGATGCTCTAATTCAATCATAAACCGCACATATGGCTACAAACTACTATACATTGGTCTTCATACCATGCCACCAATAATGACTATGGAATAAGTTATATATTTTCTCTACTCCAAAATGTCCTAGCTTCTTATGGCATGATGTACTTATTGTGGTGTTTGAGATGAAAGTGAAACTACTTGCACTCTATCATCCTTCCATGCACAAAGAAGATGTCTACCTTTGAATCTAAATTTCTTGGCTTGTTGAAGGATACAATCTATCTTCTTAACACCAATTGTGCAATGCACAACACTAGTGCAAAGATAGTCAATCACTAGAAAATCATCATGAATGTCTTGTTGACTAGTATTAATATCTCCACCGTTTGGATTTGAGAATTCAACAAGTCCTAATGTTTGTATTGAGAAACATATTACCAATGCCTTAGAAAATATACATAAGAAGGCAAGTGCATGCCAACTTGGCCCTATCTCCTCAATTGTCTCACCATGCCAATGTGCTCTAGTGTGATCTTATTGACTGGTGCATGGGTTTTTACTCAACCCATCTACATCATGGTTCACCACTCCAAGTTTATGAATAATTGTGAAATCATACTCTTGTAAAATCAAAACCCATCATACAAGTTTCCCTAAAAGCTTGTTTGACTCCATCAACCATTTCAATGGTTATTAATCAATGATGAGAGTGAAGGGGTTACCAAATAGGTAACATAAAAAATGTAATACTATCCACACTACTACCAAGCACTCTCCCTTTTATGGACTATATTTCATCTATTTTGAATTGTTGAATGACTTCCATAATCCACCACAAACTCCTTCCCCTCATTATCCTATAGGTTATTGCTCCAAGCCCCAATGTACTCCAATAAGTATGAACTTGGAATACGCATCCTTTGATTGGTCTCTTAAGAATAGGAGTGTCAATCTCTCCTTGTGTTCTTTAAAGCTCTCTCTTGCTCATCTAACCCAATATCACTCTTGTGTAAGTTTGGTTGACTTTGTCAAGGCCTTGGCATTTGCACTAAATCCTCTAACATATTGGTGATAAAATTTTGCCAACCTAAGGAATTCTTGCACTCTACTTACATCTTAAAGCCAAGGAATAGGTGCAATAGACTCTACCTTGGTTTGCTAAACACCAAGTCCACCATAGTAGATAGTGTGGCCCAAATACTCAACTTGCTCTTGGAAAACTCTACACTTCCCAAGATGAGTCCATGAGATTTCAATCTCTCAAAACACCTCTAATAAATATCTTACATGCTCCTTCACAATAGCATTATAGACCAAAATGTCATCAATATAGCAATGAGTAAAGTCTAATCTAGCTAAGATCTTGTTCATGACTCTTTGGAACTAGGTAGGAGCATTTTTTAACCCAATTGTAAGAAAATCCACTAATCTAATCCATCCTCACCATGAGGATCAATAGCCCAAAATGTTATCTTGGACTATTCCTTGTCCTTGATTGGCAATTGATTATATCTTGCTTGAAAATCCAAAGTATTGAAGAACTTTTTTGTTGCATGCTCAATTGTATCAAAGATCTCCTATGTATGTAGGCATAACATACCAATCAAATCTAATTTGTTGGTTGATTAGATTGTAATCTCCACATATCCATCTATATGTGTAGTTGCCATGTATATCCTTCTTGGTTGACATCATTGTGGTTGAAATGTATTCTCCATGTGAGATCTCCATCAACCAACCTCACAAAGGTCTCTACTCCAACTCTAAATCAAGGTGCTCTCCATATCACTATATTTATAGGGATATCAAAAAAACTAGTGTATCATAATCAGCTCAATCCAATACCAAGTCCTTTTAGAGCACCCAAATCTTTCATATTGAAGGCATCACAACTCATATAGATCCTTAAGAACCTCCAAACTCTCCATCTTTCTCCTCTTGTAAGCTTGGGTCCAATGTTTGGATCACAAGTATCCTCTATAATTGATATAGGAGTAGAAGATGCACTAACTAGCTACTACATTGAGGCCTTGGGAGCAATAATTTTTATGCTTCAAATTGCTAGAGTCCACAACTTTAGAGCAAAAGCCTCTCTCAACTTTGGCTACAAAGCTCCACATGTCCTCTAACTACATCCCAAGTAGACCTTGCTCACTTTCATGTACCTCAAGTAGACCACTCTCACTAATAGTCATTGGTTATCTCCTAAGAATACCATGCCCACTCAGTTCATTGCTGTAAGCATGTGCTTGAATTGTCACGATAGGCTTAACGCTCACAAGTTGTAATGCCATTAGCTGGACAAATTAGTTAGAGGTAGAAATTAGCTTTGTAATATCTTTGGGGATATTATATACAATATCTAAGTAGGTCAGATATAATTATTACCAAAAATGATATCCACTAATAAAGTAGAGGTCAAAAATACCTTGAAAACTTCAAAGGCAATTTTGGAGGTCCAAAAAAAAGAATTGGGCCTTAAAAATAGAAACCCCTCCTTGAACAAAGAAGGAATTTCCTTCTTCTTCATGTTTGTTTTGTAAAGATCTTTCTAAAAAAAGCCTCATCTTTGTTGTTTTGAGCTTTCTATAAAAGATTTCTCAAAGATTTCCTTTGGTTGAACTTGTTTGGCCAACCAGATAAGACAAGGATCCAAATTCACAAAGATTCCCTTTGGTTGAACTTGTTTGACCAACCAAATAGGACAAGGGTCCAAATGTCACCAATCCATGCAACTAATCTAAGGTTGTAACTCCCTTTTAGAGGATCTTCTTGGTTATATCATAAAGACAAGGTGCTCCTCTGGAGCATCAAAGTATTGAGGAATTAAACTTTTTGTGTCTTCTCTTATATTTCTCTTGGGATTTCTCTTGTCCTCAAAAATTTACTCAATTGTACAAGTGGTGATACCTAACAATATGCATCATACATTGCTCAACTAATCAAAGGCTCACAATCCATGTCAAATAGTTCAAGTCCATAGCTTGACCTTACACTTGACGCTAGGATGCATCTAACACTACTAAAATGGTGACAATACCAATATAGAAACCCATCACCCACTCTCTCTTGTTGGAATTAGGCTCCACAAATTTTTGTAACTATGGATTTCAAACAAGTCCAAGATCTCTCTCTCAAAAAGCATGGGAGCTTGGGAAACTCATAAATGTGGATACATGTAATACCAATAGCTAGACATATTATCTAAAGGTGAAAATTGGCTTGGTAACATCTTGAAGGATATTATATATGATGGATTAAGTAGATAAGATAGAGGTATCACCAAAAGAGTACTTCTACTAATAGTGTAAGAGCCAAAAATAGCCAAAAAACTTTAGTCAATTTTGGAGGCCTAAACAAATGAATTAGGCGTAAAAAATGAATGATCTCTTTCCCAAGGGCCAAAAATTCTGGCCTTCCCTCCCCATTGTTTGTCTTGTTGAGAGCTTTCTAATGGTACCTCACCCATGCAATTCTAATATTCCTACAAGAAGATTCACTAAATATTCCTCTTGGTCAAAGCTTGTTTGACCAACTAGATAAGACAAGAACCAACATGTCACCAATTCATGTATCTGATCCAAGGGTGGAACTTACTTTGAGGGAATCCTCTTTGCTATGTAATAAAGACAAGGTGCTCCTTTGGGGCATTTGAGTTTTGATTGTGAAGCTTTGTGTTCTTTCTTTTGGATTTTCTCTTGGGAGTTCTCTTGTCCTCAAAACATTACACTAAGACTAACAATCTAACATCCAAGCAAACTAGCTTTGGTCTTGCAAATGTCATAAAAAAATCTATTTTTTTTTAATAATGTGTTTTTTTTTATCATCTTATCATTGGTAGAGTTGCAATTTTATTATTTATTTTATAATAATAATCACTCAGGAAGCATATTCATGTTGAATAGCTATGGAATATATGTATAAGTGAAGGAGAGGGAATGCTTATGAAGTCATACATCTGATAGCTTACTTGGATTATTTTAGACTTCTAAACATTCTAAAGAAGGTAAAGACTTGACAAATAGTGTAAAAAGCATAAATAGAAGATATATGATACTTTAAGAAAATAATAATTTTAATTGTGTTTGGGTTAGGACATAGTATATAGTTTTGGTAGTATCCCTTCCTAGCAATTTTTATAAGTTGAATGCATGATCCATAAAGCTCATCTCCACTGACCAAGTGTAAGTAGGAGTACAAACCTAAGACTCTAGTATCATGTGCATGTCAAACATATGAAGTTGAGAAATAGATTAATCCATACTATAAGTAAATGAGATACTTAAGAAACCTAAAATCAAATAGAGTTAATAAATTAATTCTCTAGAAGTTTTTAGCAGAGTTAGTTTACTTAATTTCTTATCTTCCAAGTAGGTTTTAGTGTTAGAAAGTTATTAGTTTTCTCAATAAACATACATCTATTATAAGAGATTATATCTAGAAAGTAAATGAACTGTTGCAAAGTCCATTATATTTTAATCTTCTATATGTAATACTCTTAAAATTTTCATTGAGGTTAGTTCAAAATGAACTATTTCTTTACTTGTAATATCATTGATGAAATTCTACTTATTTATTAGACTTTGTAATCCATTTATCTCCTTTCTAACTCTTCCTTGATACTTATTCCTCTTATTGTGCAATTATTTCCAATAGGAAAAAACTTGTTATCCCTTTTATGATTTTCTTAAAATATTATTTTTTTACCTTCCTTTCAAACTTTGGATAGGTAAACCTTTCAACCTATAAAGTGGAATGTTTTATCCTAATAGAGTAGTAATAATTCTAAAGGTAAATTAATAAAAAAAATTGTAAAGTCTTAAGAAGTTTCATAAAGGAATGTTTAAAAGTTATATATGGATAATTGTTTAATAAGTTCTTGGTAACTTTTCTATAAACTTATGTTGTAAGCTGTTTAAGAATTTGTAGCAAAGTCTCATAAGGTACTTGATTAACGTTCTCATATGGTTGGACTTGGGCTCCAATGCATCAAAGAACCTTCTTTAAAATGGAATAACTTGTTGATAGCTCATTCTTATATATTTCAAGTACAAATTCTTAAGTGAAATGTAATAGAATTGGGTGCAATATTTTACATTTCCTGATACTTCCCATTTTGTTCCTAATTAATATCTTTTGCTTAATTTTGTCTTCTTGCTTTTTATATTTAATGTTTTAGATCTGTATCAAAGTAAGAATAGGATAGATAAATCATGGTCCTTTAAAACAGCCACTTCAAATCACTCAGATTTTGCATCCACATCATCCATAAGTACCACTTAAATCACTTCAAAGTATCATATTTTGCTTATATCTTTTCAAGTACTATCTTGTTGTCAAAATGAACCTTTAGTGCTTTAGGTTATCACTTATGGTTGAAAATTAATGAAAGCTATATTTACATTTTGATTTAAACTTGATTAAATTGGAGATATTTTTGGACTTGAAAACTTGGATATTGGATTGTGGATTGTATAACTTATACAAGACAAGTCAACTAGTTATAGAAGCTATAATATATGAAAGAGAAAATTGATAATTCATGATAATTACAAGGCCTAATAAAACAATTTAAGTAACTTATTAGGTGCATCCTCAATTTTAAGAAGGTTGATAGCTTGACATATAAAATTTTATTTCATCTTTATGATATTTTCTTGCAATATCCTTGTAGAATTTTGATAGATTATGCTAGTTTAGAAAATTTCATGTCAATATAATTTATAAAGGAGATTAAGGCTTTTGTTGCATTAAAATTATATATGGAAGATAGATAGAAGAAAATACTTATATTTTGGACTCTTGGTCCAATATTTCTCAAGATTGCATGAGAGTCTATCAAGTTAATGAAAATCTTAATTGAACCTTTGCAATATCATATCCTTCTAGGATAACCTTAGTTTGATGGTCATCATGCTGAAGTTGATTGTGCAAAATGAGGAAATTCAAGATATACATTAACCAAAGTACTATATTTTGTACATTTATCATATGTGGTGAAGAAATCCTAAATTATTATTTGTAGCATGGAAGATAAGTACATTAGTGTGTTATTGAGAAGTCTATTAGAAAATAAAAAAATTTGATAGAACAAGTAGTGAAGATAGGAAGAGAATAGATGTACCAAGGATTGAACATAGTAAATAACAAATGTAAAAGATGACATAAGGCACTATTATAAAGACTTGCATGCAGTTTTACTTCCTACCAAGGTTCACGGTTCACTTTCTAGCCAAGTTACTCAGTCCTTACGAAGGTTCTTCAAAACCTTATATTCCAAGAAGTTCTTAGGTACCCTCTAAATATTCCTTTATTGAAGTCACATACTATTTTTAAAATTTTGTTGGAAATTTCTAGGAATTAATCGACCAAAATGCTACTATATTATTTTATAAACTACCCTAGATTGTTTTTCTTTTTGCTAGTTAATAATATCCTCATCATGTGTTTCATTTTGAAACTATTGGAAGAAATATTAAGCAATATAAGGATGATGAAAGAGCATCCTATGTAGAATCATGAAGTGGATAACTATTCTAAAGAAATTTTTATCAAGTTTATTGATGTCCACAATTATCTATATGCTTGACAAATTTTTGATCAATTTCATACTATCAATGATCCTCAAACATGACAACAAACATGGAAGTTGAACTTGGTTAAGAAAAGAAAATGAGTGTGAGATGACACATTTCAATATGGAAGTTTGATAGACAACATGAATTTATAGGGGAAGATCAAGTTGCTACACAGTAATAAGTATGATTATTGTCCTCAATCATGACAAAAAACATGGAAGTTGAAATTGGTTAAGAAAAGAAATTGAGTGTGAAATGACACATTTCAATATGGAAGTTTGATAGACAACATAAATACGTAGGGGAAGATCAAATTGATATGCAATAAGAGAGACAATTTCAAGATAAAGAACAGTCCAATGAGAGCAAGTTTACAAATCTTATTATCAAGGGGTGAAAGAAGGTTATGAACAAAGAGGTTAAATTTACCACAAAGAAAGATCACAATGGTGTATATCAATATTTTTTGTTGAAAATTTAAAGCAATAAGCAAACAAGCTTTGGCTTCTAGCAAGGAAGAAGATAAGGTAAATAAGAAGGTAGAAGATTGAAAAATAAGAAGATGGAAGCTTAAAAAAACTACTAAGAATTCAAATTTAATTATTATAATTGAGATAGAAAAGAGAAAATCTATTACTTGTGTAATTTGATTTGTCATAGAAAATATTCCTAATGAGAAGGAGAGTATACTAATCAGTGGGTTGTTGTGGGAAATTTTCATGGTTAGAAGATAATTAACTAATTTCTATGGTGTCTATTAAAAAATGAATAAATCATAACTTCTAAGATATAATTGGCATATTTCATTTGACAATCTATTTAGAAAGAAAAGTAGCAGACTTTGCTAATTTGGTACCTAAAACCTTGGAAAATTCTTGTGAAAACATGATGGTAGAGTATAGACCGCAATCAGACATGACTACACTTGGAAGTCCATGATGAAAAAATATAATATCAAACTAGAGCTTGACTAATTGAGGCATACCTTTTATATCATATTATAGGAGCTAAGTGAATTACTTACTCTGATTACCCACAAACTAAGTATCATGTAACCTTGAGCAATGATAAAGAGAGGAAATTTAAACTCATTTGCAACGTGAGGAGATTTAAACTTGAGCAATGTGAGGAGATTTAAACTCATATGCTCTTAATATGAAGCATGAATTAGCAAAGATTAGAGTAGACTATGAATTTTAACTTTGAAGACTTCTTCATTTGGAAATTTTCACATAAGTAAAAAATCCATAATTATCAAGATATGTTTGACTATCATCCATAGCATTGAAGACAATGAATAGACTTATATACTCAAAGGTGGACTACCATAGAGATATCACATGTTTCTTTGTATTGAGCCAAATAAGGAGTACGATGATATGGAATACATATTTGATTACACTTGTATAACAATCCATTCTTCATAAAAATGAACTATAAATACATTCTTAGTTGTAATCACATTAAACAAGGTAGAAGAAAATATCAACTTGCAATTTATTTTGGTACTATGGTGGGTAGTGTATTAGTAGATCACATTAATATCAAGCTCAATTGGAAAATCAAGGAGTTGCTTTTAATATTTAGAAAGTGCTTATAAGAGTAATTTGAAAAATTCTAAATTCAAAAATTTAAATCATATAAATGCAGTTTTTTCTTCTCATTAATGATATCAACCATTCTTGTATTCAAAGTGAATTTTATACAAAAATAGCTTGTGGTTGGTTTGCATAACCAAAAGCTTGCACAATATATAATACTACCAAATATTGGTAGCATATAGAATAAATAGTTATTCACACTCATAAGCAAATTTTTTTTTATAAAAAATAATTACCTTCAAGATCTTGAAGGCAAAGGCAATTGGGTATTAAACCATATATTAATTCCTTTTATAGTAATTCTTTGATAATAGTGATAAAAGCATCCAAATCAACTATACAAGGTTATTTGGATAATACCATTGTAAAATTAGACTGATACCCATTTTATTGAGCTTTTGGAAAGAAACCTTTAATATTACACTGAAATTTGTACTTAAGTGATTGGTGAGTAGTGCTACAAAATATACATAGTCATATATAAACTATAAATAAAACTTTCCAACTTACTAAATCCTCATATATCACAAATTGCAAAATGATCCTTGTAAGATGGTAGTGAATTATGATAATCTTTAAATTTTTTATCATATAATGAAAGAGAACAAACTTATACATGTTAAGTTCTTAAGCACACAAAAACTTATGGTCCTCCAAGTAAGTTGCTCAATTGATTCTAGTGAGCTTTGTGTTTCCTCATCAAATGCCTCCTTCATATATCTAACTCATGTAATTGTTCAAGTGATCTCATGCTATTTGGACAACCTAAAATGTAATGTTTAAGATGGTTATATATGGACTTGTCTTCTATTTTGATATAGTTTTTCATTATCAATATAAATAAGTAGTTTGTTGTTGGATAATATTAAACTTCATCGGAGTGCGTTCATTCCATTGTGTATGATATGTCTTCAATTTGTCTTGCATTATATCAATCTCTAAAGAAATTCCTTTCTTCCTTAGATAATGTGTGTTTGTATGACTTGGGTATATTATGAATATGCAAAATTTGAAGAGAAAAGACAATCAAATCTCATTGAAATCTTTCTTTTGCCTAAATTTCCTCATGATTATCTCGATCTTTATGCAAAACAATCATATGATTTTACTCCATACATATTTGGTATCTATATGAAAATATTCCAAAATTGAACTACATAATCCTTTCTCAAACCAAAGCTTTGTAAGTTGATATAGTGTTGTTTATGCTACAATAGTAACTTGAAATCTAGATATAATGGTTCCCTTAAACTAATAAACTAATTGGGATCCCAAATTTGTACTGTTTTTACTCTACTTGCAACTGCAACTTGGATTTTGCAATGCTTTCCAATTGGCTAGCAGGAAATAGAACTTTGCTATCATGATCAAGTATATTAGAGCTCGAAAGCATTACTCATAATCAAGGCAAAATTCTCCAATACGTTAGCCTTGCATCAAATAATTGTAGCTTCAGAAAATGTACATAAGTTATTTTTCACTAAAATAATGCTCCTTCCAATTATTGTGGTTGATCATAACACTCCAATGCTTTAGTGAGATGCTTGATTTATTGTTGCATTCCTTGAATCATACGGTTGTCCATTATATTTGTCACTATCAAATTAAAGAAAACATAAAATTTCAATTGGATTATAAGTAGCACACATCCATCTTTAAATATAAGTGATAAAAAAAGACAAATGGTTCATCAAACATAAGGATAGTATCTAAGAAAGTTTCACAAAAAGAAGATATTTGAAATGACACAAAATAAAAGGGCTATTTTGACATCACACAAAAGTGAAAATCACTATGACTTGGAAGTGATTTTAAAAGGAATATAGACTCCATCCATCTCATCTTTGCTCCTAATATGTGACCTTGTGCAAAGTTTCCTTATTGTTCATGATTTTTGTGTAAAATGCATCACAATGGATATCTTTCAAATTTTCCAAGTCCAAATATATTTTCTATAAAGAAGTTAACATGGATACTCTAGGTTGAGACAAACATTCCTTTCCATGGTTATGATAATATTACTTGAGATTCCTTAGCAAAATATTTTCTTCCACGATCATTTTTTTTCTTTGGATATAGTTGTTTAGGATCTACTATATAGAAACTTGATTAATGATCATTAATCATACACTCTTAAAAATTGTAAAAGATCTTTGGGTATTCTATTGGGGCTTTGCCCAAATAGAATGATCCCAATAGACGATAAATGGGGGTCCATTTATCTAGGTTTTTATATGGCTTGAAGGGTCTTCTTATCATTCCTATTGGAGTCGCTTTTTAACTTTGGGTTTATTCTTAAAGTATATTTCAAAGTCACTATCAGATAAGGCTCTTCATTTTATCACCCGATTATACAAAGAGTAGGTACTTTTCAGACGGAATATAGTGCAACTTAACTTCATTAGGTAAGTTTTAAAAATCTTGTCAATCCGTCATTGAGCTTTAAGCCTGATCCTGCCTGATTAAGTTAGGCTCGGGGAAACGGTAAACTTCTTGAAACGTTCCGGTACATTCGCAATTTATGGATTAGCACGATAGAGTGGTAAATTCTATAGTTCAATTGAGGCAGAAAAATGAATCTGCCTCAATTGAGCTATAAATTCTCCTCATTGCGTATTTTCTCATGCTACTAACAAAATACATCAGTATTTTGTCCATAAATTTTAAAATTAGTCATCATATTTTTATTCCTGTTCATAGAGAAAGAAAGGAGTATGTGGAAAAAACCATATGATATCCATAAGACGATCTCAAAGGAAGAAAGAATGTACTCATGCTAAGTACGCATCAAGCTTATCTTGAAATCATGGAAAATGTGACCGAGTTGAAACGGCTCCTATGAAAAGTTCTCATCAACTTTATACATCTATGTCTTATTACACTAAGTACTTAATAAGTGTAATATCATCTCATCATTATATAACATCATTAGATTATAGTCTTCCACGCAGATTTAAGAGGCTATGATGCAATAAGACTTCGGTAGTTTCTGCACTCACAACACAAATCTTGACGATGGCCTAAGACTATATCAATTTCACGATCGCTTCTGGAAGCACAAGTAGTGGAAGACTAGTACCCAAAGTGAAGTGCGAAGAGCAATTAACTTTGGCCTTGTGGCCTCAAAAGAAGTAAAATCTCGAGGAGGAAGAGGAGGAGAAGGAGTAGGAGGAAGGAAAGAAAGACTTGTATGGGAAGACTTCCTCTGAGTTCGGGAAATGGACGAGTGAAATGGCGACGTTCTTTGAGCGATCGTCGAGCAGCAGCAGCACGGGGAGCGCTCGAGGAAGGAGGAGTACGGGAAAACACGGGAGGAGAACGGTGACAAGGAGCGAGCGAGGAGAGGAGGATCGGAGGAGGTGATAGAAGCGATCGGATCGAAGCAGGAGCAGGAAAGGTGGAGGAGGGGGAGGGGGAAGCGCTGCAGCGATGAATATCGGCGTTTCTTCGCCCGGAGTCATGGGTTTCGGTTTCACCAAGCTGTCCAAGGGCTTGGCTGCAGTGCTCGTAACAGGTTTCGCTTTGGCCAAAGCTCTGCCGTTCATAGTGGATTACTTAGCACTCGTTCCCGGGAAGACCATCCCGTTCACCTGGAATCTCCTCACAGCCGGGTACTTTGAACACTCATTTATCGGCCTATTGGTCAGCATCGCGGGATTATTGTATTTTGGGAGGTTGTTAGAGCCTGTGTGGGGATCGAAGGAATTTTTAAAGTTTATTGCGTTCACCAATTTCTTCACTACTGTGTGTACATTCGTGATATCGATCTTCCTTTATTACGTCACGGGACACGAGGAGTTGCTGTATACGCCTACATCTGGATTCCACGGGGTGTTAGCAGGGTTTCTGGTTGCTGTAAAGCAGATATTTCCTGATTATGAGATCAACTTACGACAGGTCGTGAAGCTCCGAGTGAGGTGGCTGCCTGGCTTCTTGGTCTTGATAGTTGTACTAACAGGGATTTTCCTGGACGATCCTATAGTTTATGTTCCGTTTGTGGTTTTTGGAACCTATGGGAGCTGGCTGTACCTGCGGTATTTCCAACGGAGGTCGGAGGCCAATTTCAAGGGCGATGCAAGTGACGAGTTCGCGTTTGCAACCTTTTTCCCAGAGTTAGTTTGGCCGGTTGTGAATCCGATAGCAACAGTGTGCGATAAATTGTGCTGTGGAAGAAGAGCACAAAACTTGGACGGGGAGGAGTCGGGGAGTGTTTTTGGGGAAAAGCCTCTCCCAGGCTCCGATCCGGCCGAAGCCACTCGGAGAAGAGAACGTGGAGCTCGTGCTTTGGAGGAGAGGTTAAGTGCTGCATCGAAAGCAGAAACTGAGGGATTAGGTGGTAAGAGCTCAGGTGGATCGCAAATCCCGCTTGAACCTTTGGGATCCGAAGATAGTGTCTGACTTCCTCTGCTGGTGACGAAAATAGGAGCTCATCGCCAAGTGATCAAGACATGTATTCGCTATTTTCTTGCTAGCTCGTGTACATTCAGGTTGTCAATGTCTGTGCTGATCAATGCATAAAAAGCCGAAAGAGAGAAGACATTGCAAAGTATTTCTACTCCTACTAGGGAAACAAGCGGTGCAAGATCCGTCTTGTAATCAACGTTCTTTTTGAGTCCGACGTACGTCAGGTTCAAAGGGAACCAGCTAGTTTACACCAGGTTGTAACCCAGTAGCAACTACGAGAACATGCCGATGCTTGAAGAAGCCTTGTTCATGCTTTTGCTTTTAATCACGTAGAAGCTTCATATTTCAGCCTCAAAAGGTTGGAAAGGTGCGATGGCAAATGACAGACTTCAAAAGCAATTTTCAAACCTCCGACCTTCAAACCCCACTCTCCAGTTTCAGCTAAACATTAAGTACAATGGAAAGCAAGTCGCACTGTGGATTTAGGATAGATTCGTTGTCATTCATTTGAAGGGCGGAAGTCATAAAACATTTCTTTCTCCGAAGAGCTGAAGATAGAATGTAAGCCCAGGTAGCCAACCTTATATATGTGTTGAGAGAGAATGGACGATCAAAGACTTTACTAACGCGAGTAAAAGAAAACGTTTTCAATTATTCACGGGCAGTCGAGAACATCCGAGGCATGAGTGAACGTCGTTATCACCAATAGGGTCTAGATTTGACTGAAGAACTTGAATTTGCTTAGGAACTTGACTGAAGAACTTGAATTTGCTTGCTTGCTTGAAACTGCCGTCTATAGTCAAGACTTGTTACAGACTACAGATGCTTAACAGCGGCGATAAAACACATAACTGTCATGCCTACCAGGTTTGGATCATCACACTAATCAAGTCTTGGTCGCTTTTGTCAATGGAATACGGTTTCGAGTCAGAGATTGCTGGCTTGTTAAAGTTATTCGAAGCTGTTTCTGTTTCATGTTCTAATCTCATTTTCAAGCAGAATTTAGAAGGAACACCTGCATACAAAATGTCGAGAATGGCCAGTAATTTCACTCGTGGTTGAAATCATTTGGTTTCCTCTTCCGCTATCTGCAGTAATACCTAATCTGCCCGTACCTGTTATAAACCAAGTTGTTTTCAACCCTTCGTCATATCTTTTCTGCTGGTAAGTTGAGCTGAGGCCATCGTGTGCGGAAGGCAGGTGGATGCATGATGTTATCTTTTGTTTATTTCGATACTCACTTCACTGCATACTCTCTTGCACTTCTTCGTCTGTGTAGAGATAAGGAAGCATTTTGATGTTGAATTTACATGGTTGCAAAGAGTAACTTAGCAGATCCTATATGTGCCGTCGTTGTCCATACTAGACCGGGTCGATTTGAGAACTGAGCAATTGAACTGAAGGGTTACCGAGGAGATGGCAACTATCACTGGAAAGGATGTCTGTGTCTCAACATTCACTTTTTAATTAGTGGCTACTGTACTGCCCATGTCCTCAATCTCTACCATCTGATAGCCAGGATTGACATGCCAGTAATACAATGCAATTAGCGTTCCGCTCGCAACTCGTCCGTAGAACTCTTTTAACTCTCTAATGAACTGAGAATTTGAGCTTCCTGCATGTTATATAGTAGGGATGCACTCCCGAATAGAAGACCACTTATTATCAGTCATGACTGACGAACAAATGCGTCCAATATCGGCGATCAATGAACTAGGTGGTACTGAGCAGTCTTTCTTGGAGTATGCCAAGATGACAACGAATTTGTAGCAATTAGTACGACCTTGATAATACCACCCAAGATGTGAGTCACCTCCGCATCTTGGATGGTTATTGTACGAACCATCCAAGACTTGGATATCTGTCCTTCAGTCACTAGGATATCTGCTCTTGGTACGCACCAAATTATACGGGGAGATGACTTGCCCGAGGGAGGACGGCCACTGCCAGTGTAGCTTCACGAGCTGCCAGAAGGGGTGTAGATCAGTATTTTCAAGAAGTCCATATTATATTACCATAGTAAAGGGTTTCTATGTGGTTTCAGCGAAAATTCCTCTCACTTCTCATGTTGAAATCATCTACTTATACTTATATATATATATTTGGAGTCATCGATTTACAACAAAGGTATTTCCGAGTGTTTGTTGTAGATCGATGATTTCAAGGATGTCTAGCATGCTTTCTTCGCTCTATACGAAGATTATACTATCAACAATACGTTAACCATTGGACTTCTCTAACATAAAAACTTCGTCAATGTAGCGACAGGATTCTAGTTGGACTTTGATATCGAGGTTGGGGAGTAAGATCGCTTTTATAAATTACAACGTAACACTAGCAAAGGGTTCTTGAATTTTGCAGAATGCCTATTTTAGTTTGATGATTCCAAGGTTTAGTAACATTACTTTCTTTTTCTTTGTTCAGGTTATATAATCAACCATAGATGTATCATTTACCTTCAAATTGTCATCAATAAATACTTGTTATTCTTCCTTTGAGTCGCTCTTCCAAGGTTTAGACTTGGACCATGCTTTAAACCTTAGAAGAAAGATAATACCTCTTGTCTTCATCTTCTAACCAGTACCTCCTTATATATGAGAGGCCTCACATGGTCCATGCTCCAGCTTGAGATATGAGTCTATAATTCATTTCAGGGTTATGAGGCCTTGACCAAAAAGCTTCTGTCCCTAAATGAATTCTGTATAGATAATGATAGTGATGTGATATGCCTTTTACTCCTGTAGAAACTAGATTAATCTTAACATGATTAGACACATCGAGGAGCTTGATACAATGTATCGATTATGACAATTCAAGCTTTCATCCAGTATGATAAATTGAGAAGCTTGTCATGTTACTCACTTAATTCATGGCGGGTCATAAACCTACTAATAAATGTTAATCATGAGAACGTTTTCAAGGAATACAATGTGAACAAAGAAGGAAACAGTTTGATGTACATAAATGCAGCGTATCTTTATCAATAATCCATAAACATACACAGTTTCATTGAGGTGCAGGATGTAAGGGAGCGTGAGATTGTTGAATAACATGAAGATTTTGGTGAATGAACCACGTCAATGTGATAGATCTTTATTTACAAAGAGAAATATATCATTAACTACATGAAGTTAATGATGCTCCAAAATATTCTTCGAGCATCCGGCAAAGGCAATCTCACCATCGCAGTTTCCTTCAGACTCAACATCATCTTCGGAGTCACACGTAGCGATGGTGCACAGAAGCCGGCCGACTGACGAGAGCCCGGACCCAAGAACACAACATGCAGTATAGCGCGAAAGAAACAATAGCGATGAAACCATAAGAACATGCTAAGCGAGGATGGCGTACATAGAGTTCCTCATAGTCTTAATCATATGGATATGAAGTGCGAAACCATAAGAAGGTGATGAGCGAGGATGGACGTACATACGGTTCCTCATAGTGTGAATCAAGGGAATAAGAAGTGTTAATGTGAAGAGGAATTTGGAAATTGTTTGTGTTTTCGTGTAAGATGTCCCGTTATCTGTGAAGTCTTGGCTAGTTTGTTGGGATACTTGAATTATTATCTTGATGGTAATCATTGTATTAGCAGCTTAGTAGTGAATGTTTACCTTGTTTTGTAGATAACTTGGTAAAATCCATTTTCGTAGTTGGTTATAATGTTAGGGTACTTGAGTTATTATTTTGGTGGTAATCATTGTATTAGCAGCTTAGTAGTGCATGTGCACGGTGCTTACTAGGTGACTCGCTAAAACCATATGCTTAGTAGGAAAGTCAATAATCAATAATTTTCTTAAATTATTTTAGGTCATTAGCTTTTCATATGGATTGATCTCTTATGCCTCTCATTGGAAGTTTATAAGCATATTCTCTTAGAATTTAAGATCTTTTCTTGATTATAAATTAAAATATATTCTAAGGTCAAGTCAGATCTATCTAATTTAACGTAATTACTTTCAACTACCAAGGATCACCTAACTTGATGAAGGTAACAAAATTTTGATATTTATACCAAGCCGAGTCAAGTTTGACTATACAAAATCCAAAATAGAGATCTCACTCAATATAATTGAATATAAAATTCCCTACAAAGTCATACTCTAGTATACAATTTTACCAAGAGGTCATATTTTTATATAATTTCTTTAAAAATTCACCAAAAATTAATTGAGTATCCAATAATGAAATATTGGACGTTTCCCTTTATTTAATCACATTAAATTAATTATTACTAACTTAGCTAGATGTAATAAAAGAAAAATATTTGTAGTGATCAATGTGCACCCTAGAGTTATAAGGTTTCTTTCTCCCCAAGCAGAGGTATATCTCGAATTGTAAAGTTCAGTAATTCCTCATTTCGTGTTTACCTTCTTAAACCACGAATTATGGTGCCAAGAACCGGTGAGGGTAACATGAATTCTTGCGTGCTAGAGTGGATTTGGATTGATAGAGTATAATCATGATTTGGTGAAGTATATTATTAAAGTTTTTGATTATTGTTTAGAATTAGTATATGGTTTCCCATACGAATTATGTGTTGATTTTGACAACCATATACATTACATAGGTATACATACATAACAAAATAGATACTCCCAACTATGCACATTATATATTGATGCATATAGGCACTACAAGAAAAGAAAAGAAAAGAAAAGAAAAAACAGCGAACTCTAAGGGGGCTGGACATCGAATATCCAAGCATGCTCTCTATAAGCGCATGAGTAATGAAACACCGAAGGCAATGTAACATGGAGTAGGAGGATGGTTTATCTCTGTGAGCACATGCGTTATGGAACACAACAAGATGTGTAAAAGGATTGGGTAGTGTATGCCTCTATGCTCTATAAACGTATTATTTCTGATACACACTGAAAGGAAGCAGCAAGACTGTAGTAGTCAATCTGCACATAAATAAGGGACTTCGTCACTGCTGAGGTATTTGGATGCACTTACCAATATATCTCAAATCGATTTTCTAGAATGCTCATGAGCGCCAGACCAAACGCGGCTGCTCATTAGACGTGCCGCTCGTTTGAAAATTGAGCAGTTAGATGGTGTGCGAGCGCGATTGACAAGCAAGCAATCAGCGAGCAGGCAGAGTAACATGAAGCGGCAAGCACAGGTAACGTTACCTTGGCTATACCTGAGAGAACGAGGTCATTAGTGCATAACAAACAAATGCGGGAAGTAATAGCGAGGCAGAAATCTAAGCAATGAGAAGAACTAGCTCGAGTCTAGGCCGTTAGAGAAACTAGTTGCTAACTGGAACTCCGGCAGCACCTGAGCAGTCGAGGAACACCAAATGTTGTTCATCGGCAATGAAAAACTTCAATCGTAGGGCTAGCGAGAGGAAGAGTTCCTTCTTGGAGGGAAACTCCATCGCAATAAAACCCTATGTAAATGATACTGTAAGTGGCTTGGTTGAGTGGAGTTATGGGACAAGTAGAGCATTGAAAGTAGAGAAGAAAAACAGTAGCGTTGCGGAACTGAAGGAGAGTAATTCAGTATGATGAGAACCTTTCTTCCTAGTCTTTGAAGTAGATGGTCTATCCTCAGTCATTCTCACTTCTGATGTATCAGACATCCTAGCACTCAGCTTTCCTAGTCTCACCAGAGTAGACACTCCTAATTGCACTCAATAATATTCAACTCACTCTCTCTTAGAGCCTGCAAAGATAGTACACAGCAGCACTCATGCAGCATGAAAGGTACCCCAGTGGTAAGCAACATAGAATACACCTAAAACAAGGTACAAGGTGCTGGGAATGATCCTTGTATGAGAACTTACCTAAACATGAGCAGAGAGCACTCATATATATGCACAAGCAAGCTCTAGCAGGTTGCTTTGCAGAACCCTAATTAGGGCTGCGCCGTCACTTCACCTTAATCATGTATCTAGCCTAGTCATGTATCTAGTCACTAAACTAGAGATTATCACAACTAACACAGTATATAGAGGATCGTACAAACAGTGCCTACACATACATAAATGAATTTGGAATCCGTCTAATGTGCTTACACATATTGTAAAATGGAATACAGAACCCGTTGTAAACAACCCTGTTCCATACCCACGTCTGTGCTTCCAGATATATGTGAAAACCTGTCTTTGTGGCGGAGTACCAAAATCTTCTAGTAGGAAATACTCATCACTTACTTTGATCCGAAACACAAGAAACTTTGGTGCGATCCAGTATTCATGCCCCAGTTCCCCATATGTCGATGAGGATCAATATTCGATCTGATATTTCAATTTGAGGAGATCTCAAATTTTCCTCTAAGGCAAGAGCCAAACAGAGCGGAGTGGCCTTCGTTACATGCATTTACTTCTCCGAAAGTCACAAGAATTTTTTATCAGCCAATCGACCGGAAACAATCCAACAATAGAGGAAGGTAAGAAGCAACCACTTGAGAGAAGGGGGAAGTCTGTGTTCACCTTCTTTACAATGCTTCACCAACTAAAAGAATCATTGACAAACCACTGGGTATGAAATATCATGAACAAAATGTCCTTAGGCCTACCTTTCTGTGGTCGTAGTCATTAGAAAGTACCCAGTTCTGGCATTAGCGTTTGTCAAATTCCAATGGCACGAACTCCTGTAGGAAGGTTGTCAGAACCATCCCTTTTTTTTTCTTTTTTTTCCCATTTGCCTCTTTCTCTTTTTCTTTTTCCTCTGTCTTCCATGTTTAGCATGTCCACCGTGTCCTCCCGGCACCCCAATTTTGTCAAAGAGTTTGGTGAGGCAATTGCAGATGTAATCGCAGCACTCGCCAATTTTCCTGAGTGTCATTTTGACGATCGGCATCAATGTACCTTGTCGATGCATCATCCACAAGGTATAAATCCCTGCGATCAGCAACGTAAGAACTGTACAGAATTAGAAGGCCGAGATGCACCAAAACTTCCAAGTAGATAGGATGCAGATCTGTTTTAGGAAAAGGATTGCCACGTAGTAGGAAAGACAGTTGCACTGTGGAGCAAGTCAGATGAGCAGTACCTAGCGTAAGTATCAACAGTAGGGCGACAAATTTCAAAAGCTCTGTCCAGCACAAGGAAGTCACATAACATTTGAAGTGTAAAATAATGTTGGTGCAGTCTCTGCATTTTCCGACTATATCAGCATAAAATATGACAGGAAGATGCAAAGAACATGCAAGACATTCTTCAATATATGTCAATCGCCTGAAATGCAACTTGTCTACTTATCGGGACAAAAGAATCAGGGGTAGTATAGCATCCGTTTATTGCTGCCATAAAGGCCTGTTACCTTGTGAGAAGATAGAGAGAGAACGGTCTCTAGGATCATTAAGATCATCTCTTAGGATATAGTACCAGACTAGATTGGTCACTTCTTCAATGGGTCCCATCAAAAACCATCACGTTCAGAATTTTGAAATTCAAAATTTTAATTCCTGTAATTGCTCAAGGGAAAGCCCCTATTCTTTTGAAATTCTCACTTGAAGAGCACTGTATCTGCGGCGATTTATATGACTTTCAATATCTGAATAGATTTAGAGAATAGAAATGTGCCTCAAGGACAACATAGATTTGACTCACCTCTTCTGGCAGAATCGCCCAGAAGACTAAGGAAAAGCTAAGTTATGGACAGATCTTTACTCACTACAAGCTTGGAGTGCAAAGCTATGCCATTAAATGATTGATCAGTATGAATGAGCTTCTCCATATCCTCTGAACTCACATCAGCCGTCTAAACTGATCCAAATCCTGACGTGATGAATGGAAGAACTATGTGCCCACATTGCACTCCTGCTTTCTCTGCTGAGAATATTAACAGGAGCTCTGACAAAGGAATCCTGTAAATAAAATCCCCTGCCTTGAAATGCAAAATTTACAAGATTTCTTTCTCAGAGCTCCTCTCAATATTCTCAGCAGAGAAAGCAGGAGTGCAATGTGGGCACATAGTTCTTCCATTCATCATGTCAAGATTTGGATCAGTTTAGACGAATTCTCTGCTGAGAATATTGAGACGAGCTTTGACAAAGTAATCCTGAAAATTTTGCATTTCAAAGCAAGGGTTTTCATTTACAGGATTTCTTTGTCAGAGCTCCTCTCAATATTCTCAGCAATGAAAGCAGCCAGTTACTTTTCTCAGAATGTCAAACCTATTATGATAAGAACCAAGCTTCCTACTCTTTGAAGTGGAAGGTCTATCACTCCCTCTTATCTCTGATGTATCAGACATCATTACTGCAATACTAGACCTCTCTCTTTGTATCACAGCTCACAAGCATCAAGTAGATTCTCTCACGCAACACTAGTAACCTCTAATACTGAGATATCAAAAGACAATCTTGAGATGATGTTAGGCAACTCAAGACTTCACGAAATGGAAGGAAGAGGTGTTGGGAATCACTTTTGTTGAAGAACTAACTGAAATAGGAGTAGAAAACACTCTTATATACACTTCAGCAAACCCTAGGGGATTGCTTTGCTTAACCCTAATTAGGGCTGCGCCACTCTTTACTCTAAGTAGAGGATATTTGGCAGTGTTTCTAGAGGATTCTAACAAAATCTTAAAATCAAGAGAAGTCTCTAAACTAGAGATTAACTAAACTAACACTCCCACTTAATGAGAGTTTAGGACTATTCCCATTTCTACTACACATTTTATATGTTTATCTTTAGGTAATGCTTTTGTAAACACATCTGCTGTCATCTTCTGTGTAGGACAGTAAACTAACTTCACAACATTCTCCTTTTCTTTCTCCTCAACAAATCTTCTTCTAATCTCAATGTGCTTAGTCCTGGGGTGATGTACAGGGTTTTTGCTGAGTGCTATACTTCCTATATTGTCACAGTACAATGTAGTGGGACTTTTCTGCTCAAAACCCAGCTCCTTAAGAAGTCTCCTGTTCCAAATGACTTCTTGAGTAGCATTTGAGGCAGCCATAAATTCTGCCTCTGTAGTAGACAGAGCAACAGATGTTTGCTGTTTACTACGCCAACTGATTGCTCCACCACTAAGCATAACTACATATCCACTAGTTGATTTGCTGTTATCTGTGTCATCTCCCCAACTAGCATCTGTATATGCTTCAAGAGTAGGAGCAAGTATGTTACCTTGGCTTTTGTACTCCAAGAATGCATCTTGAGTACCCTTTAAGTACCTAAATACTCTCTTTATACCTTTCCAATGTACTTGTGCAGGGTTGCTAGTATATCTAGCTAGTGCTCCCACTGCATAGCATATATCTGGTCTTGTACAGACCATGATAAACATTAGAGAACCAAGAGCACTCTGATACAACACTTTGTCATAGAGATTCACCTCCCCATCTATGATTCTGCTGTGCTTCCACCCCAGATCAAGAGGTGTAGAGACAGGATTTGCCTCTGTCATCTGATACTTAGCTAGTATGGATCTCACATACTGTGGTTGGCTGATCCGGATCCATCCTGCTTCTCTGTCTCTGCTCACTTTGATTCCCAAAACGAGTTTTACAGCACCAAGGATAGTCATCTCAAAAACAGAGCACAAGAAATCTATCGCTCCTTTGATAGATTCACTGTTCCCCACCAGTAACATATCATCTACATATACAGCTATGTATACATCATCTCTAGTATACACACTCATGTCAGAATCTGCTCGTTTGAAATCCTGCTCTCTCAAGTATGAGTCCAGTTTCTCATACCAGGCTCTAGGAGCTTGCTTAAGGCCGTGTAAAGCCTTCTTAAGCAAGCATACTTTTCCTTTGCCTTCAATATATCCATCTGGAACATCCATGTAAATAGTCTCTCTCAAATCTCCATTGAGAAAGGCTGTTTTCACATCTAACTACTCCACTTCCCAGTCTCTCTCTGCTGCAAACATAAGTATCTACTAGGTCTCTAGCTGGCTCTTCCATAGCCCTCAGCAGAAACCTCCTAGTAGTAGAGTGCTTGACTCTCTCCTCCTTGTTGGCCTCTAGCTCATCTATATCATGAGCTTCTAATGCAAACTCTAGACAATCATAACTGTCTAAGATAGTCTTCACATCCAAAGCCCAAGCTTTGTAGTTAGTCTTCCCCAGTTTCTCTATCTCTCTGAGTTCTCCTATCAACCCCAGTGGTGATTGTGTGCCCATAACCTGATAAGAACCAAGCTTCATACTCTTTGAAGTGGAAGGTCTATCACTCCTTCTTATCTTTGATGTATCGGACATCACTACTGCAATACTAGACCTCTCTCTTTGTATCACAGCTCACAAGCATCAAGTAGATTCTCTCACGCAACACTAGTAACCTCTAATACTGAGATATCAAAAAACAATCCTGAGATGATGTTAGGCAACTCAAGACTTCACGAAATGCAAGGAAGAGGTGTTGGGAATCACTTTTGTTGAAGAACTAACTGAAATAGGAGCCGAAAACACTCTTATATACACTTCAGCAAACCCTAAGGGATTGCTTTGCTTAACCCTAATTAGGGCTGTGCCACTCTTTACTCTAAGTAGAGGATATTTGGCAGTGCTTCTAGACAATTCTAATAAAACTTTAAAATCAAGAGAAGTCTCTAAACTAGAGATTAACTAAACTAACATATTATATACAACATAACGGTAACAAGTAGGACCTGTTTCTCAACCAATGGACACCAAAGAAGGTTCAGTTCTATAACTCTGTGAAGAGAGAAATTTGGAGAGCTCAATCGAATAGTCTAGGATAAAAGTTATGCCATCCTACTTCTTGTCCTACGATATTGGTTGCCTTCTTTTGCTGTTACAATATGATGAGAACTGCTTTTCCTGCTCCTGGAAGTAGAAGGTCTATCTTCACTCATTTTGACTTATGATGTATTAGACATCCTAGCACTCAACTTTCTCAGTCTCACTAGAGTAGACACTCTTGATTGCACACAACAATACTCAACTCACTCTCTCTCAGAGCTTTGAAAGATAGTCCATAGCAATTCACTCATGCAACATGAAAGACACCCCAAAGTTAAGCAGCATAGAACACACTTGAAACAAGGTACAAGGTGCTAGGAATGACCCCTATAGGAGAACTTAACTAAACATGATCAGAGAACACTCATTTATACACTCAAGCAAGCCTCAAGAGGTTGCTTTGCAGAACCCTAATTAGGGCTGCCCGCTCACTTTAACTTAATTATGTATCTAGCATAATCATGTATCTTCTAGAGGAATCAAACAAAGCCATAAAAAGGAACTACAGAAGTCACTAAACTAGAGATTAACTAAACTAACACTCCCACTTAATGAGAATCTAGAATAATTCCTATTTCTACAGCACATTTTATATGTTTATCTTTAGGTAGTGCTTTTGTAAACACATCAGCTGTCATCTCTTGTGTAGGACAATAAACGAACTTCACTACATTCTCCTTTTTTTCTTTCTCCTCTACAAATTGTCTTCTAATCTCAATGTGCTTAATTTTTGGGTGATGTACATGTTTTTTGCTGAGTGCTATACTTCATGTATTGTCACCGTACAATGTAGTAGGACTTTCCTGCTCAAAACCCAGCTGCTGGGTTTTGAGCAAGATTTTGAGCTCCTTAAGAAGTCTCCGGTTCTAGATGACTTCTTGAGTTAGCATTTGAGGCAGCCATAAATTCTGCCTCAGTAGTAGATAGTGAAACAGATGTTTGCTGTTTACTATGCCAGCTGATTGCTCCACCACTAAGCATGATTAGATATCCACTAGTTGATTTGCTGTTATCTGTGTCATCTCCCCAACTAGCATCGGTATATGCTTCAAGAGTATAAGCGAGTATGTTCCCTTACTTTCTGTACTCCAAGAATGCATCTTGAGTACCTTTTAAGTATCTGAATACTCTCTTTATACCTTTCCAATGTATTTGTGCAGGATTGCTAGTATATCTAGCTAGTGCTCCCCCTGCATAGCATATATCTGGTCTTGTACAGACCATGATAAACATCAGAGAACCAAGAGCACTTTGATACAACGTTTTGTCACAGTGATTCACCTCTTCATCTATGATTCTGCTATGCTTCCACCCCAGATCAAGAGGTGTAGAGACAGGATTCGCCTCTGTCATCTGATACTTAGCTAGTAGGGATCTCACATATTGTGGTTGACTGATTCGGATCCATCTTGCTTCTCTGTCTCTGCTCACTTTAATTCCCAGAACGAGTTTCTGCTCACTTTGATTCCTAAAATGAGTTTTATAGGACCAAGGATAGTCATCTCAAAAACAGAGCACAAGAAATCTATCACTCCTTTGATAGATTCACTGTTCCCCAACAGTAATAGATCATCTACATATACAACTATGTATACATCATCTCTAGTATACACACTCATGTCAGAATCTGCTCGTTTGAAATCCTGCTCTCTCAAGTATGAGTCTAGTTTCTCCTACCAGGCTCTAGGAGCTTGCTTAAGACCATATAGAGCCTTCTTAAGCAAACATACTTTTCCTTTGCCTTCAGTATATCCATCTGGAACATCCATGTAGATATAGTCTCTCTCAAATCTCCATTGAGAAAGGCTGTTTTCACATCTAACTGCTCCACTTCCCAATCTCTCTCTGCTGCAAGAACTACAAGCATGCGAGTAGATCCATACCTGGCAACAGGTGCAAAATTTTCTGAATAATCTGATAAGAACCAAGCTTCCTACTCTTTGAAGTGGAAGGTCTATCACTCCCTCTTATCTCTGATGTATCAGACATCACTACTGCAATACTAAACTTCTCTCTTTGTATCACAGCTCACAAGCATCAAGTAGGTTCTCTCACGTAACACTAGTAACCTCTAATACTGAGATATCAAAAGACAATCTTGAGATGATGTTAGGCAACTCAGGACTTCACGAAATGCAAGGAAGAGGTGTTGGGAATCACCCTTGTTGAAGAACTAACTGAAATAGGAATAGAAAACACTATTATATACACTTCAGCAAACCCTGAGGGGTTGCTTTGCTTAACCCTAATTAGGGCTGCGCCTCTCTTTACCCTAAGTAGAAAATTTTGGCAGGACTTCTAGAGGATTCTAACAAAATCGTAAAAACAAGAGAAGTCTCTAAACTAGAGATTAACTAAACTAACATAATCTATTGATGCTTTCTAATCGAAGCTCTTTGCAACAAGTCTTGCCTTGTACTTCAGGATCTCATTCTCAGCTCCACGTTTGACCCTGAAAACCCATTTACAACCAATTGCTTTCCTACCTGCTACAACCAACTCCCACTGACTCGAATCTGGTCTGAGCATACCTTGTTGTAAAGTGTCTGGATCACAATCTTCATGACAGATGTAAGATTAATCTAACATCTCTTCTGATAGAAAGCCAAGTCTGTCAATAGGTTTCTATATCTGTGTGATCTTCTTGTGTGATCTTCTTGGCTGTGCCCAAAAGATTCATGCCGTCCCTTGACATCTCTGGAGTCTCACTCAGAGATTCTGCATCTGAAGTCTGCTTCTGGGAGTCGTCTTCTGTAGTATCAGAATCAGAAACCACCATCTGTTTAGGCCTTCTTTTGTACACCTTCAGACTCTCCTTTGGTGAACCATCAGCTTCAGGTAGAGATTGCTCTTCTGATGATTGATCTGAAAAACTGACTTTGCAGCTTGGGAAGATAGATTGATCAGGCTGATCAAACTGATCAGCTTGCTTCTGCAACTCATCACTGTTCTCACTCCAAGTCCTCAATTCATCAAAGAGTATATCTCTACTTCTGATGATCTGTCCAGACTTAGGATTGTACAGAAGATATCCTTTCAGTCCCTCTTCATATCCTACAAAAAGCATTCTCTCAGCCTTCTTTGTGAACTTCCTCCTCTGCTCCTTGGGGATATGAACATAGGCAGGACATCCAAAGACTTTCAAAGCTGAAAGATTAGGTGTCTTACCACTCTAGCATTCTTCAGGAGTTCTTCCTTGCAATACTGTGGTACCACTGATATTTCTAAGAAAATTTGCAGTGCTAATTGCAGCACCCCAAAACTTTCTCTCCAGCTTGGCATGTTGGAGCATTGCCAATGCTTTGTCCAGCAGTGTCCTATTCAACCTTTCTGCAACTCCATTCTGTGCAGGACTGTCTCTTGCAGTACAGTCAAGGAGGATTCCTTTTTCTGACAGAAAAGAGAGGAATTCCTCATTCCTGTACTCTCTGCCTCCATCTGTTCTCAATCGCTTGACTTTCCTCCCAGTCTGCAACTCAGCCATGGCTACAAACTTCTGGAATTTTCGCAGCACTTCATCCTTGCTTTTCATGAGATAGATAAAGCTCTTTCTACTGTAATCATCCACAAAGGAAATATGGTAGGCTGCTCCACTCAATGACTTCTCAGTCATGTATCCCCATACATCAGAATGTATGACATCTAGAATACCAGAAGCTCTAGATGAAGATTTCTTGGGGATAGGAACCTTGTGCGCCTTACCTTCTGCATACCCAATGCAGAACTCGAGTTTTCCTTTGGGATCTAGTTTCAACCCATCCACTACCTTCTCTAAAGCATGTAGGTTTTGCTCTGACAAGTGCCCTAACCTCAAACACCAGATATGGATATCATTTCTGTTTTCTGCTACCAATACAGAATAAGAACAATCAGCTTCCATCAACTTGAACAGCTTCCCTTTGGCAGTACCATACCCAAGGACCAGCTCTCCTTTCTTCAAAATGCATTGATTTCTGTTGCTCTCAAACAGAACATCCACACCATGCTCCATGAGGCGATGTACTGAAATCAAGTTCTTGGTGTAATCTGGAACATAGAACACATCTTCCAAATAGCTCTTACAAGAACTTGTATTAGATCTTCCTATGAAGGCAATAGGAACTTTGCCAGTTCCTAACACTGGATTCAGAATCCCAAGTCCACAATGCACACTCTTGGGAATCTTCAGAGGTTGAAGAGTTTAGTACAGCACCTTCTGGTAACAGATATGAGAGGTGGCTCCAGAATCCAAGAATCATCCAGAACCGTTTGTGAACAATTGTGATTCTGCCAACATTCCACAATCTAGCTCTTCTGCTGAGTACCCCTCCTCATTGCTTTCTATCTCATCGCACTCCTCTGTGTTGTAAGCTCAACTCCCAAATTTTTGACCTTTTACCGGCTGAGATCTCTTGCCTACCTTTTTCAGCTCTCGTTCTCTCATTTCTCCTCTCTTGGGACATAGAGGTGCAACCTGACCTTTCTCATGACAGAAATAACAGGTCCTGTCATCAACACTACTAACTCCGTTACCAGATTGACTCTCTAGTTTGCTCACTCTTCTATCTGGCACTCTTCTTGACCGAGAAGAGGCACTGAACAGAGCAGCATCTCCCAGCTCATTTAACTTCATCTCTCTGTCCTCTCTGTCTTGCTAAACACCAGCAATTTGTTTATCACATAATCCCATGTGACAACTTCAACAGGTAAAACTTTCAGAGCAACTAAGACAGGGTCATAGCTTGGAGGAAGACTCTCTAAGAGATGGTTGATCTCATACTTCTCTGTAAGTACAACCCCATCATCCTTGATACTCTTGAAAATTTTTTGCAACTTTGACAGATGCAAGGTGAAATCATCACCATCTTGCAACTTCAATTTCCACATTGCAGACCAGACTGAATGGGAAGTCTCCAGCTTCTCAACAGAGTCATAAGTCTTGAGTTTCTGCCAGATCTCACAACTCCAAGCATAATTGTCTAAGGTGAAATCATCACCATCTTGCAACTTCAATTTCCACATTGCAGACCAGACTGAATGGGAAGTCTCCAGCTTCTCAACAGAGTAATAAGTCTTGAGTTTCTGCCAGATCTCCCAACTCCAAGCATAATTGTCTACTAGGTCTCTGATCAGCTCTTGCATAGCCCTTAGGAGAAACCTCCTAGTAGTAGAGTGCTTGACTCTCTTCTCCTTGTTGGACTCTAGCTCATCTATATCATGAGCTTCTAATGCCAATTCTAAACAGTCATAACTGTCTAAGATACACTTCACATCCAAAACTCAGGCTCTGTAGTTAGCGTTTCTCAATTTCTCTATCTCTCTGAGTTCTCCTATCAACCCCAACGGTGACTGTGGGCCCATAACCTGATGAGAACTGCTCTTCCTGCTCTTGGAAGTAGAAGGTCTATCTTCACTCATTCTGATTTCTGATGTATTAGACATCCTAGCACTCAGCTTTCTCAGTCTCACCAGAGTAGACACTCTTTGATTGCACACAGCAATATTCCACTCACTCTCTCTGAGCCTTGAAAGATAGTTCACAGCAGTTCACTCACGTAGCATGAAAGACACCCCGAAGTTAAATAACATAGAACACACCTGAAACAAGGTACAAGGTGCTACGAATGACCATTGTAGGAGAACTTAACTAAACATGAGCAGAGAACACTCATTTAGACACCCAAGAGGTTGCTTTGCAAAACCCTAATTAGAGTTTTGATCACATTACCTTGATCATATATCTAACCTAATCATGTATCTTCTCGAGGAATCAAATAAAGCCATAAAAAGAAACTAGAGAAGTCACTAAACTAGAGATTAACTAAACTAACACAATAACATGCTTCAAGAATCAGATCAAGAATCTTAAATCATTGACAACACTGATTCCTAATGTTGATATTCGGTATGATTAATCCTTGATCAGAGTTCACACTATAATTTCAGAAGGAACTTGGATGAGCTGACCATGTAAGCAAGAGTTGATACAGAAGAAAATGGGTATGGAAGGAAACCCACCCACAAGGCGTCCAACTGAAAACGTTCCACAAACTAGAAGGTTCGGATGTTGGCTTATTGGCTGCCGCTGGGTTCGTTCCTTGTGGGAATTCTGCTGTATTATTTGCACACCAGAACCAGCAAAAACTGAAGCTCGTATTGAACGAGAACCACCTTGAGAAATTGAATAAACCCCTGAACCAGTCGGTAAATGAGAAGTTGGCAGCAGCTGACGGTGCAGGAGCCGAAGCCCGCATTAGACCTGCAAACTGAGAAAATTGGAATGAATCTGGATCAACTCTGTAGTTCATAGGACCAGCGGTAGATATAAACTCAAGCACTGCACGGTTGTATTCAGGAATGCTCATGTACTAAGAGGGAACGGAAACTTGACATCTGTTGTCACGGACCCTCTAAACTAAGGCACTCAGCCATAGAAAGCTAACTCCTCACAAAACCTTTCTTCTGGTTCAAACTACTCATACATCAAACTGAATTCCAGTCTACACTCACGGACCGTTCTCATGAAATACAGAGAAACTGGATACCTCTTCTCTGGATGGATAATCAAACTTGACCTCAAACACGTCTGTTTTATCACCCATGTTGTCTTGCAGAAAAACTGCAAGATGGATTCGGCAGACACCGGTAAGAAGTTGGAGTTCACACTATTGTATTCTTTCGGTTCCAAAGCACGCTCATAGATAGTAAAAACATTACTTCTGCGTGCAACAAGAACGGAACGACAAGTGCTAGACCTGTTGTAACATAGCAACGTACTTTTACAGGTCATGAATCTTGTGATGTCATCAGTTTCGCTAAGATTGAAAGCAAATGAGGATAAGATATTTCTTGGCCTTGCCGAGTTCACTTGTACCTGCATGGTAATTAGTAAATATCGGCTGAGAGGAGTTACAGGAGTGCTTCCTCTAGAATGGCAAGGTTTTCTTCCCAGGAACCTGAGCTTGTAAGTTTAGGTGGATATTGACCTAATGCTTCAACGTCACTAAAATTCCATTTGCTGAAGTGAATAATGAAAACAATCAGTACTTCCACTGTTGACATCTATTACTACCGCTTGAACTAAAGACTATCCAGAGATACCATCTGAACTCAACAAACGAAGGTCTCACTTACGGTTGACAAATTCATTTGAAGAGGACATTCTTCCGTCTGTCAAAACACAAACGCAGATAAGCTATTCATTCATGTATTCGGAACAAATATCGCAATTTCAAGGAGATACCGTCACCAGGAGCATCAAAGGCACATGATAAGTCCATTGGTTAGCGTTATCATAGAGGTCTTGTGTCAAAGGTAAGTGATTGAAGAACTTGCGTGCAAGGTAAAGTTTGCTGTAGTCGAGCCTGTGTTCAAAATCTCCACTTGTAGAATACCACTGCTCAGGTGGGTCCTGGGAGCTTCGATAGATGCCTTCATGATTTTTCCTGGGCTCCTATCTCCACCCATTCAGTACCAAGAATATCTCTTAAGATTGTAGGGTAACAACTAATCCAAGTTCAAGGTAGCGGATGTTGAAGTGGCCAAGTCATCCTAAACAATTATAAAACAAATCCAATGGCAATATTCTTGACTGGAAATGAAGCATATCCTCGGCCTAGATTGAGGGAGATTCATAATCTTCTATGATACTCCTGTTCGTCAACTTCTTAAGCAAATCAAACGACTGCAGAATCATGCAACTGCTTGATACTGCATCGTCCACACATTCCGCCCTGTGAGCACCTTACACAGGAGCCCTGAGAATGAAACTAAGAATCTCATGTGCTACAGAAAGCAAGTAGGTGGGAATATGATATCCCACCTGTGCAGAAAAGTCTTAAGGTTGTCGGCTTTGAGTTCAAGAGAAAGTAATGACGTGACTGTCTCGTTGGTGAGCAAGTTCAATAAGGAGTTGCGCACCTGAGGAATGATCATTTGAATAGGTGCAGGTATGAGGTAATGGACTGCGCATATCGAGCGCTTCAGCTATGCAAATCAAGCAGGAGGAAAGATGTTGAGGGATTAAAGCCTCGAATTGAACAGCACAAAACTTTTCTACAGTACATATATTCCGTATGCAAAGAAAGAAAGCTGTCCACCTGGTGGGTTGCAAAAACGTCGCCAAATCGTGAGACGACATAAAGTGGTTTCTGCCCATTCTCTGACCTTTTACTTTCCTCCTACATCAAACAGGTTTACACTATCATCAAAACAAACCAAGTCAGTGACGGCAATATTTTCAGAGGATGTAGTGCTTACAAGTAGGATCCTAATTTCGGCTTACCTCTGCAAAATTCTTCAGTTGATTGTTGCAACAAGATTGGAATAGTCGAGCACACGGTTGGACTTGCACTCGGAATGCATGGTAGGAGACTCCGATTTTGTCACAATCAGTGCCATCAAGGGTGTAAAACTCCTTAGGCAATGCCAGCCATTTATTGGTGTTTGCACTAATGTCACATTTACCCTGTGCATGAAGCAGTTTAGATAGTAGTCAGTGCCAAAACTCCAGTAGAGCAGTTTTCAAAGGGATTCACACTGTGGACTTACGTAACTACATCTTTGAAAAGTTTTTATTTGAGAATATAATACAGGCATAGCAAGGTTTAGGCTTGCAATTGATCACAAAGGTAGAAACTGGCTACTCAGGCTTCCAAAAGAGTTCCGTGAAGTCCAACAACAATCAAAGGGTTAGGCAAAGCTGCACTTCACGACTGTACAGTTACTTCTTATCTTATGTGTGTAGCCTGTTCAGTGTGTACACACTGAACAGGCTTTTTCCTTCCTATTTCGAGTTCTAGGTCTTGTTTGCCGGGGTTCTGTTCAATAACCTGCTGGCTGATGTCTGGACTAGTTTCAGAGAATTACAGCAATTTCCGAAAGCATTACTCATCTGTGCCATCCATATGAACTGGTATGTACAACAGCAAATGGTGAAAATCAAGTTCATGCACGGAAGGTGATGAGAACCTTTGTTCCTGTTCTTTGAAGTAGATGGTCTATTCTCAGGCATTCTGACTTCTGATGTACCAGACATCCTAACACTCAGCTTCCCTAGTCTCACCAGAGCAGACACTCCTAATTGCACACAGAAAGACTTAACTCTCTCCTAGCCTTCAAAGACAGTACAGCCAGTTCACTCACGCAGCACAAATAACCTCCAATACTGAGATACAGAACTCCAATACAGAACACTCCTGAGATGGTGTTAGGCAGCTCAGGACTTCACGAAATGCAGAGGGGAAGTGGTAGAAATCAACTCCAGTAGAAGAAACTCCTGACTGGGATTATGTAGATAGAAGAGTGTACTGAAAGGTGTGCTAAAGGGTGTACTGAAAGGTGTGCTGAATGGTGTGTTACCATAGTGCTCATGTAACACATGCAGCTCATGGAAAACATGTGAACAGTGGACATGAACAGTACCTATTTTGTCTGATTCTAACAAAAAGTCCCTAAACTAGAGATTATCTAATTTAACAGAAGGTATATTTCTCATTTTCAGAGAAGAGGCAGGGGACAAAATTTCTGCTCCTTGCAGTACAATTTAGATGACAGCTACAAAAGCCAAGCTCTGGAAGTTCAATCTACGAGTGGATCTAGCGGGACGAAATAACTAAATTATTACCTCTTTGTATGGTATTGACAAATATCGACCAGTCAAGGGAGATAGTTCGTTGGGCAAAATGCCATGTGCTTGCAGTTTGGCTCTCATCGTCCTCTTGGAATTGATGTAGGCCTTTCGATGAGGGCTTAAATCCACATAGTCCTACAAATCGGGTACATGAAACATAAGTCTACTCTCTCACTGATGTAGAGCTATTTCACTACTGTCGTACATACTCTTTCAATGACCAGACTTCATTTTATCATCATTATCGTGTTTCTGTTAGTATTTCAGACAGGAGACAGGCGTGCTTGTTCTCTATTTGTGAAGCCTCTCTGCACTTTGCAGAAACACACATGTCAGGACCCTAACAAAAGCTAGCAGTCACACACTATATTAACATCTCGACTGCGCACCTTTGTCCCGTACCCTGTTAACTTACAAAATATGTGTTGGTGATGCTAGAAGCATCTCGACTCGAGTGCACCATGTGTCCAACAACCTTGACGGTGAAAGTTTGATTGGGAGATCCAATTTGAAATGTAGGGTACCTGGAAGCGCGACGAGAAGATACTTTGTAAATAAAGGAAACTTATCCCTATACTTATGACGTCGACTTCGGATGGTAACCTCTTTCCTGCTGCAGATATTCGTCTTATTTACTAGACAAATTAGAACAAGATCCATCGAGGAAGACTTTACAATGACGACATGTTTAGCTCAAGTTAAACTTGCACTTGAAACCCCGCGAATAACACCTAAAAGTGGGAGCATCTCTCGGCTTTACTGTCAGTGGCCTCCTCCGCTCCTGACGGTCGGGAGAGCATATCAGTGCGATAATGTCCGCTACGGGAAAATATCTTTGAACAAGTACTTTAACGTTTAAAACCTGGATAAACTGATGGTACATAGATCCTATTGTTCCGAGGATATGGTTAATGATGTAGTCAGGAGGGGGCCGCTCGAAGTAAAGCTACCCGAGAGCTTAACCTGAGCTAAATAGGTATCACAGTAAAGTCCCATTTCTATCCTGACAAGAGCTTGTGAGAGAGCACCGAGGTCACCAAGATAGAAACTATCCGAATCCTTGCTTAGAAGGTTCAAGGCATCTTCAGTACTGCTTGCTAGTAGGTCCAACTGAAGCTTCTACAATCAGTACTCTGGAGCGGAAAGCAAGAAAATTTGCTATTTCTTGGATACGTTAAGGGAATTGAGCACCAACCATTGAGTGGAAAGACGTAGACAGTGTGCACTACCTCGTCTCCTCCACGGCAAAAGATTCAGACCTACTCAATGGGTTGAAGCATCAGTAACTTTATGCCCACATGCACATTAAGACTGTAGCAATAAGTTAGTATTTGCATGTTAAGTTTCCAGTGGAAACTGATACTGACTCTTCTACCTTCTAGACCAGAGAGATGGTTGAAGTCCTCACATGTACGTAAAGTGCTGTTACAGTCCTGTTTGGATCTCCTGGATGAGGTTTCCCCTCCTAGCCACCGCGGCAGTTTGTCTCTCAGGCTACAAAAGCAGCAAAATCCCTGCATAGCCAAAATTCGTAAGGGGTGCAGGACAGCCAGTCCCTAGTGAACCATGCTTTACAAAAGAGTCACACAGCTGCTACATATTTACCTGCGGATCTATTTCTCTATGGAGATGCTGGAAGCGGAAAGAAGAGGACGCATACATCCTACTGGATCTTAGAAGCTCCTGAAAGTATAGTTGTATGAAACTTTGTTACCTGGCTGTCCTGCACTTTCTCTCCAGCCTTATCATAAAGCCTGCAGACCCAGTCTTCATGAGTGTTTCATATACGTGTCAGACATGTATGTCCTTATGACCATAACCACCCATAGGAGCAGCACAACATGGGGAAAGACGAACTCATAGTTGACCTGTCACTAAACATTCAAGGGTGGTTAAAGCATACATTCGAGCTAGAATGGGCACTCAACCACACCTTGTACATCCTGACTTAGAAGGTAAAACACAAACATGTATAGGCGGTTTTACTGCAAATTTATTGCCAGTAAAACCTCGAGGTGTTGCTTTGCTTTAAATAACCAATATAGGAATATGGTGCAGAAAAATACCACCCACAATTTGGTGTCCTTTCATTGTCATCATCTTTACAACTAGCAGCAAATAGTTCGACTTCATGAGGAAACTCATTGAAGGACTGCAAGAGACATGTCACTGTACAAGCAGTCACCTAAAGTCCAGGTACCAGCCATAGGAAAGTAACAAAGACCATATGATGCACTTCAGTTTTCCTTATATGGAGAAGCACATGCGGATTCTGCTTGCCGCTATCTGTAATTGCAGAGATAGGATAGTCTTAATCTTGAAGGATTGCAGACGCTTCAGAACGATCTCCATATTGCTGTGTCGCGAACACTCGCACCAAATAAAGCAAGTATCGGACTAGTGCGTGTAGATGATATGTCCCTGGATGCATATGTCTCATGTCGCAACTTTTAATACTTGGTACTGACCTGTATATACTCCAGAGGATACTGTGCATAAATATCGCTCTTGTAGATGGTGATTCGATATGGCTCTTCAAGGTCGCTACTTACACCACCATAACCGCGTACACTGGTAACAAAAGTCTCAATGGTGTCACTCCCCCCTGACTGGAGGGACGAGGGATCTGGTTCAGTATTACCACAAGCAACCGCTTCTCTCCAACCTATATCACTAATTCTTTTTGTTAGTTTAGTGACTT
Organism: Lunularia cruciata; assembly: GCA_948567375.1. Lineage (NCBI taxonomy): Eukaryota > Viridiplantae > Streptophyta > Marchantiopsida > Lunulariales > Lunulariaceae > Lunularia > Lunularia cruciata. Next base: position 17,883,264 of record OX419760.1, read on the forward strand.
CTCTATTCTTAAGGCTTTGATAGATTTTTCTAGAGCTCTGCTAAATATCTGATCAGGGTAAAGTAAAGCAACCCCCAGGGGCATACTTGGGTGTATATATATGTGCTCTCTGTGCTTGTTTAAGTTAATTTTTTTACAAGGGTCATTCCTAACACCTTGTATCTTATTTCAGGTGTGTTCTATATTGCTGAACTTTGGGTGTCTTTCATGTTGCGTGAATGAACTATGTGTACTGTCTTTGAAGGCTTTGATAGAGAGTGAGTTGAGTATTGCTGTGTGCAATCAGGAGTGTATACTCTGGTGAGACTGAGAAAGCTGAGTGCTAGGATGTCTAATAAGTCAAAATCAGAATGACTGAAGATAAACCTTCTACTTCCAAGAGCAGAAAGAGCCTTTCTCATCACTTTTAAACTGGAAGTTACTTTCCTCTGACCTTGTCTCTTTTGAGTCTGAAACACACCGTGCAGCATTCAGCTTACGGTGTGTGAGTTCGTCGTCTCCCAACTTCAAAATCGGACCACCCCTTCGGGTGATACGAATGTGGACGTAGGCCCTTATTTGACTTACCAAAAGTTATACTGGACAGAGAGAGAGAGAGGGGCTAGACCTGTGTTCTATCATCCTCTATAATTATGTCCAGAGAAGACTTCATCGTGCCAGCTTATTTGTAAAGCTCGTCACAGTGACTGTGAGTTAAGGGTTTGTGTGCTTGCTTGAATGCGAATTAGAGAGAATCTGCAGGGAGAACTTAACTTGGAAGAATAAGCAACCAAAAGCCATGACTATTGTGCTCCAAGTTCATGGATACTTATCATAGAGTCCAATCACTTCCGACAACTGAGCATAAGTGACACGGAACGGATCCTGCTTGTCCATTTAGCACTCTGCTTGCAAAGTTAAATTCCTAAAGCAATCATTCTGACACGACTCAGTAGAGCTTGAACTCAAGCAGAGGAAGCATACGCTGAAGGTTGTTCGGACCTAGCTTCAGAGGAAATTCTTCAAGACAAGCCTGTTAAGCAGTTGCCCCAGCTACACAAGCCCCGAATTCAATAGACTTTGCGGTACTTTCCTCTATTATTATCTTCTCGATAGGTTTTTGCCTGCCCTTGCTAATTGCAGAAAATCTTTTATACATTGTTGGTTTGTCTTAAATTTTCGTTTTTTTCGATGCCCTTGGTAAGAACTGTGACCTACGGTACTAACATGCTCAGTTCTGCAGTTTGTCTGTCTAATGTGCCAGCCGTGCAGATCCCTCGTGACTTTGTCGAGCCAGAGCACGCTGACCAGGTCGCATGGAGCATACAGATATATGTTAAAGCTTGGCAAGGAGCATACAGCACTGACCTTGCCGCTAACAACTGACAGTTTGAGCGATAATTTCTTCAAGCAATCGATATCCTCCTGTATCTTGTTCGTTTGTCTGCCTGAACAATTCAGAAGCCAGCTTGAGATAAGCGCGTCAGCCTTGGTCTCCTCAATAATCGTGACGAGCAGCAAAAGAAGAAAGAGATTTATCCACGATCCCATCCGTAAAGGAGGCGCTCCATCACTGCTCTTCCCCATTGCTCTTTTGTCGCCAAACTATCTCCGCCTTTTTCTCCCCATACTTTCTCGTGATTCGGAAGTTATGTACGACACCTTCCCGGGACGCGCAAACCCATCGATGGTGTTTTAGTGTACAGATGCACCCAATTTGTCAGAACTTCCCCCTTCACTATTGCAAAACCAGGTACTTCCCTTTGCACGTTAACTGCTGCCTTCTTCCGAATATGCCGGTGACTGGTTCTTTCACAACATCCGTGATGATGCTTACTGACATTTGAAGTTGCCCGCTGATTTTCTTACATCATTCCCAATCGACGCGTATGAATGCAACCACTTCATAATTTTGAACTCACTTCTTCATGTTTTCGTCGACAGACAGCATCAGCTTCTCCAACTTGTATCTAGTTCCTACCAAGACATTTGGAATTTCCTGTCAGCTGCAGAGCCTTTGCCGCAGGTGTCTTACTGTGGCCTTAAACATGCTCTATTTCTATACCAAAGGTTGAGTTTCAGGAGGCTTTATTGCAAGTTGGTACCCTTTCAGTGAAGATAAGTATGAGGTTTGTCATCCTTGTGACTTGATGACTTGTGAAGGGTATCATCGTTCTTGATGAATAGAACCGATTCTTGTGAAACGCTGCATATTCCATGGTAACCACTGACAGAGCCCCGACATTTTGGCGACAGCTTTTGTGTGACAGTCGGATGCAGCAATTCTTGATATTTTGTCGTTAGCACCTCGGATTGGGGTTTCCGAGATCATCATCTAAGATTCTAACTGAGAGGGCATGTGATCTTCAAGTGCTTGCGTACATCACACTGTAACTGCCGCATACTGCTGCTAGCTCAAGAAAAATCAACAGATCAGAGTATCGGTTTTACACCTAAGCTTTTTCCCGAAAATCCACTCCCCGCACGAATCAAATCCCCGAAAATCATTATGGTTCGTAAAATTTGGATCTGTCCGAGTTGGATAAAAAATGTCCTCGGATGTTAGTTGACAGTAATGTTCAATGGGTCATATTATCAGCCCGAGTGGAAGTTTGTTACGAGAAAGCTCTGAAATATTATTACTTGTTATTACTTGTAGCTATAATTAACTGGTACCTCCTCAATCTCGTCATGCGTTAACGCAAACTCCCTCATCTGCAAATTTTCCTAGTTCTTTTCCTTTAACCCGCTCACCAATGCCCTAAGATGTCAATACAGACGTGTCAATTTGTGCAGAGCACCTCGAGAAAGGATTCCTGACCGCAAGAAGGTCATTCACACACTTCTTTCACACTGCAGCTTCATCTACAGCATTCTCTAGTTCCTTCAACTACTACCAGCTCACTTTACCCCTGACACCTTCCATCGAACGCATCAAATCCTTGAAAAGAGACCTCGAAACAGCAGTGTCGATCGTAGCAGTAGATCATACACTCTCTTATTTCCTGTCCCTCACGTCTCCTCTGCTCGTCCTAATTTCTCACTATTTTCTTCATTTCCTAGCTTCGTCCATGCTCCCCGACTGACTCACTCTAGAAACGTTCAATGATTCGCCGTTCGCTCACACTCATCCGATCCCCTCACAACTGGTTTCTCCAAAACAAAATGTGATCGAAATTGCCACGCCTTCCTGCAAGCTCGTCACTTCGTCACAGATCTACACGCTGCTGCGGTGCATCTCCTAGACTCTCCGCGAGGAATCTCCGTTCTCAACTTGCGACGCGTGGGACCCGGTGGATGCGAACCTCCTACCTAGTCGTCTTCTGCTTTTGTAATTGAATAATTTTGGAGAATTAGGAAAAGAAGAAAAATAGAGGGGGGTTTTGTCCCTGTATTGGAGTAGGTGTATAGGATTACGGAATTTTCTTCATTGGTACTTTAGGGAGCATGCTATTCAGCGAAAATGGAGGATAGAATCCTTGATTCATCATTATGCAGGAATTATTAAGAGAAGAACAAAGTGATAGCATCATTTTCGTCAAGTTCTTATTAAGCGTAAATGTAGCGCCTCATGCAGTAACTGTAGCGGAGCAAATGAAGTTTATAAATAAAGCAGTCACAGAGACCATTCCAGGCAATTTGATTCCTGGTGTACTTAATGCTTGAGTTTTAGTATTTGTACCCCAAGCAGGGCAATAAGTTGATGGTCCATTCTGAATAACTTTTGTATCAGTTCACGATTATTCAGGTCTGTTATTTCTTGCTGATAAAAGATCAATCTCTCGAAGTTCTCCATAAATCATTTGGACTAACCTTGCTGTAGGAAACTTTCTTATAAGACTCTACATGATATGATATTAAGCAGAAGGGATTTGATATCCTCACTACTTTTTCCCGTATTATTTTGCATCTAGCAGATATGGTTGTACCGAGATCATGGTCTGAAAAGGAAGAAACTACAATTCAATACCGATCCCAAATCTAAAGGGTAGAATTTTTGTGTGTGATATGATTAGTCTTTCTCATTCAAGAGCGTGCATGATTCCCCAATGTATGAACACCAAGAAAACTATCATAAAATTTGACGAACTTCTTGATCATACCTGACTGGCTAAAAGAATGAAACATTAGCATGGTCTTACACTCAGGATAAAATCATAATACTACCTTGGAAAATTTTGTAAAATCTGGTTTGGTAATCTCTCGTCAACCTCTATGTACAGTAGGTAGAATTTATCTGAGTCATAAGAAGACCCGCCTAAAGATCTGCATAGTTCTTTAGGTCGTATATTGTCCTCCACAGTTTAAGGCAATATTCCGAGGGAAAATGGTGGAACTCATTCTGATAGATAGAAGGAATATTCATGCGTATGGAGAGGTTTAGCTCAAAATTGAACAGGTGAATACCTGTTCAACTTTGGCAAAACCTATATTGGCAAGAACCGAATATTAACAAGAAATATATAACTCGAAAGTCCAAGTAAAATAAAATCCGATCGATCCCTCCCTGTTTGACGGTTTTTTCCCCTACAAGCCTACCCGGTCTAAGGAGCCTTTTCATCAACCACGACGACTTCTTAAAGTACGTAAGGAGAAACCCCAACAACTTTAGAAGCATCCATTCATCGACCACTCGTATCAGCTGTCGAGATTAACTTCCAGACTTTCCAAGATCCTTCATTTCTTCAGTAATCTGGAGGTTATATCCGCTGTATGAGTTGCATGTGACATAACACATGTGGATTGGATCTGCTTTTGAACAATTACAATCTCCATTCGTTCATATAGTAAGTGTCATTTTCCAGAATTTAAAATCAAGCAAATTCTCTAATCTAACACGTAGATCTATGGGACTCAACATGTACAGCAATCTGCTATATTTATACTAGCTTAACATAAAGGTTCACGCCTGAATGAAGTAATATTTTGAATGAGGTTTCATGAGTTGAATGGAGCACGTTTCCCTGAAGAATCATCTCACTCTATCTGACATTCATATCCCTCGGCAGCACCGATTTTGACTTTCACAAGCTTTTAACTTGCGCAAGCGAAAGTAAGGATTGTTCTCCTACAAACAGAACTCTTGGGAGTTGGGGCCATATTATTTCTCGTTCTTCGGAGTGAGAAATATATCCGGAATTCTAAAGGACGTGGCAGGCACCAAAAGACCTCTACACGAGGACAGTTTCTCGTACAGAAGAAAGGTCTAATTAAGGTTTCCGGATTGTATTCAGTAATCTAGCCCACATGACACTTGGTACGCAGTGGACCGAATTATAATAACCACCGCGGCGGCATACGGCATCAGAGCCAGGTTATATTAGTTTAATACATCCTTGTCTCGGAGGGGTTAAAAAAGTTATGCAAAGTGAAGTTTCCTTCTTGTGTAGCGCAGGGTCAGAAGGTGGTCTAAACCCGGACACTTACAGTACATAGAAGGGGCTAGCTGGCTAGAGCCTGGCGTTGCGTCCAGAAGCAGTGCTGCCAAATTGGCTCGCAAGTAGAAGGAACTAAAAGTGGCGGGGACGGGGGAATCCGTGTATCCTCGGGTGCCGACATTCGTTGTGGGGAGTAGTGAGGAAGGAGCTGGAAGTGGCGAGAGGAAGTGAGAGATGGCGATGGGAGGAAGATGGAAGTTGGCGAGGGGGAACGCGCGGTGGTGACGTAGTCCGAGGCCAAAGCCGAAGGAGAGGGATAGATAGACAGACAGACAGACAGACGACAGACAGCAAGAACAGTGTGGAGGACTAGAGCTTATTGTTCACATCTGTCTGTAAGTGTGTGGGATTGAGGACGAAGAGGACGAGAGGAAGTAGAGGAGGAGGAGGAGGAGGAGGCACAGACGGGGAGAGAGGAGAAAGAGGTGGAGGAGGAGCGCAGAGGAGTTCGTTTGATTCCATGTAGCGACTTTAGAGAGGGGAGACGGGCTCTGAGAGAGAGAAGAGATCGATCGTTGAGAGGGAAGGTTTGCTGCCGTAGATCTAAGTGCGGTGGTGAATTGGGGGATACTGGAGAGTGTTCGAGGGAGGTTTGAGCTTGAGGAAGGAACAGCAATTGGTGGTGGCAGAGGAGGAGGAGGAAGGATTGGGGGAGGGGAAATGGTGGAGAAGTGGTGGTGAGAAGGGGGAGGTGAGAAATGGGACGGAGGAGTGGCACTGGAGAAGGATGTCGTTGTTGTATGCAGAAGGTTGAAGGAACCGAACGATCGGTGTGGCAATGCGGAAGTGGATTTTCGGAGTTGGAGGAGTTGGAACATGTGCTGTTCAGCGCTTGCGGAGGTGAAAGATGTGAAAACTGCATAGTCCGCGATCCCTGGGAGTCGGTGTCGCGACGTTGATTGATTGCTGCTGCTTGCAGCACTAGAGGGGTCTGGTTGATCTGCCGTGGAATGTCTCTTCCAAAGGGGGAGCTAGAGAGGCAGATAAGAGTAGAGATATTGTTCAAGGGGTGCTTGCTATTGAACAGATTTAGCAGGTCTTGATCCCCTTTCGGCGGCGTTGAAGCATCCTCCTGACAATTATTTGCGAGATCGGAAGCCTACACCACGAGCGGCGTGTAGCTGATCAGGAGTTTTATTTTCACAATTTTTGGAGGCCCAATTTCACCCAGGAGAGGTGCTTGTTTAGCCGCTTCGAAATTTCAGTGTCGATGTTTACTTTGTCATCAGCTATATCAGATAAGCTTTGGACACGAGAGCATTAATACGAAAGAAGTTAATCCTACAAATTTAACATCATAGGTTGCCGGCAGGCGAAGATATCCAGTGGCCCTGATTCGCCCCGAGCTAAAGAAAGTTCGAATCAAATTGGGCGGATGGCTGGGTTAATTCGCAAATTTTTGGGGCATTTTGGGGTAAAAAAAGAGGATCATAGCAGAAAAGGCCAAGCGCACGGACAAGGGCAAGGACAAGGGCAATGGCAAGGTCAAGGGCACGGGCATGGACAAGGGCAAGGGCAGCCTGTTCTACGGCCGGAAGCAACAACACCTGGAGGATTTGGTGTGAAGGTGGCCGTGCCAGTTGAACCGCTCGTTCGTGTACCTGTTGTGTCACAATGCACATACGGAAATGGTGGTGTTCAGGTCCATTTTCTTGCCCTGCTATGCTTTCTTTAACATTTTTGACGATTGGAATGAACGGATATAAGAACCCCACTAATAACGGCAGCAGGTTTTATCTGTTTGTTGTTTGCTTGCTCATGCTGACTCTCATGGACTAAGTCTAATATTGAAGCAGTAGCATCGTAAGATACTTGATTGACCTAAAAGCGAGAGCTGGATCGCATAGTTCAGATCACGTTTCGCAGAAAGGCTTTTTTGCTTGAACGAATCAAATAATGTAGGACTCACTTATACTGTGCTCCATTTCCCGCTAGAAGCAAGTTGAAGAAATGATTTTAGTTGCTTCGGCACTTCGCTAATCTCAATTTGAGACCAAGGAGATTTTGGATATGGTTAAGACTTACAGAGCTCTGCCATTTCTTGATGTGTCGTCACTAGCAAGGTTAGACAAGGTCGCTATTTCTATATTCACATTATTGCGAAACAACCCTGAATCTTATTTATAATATTCCCAACTTCCGATTGGACAGCTTTTCTGCTTAGAGATTTCTTGGCTCTAAATGTCCTCTTGAAACCATTAGTTTCTGACTAGTTTTTATTATCTTGTTTCATCTACATGTCTTTAATGATCCATTTTTCGCTCTTTTTGAACCTGAAATAAGTTGTGGTTTCTCATAATTTGGACTACTGCTGTTTTGGTGTTATGCATTTAACTATAGCAACTTGAAACCTACTGTGTGGAAGATGAGCTTAGGAGAGATTGATAGATTTTTTACTTACAATCCTGACTTCAGATCCACCGTTACTGGACATCATATGTTGGAACTTCTCTCTATCTAGACTGTCTAACTTGGCTCCTAGTTTGATGTCATTGTTGCTTGATAGGGGATATTATGGTGCATTTCTCGTTACATTTCTCCATTTCTACACCTCTTTGGATTCCAGATGTGTCTAATCCTTTTCTAGTAATGATTTTGATCTTGAACACACCTCTCTGATTTTGTGCTCCGTAGACAACTAGCTAGTACTGCTAGTAGAGTTCCATGCGGAAGTTCCGGTATCACTCCAACAACCTTCAATTGATTTAGGGTCTTTATTCTTAAGGGAGCAGGGATGGGAGTTAAACCGTTGGTTGGCTATGATTTCTTTTAGCACCTCGCAGGGCTGTTGCCTGAGGTCCGCGGACTAGTCTGTCTGACAACCAACTTTTTTCAGTCACACTCTCTATTTGATGCTAATAAACATTCACATACATTGATTTGTTGCCACTTGTCACTGAAATCCTTTGGCCTATGACATATCTGGGCACACCTTACACATGTTAGTCTCCCTTACGGTTCTCAATATTCTCATCTCCTTCCGCCTCTTCTAATAATTATCACACACACAAACACACACTCATGATCTAGCTACAGTTAAGTTTTGACCTGTTCAATTGGTCAGTCATAAAAATGGGTCTAGGCCCTATAGTTTGTAGTACTCTTCTTGGTCGAGGCAACTGCAAATCTGGATTGTAGGAAGAACGGGGAAAAGTGATCACCTAAGCTTACTGTTACTGGCAGTTAATAAATGTTACCGTGTAGTTTGGCAGTTAACGACATTGCTCGTTAAGGATGCTATACCTATTAGCTGATGCAGGCCCTTAGCTTTTGTAATTTGAGACACAAGGAGCCTGTATCAAATTTTGCCTGTATCTAGTACCAGTAGTAAGGAGCACGCCGGAGCTCCCTTTCCTGTTGAATCTCGGAATAAGATTTCCTTCACAAAGAGCACGTAGGATTTATGAGAAACTTGAAAGTAGGAAAGTTGGAAGTTACTTGAAAGTAGGAAGTAGGAAAGTTGGAAGTTGAAAGTTGGAAGTTACCTGTCTGAAGGAGATATAATCAGAATCAAAAGTACCGCCTCTAGAAGAGGATTGAGCTACTCTAAATTGATGAAAAATGTCTGCAAAAAGAACACAGTTGATTCTGTTAGAATATCTCTTTGTAAAGCATCTGCACCTGTATATGCGCGTATAACCTCTTTCCGTGACTCAGCTCCAGGAGTTCCGAGAGCTTGTAGTTTGCACAGAGTCCATTTTTAACTACTATCTGCAATCCAGAGAGTTGTGTGGCCAACCTAGCTTCCATTCTTTGAAGAAAGAATACTGATATCGGCCTCCTGGAAATGCAGGGCCTGAGGTGGTACGCAGACAAACTGCGAGTCGATGATGATGGTGATGTTGCACAAGAGTTTCTGAGCGAAGTTATTCCAGAAACTCCGGGACCCTACAACACAAGAAGGCCCCCGAGATTTGAGTCTGTCCCGCGAACAAGGCCTGTAAAGCTAAAAGGCGATGTATGTACACACGATGGCAATGTTCACCAGCACGTGGAATCTCCAATCGGGAGCCATTGGGGGTAGTGGGATATCCAGACAAGGATTATTTTAACAGCTTATACGGACCTGAAAGGTCAGTTCTATGCAGATTTCTTGAAAGTGTGTTGACGATTACCCGGATGCCTCTAAGGACTGGCTCGGTTATCAGACTCTCCTTACTTGCCGCAGGATACATGGACTTGGCTGTCCAGATTCTGATCCTTTGCATAACGTCTGTACTTCTGGTTTCCAATTTTTGTAGTTGTTCAATACTTACGGTCTTCTGATTGACACATATGTAGCTGTAGAAAGTTGTGCTCCTTGCGTAACCAGCTCGTCCGTGACCAACTGTCGCAAGAATATTGCACTCAGGATTGAATTTCACCAGTACGCCAGTTCTAATTCAGGGATAACATTCATTAGCTTTATGCATTTGCTCTATGGAGAAAAACTCCCTTCGACTGTAATATTGTTGGAGACGCTTGTATGTTAAGCAGTAGGAGATGAGCTATCTTTGAAGATATCATCTACACTGGATGGTTGGGTGCAATTAGACCTTAGTTTTGTACTTCAAGTGATGCATTAAAGCATTGTAGACCTCTTGCTGGTCATTTAGACTGATACACTCGACACAATTTCAGCTCCCTCGCAGACTGGATCGCATGGGGAAAATCTTGCTGGCAGCAGCTCTTTACTTCATTTGGAAACTATCCAATGATCACATACTTCGGGGATGTGAACCCTGCATGAAGCTTCTCTCTAAAGCTTTTGAGCTGGCCACGATTTCTGAGTGAGATCATGCGCCTCTATTCCGGAGTTCCGATAGTCACTTCGGATATTCAGTTGCTTGTAGCATGGGAATTTCTGCCAAGTTGTCTTGTACGAATCTAAGGATGTCACGGTAGATGACCAATCTAAATTTTCAGTGGCAAGTAACCTTGGGTCCGAAACAGATCGAACGAATTCTCAACGAGAATCCAGGTAAGTACGTTAGCACTAGATACAGCTTCTGAACACTGAACTTTAACTATGGTACACTGGAAAGGTTCCCGATCGCGTACTGGCCCAAATTGGAGGTAGTGTCTGACTATACTTCTATCTATGAACTAAATCTGATTCAAAATAGGACGGTGTTGACCATGTGAATTATGGGTTTTTTGACTCTCAACGGCTCTGCTTTGTTAGCATGAAATAGAGCGTTCTGTTATGTGTCTTTCTTATGTTGCCTTAACTTTGTCCATTGAATTTGGGCTCTGATATGTTCTGGATTTCACTCATACTGCAAATCTCCAGGGCAGTTAAATCACATGATTCTTTGTAATCTACTCAGTTTCTGAGTGAGAATGTTTCAGATGCGTTTCTTACTAAATATGCATTCAGTCAAGTGGTTTAATGTCCTCTTAGCGTCTTCAATGGCAACGGTTGGGGTTGTGGGTGATGTGAAATAGCTATATGGTATGTCGCTATGTAATACTGGTTCATACATGACATATCCGCCAATCTGTCTCATTGAAGGGGTGTGAAAGTCCTCTATGGAGGAGTTGAAGAAGTTTTAGGTAAGCTGGATCTGTAGAACTTGATGGTTTGGCATTTTCCCAGTGTGTCCCTAAATGAGGTGTGTTTGCTTAATGCTTTGTGGAATATTGGAATGCTTTGAAGTGTATTGTCTATCCGTGAATGAAAAGAGAGCTTGGGACTTGCTGGTTTCTTGTGAATGCTAATCAGCACGAGGGTTCGCAATAGCATGGGGTTTCTGGTAGGGTGGAATAAAGAGAAGCTTTTGATGGTTTTAGTCTCGAATATTTAGGAGGTGAAACTCTTTGTTTTCTAAAGTTGTAGGATCGTTTGCATTCTCATTACACATACATGTTGTGACCCTTTGAGCATTTCTTATCATCTTCCAGTAGGTAATCTTCAATATCTGTCCCATTAGTGCAGTGCAGTTCTTTAAACTCGTTCCTAGTGTTGGCATCTTCCGACAGACCGTAGTCATATATTTCATGTAAAGTTTAGCGCAAATTACACTTTTCGACCGTTTGTTCTAGTGCAGAATGCAGAATGGCAGCGCATTTCCATGCGTACAATGCTTTCCACGAGTCTATACTGTCCATAAATCCGTATATCCACATTCCTTAAACCCAATTGAAACAACGTTATTCGTCACATTTCATTATTTTCCACAGTTCGGAATGCTGTCTCAGTTCATGAAGAAGGGATCTACAGAGCTAGAGCTTCATTTCATGCTATTTAGAGGTACAGAACTAAACGTACATCGATAACTTTATATATGTCTGATCTCCGATGTAACAAATCTCTCTTCTCCTTCTCAAGCTTCTTAAGTGAACTTCACTTGAAGAAAAACAACGACCATCTAAGTATGTACAAGGATGGTACACACACCCCCACAACATTTAAGTATGATAAGGGTTGTTGAGTATATAAGTACGGTATGTACACCTTTACGACTGTTCTTACCCCACTTTGTTGTAGGAGTGCATATAAAACAAAGGGCATGAATGCATCTTTACGTCGGAATTATGAACAGCCTGAATATTTGTTTAGTTTGCTTCATTTACTACATATTATAATCTAACGTTTTACGATATTGAGGCAGTGGATGAACTGTCAGTATAATATTTTCATATGTCTTTATGCACATATCCATTGTCTGCAGCTCCAAAACGCTTAGTAGTCGAACTTAAAATAAATCGATTTGTTTGTTAAATTTCAATTTTAGTATGAAAGGGCTAAATGATAAAATGGATTTCTGATCCAGTGAACAACAAGAAGTGAGGGCAGATTAAATACCCAAGATTCAAAGCGAAGTGACAAGCTCACTGCGGTTGATGTGGGTTCATTTCATGACAAGACTGTAATCCTAATCAACTGATCAGGTTGAGATGATATACAACGAGAACTAATCTACGTGTGGCGAAAAGGATAGAGTGCAGCCGTAGATTGATAAGCTGGTGTGGCAATGTTTCCAACACCTTTCTTTATACACCTGGATTTAACTTTTCCCTCTGAAACTACATTCACATATGCACTACTCTATGAAATATTTATATCCATTTTATAGACTTCCATTATTTTCAATATCTAATAATGAACGGAGTGAAATTATGTTTAGTTTTGTTTCCAAATCTTGGAACTTAAAATTTCCAAGTGGTTTTGTCTTTATATCAGTTGATTGATAATTATCCGGGATATCCAGGACATAGAGAATTTCATTTTCATGAGTTAAATGATAGCGTTCGTTTATATACTTTGATACCCATATGAAATATATGGTTTTGAGCTATTTAAATGTCAGTCATGTTATCAATAGTTCCAAATCTGAATCCTAAGAATTCTTGTTATGTTAGTTTATAAAACCTTTATAGTTCTAGATGCAATTTTTGGAAGAATAGAATTTGAATTGGAACTGAGAGAACAACAGGAATACAAATCTGGATATTCTATGGAGAAAATATCATCCACCAATTTGGTCAAGAATATCAAGAATAGCATGCATAAGAATTACACCAATTTTATGTGGTTCGGCCAATGTCTGCCTATGTCCATAGCTGCACAGGATTTTGTTTATTCAAGAACTGTCAAAGTCACACTTGACTGTCTACTTTACAAATACACATACACTTGCAATTTGAGTCCCTTATCTTGTTCTGGAATGTGTTGTCCTAATTGATCCCAAATCTCAACCCTAGATTGTCGTACCAAATGGATACACGGCACCTCACTTAGTTCCACAAGTGGGATCTGTCCTTGCATTTTCTTCGAGGAGTCGTTCCCGTAGGTCTACAGTCCCCTAGCCTTCCCGTATGTCCCACAACCATGCTCGTAGGAGCCATCTCCACGGTTTCTTAGCCATCCTGCAGTCCTGCACCAGAATCCCGTAACTTTTGTAGCTCCCAAAGGACCATTTGTCCTAAACTTTAAGACAAATACAAAAAAGGCGACCACGTAGGAAAAATGAAGGATGGGAAGACCCCATCAAGCCGTATAAGGGAGAGACAAAAAAGGTAACATGGGGCTAAGCCCCAATAGAGTCTGTATGAGAAATCTGCCCTACTGCACCTAAGATATCCGAGCTATGCACGTCATACGGTCTACAAACAACTGGAGCATCCTAAGAAACATCACCTAATGTGATTGCTCTCCTATGGATTGCACCAACCATTGCCCTCTGTAGAGCAATGGACACATGCTATCTAAAATAAACTACAAAGTATGAGAGTGAGAGTGGTACCCCTTGACGCCTAACATGATAAGCTCTCGTGCACTCCCTGACAAATGTGTCAAATGCCGTGTCCATTGCTCTATATAACTCCAAGGCTCGAGGAACAAAGAGGTGACCTCGCTGCATGCCTCTTTACTTGGAGACCTTGCGACCTGCTGCTGCAGTTTAGGGTTTAGGGTTTAGGGTTTAGGGTTTAGTTTAGGGTTTAGGGTGGGTTTAGTTAAGTCCACCTAAAGTTTAGGTGGACTTAACTTTTTTCCTATAATTTCATTTTCCATGATTTTTGTGGCTATGGAAAGCCCTTGAGAAGACACTTGCAACAAGATAATGCACACCTTATTTACATTTGTATTCACACAGATGTTGGTCCCTTATACTCACTCCCATAATATGGCAAGCCTAAAAAGAGGCTGCATTTTGACTAGATCTGTCTTGTACTTACAGTTCTACACTTCCATAAAAGATCTGTCTTGTTAAGTGTGGAGTCTTATTATTTTAGTAATAATAAGACTCCACACTTAGCCATAATAATTGATTTATGAAGAGAGTTTGAAGCCAATAGGTCCCTTTGGTTCCTTTTATAAAATGTAATATAATCTATCTTGATTGGCAGAAATACCATTGTTCATTGCACATATGACCTTCTTGCTGCCTAACTCAATCTAGTGAATCTGATGAATGAGTGTAATATTATTTTTTTGATTAATGAAGATGCAACAATCTCCCACCTCTTTTTAGTATAGTAAAATCTGCTCTAGTGCAAGGTAGATGTGGTTTGAAAGGATTATTCATATATCTGCAACAACCTCATGTCAATGTACTAATAGTATAATCAATAAGAATAGTTCATTCCCATAAGGATACAAGTTTGCACTGACTAGAAATGAAGATACAATATCTCAATGTTACTAGCTATCTATTCTTACTTGTTTAACCTCTTGTGCCAAAACCACTCCTAGAAGAGAGTAGAGATACCCAGAGTGGCATCCTACATAAAAGAGAAACTAACAACCACTCAAACAAAAGATCTAATCTAAAAAGCCCTTGATAGTAGTGGTACACTTCATGCCAAAGGTCTCTTCCTCATGAAGAGCCTCTTTTACCCGGTGGCTAGTTTCTTCACATAGGTATATTTCACCCTAAAGGTCAGTATTTAGGCCAAAGGTCAATTTTCAAGCCAAAGGCCCAAAAATTTCACTTTCTTTCACCCTAACACCTTGATCACAAGCATCTCTTACCAATATATGCAATCTCTTATTGGTAAGAGATGTACTTGTTGTTTAATTTACAAGTATTACTCTCAGTCAATTATTGGGTACAAAACTAGTCTTAAGTCAAAAAATATTTATGGGCAAAGATGTATATTAGGATGAAGATAGAGTTCAAGGCCAAAGAGAATTCCAAGCCAAGGGTGCGTTTTACACTTAATGGATTTCAACCTATTTCCCTTGGGCTAGTAATTATCTTTTGCCTAAAATGAATTGCAAGGAACTACCTTTGCTTTTACAAACCTTGATCAACAACTCTACCCATCCCCCGTACTCTATTATTTCCTCCAACAATGTTTTTGTCAATTCCTTGAACTTCTTTGAGGTGTGGGCAATTTGGTTCTCAAATAGCTGCTACATGCACTTGTTTGTGTAAATATTTGCTATAAGAGCATGCACTTGGGATCTAGAGTTTAGAGCTTTCAATTCCTCCAAGGAGACCTCTATTACCTCCTTCACAATCTCTTCAAGATGGTCTTGTGCCAACCCATCCTTGCCAAAATTGTAGCCTTCTCTAGGTTGAATTGGGTCTAACTCTCTTCCATCTCAACCACAATTTCTCCTTGTATAGCTATCATATCTTCTTGCATTCATCCTCCTTTTGCTTAAGACTTCTCACAAGCTTCTTCACTTGGATGTTGGCTACTCGCATCTCCTTCTGATGACAAACATCGATTGCTATGAGGGACACCTTTACCTTTTCCACTTCTCCCTTAAATGCATCAATATCTTCCACATGTGCATTTACCTATTACTCAAGCTTAAGTCGTTGACATATTTCTTCTTCCTTCAATTTGGACATCTTTTGCCTTATTGTCGTTTCCAAGACAAAATCTTCTTCTCCAAGGCCGCATCTTCTTCCTTGAGCTTGGCACCTCTTGTGCCAAGTCATTAATTTGCTTACCCATCTCCGAGTGCTATGCATGAAGTTCCTTCAGTTCATCCCTCACCTTCATCCTCTCCAAGTTTTCTTCTTGCACCATGTGATGAAGGTGATTGATGAGGGTGATATAGTTTGTTGTTGCCCCATGCAACTTTGCATATGTTAGGAGGAGTTGCTCCATTAATTCCAAGGGTGGGCTGACCTTGTATACCACTAGTTGAGAAATTGGAACACTACTATGACCAGCCTAGTCTCCTTCTTGCTTGAACTCTCCTCTCTTACCATTTCAAACAAAGCCGCTCTCTTCTCTCTTGATCTCGACAAAGATGGTAGGCTCTAATTGCTTTGATACCAATTTTGTTATCCATTCTCTACCCATTCCCATTACATTATTACAATTCATTTCTCCCATTGCTTTGATACCAATGATGATGTAATGCTCCTCTCTACCAATCCAGAGAGTTTATAGAAGTTGTTGGATTCTCTTCTTTGCTTTTGCAATCAAACAAAGATGGAGGTGAACCTTGACAAGTCCAAGGTGATTGTGGTGGGTTCTAAAGGTGTCACACCTTTCTTTTTTGATGGACAGCAATTAGAGCAGGTTTCTTCTTATAAGTACTTGGGCCTTGAGTTTTCTCATGACTATAGTTGGTCTACTTGTGTGAAGATGAGAATCAATGTAGGGTTTAGAGCTTTGTATTCATTCATGAATCACTCTAGACTTGCTCATCTTATCACATGGGAGTTGAAGAAGGTGTTGTTCAGATCTCTTGTGCAGCCGATGGTTCTCTATGGTGCTCAGATTTGGGGTACAGGTACTAAGAAGACATGGTGGCAAAAGGTGGAGAAAGTTCAGAAATTGTTTTTGTGTGATGAACTTGGGGTGAGGATTCAAACTCCTTATGTATTGCTGCTTGCTGAAACAGGGTTTTTGCCTCTTGAGGCTTAAGCTTTGTTCTTAGCTCCCACATATACCACTAAGGTGAGGTCCATGGAGCATGGGAGACTTCCATACCAAGCATTTTTTGCCACTCTATCTGTTGGTTGGTATACAGATCTGATTGCATGGGCCACAAGGTGGAATGTTTATGAGCAACATTGGAGATTTGAGCCTATTGCACTACAAGAAGTGATCAAGGAGCAGCTCTTACTTCACTTATGGCAACAACCTGGTACCAAGATGGTGTTCTATCAGCAGTTTGTAGATCCTATGTTGGTGTATTGTGAGCAAGATTATCTCTTGGCTAGGATTTCTACTTCACTTAGACATGTAATTGCTTAGTATAGAACTAGCTCTCATAGACTAGAAGTAGAACAAGGACGTTGGTAGCAAATAGAGCACCCCATGCAACTTTGCAAATTCTATACTATGGGCAAAGTTGAGGATGAGCACCATGTGTTTGTTGATTGCCCTTGTTGCCAACAAATCAGAGTCAAACATTGGATTAGTTGTAGTGATTTCTTAGCACTCTTATAGATTGCGGTTTTAGCGTTAGGGAAGTACATGCTTGAGGTTAGTTTATATTGGACCAGTTTGTTACACATTGGTCATGTAACGGTATGGAGTTTAGCAACGTAGTTAGTAAGGCTAACAAAGTAGAGAATAAGCCAAATTAGCCTAGAATATTCCAAAAGCATCTAGGAAGCTTCTTGGGAAGCTTCTTGACTAGTTAACTTGGCTCTCCAAGTAGGTAACTTCTAGAAGGAAACTTCTAGAAGCTTCTAACTAGCTTAGCTTGCAAGCCAAGTAGGCAGTTTCTAGAAGGAAGCTTCTTGAGAAGCTTCCTAGTTAACTTGGCTTGCACTCTAAGAAAGTGGCTCAAGGAAGCTTCTTGAGAAGCTTCTCAAGGGCCTTGTATGCTACCTATAAATACCAAAGCCAAAGCCAAAGCTCATGCTAGGCATTTGGAGTTTTCACTCATTCAAGTGTCCCAATGTGAGTTTCCATTCTCCTATTTCTCTCCTTGGTCTTGGTCTTTTACATTGGTATCAGAGCAAGAATAGGATGGATAGAATTTATGGACCACCAAATCCACTTCCGCCAAACCATTGGGATTTTCATATCCAAATATTACCCAAACATTGTTTCACACAATTCATCACCTTGTGCTTTGGGTAAGATTTTCTACATATGATCATTGTGTCTAAGGAACCCTTGATACTTTTGGTTGTAACTTATGGAGAACGATGGATGTGTTGCATCTATGTATTAATCAATTAAATAAAGTGAGAGTGATGGGATAAGAGTAGTAGCTATGGCGGCAATATCAAATGTCATCCTTGCAATGCAACATCAAATTGAGCACCTGACTTGATTGCTGGATGAACAAGATCAGCAATGACAAGAACATATAGAGAGAGCACCAATTTAAGATGGAGAAGATTGCATTCAATTTCCAAAACCCAAGGTGTTTGAAGGCAAGAATCTTTTGAGCATAGTGTAGAATTTTGTGTTTGACTACAAATGTTACTTTGAAGCCACCAATCTTCAAGATGAACGGAAACAGATTCTCTTGGCCGCTAGCCAATTAGATGGTGTGGAAAAACTTTGGTGGATTTTGAGTTTTGAGTGGAGCAAGATGAATGACAGATTGTTGCACCAATTTTGACATGGGCAGAGTTCAAGGATGCAATATTGCAAGGATAGCCAATTTTGAATGGAGCGAGATGAACGACAGATTGTTGCACCAATTTTGACATGGGCAGAGTTCAAGATGCAATATTGGGTTGCTTTGCAACTATAAATGCCACCCGTGCCGCATGAGATAAATTGGTGGAGTTGAAGCAAGTTGGCTCAATAAGGAGCTACATTACACAATTTCAAAACATCATCATGCAAATTCCAGATATACAAGAAGATTATGTTCTTGATCAATTTGTGCAGGAATTGAAGCCACGAACCAAATTAGAGGTGACCATGCAAGAACCACAAAACGTAGAAGAAGCCATGAAATTGGTTGAGCGCTCTGATTCTTTGGTTGCAACAACTTGGTCTCGCACTCAACCTACACAAGGCCTACCAGTACATTATGCACGGGTAGAAGGACCAACACCAATAGAGATTGATGCTATCCAACGAAGACCACTTGGTACAATGGATAGAGAAAGATTGCGACAAAATGGAGGTTGTTTTTATTGTCACCAAGTGGGACATTGCATTGCTAAATGCCCGTTTAGGAATGCACAACCTCAACAAGTTGCCTAGATGGAGATTGTGGAACAAAATGATAAGGGAAACAATGAATCCTAGTAGGAGATTTTGAGCCGCCTATTGGGAGCTTGATTAGTTCCAATGGGATTGAAGGCTTGACTTATGCAAGTTTGCTTCACTTACAAGGTAAGATATCTAATTGGGGTTGTAGGATTTTGGTTGATTCTAGAAGTTTAGAGAATTGCATGTCTATGCAAGTAGCAAAGGAATTGGATATTGTGGTACCCATATTTTTTGTTTTTTTTTGAGATGTAGAAGAAGAAGTGTATAGAAAAGTCAAATTGCACCTGTATGGCCAAAGAAGGCAAAAAAAAGTGTCTTTGGGATGAAACCCGAGGTAATGTGGCTTTGGGTCATAAGGCAAAGTACTCAAAATTTCACTGTCAGCATACAACCCAAAGTAAGGAGTCTTTGCATTGGGGTTGCTCAACCCGAGGTGAGGACAATGTAACAACTTTCCTTCGAGAAGAGAGATTCAAGAAAGGACCGTTCAAAACCGGCGGTCATACGTGTGAAGGACACTTGACCGTGACAAGAGCATGCAAGAGGTGTGATTTCTCGGTAAAAACTTGAATTAAAGAGAGACAAAGAAGGCACGACTATAAAAATTGGGCTAAAGACAAAGAAATGACAAGCAATTTTCCCTTGCTGTTAAGAAGTTGTCTTGCAGGAGATTGGGGGAAGGGAAGTAAAGTTGAAGACCCATTGGTGTGTAGAAGAGAATTTGAGAGAGCTAATCCGGGAATCAGTAGGAAGAATAGTCCCCAGCCTAGAGAGGAAGAGAGAAAGATGGGAGTAGGGAAGAAGAACTCCGAATTTGTAGTGAGAAATCATGCAATTTGGAGGTAAGATGTGATCAAAAGAATTGAAGTCTTCAGCAGACTTCGGATCACATTCTTGGCATGGAACTGGAATGTAAGCTTTCTAGGGTTCATGACTGAGATAATCAAGAGTAGATGTCTTGATGGCCCCAAGGAAGAGGGGAAGAGAGGTAATCTGGCTTGTTGGATGGAGTTAGATTGGAGGTTAGTACTCGGAAGAGAAGTAGGCACGGAGCATGGTGCCACCTTCTTGGGGAAGGGAGAAGTAGCAGAAGAAACCCAAGAGGTGAGAGATGCTTTCTCTTCAAAGCGCACAAAGAATGGATACAAAGTAGAGAGTTACAAGGATCTTGTCAAGCAAGGGATTGTGAGTGATCTAATGGCGATCTTGAAGACAGAGAGAACAACTTATGTGATGAAGCACCAAGCGGTGTTCTTCCATAAGATGTTTGCAAGAGAGCCAATTAATTGGGCGAAGTGTTTTCATGGGCGAACAAGACAGATGGTGTGGAATTTACGGGATAAATTGCCTCCGCATTACATTGTGCCGTTTGCAGCTCATTTCTATCTAGGGCTGAACTTGCTCAATGTGGCGGAGCGCAACAAGATGGTGTTGCATTTCCACCCTGACGTAAGAAAGGATGTTGACGCGGAGGAACAACAATACATACATTCTTCAGATTAGGGCAGCGATGAGTACTACGCACAAGTGGGGAAGAGTGTGCAGTTGGACGTGAGTACTCTGAAGTTGAAGAAGAGGAGTTGACAAGGAGAAGGAGAAGACGTTGAGAAAGTAAGACCTTAGAAGACCAGAAGAGTAAACCCGAGGAAAGGTATGGTGGTAATTGCATTGTTGGAGGAAGAATCAGAGGGCAAAGCCAAGTGCAAGTCCAAAGACTCAAAAAGAGATGAAGAACCCGAGTTCACACTACAAAGTGAAGACACAAGTAGTGACAACAACGATGGAGGGGAGATGGCATTGGTACTCAAGGAAGAGAAAGTCACGATGGAGATGGAGGAGAAAGGTAACTTGAAGTTGGAAGGCAAAGTGCCAGCGCAGGAAGAAAGGTTGAGAGAGTTACTTTGCAATCAAGAGGAAAAGATTGTGTAGAAAGAGAAGGAGAAGGAGGCTATGAAAGCCAAGTTTGAAGCAGAATTGGCAATGTACCAAGAAGATTGGCTTGCAGATCAAGAACGGGAGAGGAAAATGAGATTGGAGCCATTAAAAGAGATCGTGATAAAGATGAATGCGATGTTGAGTACAGAGGCCAGTGTGCGCATCAAAGAGACAAGGCTGCACGAGTTGAAGTTGTTGGTGCAGGAGACATACGAAGGACAAAGATTTGAATGCTTTGTTGATCAGTCTAAGAACTCGTGTAGATAGGAAGATATTGGAAGTAGAAGACAATATCACAATTAGATTAGACTTAGTCAAATCAGAAATAGATAAACTTCGGAAGGATGTTAGAGCAAAACCCGAAGTAGATGAAATAGGAGTGCATATGTCTTTGGAGTTACCATTGGAGACATTAGAGAAGAGTGGGTCGGGAGATAACAAGTTAGATAAATTACCTACTAGTGGAATTTCAGATCAGGAAAGAGAATTGTTTGATTTGGTAGAGGAGTTAGGAGTTGTGAAAACCAAGGATAGAGTAGTAGTGAGTGAAGTTACTTCGGGTTTGGGTTTGAAAGCCGAGGAAGAAGTAGACATCGGATCGGATTAGTGATAGATTTGAGATTTGAAGAGGCAGATATGAAGAGGTGCATTGTCATTTTGGATCTGCAAGTTAGAAGAGTTGTTAGAAATTTTTGTTTGCTTCACTATTTAAGAGTGGCATTTGTTGTCTTATGTTGTTCAGTGCTCATAATTTCTAAAAATAGATAAAGCAAAGTGCTGTGAAGTAGTGCTCGTCGTTTGAGCTTGATTCCGAGTATTAGCTTTGTGATTGTGTTTGTGAGTGTGTGGAGAAATTCGAAGTGCAAGTCAATGTGCTTGTTGGATGTTGGATTCCACAGCCTTGATCTTCATTCTGTGTGTTTGATCTTAAGTGAAGTGCAATCAAAGCAATGCCTTGGCAGATATGAGAGGAATTGTAGTGTTGGTAGTATTCTGCATTTGTGAGTGCAGCGTAGTGTTGATGTGAAGCAATTTTGATCGAGGAAGTTGTGCCTTCAGTGGAGGGGTGGAACACAATTCTGAGGTGAAGTTGTTTTGCAATGATGTGCCATTTTTGGGAGAGCTTGAAGGATCATCACAATCAAGATTGTTTGGAAAGAATTGAAGGTGTTGTGATTAAGGAGTGTTACTTCGTGACAAGACTGCAAATCAATGCTTGTTACTCTCTTCTGGGTGTGGTTTCTACCTAAGAGATTAAAGACACAACCAAGAAGAACTACATTGTGAAATTTGACTTTGTAATTGGACATTTCTGACTCGTATCTCTGTGGGAATGAACTTTACTTACCCGATAACCGCAAAAGTGATATTTGCCGGGTTGTCACAAGTATTCTTATCAAGCTAGTGTTTGGAAGTAGTTTGATGATGGCAGATGGTAGAAAGGATTTTGCATTCCACACCTCACATCTTGTTACCTTCAAGATTAGGAAGGAGTATTTGGAGTGTATGAGGTTTGTAGTGGCACCTCTATACTATGATATCATTCTAGGTCTACCTTGGCTTGAACGTCATAAGGTTCAATTTGATTGGACCCAACAAAAAATTCAAGTACAACACCACGATAGGAATTTCCGATTAGGTTGTCAAGCACCTCTGAGTAAGACACCTAAGAATAGTGAGTCCCAAGATGGGAAGTTTGTTGAGAAGGTAGCCATAGAGCGAATCTAGAAGGGAGATGAGTCCCAAGATGGGAAGTTTGCCAGGAAGGCAACCATGGGCAAGCTTGCAAGAGAGATGAGTCCATGGAAGGGAATTTGGTTAGTAAAGCAGCCATAGAGCAAGCTTTGGAGGAAGATAAGTCTATATTTGCGGTGTGGATCAAGCAAATTGCATAAGAACAATCCAAGGAGGACCAAGAGCCTCATCAAGCAATGGTTGATTGGATAGTTCAAGAGTTTGCGGATGTGTTTCTGGATGATTGCCAAAGGGATTACCCTCCAATTGAGGTATGCCCTTCAAGATCAAGTTATTGCTAGGGAGTACTCCAATGATTAGACTGATCTATCGGCTCTCACCAAAGGAGTTGGAGGAGTTGCAAACAAAACTTACAGAGTTGACTGACCTCTTGGGAAAGAACTTGAGTTTCCATTGGACCACCAAGCATGAGGAAGTATTCCAAAAGTTAAAGCATATGGTGTCTTCAAGACCCATTCTTCAACCATGTATCCTCAACTACCTTGTGTGGTTGATTTTGATGCTTCTAACTTTGCAATTGGAGCTGTGTTGCAATAGGAATTCCCAGATGGACTATATCCCATTGCCTTTGTGTCTTGTTGACTAAATACAGCTGAACAAAATTACTCTGCTCAAGATTGGGAACAACTTGCAATGGCATATGCCACCAAGGTATAGAGGCATTACCTCTTGGAGAAGCAAATGGTCATGCAAACTGATCATAAGCTATTGTTGCAGACCTTACACTTGGAACACATGAAGAGTCGACATCATTGATGGGAAGAGCAACTCCAATTTTTTGACATCAAACTTGAGTACAAACTAGGTTGGTTCCATGTCATCCCTGATGCTCTATCATGATGACCTGATTTGAAGTCTCTTCCTCTCATCACGATGGCAATTACGATGGTGTCAATTGACCCCAAGGTCCATAATGAGTTTTGGTCAGCTCTACAACAAGATCCCTTCTTCCAAATGGTACATGGTCATCTGATAACATGGGACAAGGAGTACAATACCTTCTCCTTCAAGGAAGGCCTTCTATTCCATGCGGATTGGATCTATGTTCCCCAGCCAAAGGTGATCTCCAACTTGTGTGCCTTTAGGAAGCCCATGATTTACCCATAGCTGGTCACATGGAGGTAGACAAGACCTTGGGTACCCTCCAATGCCAATGATGGTGGCCCAACATGACGATGGTGGCCCAACATGACACAAGATGTTTGGGAGTTTGTCCAATCATGTGAGAGTTGTCAACACAATAAGGCCAATAAGAAGCCGAGTGGACTCCTTCAGGCACTTCCCATTCCAACTACCTATTTAGAACATGTGAGCTTAGATCTCATCACCTCCTTGCCTAGGACACAACAAGGTCACACAACAATTCTGGTGTTTGTGGATAAGCTGAGTAAGCAAATCTATTTGGCACCAATGGTTGATACTATAAATGCTCCAACCTTGGCGCAACTCTACTTCAATAATGTATTCAAACATCATAGGATGCAATGTGTACTCATCTCCGACCGTGATCCTCATTTCACCAGAAAGTTTTGGCAAGCCCCCTTCTAGATACTTGGCACCAAGCTTGCTTTGTCCACAACCTATCATCCTCAAACTGATGGACAAATTGAACGTGCAAATCACACTTTTGAAGATATGCTTTGTGCCTTTGTCAACATTCACCATACCAATTGGGATGAATGTCTTGCAGCTGCGGAGTTTGCATACAACAATTCTAAACAGGCAAGCACCGAATTCTCTCCTTTCTTTCTCAATTTTGGCCAAGATCCGCTTGTCCCAGATTCTCTTCTTGCTCTTCCTCCGTCTCAAGTACCTCATACTTCAACCTTCTTGACCACCATAACCAAATCTCTCCAAGAAGCCAAATCTCACCTTTGAAGTAGATGATAAAGTTATGCTATCTTCTAGTAATCCACACTTCCCACTTGATACCTAAGTTTGTAAACTTGCCCCTAATTGGATAGGACCTTTCGATGTCACCCAAATTGTCTCTAATGTTTCTTATTGACTTGCCTTGCCTTGCCTTGTCATATGTGCATCTATCTTGTCTTTCATGTTTCCAAGTTGAAACCCTTTGTTCCTAACCCCTCTTCCTTCTCCTCTTGAGTCCAACCTCCTCCTCTCCCTATCCCTATCAATGATCATGGGGAGTACGAAGTTGATCATATCCTTGCACGTTGCCACATCCAACAAGGATGCCACCAACATACAAAGTACAAGGTCCTTTGGAAAGGGTATCCCCTTCATGATGCCACATGGGAACCTCTTTCTCACCTCCAGAATGCACAGACGGCCATCCAAGAGTTTGAAGCTTCAATGGCGACGAGGACGTCACCAACTAGCGGTGGGGGAATATATAATAGTATGGAGTTTAGTAATGTAGTTAAAAAGGCTAACAAAGTAGAGAATAAGCCAAATTAGCCTAGAATATTCCAAAGCATCTAGGAAGCTTCTTGGGAAGCTTCCCAACTAGTTAACTTGCGCTCCAAGTAGGTAGCTTCTAGAAGCTTCTAACTAGCTTAGCTTGCATGCCAAGTAGGCGGCTTCTAGAAGGAAGCTTCTTGAGAAGCTTCCTAGTTAACTTGGCTTGCACTCTAAGAAAGCGGCTCAAGGAAGCTTCTTGAGAAGCTTCTCAAGGGCCTTGTATGCTACCTATAAATACCAAAGCCAAAGCTCATGCTAGACATTCAGAGTTTTCTTTCATTCAATTGTCCTAATGTGAGTTTCCATTCTCCTATTTCTCTCCTTGGTCTTGGTCTTTTATAGGTCAGGTGCCCTAGGCTCTTGCCTAGGCTCACATTTCATGTATTTGTATTGTGTTTTTAGCCTTTTGACTCTTTGGGTATTCCGGGCTCTATATTTCATTGTTTCATTAATGTGGCTAGTACTTCCATCTTGGACAATCCTTTGTCCTGCTTGTTGTCTTCTCTCCAAAGTCCACCTTTGGACTGATGTCTTTCCTTGTCCTTGAAAGAGCACACATCTTCCACCTTGAGCATGTCTTTGTAGCCTTTGCTTTTGGCTTAGAAGGAGTTACTGGTCATTTCCTAAGTATTGGCTCCACAACAATTTCTTGTTGCCTTTTCTTCTTGAAGCCCAAGATGTTGTAAGCTTCTTTTACCTCCACATAATTCCTTGTGAAAGCAATTTTGCATCCAGTTCTAAGCACTTTCATATCATATGTGCTTGTTCCTTGGGTTTGTCAAAATACCCTAAGGGAAAAAGTGGTCCAGGTACTTCTTCTTCCCTCTAGGGTAGTAACTCCATCCCTAGGTAGAAATGGAAAATTAAGAGAGACACCAAAGTCACTCCTCCTTTCTTGTTCATTATTCATGCAAGTTCTCTCACCCTTTCCTAAAATATCATTGCTCAATTTAGAAGCTTTCCTTGGTGTAAATACTCAAAAAAGATTGCATAGCTGTTGTTCAAGAAGTTGTTTGTTTGGATTTAAACAAATTCATGATTGATTTGACTAGAATCCTCCTTGCAAGATCCCTTGATACATGGAATGGATCAACCATTGTTGGTCTTCTTTTCCCTGAAAGTGGTCTTGAACTTGGCTTCAATTGTCAAGTTTAGGCAAGTCACATACTATCCATAGTCATGTTGTTTAAGGGTGAATTACTAGGCCCCAACACTCTCTAGCAATGCTCCTCAATCTAGGTAAAGAGGTTCTTCTTAAATACTCTAGCCTTGGATCTCAATTATCTCTTATTTCATGCAACATTGCATGATTGCTTAATTCACAATTCCATAGCAAGAATTTGAACTTTCTTGCTACGGACCAATTCCTATCTAAAATAAAACCCCCCTTAAATAATCTTAGGGCTTTGATATTGAATTTGGGTGCCCTTCTTATCCTCCTTTGTGCACTAGGGGCAGCCACTTCCCTTCCCTTCTGTCCTCTCACCATTCCCACTTCTCTTTCTTACTTCATAACTCTTCTAATACATACACACTCTCTCTAAAATATGAAGGTTTAAGTAAAAATTCTTGTCAAGGGTGAGATAAATGTAGCCAATCTTGCTTAAGTTGATTCTGAAAAGTGTGAAAAGGATCCAAGTACCAGGTGGATATTCAAGGTGTCAGCCCAACAGTAACAAACTTTTGTTAAGCATGCTCTTTGGTGAGCACTTGCTACTCACACATGTAAGTGGTTGGTACAATTGAATGGTCATAAATATCTGGTTCTTGATCTATCAGTGCCACATTTATTTGTGAAAATTTAGGCTGAGGAACTTCCAAGCAGAATGACTTTTCTGGCCGCAGGTTGTTCAAGGGCAAAGGTCTTGCTTCATGACAAAGATCTCCCAAGGCAAAAGGTTCCTTGTCAAAGGTTCTCTTGTCTAACAACCTTCCTTCTTGGAGAGCCATGCTTTGTGCTCTTGGTCTAGATCTACTACTAGTTCTTCCACATCATATCCCTTCCGTGTCACCTTCCCTTTGATAGTGCAATTCCCTCTGGGGTGGAAGGTAATTGATCATTTACTTTGCATCTTTGTTACTGATTGATTATTTCTACACTCTTCTTCTCTAAGTCCTACAAGAGAAAAAGAAGAAGGTATGCTTTGGAAGGTAATTGATCATTTACTTTCCATCTTTGTTACTGATTGACTATTTCTACACTCTTCTTCTCTAAGTCCTACAAGAAAAAGACAAGAAGGTGTGCTTTGCAAAGATGTGAGGCTTCATAATATCTACTTACCAATCAACAATAATTGATATACCAAGACATGTAATAGATGATATGTCAAGACATACGTGGGTGAAGGCATTGCACTTATTTCTATTCAACATCCAAAAATAGATGAAAAATAAAGCAAGACATGTAGTTTGTGATATATCTAAATATGTATTAGTAAATGAGTTTCCACACAATATGAAGATAATTTAATCAAATTTTTTTTCTACGGTGCTAGAAATTTGAAAGTGTTTAGAAATGCCCAAACCATTTTAATCTATTTGGCACTAAATAAAAGATATGCCAAAGTAGAATTGAATGAACCAAGCATAAAGGTACCTGGTCAGGTTTCCTAGATAGGACATCTCACCGTTATAGTTGATTGACAAATCATTGGATTGTCTCTTTGTGAAACAAGAACTAGTGAACCAACTAGTTTGGTAAATCATACATCTAAACCCATGTTGTTGGTTTTTGACTTCAATATAAGATCACAATAAAAGCCTTGTCTATCATTAAAATGTGTTTCTAATGCTTATATCATCACTTACATCTAGTATGTAAAAAAACATTAAGAGTGCTAAAATTAAATATAATGCCAAAAGATTAACAATTTGACTACAACTAGCTATTACTTTGGCATTGTTTTTACGAACAACAATGCCATCTATGCTATCCATTTGACTTTTTCTGCACTCTCAGATTCTTTTACAAACTAGATGTAAGTGATGATAACATCACTAGCAACACATTTAATGATTGACAAGGCTTTTATTGTGATCTGATATTGAAGTCAAAGACTAACTGAATTGGTTTAAATTTAGGATTTACCAAACTAGTTGCTTCACTAGTTTGTGTTTCTTACCTTGCCGTGTGTCTCCAGTGTTAGATCTAGACTGCACAGTTGAGACTAAAAGCACTGTTACTCCACCTTCATATAATTTCACAAGTCCCTTTTCACAAATAATGGTAAATCACCCGTCTCGATTGACATAGTTCTCTACTTGGTTCAGTTTTTTCCTATTAGCAATAGTGATATTCATGTCTTCAAACATTCAATACAAATAAAACGAGAGTTCAGACATTTGATATGATAATGTCAACAGCACTAAAGTAAACTACCGAATAGCACTACCCTAAACTTTATCTCAAGAGCACTCCTGATCAACTAAGAAATAGATCCGGAAATGAGCTAAAAACAAATGGTCCTTTCAGCACTTTGTTTACTCTCTATCAACGGTTCAATATATAGATCTACAGAGGTAAGATTTAATCCGAATCTTCCATAAACTATTTAGATATAATGTCTTTTCAAATATCTCAAGATTAACTTTGAAGTCTTTGAAACTAAGGATCAAAACATGAGAAGTTCTCATTCCTTAAGATTATAGCCGAAGTTCACCATAAAGCTCATGGACTAGCTCACCTAGGACTTCCTTGGTAGACTATCTGACCATGATGAATTTGGTAGTTTAATCCAACAATGGAGGGCACATTTAGTACCCAAGCTCCTTTGGCTTTGGGTCTTGGGTTAATATGTTCGCATCTCATAGTCACACTCAATCCTAATGAGCTAATCAGGTGAAGACGATATTCACAAGGACTAACCTACATCTATTTGGAATGTGTGGTTAGAGTAACAGAGGTGACCTTTAATGGTCTAGTTTTTCTTTTGAAAGAGTTGATAAGATTATATATATTCAATCTTCTTTTTAATATAGGTAAAACAGATGTGGGGGTTATTTATCTTCCGGTCACCGGATATGCAAGGTAGAGATATCAAAGAAATGAAAGTTGCAACTTAGCTCATCCTAAATCCTCTATGCTACCACTAAACCAATGCTTAACAACCAATGTATAAACTAACCAATTGGGAAAGGCTTCAATTCAATGTCTTTTCTATCTTAACCTTATATTTCTCGTACCATAATCGTTTGTACAATATTCTCTAGACTATTTCCTGAGGACAGATCTAGAAAATAGAGATCTAGTAATCATCTGGTCCTTATTTGGATATGAACTATGGCAGGAACCGCATCAGTTTTATCTCTGATTAGATTATCACGAATATTGTACTATATGCATCATTTCACACTAATGTAAGAGGTATCGTAGCTCAATTTATATTATCTAAAATCAAAATCTTTATAATTTGTCATTCAGGTAGGACAAGTCTTCTACTGAATGAAAAATACGGAAACCGCAAAGTCTTCACCCGCCCAGTGTGTGATGCAAGAAAATATCGACTCTAATTGATCATAATCGAGGATGCTACTGCGAGGTACTTAACCACGTTCTTTGCTTCAGAATCTCCGTGTATGTCTTCGCCCACGTCAGGATCCATAGATAAACAGCGTGGGGGTCATAAACTTGTTATTGCCGGTCAGACAACGGCACAGAAGCTGCAGCCAGTAGACAAATTGGGCGGGCATGAGCAATACTGCGTCCAGTTTCGTTTAGCGAACAAGACCCGGCCTCTGGAGTTCGAATTGCCGAGGACTTGTAATAGATTCCAATGTGGAATACACTCACGGGATACTTTCCCGGCGAACTATTTAACCTCTTAGTGTCGAATTATGTTTGCCGACTAAAACATCCAATAGCCGAATTGCCGGTTAACTCCTCCTCCCCTAGTTCCCGGCTCACATCGGCCCGACGCTCTCAACCAGCGGTGTGAAGCTCAGGTTATATACGGTTCACAACCAAAAGACCTGTCTGTTTATTTGACATAGTTTTCTCTCCATCGCTGTACTCAATTCCACCGCGACTGCACTTTCCTGAACTATATTCGTCCAGCTACAGCACTGTACAACCACAGTTTCGTCCATAACTCGTCTACAGCAGTCCAACCAACTACTGTAGTTCTACAGTGTAGGTTCCATTCAGCCGTCCCGACTGCGGATCATATTCTGAAGCAAATCAAGATGATGGTTCACGCATTTTGTGATTGGACCTCCATAGAAGAACCTTCCATCGCAGGGATGATATCTGTCTGTGCCCTGCTAAGTATCATCATTACGCTCTTCCTAAGATTCACTCATGAGCATCTCTACACGTATGGGGTCCAGCTATGGCCCCTGGTGCAGAAAATCCCTCAGGACATCAATAAGTGTGTTCGCTTCCTGTTTGATTTGCTTTTGGGTCGTTTTCAGTCGCAAAAAGCTGCTGCAAAACCCAGGCAAATCAGTGTCAATCCAGTGTTTAGCTGCGCTGATACACAGCGCATATTGCCGAACTTTGCCAGTTACCCAAAGGTTAGCTGACGACAGCGGACTTAGAATACGTTTTGATATTGCTCCGTCTTGCTATTCAGTACTTGACATTGTGCTATGGCATATCCAAGGATGTGTGGGAGTAAAGGTGTTTATACAAGGTCTAATCTGTATTTGTCAATGGCAGAGTTACTACGAAAGTTTATACGAGGAGGTGGCGGGGTCGCTGTGCGATGGTGATATCTATATAGACGGATACACTGCGCTCTCCCAGCCGAAAAAGACATCGCCTGAGATTGGATCCCTCGCATCAGTGAGCAACTTGAGCCCCGTAACACCTGTAAAGCGAGAACACGCATCCAAATTTTCCCTTCAGGAGGTCCATGTTGACGCTCAGCTGCAGGGGAGTCCCTCAACCTTTCAAGCACACGGCTGCAGACTTGCGAGCCCCTTTGTTCAAGCTTCCATTCAGAAGGTCAATGTTGACGCTCAGATCAACCTTCCAAATTCAACAGTTCCAGAGCACACCAGGAAACTTGCGGGCCCTTACGCGAGAAGTTCCCTTCAAGAGGTCCATGTTGACACCCAGGTACCTACCTACCGGATCAAGCTCATTCCCTCAAGACTCAGGGAGTTCAGTCTCATCTATTAATAAGCCTGCAGTGTTCATTGCCCCTTATTGTTTACCAAACGAATGTTGTGACAGGATCTTGGCACAATTGGAAAGCCAGGAAAATGGGTGGAGATTAATCGGACGCTACCAGAGCGATTCCCACTTCCAAATAACGATTCCGCAAGTGCTTTTGACCACGCCAATGAGATCCTCACATCTCGACTGGTGGATCCATTTAAGCGACTCAGTAGCTATATCAAGAGGGGCGTGGATTTTCAGGCCCGAATATCTGAACATGTCGTCACTATCGAGAAATTCATATATGGTGTGATTTATCAGCGCAAACAAGAGTACAAGAATTCCAGATGTCTGGGAACAGCAGGTTACCTTAAGGTTGGTTGAAGCTCCATTTCATAAGTCAGATAATGTCACATCCGTGTAAGTTTGACCACATTTTGCTTTCTTTGAGTTTGATACGATCTTACCGATGTTGTTATGGAATGTGTCACGATGTCAAACCAGCCACAGGAGGATGACATCATTTATCAATATCTGGCCCTTAATCGGTCTGGAGAGCATGCCCAGATGAGCGACCGGATGCTGAAGCAGCTAGTCCTCAACTTCGTCATCGCAGGCCGTGAGACAACGGCAGTTACAAAGTTCTGGCTGGTATACATTTTGACGGAGTACAGGGATACCGCTCACAGCCTATTGGAGGAGTTGTTATCAAGAGATGAGGACCACAACACGGTTGCGATTTCGCAGATTCGAAACGAGGAATCCTCAGTGCTTTTAAAAGACGAGTCTCCTGAGCAGCTCCCGCACTCGCAAGCTATTACTAGTGAAACGGTCTGGTTGCATCCAGCAGTACTTCCAGTAAGAAGCGGAAAACTCACTGATCTCGCTTGTAATGGGTTGTTTTCTTTCTTCTCTTTTAATAATGAAACTTTGCCGGCAATTTTATGGTTCTGAATGTTAGTGACTAGCAGGGCGTCAAAGGGATCACAAGCTACGATTCTTTACAAAGAATAGGAGGATTAAGACAGAAATCATACATTGAAGTCTGAGTTGGAATAGAATAATTTCCAGGTTTAGAGACCCAGAAACTTTCTCGCGAATATGCTATCTTCACACGAGTACCTTCGGGTAAAGGATCGTAGTGTGTGATGCCTTTGGGGCCCTGCTAGTCACTGCCAGTCAGAACCGTAAAGGTGCTGTTCCAGCATGAGATGAGCTGCCAAACCTCGAGGGAATGATTTTGTACTTGATACATGTCAATTGAAAACTGAGAAATTAAACAAGACATGTGATAGGTATATGACAGTTTGAGTTCCTTGTCTCGCAGGCAGGAGGAAATTTTATCAATCTTGGGAAAGAATCTAAAACAGATTATCTGGAAAGGATAATCCCTACGGATTTCGATTCCAGTAAGATCGCAACAGAGAAGTGGGTAAATGTCCAGGAAATCATCAGCGAAGCAGACTCCCAATTAGCTACTTTCCAGGTACTAGAGCGGAACAAACTGCACGAGTAATTGGTCTTTTCTTCATTGGTAATTGATACACTGTTTTCGTTACATCTGTCATGTCACACTGAGAATACACATGTGCTCACGGAGTGCATGTGAGCTATTCTCGAATTTTTCCTTTATAACATTTTATACGGCATTGCTTTCGTCCTTGCAGTCCGGAAACCGCACCTGTGTCAGAAAGGACTCCATATTCATACAGAAGAAGCCGGTGACTGCTGCACTCGGCCGTGTACCTCCTTCCAAGAAAACGGTCTCAAACGGAAAGATTACGGGTTTGAGGAGGCCTTCGTTCCGTAGAAACACATTCAGTGGACATATGGTCTCAAAGTGGGGGTTGACACCTATGAACTCTCCATGGATGATGAGTTCCAAACATTGGTAGACTTGTTTTTACCATAAAATTTGGTAAAACTTTCCAGAATCTCATATGGTGTGTAGTAACTCATTGAAATTCGACAATCAGTGTGCTCAAAGTGTGAATAGATAAAATTATGAGAACATCATTCACTTATGTGATAGTTATCACAATCTAATGAGATTTTGGAACACTATTATTTACTACTAGTAAAGGTTCTTCCAAATTGAATTACAGTTCAAGGGAAATAAGGCATCCGAACTCCGACTAGGTTGGAATTGATAAGCTGATCAGTCTCGAATTCGATATGCATCGTATTATTCTGGAGACATGTTCAAATAAATTGTGTTGTCATGAGCATTCTAATGCCAGGTAATTTTGCCAAATGTCTCTGTAATTACTTCACTTGCAAATGAGGCGTTTCAGTCATAAATAACGCATCAGTCAACAAGTTTACGCTACTCCTTAGTGTATGTTCGAGAAAGGTCTTCCTATTGTGCATACACTCTGCCCAGCGCTTAAAACAAGTTTGCAGTGACAAATATCAAATCTTCGAGGCACACAAGGCATACTTACTCTAGCACTATAGGCTAAGAGTTGCTGGTATATAGCGAACGAACTTTAGGATTACGATCGAAATTAAGTTACATTACGATTAAAAAAGTTGCACCAGAGTAAGTGAGACTCAGGTCTATTCTGTCTTGTCTGAGATAGAGCTTTGTGAGAAACAAACACTTACTAGTCTAAACATCAAGACACCATGACACAAACAGTGACTGACTGGGAACGAACGAGAAATCTAACCAGGGATGGACAACATCTCCAAGAGGTAGCTTGCCAGTAAGATTTTATTACATGAGATTTTATTTATCGTATCTAACACAATAAAACGAAAGTACCGGATCTAGTACATCTAGGACACAGAGTAAATGTGTAATTTGTGTGAGTACTGCAAACCTGCTTCCCCTCAAGACCTTCTACGAGGAGATCATCATTGGAGATATTGATCTTGGAGAAATCATCGTCGACATTCTTAACTGCACATATACTGATACGATGTTCCGTCCATACTCTCTCAAGTAGAGTATAACCCTGAAAAGAACACAAAACAGTAAAGTGGTCGCAGTATTAGAGTTCAACAACGTAATTTACTTCAGTTTTTGAAATTCATGACGGAGGCGCGTGGGATGTACAGCAGCTGTGCATCACACGAGGGGCGGGTTTCCGTTTGAGGAAGATTTCCAGCTCAAAAACGAGCCGCGGTAGATGTCGAGGAGATCAATGTAGAGAGCCGATCTAGAGAGCCGACCAAGGACGAGGAAACTCCTCATTCACCGAGATTTTTGGTCTCCGAGGCAATCAGGCTGTTCTTGGTAGCTGTTGATTGGAAATCGATAGTTGGTGTGGGTGTTTATTTTATATGACATTTCTTTCTCTTGCAGCCCGGAGGATACCACACCTGTACAGGAAAATACTCTGCATCAGATTCTATAGAAAGGGGATTCCGACCTCTCACCGTAGAATCTGATCTAGATGGATAGATGCGGAGTTCGCTTTTCGTAGCATCTGAACCCCTCTGATTTCCAGTATGGGGGCTGAGTCTTCACGTGAACTGCAAAACTCACTTGAGAGACTTCGAAGTGAATACATTTAAAGGAAATGATCCTAGAAGCCGAGTCCAAATTATCTTCGTTCCAGGTACAACTAGAGTGGAATTCCATGAGCAAATCAGCGTCCTTAGTTGATGACCTTTTGACGATACTCGTGGATTGTTGACCTGATTCAGAAGATATCCCCAGTCCCACGGTGGTACAAAGGAATTGCCTAATCATGGCTTCTGCTTGAATTCGTTCCCCGACTCTTCACACGCACAGATCGGGAAGTCTACGGGACTTAACATAGTTATATGGAACAACCACAACAAAACAGTAAAAGCATACCTCCATTGACAAACATAATAAAATCATAAATTCAAGACAACCATAAGTGAACACTGTCTATCATATCAGTTGTCTACTTCCATATAATCAAGTGGTGACACCAAGTCTTTGGTAAATTTGCCGTACTAGGACCCAAGATCGTCTAGGATTTCATCTAACGCCGAGTTACACAAGGCCTAGTATATAGGACTTGCTCATGTTACAACGCTCCGTCTCGTGGAGATTTTAGCTACAAAGTATATATGGAAAGGATTTCTGGTAACAATACTAATTATGGCTACAATACTTTGTTCGCTTCAACGTTAACTCTTTTGGATTTTAGTTACAACAAAAAATATAAATGGCATGTTTTGCAAAAGAATGCAATGTCATCCACAAGGTGCACTACAGAAAGAGAACAACAAAAATGATATTCATAAGGACAAAAGAGTGCAGTGTCACCAACAAGATGCGCTACAGAAAGAAAAAAACTACCAATGACACTCACATAGTATAAATTATAAATAATCTCTAAAAGTGATGATCCAGTCTGATGCAAAGGGGCTACTTCATGCAAAGAATCATACTCCAAAGAACCATGTTCTACCCTTCCCCCAAAGTAGGCATCCCTATTAAGAGTTCTTTGCCTCCGTGGTCAGTCTTCACCTTTGCTTCTGTTGCATACTGTCAACACCTACAGGTCACTTAAGTCTCATCAAGCCATTGATTCAAGAGGATTTTGCCAAGGATTCCAACACACATAGCACAATACCAAGGATGAAAAAGACATGGCACTAAGCATCATTCATTGCAAAGATTCCTCAGCATACACAAAGAGAAGAACTGATATTGTAATCGGAATTAAACAAAGTGAGAAAGAAGGTTACTCTTTCACTTTATTTTCCTTTAGTCTCCTACTAAATAATTGATACTTTAAATGCCTAGAATAAATAGCCAAATCATTTGGGAGTTACAAAAGCTAAGAAAACTAACTAATGCTCAATTGTTAGTGGTTACAAAGGCTACTACCTCTCCTCTTGGTCTCCGAGCATATTTATATGGTTTTAGAAATGAAATGGCTATTATTGATTTAGAAAAAAACACTTATTTGTTTACAAAGTCTTTGCCCTTGTACAATCCAAAAAGATTTTCTTCTTCTTTGTAATGCCTCTATTGATAGTATGTACTACCACTCTTTAGCCAGTTACCAAGCATAGGACTGTGTCCCAAAGAGGATCCGGCCAAAAGTGATGTCACCAACTTAACTAGGTTTTCTAGTTTACCTTCTAATCTAGCATTGCTCAACAACAAAGTATCTTGTGCTTCTCCTACTCTTCTCCTAGTCTACTCTTGGTCACAATGGTCCCAAAGCTTAAACTAGTAATCCATCTACATCTTTATCCTTGATGCTCTTCTTCTTTAGCTCCTACAATTGCAACTTCAATTTGTGGGCTTTTGTCTGTGCCATGAACCCAATTGAACCATTCTTGATGAACTCTACCAAGTAGTACTTCATTTCCTTTGAGTCCTTGCCTACTATATTTCCTCCTTCATCACTTTTTGTGCCTTTGCTAAGAAATTGAAGAACTTCCTTACTTCATGGGTGACCTCTTTGTGCAGCTGCGGTTGATCTATCTCACGGTTTTCCTTATGTTTCTTCAATTTTGCTTCCAACTCATTGCACTTTTCTTCAAAGTGCTTCAGCAAGGCTTCCAAATCCTCAAGTTGCACTCTTGTCTCCTTCCTATGTTCCTTGAACATGGATTCCAAGGTGATCAACCTCTGTTGCTTGCATTCATAGTCCATCTTCACTTCAGAATATTCTGCATTCTTTGTCTTGAGGTCTTCTTTGTATTCCTTCTTTGCCTAAAGACTTTTGCCCCAAAGAGACTGGAGTTCATCCAACAACCTCATAAGCTGGTCTATTTGTGAACTGAAAATTGTTGAGCTTGTTCCCATGTCTGTAATGATTTCATGATTCTCTTGTATTGACTCATTCACTCACTATCCTTTGTGATGATACAATTTTCTATACTTTTCTACATTACTCTTTGTTTTATCTAACTTAGCCCTCAATGCATACTCATTTGCATGCATCTTTTGTACTAGAGCAATATAATCACTTAGGTCAGGCCACTTATCTTGGTACACAAGCAAGTGAGTGTTTAAGTAATTTAACAAAGAGACTACATTATTCTTGACAAGTTAGTTGTAGAGACCTCCTTTTCACCAAACCTTTCTTTTGATTAGTTTTATACCTTTCTCTTAAGTTTACACCAAGTTACAAACCTGTCAAGAATAGAAAATGGTTTGGAAAAACTTGCACTCAGAGTGGAATGCAACTACCTAGGGAAGAAGAATGACCACAAAGGATGAAGTGGACATGCAAGAGATGACCCTGATGGGGGTGAGTTGGAAGCCGGTCTGTGCCAAAGGGGTGCAAAGCCAAAGACCTTCTCCGCTACCAACCTTCAGCTTGGACACCTTTGGCCCAACGACATTCATCTTGAAAGACCTTTGGTCCCAAAGGAAGTACTTTGAATGTGCTTCCACTTGGAAACATTATTGTCATTGGAACCACTACCACCCACCAAATCCTTTGCATGTGCAAATTGAGACTGCTCAACCACAATTCAGTCACTAAAAATGCAAGTAACAAACAAACCAAGGCTATAAAATCAAGGCAAAAGTGTGCCATCTTTCACTTTATGCATAGCAAAGTTAGTTTTGAGCCCAAAGATAGTTCCTTCTACCTTTGGTGTCAAGTCTCATAGACATTCATAATAAAAATTCATGTTAGATTCATCTAGAAAAGAGTGAACCAACATGGTGAGAGGGGGCAAAATAGTGCACACACTAAGGTATTGCAAGAGCATGCCTAATGTAACAATATGGAGTTAAGTGAAAAAGTTAGTAGGGCTAATGAAGTAGCAAATAAGACAAATTAGCCTAGATTATTCTAGAAGTATCTAGAAAGCTTCTTGGGAAGCTTCCCGGCTAGCTTAGTTTGCATCCCAAGTAGGTAACTTCTAGAAGCATCCAACTAGCTTAGCTTGCATGCCAAGTAAGCGGCTCAAGGAAGCTTCTTGAGAAGCTTCTCAAGGGTCTTGTATGATCCCTATAAATACAAGAGCCAAAGCTCATGCTAGGCATTTGGAGTTTTCCCTCATTCAAGCGTCCAATATGAGCTTCCATTCTCGTATTTCTCTTGTCGGTCTTGATCTTTTACACCTAAGGTGATTCTTAGGTCCTTAGGAATAAACAAGTGGGCCTTGTATTATAGGGTAGACATCCTTTATAGCAATAATTGGGATTTGAGCTATCCTCCAAGAGTTTAGAGAGAACAAGGATCCCATAATAAGGAATTCAAGAAGGAACGTGTTTGCTTGGACAAAAAATCATTGGATAGCTATCCTTTGCCCTAGAGAATTTCACACCAAAGGCACTAACCCTAGAGACCCAATGGTATAGAGAAAACAATACCCAATGGTATAGACCAAACAAGGGTTTGAATGTAACAATATGGAGTTTAATGATGAAGTTAGTAGGGCTAACAAAGTAGTAAAGAAGACAATTAGCCTAGAATATTCCAAAAGTATCTAGCTTAGCTTGCACTCCAAGTAGGTAGCTTTTAGAAGGAAGCTTTAGAATCTTCCAACTAGCTTAGCTTGCATGCCAAGTAAGCGGCTTCTAGAAGGAAGCATCTTGAGAAGCTTCCCAATTAACTTGGCTTGCACTCCAAGAAAGTGTCTCAAGGAAGCTTCTTGAGAAGCTTCTCAAGATCCTTGTATGACCCTTATAAATACAAGAGCCAAAGCTCATGCTAAACATTCGGAGTTTTCCCACATTCAAGTGTCCCAATGTGAGTTTCCATTCTCTTATTTCTCTCCTTAGTCTCGGTCTTTTACATTGGTATCCGAGCATGAATGGGATGCATGGAATTTATGGACCACCTATGGTACCCACATTTTTTTTTCTCAATTTTGAAGAAGAAGTGTACAGAGAAGTTGAATTGCGCCCGTATGGCCAACAAAGGCAAAGAAAAGTGTCCTTGGGATGTAACCCAACATAACATGACTTTGAGTCATAAAGCGAGGTACTCGGAATTGCCTTGTCAATATACACCCTAAAGTAAGGAGTCTTCGTATCAGGGGTGCTCAACCCAAGGTGAGGACAATGTAACAACTTTCCTTCGGGGTGAGATATTCAAGAAGGTACCATTCAAAAATGATGGTCATATGCATGAAGGACATATGCATGAAGGACACTTGACAGTGACAATATCATGCAAGAGGTGTGATTTCTTGATAGAAACTCAAATTGAAGAAAGACTAAGAAGGCATGACTCTATAAAAATTAGGCTAAAGACGAAGTGATGACCAATAATTTCCCATCGCCACTAAGAAGTCATCTTGCAAAAGATCATGGGAAGTAAAGTATAGTCAAAGACATGCTGGTGTGTCAAGAGGAAGTTGCAAGAGTTAATCCAAGAATCAGTAGGAAGAATAGTCCCCAGCCCAGAGTGGAAGAGAGAAAGATGGGAGGTGGGAAGAAGAACTCCAAATTTGTAGTGAGAAATCATGCAATTCGGAGGTTAGATATGATTGCAAGAATTGAGGTCTTGAGCAGGCTTTGGATCACATTCTTGGCATGGAACTAGAATGTTAGCTTTCTAGGTTTCATGACTGAGATTGTCAAGAGTAAGTGTCTCAATGGCACTGAGGAAGAAGTGAAGAGAGGAAATCCGGCTTGATGGACAGAGTCAGATTGGAGGTCAATACTCGTGAGAGAAGCAGGCATAGAGCATGGTGCCACGTTCTTGGGGAAGGAAGAAGTGGCCAAAGAAACCCAAGAAGTGAGAGATGCCTTCTCTTTGAAGCGCATGAAGAATAGCTAGAAAGTGGCGAGCTATAGGGATCGTGTCAAGAGAGGGATTATGAGTGCTCTAATGGTAATCTTGAAGCCAGAGAGAACAAGTTATGTGATGAAGCACCAAGCGGTGTTCTTCCATAAGATCTTTGCAAGAGAGCCAATTAACTAGGCGAAGTGTCTTTATGGGAGGACAAGACAAATGGTGTGGAATTTGCGGGATGAGTCACCTCCACACTACATTGTGCCATTTGTAGCCCATTTCTATCTGGGGCTGAACTTGCTCAATGCGGTGGAGCAAAATAAGATGGTGTCTCATTTCCATCCCAATTTAAGAAGAGATGTCAATGCGGAGGAGCAACAATACATTCTTCAGATCAGGAGCAGTGATGAGTACTACGTGTAGACAAGGCAGAGTGTGTAGTTGGAAGTGAACACTCTGAAGTTGAAGAAGAGGATCGACAAGGATAAGAAGAAGTAGAGAAAGCAAGACCTTAGAAGGCTAGAAGGGTAACCCTGAGGAAAGAGCTGGTGGTAATTGCGTCATTGGAAGAAGAGTCGGAAGGAGAAGCCAAGTGCAAGTCCAAAGATTTGGAGAGGGAGGAAGAACTAGAGTTCACATTGTAGAGTGGAGACACGAGTAGTGACAACAACGATGGAGTGGAGGTGAAATTGGTACCCAAAGAGGAGGAAGCCAAGATGGAGATAGAGGAGAAAGATAACTCAAAACTGGAAGACAAAGGTTTAGAACAAGAGGAGAAAAGAGTTTCAATTCAAAGGGGAATTTGTTCTAGACGGAAGGTGAAGTGTCAAGCAGGGCCGAGTAAGGTAAGAGAAGAGGAGGATGGAAGTTTGGGGGTGAAGAATCCATTCCTATAAGGTGACTACGGCTTAGAAGGCGAGTGTCGAGCGAGGAAGAGGTGAAGAAGGAGACAAGTCTGCGAGTCAAAATAAAAACAAGTGGAGGAGAAAGTATTTGTAGGAGGTTGTGTGCCCGTTGTTGCTGAAGTTAGAGCACAAGAAGAAGGAGATGCAGTCAAAGCGTCTGGAGGTGAAGACTGTATTGTAGGTGTTAGCTCAATTAGAAGAAGAGAACTTGGAGTTAAAGAGGAATATAATTCAAGGTGAGGAGGAAAGGGAAGTACTACAAGTAGATGCTGTAGTACAGAATCAAGTGATTGACAACTTGAAAAGAGAAATGAGAAATGGAGAGGGGCTCATAGAGCAGAGTGACATAGCAAGGGAAAGGCAAGTAGTTGAGTATGAAATCTTGAAGCAACAGTTTGCTAATTCAAGATTAGAAATTATCCATGCTATGGCAAGAGTAGCAGAGAAGGAGCAAGAGCTTGATAGGGTGATGGAGAGTGTAGAAGAGAAAAAGCAACTCTGGCAAAGAGAGTTGACAACAAGATATAGAGAGGAAGAAAGGTTGAGAGAGTTACTTCAGAATTAGGAGGAGAAGATTGTGCAAAAGGGAAGCAGAAGGAAACTATGAAAGCTGAGTTTGAAGCAAAATTGGCAATGTACAGAGAAGATTAGCTTGTAGATCAACAACATGAAAGAAGAATGAGATTGGAACCATTGCATGAGATTGTGATCAAGATGAATGCAATGTTGAGTATAGAAGCCAGCGTGCAGATTGAAGAAACAAGATTGCACGAGTTGAAGTTGTTGGTGCAAGAGACAAGGAGGAGAAATGCAAAGGATAAAGATTTGAACGTGTTGTTGATCAGTCTCAGAACTTGTGTAGATAGAAAGATATTGGAAGTAGAAGACAATATCACAATTAGATTTGACTTAGTGAAATTAGAGATAGATAAAGTTTGGAGGGATGTAAGAGCAAAACCCGAAGTAGATGACATAGGAAAGCAAATGACTTTGGAGTTACCATTGGAGATGTTAGAGAAGAGTGGGTGGGGAGATAAAGAGTAAGAAGGATTACCCACTAGTGGAATTGCAGATCAGGAAAGAGAAATGTTAGAATTGGTAGTAGAATTAGGAGTTGTGAAACCTGACGACAAAGTAGTAGTGAGTGTCGGAGCTGGTACACCCATGTAACCCAAAAGGGGTTTGTATTGGCGGATTAGGCGGACTCGAGAAACAATTTCTTGGAACAATTCCGGGAAGTTGATTACGACACATTCTTGAGTGTCTTCGTGGCATTCAACGATCTGGACAAAGGCAAGAAGGAGAAGTTGAGAGAATACTCTAAGCGGTTCATGGCGCTCTTGAACCAAGTCCCAAAGCAATCGGGTGTGGTGGGTTACTCCGATGCCCAAGCCATCACCTGGTTCCTAGGAGGACTTTCACTAGAGATTTGGATCTTTGCAAGGGAGAGGAACATAACTTCCCTTGACAAAGTACTCAAACATGTTGCTCGCTATGAGGCGGCTCACTCTCACTCTGTCGGCAATCAAAGAAACCAGGAGAAGAAAGGCAAGAAGCCCAAAAGGAGAGCTTCTTGTAGTACATCCCCTTCTTTGGAGGAATCCTCCATGTCTTCAAGCTCTTCTTCGGAATCTGAAGAAGAATCAAAGGCAAGACAAGTACAAAGACATGGGGTAAAAAAACAGTCACTCCCCAAAAAAGAGTGTACATAAGGCTGATACTAAGCTGGACGCCCTCATCAAGGAGTTTTTGGATTTTAAGATCCAGATGATTGGGACGATGGAACAAAAGAAGCCCCCATGATTTGGCAGATCCAATGTATGGTGCACCACGTGTGGCAAGTCAGGCCATGCAAACACGGAATGCAATACTCGCAATGTATTCCTGGTGCAGTAGAGATACAGCCTCAGGTGAGCACATCGTATCAAGGGGTACAGCCTCAAGCAAAGCACATTGTATCAAGGTCCAAGGTACGGACCAATGGAGTATAACCCCAATGCTCCTCCATGAAGACCACCGATGAGCAACCAAAACCGATCTCAGAATGTTGCACTCGGAGCATGTTACAATTGTGGCTCGATGGGACATTGGTCACCCAACTATCCGGAGCCAAGAAGGCAAATTGGGTACGTTCCCCTATGCGGAAATTGTAAAGGATCGGGTCATACGGGCAACCCATGCCCTCACCCACCAAACCCAAAGCCGCCTGTAAAGTATGTACAGACCCCGGCTGAGCGTGCAATGCTTCAGGCAAAAGGTGATACGACTGTAAATTGTATAACACTTGAGGAGGAAAGACCTCAAGAAGGGAGTTTGGCCTTGGAAGGAGAATGGCCAGTGTTGTCGGGAAAATAATCTACACGTAGTATTGGTGCATTTGGTGTAAGTTTTCATGTTAGTGAACTCAAGGGTTTATGTTATGGTGAAACTGGTAGTTGTTTTTTGTTCCTGTAAGCTCAAGGATTTTCTCTTGTGTTAAGAGAGGGAGGAAATTGAGTGGTGGATTTTCTTTAATGTTAAATAAGCTTAAATTATTTTGCTTTCCACTTAATTGTTGGAGTGTTATTATGTTATTGGGTCTCAAGGGTTTTTGGAAAGCTACAGAGGGGTTTAGGAAGGTGCAGGAAGTTTTTGGGGGAAGGAGAGTGGTGAATAAAAGGAGAGGAGAATTTTAGTTCAAATATGTGCAGGGTAGTAAGTATTGGGACAGAAGGGAAATTTTTGCAGGAGGACTGTTAGGTCTTGAGAGTGCAGGGCAGAAAGGTTTCTTCTCAAGAGAGTGAAGGACTTTGCAGGAGAGAGAGGGCTGGGAGAAAGGAAATTTTTGCAGGAAGATGTTAGGGCTTGAGACAGTAGGGCAAGAGATGGTTTTTCTCAAAGGAATGGAGCATGTGCAGGAGAGTAAGTGCTGGGATAGAAGGGAAATTTTTGCAGGAGGACTGTTAGGTCTTGAGAGTGCAGGGCAGAAAGGTTTCTTCTCAAGAGAGTGAAGGACTTTGCAGGAGAGAGAGGGCTGGGAGAAAGGAAATTTTTGCAGGAAGATGTTAGGGCTTGAGACAGTAGGGCAAGAGATGGTTTTTCTCAAAGGAATGGAGCATGTGCAGGAGAGTAAGTGCTGGGATAGAAGGGAAATTTTTGCAGGAGGACTGTTAGGTCTTGAGAGTGCAGGGCAGAAAGGTTTCTTCTCAAGAGAGTGAAGGACTTTGCAAGAGAGAGAGGGCTGGGAGAAAGGAAACTTTTGCAGGAAGATGTTAGGGCTTGAGACAGCAGGGCAAGAGATGGTTTTTTTCTCAAAGGAATGGAGCATGTGCAGGAGAGTAAGTGCTCGGACAGAAGGGAAATTTTTGCAGGAGGATTGTTAGGGCTTGAGAGTATAGGGCAGAAAGGTTTC
Organism: Lunularia cruciata; assembly: GCA_948567375.1. NCBI lineage: Eukaryota > Viridiplantae > Streptophyta > Marchantiopsida > Lunulariales > Lunulariaceae > Lunularia > Lunularia cruciata. The sequence continues at coordinate 17,927,414 of OX419760.1, forward strand.
TTCTCAAGAGAGTGAAGGACTTTGCAGGAGAGAGAGGGCTGGGAGAAAGGAAATTTTTGCAGGAAGATGTTAGGGCTTGAGAAAGTAGGGCAAGAGAGGGTTTTTTTCTCAAAGGAATGGAGCATGTGTAGGAGAGTAAGTGCTGGGACAGAAGGGAAATTTTTGCAGGAGGACTGTTAGGTCTTGAGAATGCAGGGCAGAAAGTGTTTATCCTCAAGAGAGTGAAGGACTTTGCTGGAGAGAGAGGGATGGACAGAAAGGAAATTTTTGCAGGAAAGCAGAGGGCTTGAGAATGCAGGGCAGAAAGTGCTTCTTCTCAAGAAAATGAAGGAGTATGCAGGAGAGAGAGGGCTGGACAAAAAGGAAATTTTCATAGGAGAGCTAAGGGCGTTTCATGGAAGGAACTTTGGATGAGAACAGAAACCTTTGCAAGGAGGCATTGATGGGAGTGCTGCTAGAAGGTGAAGGAAGAGGTCCCGAGGGTGAGTTGTCTTTATTGTTGTCGGACATAGTGTGTGTGAAAAGCACCAACTGAACTGATTTTCTGTCATAAGTTAGTGCAAACACTGTATGAATTGGAGTTGGATGGCTTGTCCAAACTTGTGAACCTTGCAGTTGAAATTTTATGAATGACAAATCCTAAGATGGTGGTGTGTTTGAGTTGTGACTAGCGTTGAGGAAGCTCCATTTAAGGAGCTCTCAGGCCGTCTATATGAATGGTTGATTCAGTAGTCTGGGTGCCAGGTTGAGCCTGAATAGAAACTATTTGTTGTTTGTAAAATTCCCAGCCATTTCTAGGAACTATCGGATCCAAAACCATAGCTGAAACCGCGTGAGCTAGCCAGTTCTGTGAAGGCCGTGAACAAACACAAACCCTTGAGAAACCCAACCTCAAGAAACAGAGAAAACCCCAAATTCTTCTTGAGATTTCCAACACACCAGGAATAGGAAGAGAATTACAATCTACAAGAAACTCTAAATCAACTACAATAAAGACAAGCTGAGCACAAGCAGCCGGGTGCCCGGTGCACTCTTGAGGCTAAAAAAATTCCCCGAGACCGGACCTTGAAATTTTGAAAGTTGAGACACGCACAAGTAAGAAGAAGCGTCCCAAAGAATTGAGTACAACCTTGTCATCTTCAAGAAAAGCAAAGAGGTTGCGCCCAAAGGCAATCCTTTTTGCCAAGGAGGAAAAGATCCTTGCTAAAGCCAAAGCTAAAGCCTTGCAGAAAGAACTCAAGGAAGCGATACTCAGAACCCAAGAAATGAGTTTGGAGGAGGAGACGTAGACAAAGCCTCCAGTGTTTCCGGCGGACATCCGATCCAAAGTAAAGGGTCTGAACCAAGCCGAGGTGGGCCAACCCGAGCAACCTCAGGTCAAGACCACTAGCACTCCCATCACCATTATGAAGTGTCCCAAAGTCAAATTTGAACATGGAGAGACTTCAAACCCAAAGCCGAATGCAAAGACGGTGAAATTAGGAGGAGTACTCCAATACAATATTGTAGCGGATCTGGCAGCCACAAATGCAAACATCACATTTAAGCAATTGTGGAGAGACAACAAGCTGTACAAGAGGCAGCTGAATTTGGCCCTCAAGAAAGTAAGGTCAATGTCAAAGAAAGACCAGCCCGCCATATATTGTATTGAATAAGAAGATCTGGGATCTCCCAAGGTTGATGCGGAGATTGCAATGTGCATGATCACATTGATACCCATCAATTCAGGTTTTGGTGTGAATGTCATGACGGAGGATACTGCAAATTGACTGGGGTATCATACATTTGAACCAACACCCAGAGTATTGAAATTTGCAGACCAAACCAGGAGACGGCCATTGTCAAATATTACCCGGATCATTGGAGGGACGCCCTTCAAGTTGAATTACATTGTGTTGCAACCAATGACCAAAACTGGTTACCCATTGTTGATCAAAAAACCTTGGTTGTATAGTGCCCAAGTTGTGGTAGATTGGCACTAGCAGAAGCTACGATTCAAGGACATTTTGTCCGAAGACCAAAAGATAGTGATTGTGAGTTGGACGAAGGTTCCCAATCTTGGGGAAACTAGTTTGTCAGAAGATGAGGACAAATCCAAAGACTCATCGTCTTTGTCCTCATATGAATTCAAAGACAAAGTCCAAGTCAATTACTTGGAATGCTATGAGGTGGATGTTGAAGACAAAGATCCATATGACCTTGCCTCGGGTGAACCTGACTTGGAGGAAGGGGTTTTGATGGTATCTTGCCTCAAATTAAGCCGAGTAAGCCATGTTGAAGGAGTCATCAACCTCGATGACTATAAGATGTTGTCTTGACTGAAGGGAAAAATTTGAAAATTTCAAAGACAGTCACTTTGAAAGAGTTGGCAAGATACATTGCCTTGTTTATAGAATTCTAGGATGTATTTGCCTGGTCTATTGATCAAATGCCGGGTATTCCACAAGAATTTGGAGAACACCAGATTGATTTGGTTGAAGGTGCAGTTCAGGTTTGGCAAAGACAATACCGCCTGAACCCAAAGTACTCCCTCTTGGTGAAAGACAAAATTGACAAGTACTTAGGGGCCAAAATAATCTTTTGTGTCTTAAGTAGTGAATGGGTCTCACCCATTGTCATTGTCCTAAAGAAGAAAATGGGGAAGATTTGAGTGTGCCAAGATTTCCGCAAGTTGAATGCAGTCACAAGGAAGGATCATCATCCCTTGCCTTTTAACGATACAATTTTAGACCAAGTAGCCAGTCACCCTTGTTATAGTTTTCTCGATGGATTTTCAAGATACAATCAAGTGTCCATCCAAGAAGAGGACAAGGATAAAACTAGGATTCACGACTGATTGGAGTACTTTTGCTTACAATCAAATGCCCTTTGGGTTGTGTAATGCTCCCGCTACTTTCTAGCGGATTATGAATTGAATCTTCAAGGATTTCTTGCACAAATTTGTGGAAGTCTTCATTGATGATTTTATTGTGTTTGAGCAAAGAGATGTACATTTGGATTACCTTTGCCAAACTTTTGAAAGGTGTCATTTTGCCGGTTTGTCATTACACTCGGAGAAATGCTTCTTCGCAATGAAGGAGGGAATTCTTCTGGGGCATTGGTTGTCAAGATGAGGTATTGAAGTCGATGTAAAGAAGGTCAAAGTAATCTCTGCTTTGGAATCCCCAAAGGACATCCAGGAGTTGAGAGCCTTCCTGGGACACGTCGGATACTACAGACGCTTTGTTTCAAACTATGTGTTGCTTGCTGCACCCCTTACAAAGCTTTTGAAGAAATCCAAAGACTACCTATGGGAAGCAAATCAAGAAGAAGCTTTCCAGGTATTGAAGAAGAAGCTGGTTGAAGCACTAGTCATGAGGGCACCAAATTGGGACGTCCTTTTTCATGTATATATGGACACTTTGTCCATGGAAATCAGAGTTGTCTTAAGTCAGAAGGACAAGAAGAAGAAGGACTACCCGGTTTATTATGCCAACCAACAACTTTCAGTTTCAGAAAAGAAATATTTGATGACTGAAAGAGAAGCCCTTGGAATGGTGTATGCCTGCAAAAAATTTCACCGCAACTTGTTGGGATACGAGTTTGTCTTCTATGTTGACCACTACGCATTACAACATTTGGTCAAGAATGTAGATTTGTCTTTCCTTTCCTGATCTGAAATTCCACTAGTGGGTAACTTATCTAACTCCTTATCTCCCAACCCACTCTTCTCTAATGTCTCTATCGCTAACTTTGAAGTCATCTGTACTCCTACTTTGTCTACTTTGGGTTTGGCTCTAACATCCTTCCGAAGTTTGTCTATCTCCAACTTTACTAAGGCTAATATTATCGCGATATTATCTTCTACCTCTAGTATCTTCCTATCTACAAAAGTTCTTAGACTGATCAACAAGGCATTTAAATTTGTGTCTTTTGCCTGTCTTTGCCTTGTCTCCTGCACCAACAACTTCAACTTGTGCAGCCTCGTTTCTTCAATCCAAACGCTGGCCTTTGTACTTAACATTGGGTTCATCCTGAGGACAATCTCCTTCAATGGCTCCAATCGCATCTTTCTTTCTCGCTCCCAATCTGCAAGCCAATCCTCTTTGTACATTGCCAACTCCGCTTTGAACTCGGCTTTCATTGTTTCTTTCTCCTTCTCCTTCTGTTCAATCTTCTCCTCCTGATTACGAAGTAACTTTTGTAATCTCTCTTCTTCCCTATATCTTACTGCCAACTCCCTTTGCCAGAGTTGCTTCTTCTCCTCTACGCTCTCCATGACTCTATCAAGCTCTTGTTCCTTTGCTGCTACCCTCGCCATAGCATGGATAAGTTCTACTCTTGAATCAGCAAACTGCTGCTTCAAAATCTCATACTCTACTACTTGTCTCTCCCTCGCTATGTCACTCTTCTTCACAAGCTCCTCTTGATACATCACTTCTCTCTTCAAGTCTTCAATTACTTGAATCTTCACTATTGCCTCCGCTCGCAGTACTTCCCTTTCATCCTCACCTCGGGTTGTAGTCTTCTTCAACTCCGAGTTCTCTTCTTCTAATCTCGATAACACCTACAAGACAGTCTTCACTTCTGGACAAGTCAACTGCATTTCTTTCTTCATGTGCTCCAATTTCATCAGCAATGGGCACACAATCTCCCGTAGGTACTCCACTCCATCACTTGCAACTACCTCCTCCTGCGTCGCAATCTCCCTTCTCACTTCTTGTTCGCCCGATACTCACCTTTGTCTCTGTAGTCTTTGTATTGGAATTGACGCCTCACTTCCCGAGCTTTCATTCACTTCTTCTTTCACCTTACTCAGCCCCGCTTCACACTTCACCTTACGTCTTGAATGAACTCCCTTCTGAATTCCAATCTTCTTCTCTTCGGCCTCAAGTATCTTATCCTCCAACTTTGTATTATCTTCTGGCTTGAGCTCTACCTGAACTTCTTCTTCCTCCTCCGCAGCAGCTGGTACCAATGTCATTTCTCCACCTTCATTGCTATTGCTACTTGTATCTCCACTTTGCAATGTTAGCTCGGGTTCTTCCTTGCATTCCGAGTCTTTGGACTTGCACTCGGCTTTACCTTCCTAGTCTTTGTCTTCAAACTTGATCACCACCATGCCTCGCCTCGGGTTTCCTCTCCTGGTATTCCGAGGTCTTGTCTGGTCTTCAGCTTTGCCCTGCCGACTTTGCTTCTTCAACTTTGGAGTACTTGCTTCTATCTCTATGTTCTTCCTCGTCTTCTTGTAGTACTCGTCTGTGCTTCGGATTTGAAGGATATACTGCTGCTCCTCTATGTCGACTTCTCTTCTCAAGTCGGGATGGAAATGCGACACCATTTGATTTTGCTCCGCCAAGTTGAGCAAATTAAACTCAAGGTAAAAGTGTGCTGCAAATGGCACAATGTAATGTGGAGGTGACTTATCTTGCAGATTCCACACCATTTGTCGTGTCCTTCCATGGAAGCAACTTGCCCAATTGATTGGTTCTCCTACAAACAATTTGTGAAAGAACACCGCTTGGTGTTTCATCACATACGTTGTTCTCTCTGGCTTTAGGATGGCCATGAGAGCACTCACGATCCCTCTTTTCACTAGATCCTTGTAACTCTCAACCTTGTATCCGTTCTTCATTCTCTTCAAAGAAAAAGCGTCTCTCACTTCTTGAGTTTCTTCTACTACTTCTCCCTTACCCAAGAATGTGGCACCTTCTCCGCGCCTTCTTCTTTCCCAAGCACTAATCTCCAATCCGACTCTGTCCAACGAGCCAGATTTCCTCTCTTCCCCTCTTCCTCTGGGCCATTGATACACTTGCTCTCAATAATCTCAGTCATGAAACCTGGAAAACTGACATTCCCGTTCCAGGCCAAGGACGTAATCCAAAGTTGGCTCAAGACTTTGATTCTTGCAATTATGTCTAACCTCCAAATCACATGATTCCTCACTGCAAATTTGGAGTTCTTCTTTCCTCCTCCCATCTCTCTTGCCTTCTCACTGTCTCTTGGTTTCACTCTCTCAACTTCTCCCTTACACACTAGCGTGTCTTCAACTCTATTTCCCTTCCCATGATCACCTGCAAGACGACTTCTCAACGACAAAGGAAAATTGCTCAACATTGCTTTGTCGTGAGCCCAATTTTTATAGAGTCGCACTTTCTTCGTCTCTCTTCAATTTGAGTTTCTACCAAGAAATCACACCTCTTGCATGCGCCTGTCACTATCAATCATACTTCACGTGTATGGGCCGCCGGTTTTGAACAGTCCCTTCTTGAATTTCTCGCCCTGACAAAAGGTTGTTAGACTGACTTCGCCTCAGGTTGAGCTCCCCCCGACACGAAGACTCCTTACTTCGGGTTGTATGCTGACAGGGCATTTCCGAGTACTTCACCTTATGACCCAAAGTCACCTTACTTTGGGTTTCATCCTAAAGACTCTTTTCTTTGCCTTCTTTGGTCATACAGGCGCAATCCGACTTCTCTATACACTTCTTCTTCTCTATTTTGAAAAAAAACAAAAAAATGTGGGCACCACAAGGAACAACTCCAATTGTTTGACATCAAACTTCAGTATAAACCAGGCTGGTTCCATGTCATCCCGGATGCCCTATCACAATGACCTGATTTGAAGTCTCTTCCTCTCATCATGGTGGCAATTACGATGGTGTCAATTGACTCCAAGGTCCAAATAGAGTTTTGGTCAGCTCTACAACAAGATTCTTTCTTCCAGATGGTACACTGTTGTCTTGCAGCATGCGACAAGGAGTTCAACACTTTCTCCTTCAAGGAAGGCCTTCTATTCTACAAGGAACGGATCTATGTTCCAGCCAAAGGTGATCTCCTACTTGTTTACCTTCAAGAAGCCCATGATTTACCAATAGCTGGTCACATGAGTGTGGACAAGACCTTAGATACCCTCCAACACCAATGGTGGTGGCCAAACATGGCACAAGATGTTTGGGAGTTTGTTTGATTGTATGAGAGTTGCCAACACAATAAGGCCAATAACCATAAACCAAGTGTACTCTTTCAACCACTCCCCATTCCATCTACTCATTGCAAACATGTGAGCTTAAATCTCATCACCTCTTTGCTCAAGACAAAGCAAGGTCACATAGCAATTGTGGTGTTTGTAGATAAGCTTAATAAGCAAATCTATTTGGCATCAACGGTTGATATTGTGGATGCTCCAACCTTGGCATAAATCTACTTTGACAATGTATTCAAGCATCATAGGATGCCATATGTACTCATCTCTGATCGTGATCCTCACTTTATTGGAAAGTTTTGGCAAACACTCTTCTAGATACTTGGCACCAAGCTTGCTTTTTCCATGGCCTATCATCTTCAAATTGATGGAAAAACTGAACGTGCAAATTGCACCTTGGAAGATATGCTTTGTGCTTTGTCAAAATTCACCATACCAATTGGGATGAATGTCTTGCAACTATGGAGTTTGCATACAATAATTCTAAACAGGCAAGTACCAAATTCTCTCCTTTCTTTCTCAATTTTGGCCAAGACCCACTTGTTCCAAATTCTCTTCTTGCTCCTCATCCGTCTTATGTCCTATGTACGTCTTATGTTCATACTTCCACCTTCTTGACCACCATCTCCCAATCCCTCCAACAAGCAAAATCTCATCTCCTTGTTGCTCAAAATTGGCAAAAACAATATGCGGTTCACCATTGTCGGATCTCAACTTTCAAGTTGATGATAAGATCATGCTCTCATCCAATAACCTCCCTCTCTTGCTTGATACCCAAGTTTTTTAACTTGCTCCTAATTGGATAGGACACTTTGATGTCACCCAAATTGTCTCTCTTGTTACTTCTTGACTTGACATGCCTTGCCTTGTCATGTGTGCATCCATTTTGTCTTTCATGTTTCCAAGTTGAAATCCTTTTTTCTTAACCCATCTTCTTTTTCCTCTTGCGTCCAACCTCCTCTTCCTCCTCCTCCTATCCCTATCAATGATCATGAGGAGTAAAAAGTTGATTTTATCCTTGCACATTGCCACATTCAACACGACCGTCCATAACATACAAAGTACAAGGTTCTTTGGAATGGGTATCTACTTCATGATGCCATGTTGGAACCTCTTTCTCATCTCCATAATGCATGATTGGCCATCCAAGACTTTGAAGCTTCATTTGCAACAAGGACGTCACCAACTAGTGGTGGGAGAATATGTAACAATATGGAGTTCAATGACAAAGTTTATAGCGCTAACAAAGTAGCAAATAAGAAAAATCAGCCTAGAATATTCCAAAAGTATCTAGGAAGCTTCTTGGGAAGCTTCCCGGCTAACTTAGCTTTCACCCCAAGTAGGTAGCTTCTAGAAGCTTCCAACTAGCGTAGCTTGCACGCCAAGTAAGAGACTTCAAGAAGGAAACTTCTTGTGAAGCTTCTTAATTAACTTGGCTTGCACTCCAAGAAAGCGTCTCAAGGAAACTTCTTCAGAAGCTTCTCATGAGCCTTGTATGACCCTCTAAATACAAGAGCCAAAGCCCGTGCTAGGCATTTGGATCTTTCCCACATTCAATTGTTCCCATGTGAATTTCCATTTTCCTATTTCTCTCCTCGGTCTTGGTCTTTTACATTGGAGAAGGTATTGAAGATATCTTTTGATAAGTCAAAGACTAACAATGGATGAAGCATGACCACCTACAAGGACCTCATGCGGAGGTGATAATCAAGGCCATCATGAAGATGTTCAAGTGGAAGAGGACCTCAACAATAGCTAGGTGATCTTCTTCCACTTATGTATGATGGGTTTGACAACCCAAAGTAGATGTACTAACAATATAAATAGTAAGAACAAGTAGATCTCTTGAGGATATGAGATGGAAATGTCATAATATCACAATTCTTTCACTGTTACATATGTAATCTCTTAGGTAGGAACTACTTGTGGTAGCACACTCTATGCTTCCTAATGTGAAGTCCTTGTTTTTCCTTTTTTTGTGCAATTAGTCAACTACCTAGTTAGAATAACATTTGTAATTAGGATTTAGGACTTATCCCAATCACTAGAGAAATAGTCAAGAGATATCATTGGAATGAGGACATCCCAACCTATAGAGGAGATGATGGTCTCAAGACCATGATATTGATGATGTTCCCAAGACCACAATAACATGACCACCATCACGGTCATAGGTATGGGATGCTATGTCATCATTTTTCCATCATTCTTTGGTGGTTCGACTTCCTTGAGCCGCTATTACCATGTAGGAGAAAGAACCAGTTTTGGTCACAATCAGTCCTTGTGCCATTCTACAAATATGGGGATAATGATGTTTCACCATTGATGAGTAATGAAAATCCCCAATAGATTGACTAAGGATTATGACTAAGGATTATAAACATCTTGCCTTGGAGAGAAGGTAAGTTTCAATCAATTAAACTCACACCACCTCCAAGTTCATAAGGAAATTTGATTATGCACATTAGGTGACCTTGCAATATAAAGTCTTGAGTCTTGAGGTTTAGCATGAAAGGCTCTATGAGCAAGGGAATCAGTATTTAGGAGATTTCGAAGGCAATTGAGAATATTAGAGTTTGAAGCACTAGGTAACATGATGTTGCCCAAGAAGAAGAAAACTCCAACCACAATTACCCTATGTTCTTCTAGAGTGGAGAAATGGGCACATTAATATTACATGGAGTACCTCAACTTCAAGCATCTACCATTCTTGTTGTGGATTTAGGACTTTACTTATCTCCCAACGGTGTTGGAGATCAAGGAGAAGAAGAATCCAAACTTCACCAACCTACACAATAATGTGCTCACTTGGATGGAAGAACATTGGCAAAAGGTTCTCAAGTCATATTCTATGCTTGGAGTAATGTACCTCAACCAGGATTGGCCTTGACCATCAATGGAGATGACAAGGAAATTCAAATTCTCATTCAAATATGCAAAGATGGGAAATGGCTAGAAGGTAACGAGTATAAAAATCCTACTTATTGCATTGTGGTGACCTTGCTCATGAAGCTCTTCAAATTGACAAGGACAACTTATGGTAACAATGGGCAGGTTACCTTATTCTAGTTGTTGCATAAAGGGAAACTCATGGACTGGGCAAAGAGGTTTTATCATTGTGCTTGTGAGATGATGGAGCAATTAAAAACACATGGAGGAAACACCTTGCTCTCTCCATTTGTCTTACATTCTACATTGAGATGAGGCTACTAAAGAAAGAAGAAAAGACACTCTTCCCAACACACTACTAGCCAATGAGCTACCATCAAGCCCAGCCCAAGCATGAAATAAGGACCAAGAAGTATAAGGATTCCTTCCTAAATATCAGAAGAGGGGAAATGAGCACCAATTGACAAGGTTGCAAGAGCCAGCACAAGCAAAAAGAAAGAAAACACAATGCTAACCTAGTCAAGGAAAAGATACGGCCTAATTCCCAAGTTGTGGACTCTTCACATGAGGAGAATTCCCAATCTGCAAGTGAGTTGGGGTTGGGAAGTGAAGGTAGGAGTGACAACTCACAAGGAAATCCTTGAGTAGAAGAAGCACAAGTGATTGTGTAGAAGGAATTATCACCTGTAAGAGACATCGAGATGTAGCACCACAACAACAAACTTCCTTCTCCCAAATCAAAGTGTCTTCCAAAGGTGAAGGAGGTGAGGCCGAGCAAGGCATGGAGGTAAAATCTATCTTGTAGCCATGGTGGTGTTGAGAGTACTAGATCAACCTGCCACCAAAAAAAGAAGAGGAGACAATGCTAGACAAGGATCAAGATATTTTGATATCCCAAATACAAACAAAGAATTACAAACACTAGGATTGGAGACAATGTAGAGTTTGCTTACATTACCTTAATGAGAGCAATGAGTGGTGAGTCCATCCCTAAACCTTGTGCTCAAAGATGCCCAAACCATGCATTAATAATTGCATAAAAGGAGGTTCTCAAGTGCCAAAATAGGGAAGGGTTTAAGGAAACAACTCTCCTTAAACCTAGATGAAGTAATTACAACTTGAGCTGCTCCTACTAAAATTATAGCAACTATTGAAGTGTGAGGTAGTGGGAGATTGGAAGAGGAGAAAAGAGCATTAAGTTCTCTAATGAGAGGTAATGAAGAACACACTCTAGTGGCCACAACACCTCTTTGTGATCACCCACAAGGAAAGGAAGTGACCTTAACATTGCAATAGGAGGAGATGAGGATCTGACCCCTCCAGCCTATGAGGAGCCAAGGCTAAATTGCCCTATGAATTCCCCACCATTGTCAACAAGAGGATTCATGTGGTTTTGTGGAGTATATGATAACCATGAAGAGATCCATCAGATATTCTTCATTTCATTTGGTATATGGTATTGAGTCTACTTTACCTATTCACTTTGATCTTCCTGCCTTTCAAGGCATTCATAGGAAATTGAAGAAGGCACAAGGAGGTGATGTAGAGAAGTCAAGGAAGGAGAAACTAATGGAATTGTGGAGTGGAAAGACTTCCAAAAGGGCATGAGTGAAGTGGAGGAAAAGCACTTTTGGAAAGTTTGGTGAAAGATTTTGGAGAAAGTCTTAGTACAACTACAGAAATATTACCACCTTCATCAGTTAATTCTCAAGATTAGTGATGAAGATAATCTTTCAACTTATGCATAAAGTATCCATGAGAGTTTGATTAATATGCACTCTAGGATTTGATGTTGATATAGAAATCTTGGAGTAACTTGAACCTTTTGTGCTCTCTAGGCTGGATTACTCTCAAATGGTGTTAGTTACATACTCTATTAGGTATAGAGTGAAAGAAAAGAAAAGAGAAAAAAAGTTGAGAGAAAAGAAAGATAGTGAGGGGTTAAGATGAAGAAACTTCCTGTTTTCTTTGGCAAGGATGGAGAAGATATGGAGGCTTTAGTGAGAGACTTCAAGGGAGCTTGCATAAGAAACAATGAGAGGATGAAGAATGAGTGGGCCTCATTATTACCAGATTTTTTTTAGGATGAATCACTTACATGGTATGAGTCAAAAAACCAAAAGAGAGAGATGAGAGATTGGCAAGAAGAGTCTTGGAAGAGTTTGACTTCAACACTCATTGAACTTTATTCTAGGTGAGAATTAGGAGAGATTAATGAGTGAGGTTAATTTTATAAAATGAGGAGATGGAGAGAAAGTAAGAGTCTATGTAGAAAGAGTGGAGAAGTGAGAGTTGAAATGTAGAGACTACTATGATTGGCATAAGAGCCATGCTCACTTAGAATTTTGTGGGAGGGTTGGGACCATATATTAGAAGTAAGGTGAGATATGAGAAACCTTCTTCCAAGGTTGAAACTATCAAGATTGTAATTTGTATGGAGGAGAGTGATTTGGTAGTGAAGGAGGTTTTGTATCCTCCTCAAGGCTACAAGTACGGTGTATCTTCTGAAACTTTGGTGGCAAGGGTTGCATCAAAAGTAGTAGTTGCTCCAATTCTTGCACCTCCACCAAAAGATCCACTTCAAATTATCACAGAACAACTTGCAAAAGTCAAGATCAATGTGGTGCAACTATGGGAGAATACAAAGGTGGATCAGAATGTAGGGACAGGATCTAGGAGTTATGGAAGTTATCCATATAGAGGAGGCCAACCAACCAATAATTATAATGAGAGAAATCGTTTTGATTGTGGAGGAAGAGGTCACATCCAAAAGAATTGCCCAAATTCCACTTACCATGGAAGAAGGGGTTATGAAGGAGCCAATAGAGAGAAAGAAGGAGGGAGTGAAACCCAAGTGGCTCCTAATTCAAAAAAAGGAAGGAGATAGCATCCATAATTGTGGTTGAGAACAAGTATGAGAAGGGACAGTGCTCAAACTCCAAAGGTCTTCATTTGGATCTTTTTGCACAAGAGAAGAAGAGAACTTGTTTTGTAGAGGATGCACACTCTTCTCAAGGATTTACTCCTATCCAAGATACTCCTATGCCTACTAGAAGCACTTGCATAAACACTTCAGCACCATTAACAACAAAGACTACAAGGAAGAAGTTGAGGATGGAGGACTTTTTGATATCAAAGCAACAATGAAACTAAAATGTCTTGGAAGATATTGGTAGTTACAAGGCTAACATCACAATGGGTCAACTGATTGCTTTGAATTCTACTTTGAGAAAGGAACTTAGAGGTGATTTCAGTTTTACAAAGAGCATGAGGAAGAAGAAAGCAAAAGCTCCAGTATCAATGGGTGTGGCGGATGCTGAGCTAGCACCATGGGTGGCTTGTGAATATGCCTCCAAGATTGATGTGAGAGTGAATAGTCACAACATCAAGGATGCGCTTGTTGATGGAGGATCTGTAGTCAATGCCATGTCAAAAAATTTGATGAAGAAGTTGGGTATGATACTCTCTAGACTTTCAACATTTGTGGTGAGCATGGCAAATAAACAACAAGTTCAACCTGTAGGGGTGATGGATAAGGTAGTAGTTTCAATTATTGAGTTCAAAATCTCATGACTTTTCAAGGTTTAAAGGATTCAAGCTATGACTTACTTCTTGGGAGGCCATGGTTGAGAGCAACACACACAACAGATTGATGGCACAAAGTGTACTTGAGTATTGGGCCATCAAACCATAGATTCATAATTCCTATGACTAACACCACCAACACTTCATATTCAAATACACCATCTTCTAATTATTGGGAATTTGACTTTGAAGAAGGAGCTTCACGTGTGGACACAAGCATGGAAGAGGAGACTTCAATGGAATAGGATGAATCTGAATCTGATTTAGATGTGTACCCCTTGTATGCTATGGATTTTTCACATAAGCCAGAGGTTTTGAAGGATCCAAATAAATCACCATTGACACTTAAGGAGATAGAGAGGAGGTTATCTACCCTCAAGTATGGTCCAAATATTGCCTAGGAGGAGAAGGTGAGATTTGAGGAGATTTAATGCAAGTTCATCCATGTGTTTGCTTTCAGTTACAAGGATCTGAAGGAAGTCACCTTGGTGGAGCACAAGATAGAGGTGGAGGCACATGCAAGACCAATCCGCCAAAAGTAATGTTGCATTAGCCTCCCAATAGATTTGGTTGTGAAAGAGGAGATTGATAAGCTCAAGGAGGTTAGATTTATCTTTGAGGTAGAGAACTCAAAATGAGTGTCTCCAATTGTCATTATGAAGAAAAAGAATGGCAAGCTTTGAACCATAGACACAAAATTTATAAATGTCTATGGGAGCAAGGAGGAGCTTTGTACCCAATGAAATGTTCAAATATCAGGCTCCCATAGACACAAAATTTAGTGTATATGGGAGCAAGGAGGGAGCACTTGGAGCTTGCTCCCATAGACATTGATAAATTTTGTGTCTATGGGAGCAAGGAGGAGCACTTGGAGCACTTGATCAAGGTCTTGCAATGTTTGGGTTAAGCAAATGCATCACTCACCCCAAAGAAGTGCATTTTTGGATGTGAAGAAGGTCTAATTTTGGGGCACATCATCTCCAAGGATGGAATAGAAGTTGATCCTTAAAAGGTGAGGAAAATCTTAGACCTTCCATTCCTTTCAAGCTTGAAAAAGTTATGCCAATTCTTGGGGATGGTTGGGTACTATAAGAGGTTCATCTTTTCATTTTCCAATAAGGCTTATGCATTGACCATCTAAATGAAGAAGGGTGTAGATTACATGGTGATTTTGGTAGACAAGGAGGCTCTCAAAGATTTTGAGGAGCTCAAGCAATGCTTTGTTGTAGCTCCAATTCTTGCTAAACCTGATTGGAGTAAGCCATTCATCTTCTACATTGATGCTTCTAATGTAGCTATAGGATGCACTCTTAGTTAATCAGACCAAGATAGGCATGATCATCCAATAGCTATGCTAGTAGGCAGATGGTTTCAACAGAAAAGAACTACTCTCTCATGGAGAGAGAAGGGTTGGCAGTGATCTTTGGTCTCAAGAAGTTTAGACACTACCTAATTGGAGGGAAAGCCACCACTATCACATATCACAAGGCTTTGAAGTACATCTTCAACAAGCCTAATGTGGAAAGAGACTAGCAAGGTGGATGATACTCTTGCTTGAGTACGACCACACCATTGAGGATAGGCTAGGGAAGAAACATGCAAGTGCAGATTTGTTATCTAGGGCCTATGATCATGATGGAGATAAGCCAATGGATGATTCCTTCTTGGATGAGGAGCTCATGAAGATCTTAGTCACTCAAGAGGTTCCAATGGAGTACAAGGAGATTGTGGATTTTGTGACAAGAGGTGAATATCCAACAGGGATGCATGCTAGGGAGAGGAAGGCCCTTGTGGTAAGATCTAGACCTTACATAATGGTGGAGGATATTCTTTTTCACCAAGGAGAAAATGGTCTGCTTCAAAGAGTAGTAGATAGGGCTATCCTACTTGTAAAGGAGTTTCATGAAGGTTCAGTGTGTAGAGGACACTTTGTAGGAAAGGTGATTGCTTTCAAAATTCTAGATGTAGGTTACCATTGGAGAGGGATTTTCAAGGATTTTCTTGATTATTGCAAAACTTATCATGTTTGTCAAGCTTTTTCTAGAAAGTCTACTTCCACTCCATCACTTAGATCAAACTTAGATCAACTTAGACCACTTCTATTGTTAGGACCTTTTGAGAAGTGGAGAATTGATTTTGTAGGTCCTCTCCAAGGAACAATTGGTACATTGTGGTAGTTACTAATTACCTTACTAAGAGGGTTGAGGCTAGACCATTGAGGAAAAAGAATGAAGATGAAGCTGGTAGATTTCTTTATGAATGCATTATCACTAGGGTTGGATACCCTTTGGGTTGATTTCTGATAGAAGAGATGAGTTTAGTGGAAGCATCACTACAGCCATGCTATGACATTTCTCTATCACACACAGAGTAGCTACATCCTATAAGCATAATTCCAATGGCTTGGTAGAGAGAACCAATCAGACCTTGTGCATGATGTTGTGCAGAAATGGAGGGGGCTAAACATCATTGGGACAAGAGGATTCATGTAGTTTTGTGGGAGTATAGGACAACCATGAAGACTTCCACTGGATATTCTCTATCTCAATTTCTATATGGTATTGAATCTACCTTATCTATTCACTTTGATATTCCTACCTTCCAAAGCATTGATAGGAGATTAAAGAAAGCACAAGGAGGTGATGTAGAGAAGTCAAGGAAATATCAACTCATGGAATTGGAAGAAGCAAGAGCAATTACTATGGTTTGAGTGGAGCTAGCCCAAAGGAAACAAAAGGAGAGCTATGACAAGAGGAAAGGCAAGAAGAAGGTGGAGCTTTTCAAAGAAGGTGATTGGGTAATGTTGTTTAATTCCATTTGATTCAAGAGAGTGCAAAAGAAGTATTTGCCTTAGGACTTTGGACCTTTCATAGTAGAGAAAGTGTAGGGAAATTACACTTATGATCTCAAGGAGTTGGGAAGAAGATACTTTGATAGGATTAACCATGATAAGTTGAAGATGTATCATAGAAGGTAGAGAGACCTTCACTTTGAGGACAAAGTGAGAACTTAGTCGGGAGGTAAATGTAACATCCATTTGTGTAGGTATGTGCTATTTTGATATTTATTTTGGTACAATAAGTACTTGAGAGATATTATTTATATAAAGAAAAATTATGGTTCTACATTAATCATGATTATCTATAATTAATCAGAGCTAAGATAGAAGGGACCTTACTTTAGAGGAAATAGAAAAGATGAGCATCACTATTTTGGATTCTAGTATATTGACTTGATATTATTCCTAGGTGTTTGGCTATGAGGAAAGAGTTAAGAACTCTTAGATCCATAAGCATTTTTGTTTTGGATTCTTCTATAGTCCAAGGATAGCCATATGAAGGAATCTTTGACTAAGTGGTTGGGTCAAGATAAGACCACATTCTTAGGAGAATATTCCCATGAGTATGGATATTTGTTTATCTTTTTGACTTTATTTGGCTTTTAGCTTAGTAACTTGAGTTACTCCTATAATTAGTAACTTTGGTGCATAACTATTTCACAAGTATATAAACAAGGGGTGAGGAGGACCTCATCATCCTTTTATTTGCAACTATCTCTCTCTCATTGAGTTCTCTAGTGAGCAATGTCTTGAGTCTTGGAGTGTTAGCCTTGGAGGAGTATGATGGAGTTGGAGTTCCTTGCCTTCTTAGTCCATAGTGCATTACCATAATAGCTTTCAGAGGTTCATCATGAGTTAGAGATAGGCCGGCTCACAATCCTCATCTATTTTCCTCTTCCTCCTTAGAAAGTTGGGTCTCATAAATGTTGGTTTAAGTTGTTATTCTATGGGACAACATCTACAACATGTGTTTTCTTTTCTCAAGGTTCATGGTGTCTTTGCAATGTTCTACAATTTGCTATAGTGTGTCTATATATCCCACAATGGAAGCAACAATTTGGAGTGTTGGGAGTAGTGCACTAAGCATTAGTGTGCCTCCTTCCCATACAACATGTACAAGTGATTTCTCCTCCGGCAGCTGTATTCATTAGGTCCCTTTCTTGTGGTTGTTGTGCTAAGTGAAGATTCTCAAGGTGTTCCAATTCTACTAGTTAATCCTCCATTTTAGAGGGTACCATAGGAATCACATTAGTAATGCTAGGTGTTGCCAAAGGGATTACAAGAAGGGTTGCTGGCATTTGATCATACATGGGCACTATTTGGGATTTTACATACGAGCATTACCAATGAAACATTGGCCAATTTGTTTTGCAATGGTGATATCATCTATGATGTTTTGAGCTACACTAGCATTCTCAAACATTCATAAAATAACTCAAAGTACTCTTGTCCCATGACACTAGTATTACCAAAGGTATGTAATTGTTTCCCCCTTGAAGTCATGGTAGCTTGGGATACGAGAGTGGTAGAAGTTGTAATTGGTACCATAGAAGAAGCGTGCATGGTTATGGGGTGAAAATTTGAAGTAGGAATATTTCCTTGGGCAGAAGTACTTACTATCAATGGCAATATTGTTTGAACTTGGATCATAGCAAAATTATTGGCAATTTTTGGAGGTAGTGCTTCTCTTGATTTGGTAGTCGATGATCTTATATGCATTGGAGGTAATGCTTCCTCTAGGCTTGCATACCAAGTTGTAGGTAAGGGAGGAAATACTTCCCTTGTATGATAATTTTCTGTGCTCCCATGGGATGGCAAGGAGTACACATGATCAGAATGCACTGTAGAGTGCGGTACCCACATTTTTTGTTTTTGTTCTATTTTGAAGAAGAAGTGTACATATGAAGTTGTATTGAACCTAAATGGCATTAAAAGAAGGAGAATCATGTCTTTGGATTGAAACCCAATGTAAAGTGACTTTGTGTCAGGACAGAGTACTCAGATCGGACTTGGCATAATGAAAACTGAAGTAGGAAACTTTGCCTCGGGGTGATCAACCTAAAATAAAGACGGCGTAACAACTTTCCTTCAGTTTTGTCAATCAAGAAAGTACAAGTTTGAAAATGGCTAAGGCACGACCAACTTAACTTGACACCGCCAGGATGAACTCATGCATAAGGTGTGATTTTCAAAGAAGAATGATGGAGGAATGACTGCACAACAAAGAACTATAAAGTTGAGACTTCATCGAGGGGAATTTCAAAATATCACACAAGGATCCTAAGCCATTGAGTAGTTGACCCAAAGGAATGTATGTAGAAAATCCATGCAATAATTTGATGTTTAACAATCTTGAAGGAGTTAGGATCTTGAGACCAAGAGATGGTAGAATTATCTTTCAACTACCACAAGTTAGAGATAGTACAATGCCAAAGAAGGGTGAGAAGAATATTCCCTAACTTGCAATGAGAAATCCCGTGATTCAAAGGTTAGATATGATAGCCAAGATTGAAGTTCTAAATAGACTCCGGATCACTTTTTTGGCCTAGAATTAGAACCTGAGTTTTCCAAGGTTCATGGCATAAGTAGATTTGAGTGATTGTGAGGAGGGAACTTAGAATGAAAGGAAGCAAGGCAATCCTAGATAGAGTCAGATTGGAGATAGGTGTTGGAAAAAAAAATCTGGTGAGGAAACTAGGGCTACATTTCTCGAGAAAGGAGAGCATGCGGAGGAGATTGACAAAATCCATGATTCCTTCATTGCACCGCATGCAAAGAATGGGTACAAAGTTGATGCCTATCAGAACCCGATCAAGCAAAGTATCATTGGGACAATGATGGCACTCTTCAAGCCTGATTGCACTATGTATGTACTGAAGCATCAGGCTATGTTTTCCATCAAATGTTTGCATGAGCACCGGTGAATTGAGTGAAGTGTTTTCACCAAAGAAGGCAGCAGATGGTGTGGTGTTGGAGAGATTAAGCCGCTCCTCACTACTTGGTGCCATTCACCACACATTTCTACTTCAGTTTGAACCTAATGAAGGAGACAAAGTTAAGGAAAATGGTGTCTCACTTTCATCCGGATTTATGAAAAGTAGTGGATGAGGAGGAACAATAGTATGTCCAACACATCCAAAGTAGTGATGAGCAATATAAAAGAACAGGACAACACATGAGGATATTAGTTAATATCTCAAAGATGAGGAAAAGAAGTCATTCCAAGGAGAGTATGTCACCGATCCAGCCCAAGAAGATGAGGAAGGTGAACCCAAGGCAAGACATCATAATGATCGATGAGTTGTTGGGGGCAGAAGAGTCAAAAGGTGAAGTCAAGTACAAGCTAGAAGACACAAGAGAAGAAGAAGAACCAAAGCTTACAATGTAGAGCAAAGGGTCAAGCACTGAAGGTGAGGAGGACACACAAGTTCAGCAACAAGGTGAAGATGATGTTAACACAAAAGAACAAGAGTTCCATGCAGTGGTTGACCGCATGGGAGGAGGAGACATTTCATTTCCGGATCTGACAAGAATGGAGATAGAAGAAACTCAAGAAGCCAAGCCAAAGTTGGAGTTTCTGAAAGGTAGAAGATCAAAGAGAAGCGATCCTACTGCCAGTGCAGAAACAAGCAATGTAACCGCAGTTGAGGAAGAGGGAAGAAGCTTGGATTAGAGGCCCCTAAGAGTGAGAAGATGGAGACTTTGTAATCAAGCTCCAATAAATGAAGTGTGAAGTGTAGCACCTAAAGAACCTAAGATTGCAAGAGTCTTTGATGGGGTAGAGCACTTGTCATAGATAGTTTGTCCCTTATTATTGCAGTTGAAGAAGAAGAGAGAAGAGTTGAGAGGGGATCACTTAGAATTGAAAGATGAATTGGCAGTAGTGAAGGTACATGAGTGACAAAATTTTGGAGTTGAGAAGAAAGTTAATTCATGGAGAGTGAGAATTAGTAGAACTTATGATTTAAGTAGAGCTTAGGAGGAAGGAGATTGAGAGCCTAACTGAAGACTTTGTAAAGAGAGGCAAAGCCATGACAAAGCAAAGATTGGAAGGAGCATATGGCAAAGATTGAGACCTTGAGAGCAAAAGTGCATGACACATGAGTGGAAGTCATCCATCTGAAGGCTATGGCAGTAGTAATGGGACAAGAGTTTGAGAGCTTGAAGACAAGTGCGGCAGAGAAGGATCAAGCTTGGAAAAGGGAGTTAACTACGCAATCTCATGTGGAGGAGGGATTGCATTGGTTGATCAAGGAAATGGAAGAGCAACTCAGGTAGAGTGTGAAGGAGAAGGAAGCAGTAAAAACCGAGTTGGAAGATGAGGTGAAGATGTATCAAGAGGAGTTGTTAGCAATGAGAGAGAAGATTCAAACACCAAGGCAAGAGAAAGTCAAGGATGTAGTTTTGAGACTGAAGGTGATGCTCAACATGGTGTCTGAGGTTCAGTTGGTAGAAGCAAGACTGCATGAATTGAAATTGCTAATGCAAGAGATGAGGAGGAAGAAAGCAAAGGATGTATAGTTAAATAAATTATTAATAAGTTTGAGAGATTGAGTAGAAGAAAGATATTAGAAGCAAGATATAGGGATGTTTCTCTCAGATTAGATATAGCAAGACCAGAGTTAGATGAGATTTGGAATCTGGAAAGGAAAATCTGATGCAAAGTAGTAGAAGTAGCAGTGTAGGTGTCTTTGGATCAATCACCTGATACATTAGAGAAGAATGGGTCAAAAGATAGCAATGTAAGTAGATTACCCATGGTCTCAATTGTAGATTGTAGTATAGAAGTAATAGAGTTAGTAGAGGATGTAGTAGTATTAGGTAGACAAAGAAGTGGAAATACTTGAGGTAGAATTGGGTTTGGAAGCCAAAGTTGAGCTTGACATTGGATTGAAGTAGTAATAGTTTTGAGATTTGAAGAGGTAGATATGAAGAGGTGAATTGTCATTTTGGATCTTCAGGTTTAGAGAGTTGTTAAGAAACGGTATTTTAGCTAGTTATCTATTGAAGTGCTCTGCCTATTTAATGGAGGCATTTGCAATCTTATGTTGTTCAATATTCATAATTTCTAAAGATAGATAAAGCAAAGTGTTGTATCTTAGTGTTGGTTGCTTGAGCTTAATTCCAAGTATCAAGTTTGTGTTTGTGTTTGTGTTTGTGAGTGTTTGGAGAAATTCAAAGTGCAAGTTGGTGAGCTTGTTGGATGTTGGATTCCATAGCGCTGATCTTCATTTTGTGTGTTTGATCCTGAGTGAAGTGCGATCAAAGCAATGCCTTGAGAAGAATTGTAGTGTTGGTAGTATTCTGCATTTGTGAATGTAGCGTGAGTTTGATGTGAACCAATTTTGATTGAGGAAGTTGTGCCTTTAGTGGAGAGGTGGAATGCAATTTTGAGATGAAGTCATTTTGCAATGAAGTAGAGTCTTTGGGAGAATCTAAATCATCACAATTGAAGTTGGTTTGGAAAGATTGGAAGTATTATGATTAAGGGGTGTTAATTTGTGATGAGATTGCGAGTTAGTGCTTGTTACTCTCTTCTAGGTGTAGTTTCTACCTAAGAGAATAAAGTCAAACTCAATAAGAACTGAATTGTTACTGTATGCTTTGCATTTGACCATTTTGACTCGTATCTCGGTGTGTACAAACTTTATTTACCTGATTACCACAAAAGTGATACTTGTTGGGTTATCACATAAAGCATGTGGAGAGGACCTACAAGTTCACAAATAGCAAGCACAAGAAATGTTGTGAGGGTAAATCTAGTCCCGCAATGGTGCAATATTGGGCTATAAGAAGAAGGGGATGTGACTTATACAGCCCCATGCAGGATCTGTAGATGGTCCTAGGAATCATGTTCCTTGTTAGCAATAAAAATCAATTCAAACTCCTAAATGAATTTGTTTGGGTCTTCATTGCATTTTGTCCCCTTATACTTCTGATAAGCCAATTGCATAACTAGGGCTGAAGACATTGCAGCATTCTGAAGTATAATCTGCTGCACCAAGGGATTGATTGTTCCAAATAAGCCTCCACTTGAGTCTCTTTGGGTTTGGGCCAAGCCTCCCAAGGTATTGGTTGGAATTTGTGGTGTGGTTGGGAATAATTTCTCTTCTTATTAAGGTTGCTCATGAGTGTCAAAATCATCAAATTGATCTTCAATATCCCTTCTGATTGGTTGAGGAATATTAAATTAATATTATTGGCACTCCTTTGTCAAGATTTCTGCAGTCTTCTCTTGAATCAAGTTTCTCAAGTCCGGCTCTCGCCTCTATCTTTGGTGTAGTTGATGCATTGTGTCACAATGCATAAGTCTATTTGCTTGAGTTCTTCTTCAGTTTGGGGTGAGGTGGTGTAAACAGATCTCTCCAAACAAATTCTCTTTTTTTTGTTCTAGTTATCTTAAGGCATCCTACACATTAGAAAGGCGTTTTGCATTCAAGGCCTGTTTTTGCAGTTGCTTAGCAGTGGCTTCAGTCTTTTGGCACTCTTGTTCTTTGTGGTGCAGGTTTTGTATATGCATTTTCTTTTTTCTTTGCTCTCTTGACAAAGAAATTCATATTTGATGGACACTTGGCATTTGAATCCACTTTGTATTCTCTCACTCCCAAGGCTTGTATCCCCAACAGTAGCACCACAAATTATGTGACGAACTCACAAAGTACTGAATTGTAGTAATTTGTGAGTAATAATTTTCTCTCATGGAGATGTAGGTAAGGAATGTCCAAATACAAAGTAAAATTAACAGAATAGTTAGTTTGCTCACATCTCCAATTCTTGGGCAGAAATAACACCTAGAAAAATGTGGAACAACAAACATCAATCAGATGTCTTGCAATGGTTGAAATGTCACTTGAAATCACAATTTTCAATTCTATCCCACTTAAACTCAATTTTGATGATATATATAATATAAAGATGTCTACTTTGTCACAAAATCACTCCTTGAAATTGAATTACAACCTTCTGCAAAGTATAAGTTCTGAATGGGAGTAACTTTGCATCAATGTCAGGTTCCTATCTTCAAAGACTGAGTACTAAAAACACTGCATTTCCAAAGGATTTGTCAAGGCTTTGCTTTGCAAGTGTATCACCCAAGATCAAACACACATAAGGAAATTCAGGTCTCAGAATCCAACATCCGATTACACCTCCACTTGCATCTAACATCCATAAACAACCATATTCAGCTAACACTCAGAATTCAGAAAGCAACTAGTATTTTGAAAGTACTTCACTTTATTCATCTTTTGCTCATACTGAGTACAAAATACTTCAAATGTTTGCACTAAGTAGTCATATCACTTAAAGTTAAAAAAACTATCACAACTACCTTGACCAATGTTGCAGATATGAAGCAACTTTATTCACAAACTGCTATGTTGGGTATGTAGCTGCTATTCACTTGGATCAGATTGGAGTGGACTTGCTACTTTGACCTCTATATCCAAAATAACCACTACAATTATAGGCACTTCAAGTTCCACTACATCTACTATCACCACCTCATTACTTCCACCAAAACTTTATCTACATGTACTGAATCTTGCTCTTGCTCTCTAACTCTCTTAGACTCCTTGGGTAACTACTCCAAATCTACATGCACTCCAATGTTTGCTACCTTAGGTTGGGTCCTTGCCTGATTAACTAATAAAGCAACAACCCGATCTACTTTGTATTTCACTAAACCTAACCAAATGCAAAGGTTATCAAATACTTCTCCTAATTTCATGTCTACACATTCTTTAAGAGAAATCAATAAGAGATTCATATCTACATCATGTGCTTGCATTCTATGAGTTTCATGCACCTACAACATTAATTCATAGAAATACAGCTCTTGTAATTCCACCTTGGTCTCCACACTTAGCATCACCTTGAACCACTATGTTGCCAACTTAATCAAGTCTAATCCTTCTTTGTTGAGCCTTTACTTGCATTGGGTTTGGTTGTCCACTCAAAATCATTCCTTGTCCAACAGTTTTGAAGAATGCCTACTTCCTCATAGTACTTCACTTCCAAGTTCTTAATATATTCATCTTGTTCCGCCAACTTAAAAATATGTTTCCTCTATTAACTATGAAGTACAAGAAGGAAGTGGCAACTCAGCTGGAATGTTTTAGCAAGGAGGTAGAGTAAGAAGGAAAATAGTGTGGAAAGCTTCCAAGTGCTAGAGGAACACAAGGTCAAATGGAGTAGACAGTCAAAGCAAAGGGAGGAAGATCACTTGAAGGCACTCCACCGATTGGAAGAAACCTAGGCCCTAGGCCCTGTTCCTGGAGATGCTAAAGGAAGAAGGAGCACTATGGGGCTTGAAGACTAGATGTCAGTCCAGTGCTTGCAAAATCAGACCTACGAGGAAGAATGCATGAACAGTTTGTCCTTGCACTCGAAGGAGCATTAAGATAAGAAATTCAATAAAGTATGACAGACCTTCTTGTTGGAGATGGTTGGGTATCAAGACCAAAAAAACCACCAGATCAGATTCTTGAGAGATGAACAAATCCCTTCATCCTTAGTTGTCCCAATCCAAGGCAATCCCTTAGAAGGAATTCCTTTAGTAAGACAAGCACTCTTTAGTAAGGAGTAGGCACTCAAAAATGTACAATAGTCAAGCACTCCAAGTAGGCCAATCATGCATGCACTTAATGTTATATGTATTTTAGTGGAGTGCCTCTAGAGTTAAGTGGCACAGGGAGTTATATAAAGTTGAGGATAAGTGCCCTTGGAACTATATTGCACTTGGAGTTGTATATACTTGAAGAGGAGGACCAATGGCATGGGGAGTTGTATAAAGTTGAAAATGCGTGCCCTTGGAACTGTCTTGCACTTGAAGTTGTATATACTTGAAGAGTAGATAGAAGTTACAGATCCAAAGTGACGGTCTTGTAGAAAGGATCTCTTTGTATTTGAGGAATCAACTAAAGTAGTTGAATTCATTAGCAGTTTTGGTAGTTTTTGTAACTCTCAAGTGTCCAAGCTATTCAAGACCTGCATTTGAAGTGTTGTATGTTCAGTAGGAGCAAAGGGTGAATAAGCAAAGTGCTGCTAAAGTGCTTGTCATTTTTCTTAATTCTAGGTGGAAACTAGTTTTCTTTGTTTGCACATGCCTAGGGAATTTTGTGTCCAAGCAAAGGAGTTACCAAATGTTGAATTTTGAATCTCTGAATTCCATTCTATGTGTTTGTGTGGAAACACTTGTGAAGCAATGGCTTGATGGATCTTCATGAATTGTAGTGTTGTCAGTACTTAGGTTTGGTAGGCAAGGTCACAACATAGATGCAAGGTATTTTGAAATTGTAAATTGCACCTTGGGGAAGGGTGGAATGCAATTTCAAGAAGTATCTTCATGATGAAGTAGACATCTTCATATAAACTGAATGATCACAATTGAGTCTAATTTGGAAGGAAGTTGAACAATTGTGATTGTATGACATTCTTATTTCTGCAATACACCTGCTTGCTGTTAGTTGCACTCTTTTGGGTGTTTCTTTTCCCCGAGAATTTACAGATTTTACCAAAATATTTTTCAAGTTACTTTTAATTTGTATTTGGACATTCATAACACATATATGTGTAGGAATAAATTATTTCTCACACATTACTGCAACTTAATACCTTCTAGGTTGTCACAAAGGACAAGAAGAAGAAATATCATTGGGAGGGCTTGCCGCAATGCAAGGACTTAGGAGAGTGCTATGTTGGTGGGTGAAAATACCAAGTTTGAGTGAGTGAAATGTTATATACAGGATGGTATAGAAGATGTGCAGGATGGAGAGGTGTTGCCGGTAAAGTTATCTACGGGCTGATTAGTTGAGTGAAGGATAAATCTTATATGCAAATGTATAGTAGCAAAGAGGATAAGTAACTATGTCAGGAGTTTGTAATCTACTAGAGGAATGTACAGCACACAATTGGCATTTATGGCGGTGATGCAAGAAGGAGGTGGTAGCCATAAGTAGAGAATGGTTAAGAGATAGGAAAGTTATTTTAGGGTTAGATTACTTGTATATAAGTGGTATTGTGCCCCTTGTAGGGTCCTTACAAGGGTTTGTCCTTCATATTTTTCATTTTTCTTTGAGTGTGCTAAAATGGAAGGTCTGACCAGTTGTACTCAATGGTTTTCTTGCTGGCCAACCCACACTAGAGATCAGGAGAGCAAGAGTGTGTTTAGGAGAGCAAGAGTTAGAACATTGATTTTGGAAAGCAGATTCAGCTGCTCAAATGTAATCATTGGGCACACAGACTGAGCTATTGCCAGTCTTGATTGTAATAGCTAGCTTGTATGCTTTGAGATTGACCGTTCTCAAGCAATTTAGATATAAAGAAAATGCATTCTACTTCTTGTTGTAATTGTATATGAGTCCAATTTCAAGTTGAGAATCAGTGTTCCTCACCTTGCTCATTGACCCATTGCCTTAATTGTAGAGGTGTACTATATAGCCTTGCATATAGCCTTTCCCATAGTGTTTGTTATTGATTCAAGAGTAAACATATTACTGAAGGGTTTAGGGTTCACATGGGGACAGTCATGCAAGCTATTTCATGGATTGAGTACCCAAGGGTGAACCTTGTTGCCTAATAGAACTAAGATTGCTTTGTGGAATCTGCTCGTAACCCCTCTCAAAGCCAAGTGAGGCCAATCCCATAGGGACTGTCTGGCTATATTCTCATTCCCATAGCATCCCATAGTTCCATTATGGGACAGAGCCAACCTGTCAACAGAATGTGGAAGACTTGTCCCCAATCTATTTGCCCCTCTAAGGAAAGGTGCTCGAATAAGGTAGCCGCGAAGTTTGTGAGATATGTCATGTGTTGGGGCTTCAAGATCTTCATTACTGCCTCTACAATCTCTCTCCAAGCAGGGTTCTTGTAATTTGCCACTATCATGGGCGAAGGCCTTATCAATCCTCACCTGCATCTTGTTATTCTATTTGAACCAAAACTCAAAAGAATAGACTCTTGCTACTCCGGGTTCTCTCCCCGATGTCCTTCTCCAATAGAACTGTGTCCATTCTCTTTCATTTGCTCTAAACCCTCCTGCCATAGGTCTCTCTCATTGATGTTTACAAATGCTGACCTGAGATACAGATTTTATGGGGATAGACTTGTGGCAAGCTACAAATAATCTTGGTGATGATTGAGGAATTTCTATTTTAACACCAGGATTACTCAACTAACTAGCAAGAACTTTTAATGTGCTAGTAAAACTCACTATCTCTTCTCCTAGTTTCATCTATAATTGAAGGAATCTTTGTAGAAGGAAGTGCTTGTTCTCTAAAGCACATTGCTCATGTAACGCAATCAATCTACTCCACATCTACTTTGCGGTTTTACAATTGATTAGTCTCTACAAAATTTCTCTCTTATGGTTGTACAGATGTACATTTTTGCAACATAGTTCTTGCTCTACCAATCTGTGTCTACTCTGTATGCGATGGCTTGCTCTATAGTTTCTGTCTCATTAACAATCCGCGTAGCTGTTCTCTCAAAGTTGAGACCTAAATACTCTCACCCTAACTAATACAGGCACAGGTGCTATATACAAACCCTAACACCTATAGTATAGCTATATCACTGCCACATGTACTACAATCTGAAATGTACTTTTCAACACCCATGGGGTTCATCTTCTGTGCACGGGACCTTGCGTCGTCCATAATCACTGAAATTTGTTTTGGAATGAACCTAATCAATGCGCGATTCGAATTGGAAAGGAGTACATTAAGCATCACAGAATAGGAATAGCTGGAACTTATATGGTACAATCTGGCTTATCAAGGGTGAAGAAGGATATATGGCAACGGAACCTGATCGTGGAATCTTTGATGGTAGTTTCTTTGAGTACGTAGAGGACTTGAAGAGAAGGGCCGCCATCAAGAAGTAATTGATGTAAGTGGATAACATTTAGCTAGGGAGAAGTAGAGTGACAGCGCGAGTCGTTGATGTCGTTTATGTAGAACAAGATTTAGCAAACTCTAAAGCTTTGGTACATATATGTGAAGATGTGTGGATGATTATTGTCTTCAGATTAGGGGGCCCGAGGTAGATTCAAGTGTACAGATATACTCATGGCGTCCCACTTGGTAATAACAACTTAGTATTCCTTATACTTCTTGATGACAGCTCTGGCTGTTGTAGCTTAGCACTTGCGCTTACAATTTCCCCGTCCTTCTGACCAAATCGGCCATGTCCAAGAGCTGCAGATTGGTGTGGCTGCTGGACCTGCGGCCACAGTCGATATCCCATAAAACAGGCAGTATCCTATTTCAGGAAGAGTCACTGAGAAATACGGGACTGGACAAAATTTGAAAATTTTGCAAGACAAGCTGCATATTAAGGATGTTTTTCAGTGTACCATATTAAATTGGGTACATGCGCTGGGAGCTGGACACTGAGTCTTGCTTTCACATTCTCAGACAAGCTGCATATTAAGCACCTTTTTCAGTGTACCATATTAAATTGGGTACATGCGCTGGGAGCTGGACACTGAGTCTTGCTTTCACATTCTCAGACTACAGCCAGATCTTCGACATTCTCATCCTGGGTCTACTAAATGTTAGGGGTTATTTGACCAAATGTGAATGAATGGAACTTGAGTTGTCACCTTCCAGAACTAACTTCAGATAGCTCAAGTTTAGTTTCGGTACCTGGCGGGATATTGCAAAAAGGAAAACAAAACACCCGCAGAAAAGGTGACCAAATGTAAAGAACAATATGTTGTTAGCACATTGGGAGGCTTTGGATACTGATAATGATATACTTAAATTATCGCCTGACTGATCGTGTCAATAGAGTGCCACGCATAGACTCCGCGAGGCGATATCATATATACATTCTCGCACTAGTAAATACGTTTATACTTCCAAGTGAACCCCTCTGTTTGCTAAATTCGTTGATCGAGCACTTGGGTTCGCTAGTACGTTTATACTTCCAAGTGAATCCCCCGTTGCTAAATTCGTTGATCGAGCACTTGGGTTCGCTAGTGATACTGGATAAGTTTAGGCGCTCTCTTCAATTCAGATCCTCTTGAGAGTGCCGTCCCCTCTAGCTTCTCCCCTCTAGCTTCTGCTTCGTGGTTTACCCTGGAGTTGTTGTTCTCTATCTCTTTTGTATAGCGCCGCACGGGCGCTATACAAAAGTATAGTATCCACGGTATCATCCAGTTTACCATCCCGATTTCTACGCACTAGTGCGGGAAATACTCTATATGAACTAGTTCAACTCGTGTGCCAGTTGCTTCACTTGTTTTGTATTCTCTACTGCAGAATGGATCAAGATGACATTGAAGTTGCAGAATGGATCAAGATGACATTGAAGTAGCACTTGACATTGAATGGATCAAGATGACATTGAAGTAGCACTTGACATTGAAGTAGCACCGATTGCTTTAATCCTAAACCGCAGGCCTTACTATAGGGATTACCCCCAGTGTGAAGAAACGTTTTGACCATGAGAGACTTGGTAAAACCACAGGGCATCTGCAACCACAACAAATGGCTATTTGCTTACAGTTTCCTCTGCATCTGCTAGGTCTGGAGCGCTCAGCAGCAAGAAAATTTCAGCATAAGGCACTGTTTGCATGCGCACCGGTCTTTACGAATTGATGCGACACTTCACAATCGCAGATACTCGGTGAGGAAGAAACAATATGCATGTGACAACTGCACCAGAAAATATTGCGTCTTGACGTTAAAATTTGACGTCGAGACGGACTTGAAGGAGCACGCAAACGAGTGCGGATCCAAGTGCAACCTCGAACAATAGAAGAAGCATTGCAAGTCAGTGGACTGTGGAGAGATCTAGATCATATTTTTAATCAGTCTACCAACGCTCGGAAGTCGAGTGACGATATGACGATTCCTTGGAGAGATAAACTCAAACTTGAAGGAACTCGCACACGAATGGTCCCCCGCACACCTTTGCGTGCTCCTTCAAGTCCGTCTTTTCATAATACTGAAGTGTCGCCTTAATTCCGACGCATATGCACATGCAAGTAGGGCATTTGCTAGAATTTTCTTGTTGCTGAGCACTGCAGACCGAGCAGATGCATGCAGAGTGAACTGTAAGCAAATGGACATTTGTTGTGGTTGCAGATTTACCATGTATTCTCATGGTCTGTGGAAATCTGAACGTTTGCTCACCTGAAATCGCTCTTGTAAGGCCCTGTCTAAGATTAAAGCAATCGGTGTTATTTCAATGTCATCCTGGTGTTATTTCAATATCATCCTGATCCATTCTGCAGTCGAGAATTCAAAGCAAATAAAGCAACTGGCACACGAGTTGAACCCCTACATATAGAGTATTTGCTGCACTAGTGCACCGAACTGGGGATGGTAGAATGAATTGTCCCAGCGTGCGGCGCCATACAAGAGAGAGAGTAACTCCACGGTCAACAACGAAGAAGAAGCTAGAGGAGACGGACCCCACTCAAAGCGATTTGAATTGAAGGGAGCGCTTAACTTAGTCCATTATCACTAGCGAATGCGAATCCAAATGCTCTATTAACGAATTTAGCAACGTCAGGATTCACTTGAATTTAGCAACGTCAATTCTCTCAAAGCCACGACTAACGGTAGACTTGGTTGGCACTTTCCTCCCCTGCACTATTGAAGGCGCGTTTCTATTCCTCGGCGTTGTCTATATATTCAAGATCGTTACGGTTCAAAATGAACTAAACGTGGGGATAGGGGATCTCACTAGTTCTAAATCTACATACAACGGTTTTAGTAGGTGAATCCACGAGTATCTAGTCTGAAAAGGGAATAGTAAAGATAGGTCTTTGGGATTCCACATGACGATTGGACTATTCAAGCTCTGCTTCCTTCGGACGTACGGGGTGTTAAACTCTTTACAAATGAGCGTTTAAACAGGAGAGACAAGCCCACATACTGTCTTTCAAAGCAACGATTCACGCTAGACTTGGTTGGCAATTTTCTCCTCTGCGCTCTTGATGGCGCGTTTCTATTCGCGGGCGTTGTCTATATATAGGTGTCGTTCAGAATGAACCACAGATGCGAATAAGGGATCTTAACTCGTTTAAAATCTAAATACAACGGTTTTGGTAGGGTCTATCCGACGCGTATCTTGTTTGAATCGGGAGTAGAAAACATAGGCATGTGGGTCCCCATATGACTACTTGAAGTACTCAAGTTGTGCTTTCTTCGAAATACGGATGTCAAACTCTTGCCTTCTGAGTTCTTGCTAGTTCCATTGGTGTCGAACTCTTCGAATATATAGAATCCAGAACGCAACACCATGAGAAAATTGGCTCCTGTTTGAAAGTGTTAATCATGGTCGAAAACAAGAATAATCGTCGACGTTTATGCATATGGGGTGTTGAGAAAATCATAAAAGAGTTGATGCGATATCGAAAGCCTTCGATCGAAGCTCCGAATTGGTTTGTCCAACCCCAAAAATAAATGACACGTGCGAATTTACTAAACAAATTGCGCAGGAGTAAATTGCATCACTGCATTGCGTGCCATAAGCTTGCCATAAGTTTGCGATAACAGGAAATAGAAGTGTATCGCCTTAGAATTTTCGGTGATGGTATGTGCAGATCCTCACGTTGCTACTGCAGGTCCTAGTCTTGAATCAGATACCTTTCTTACCAAGTCTTACTATTGGAATATATACATATCTATATATAGGTATATGAGAGCAGTTTACCAAGTCTTACTATAGGAATATATACATATTTATATATAACTATATGAGAGCAGAAATTCGATAGAAGCTATGCACACGATTGCCAAAAATATAAAACATAATCTAATAGATCACAAGTAAGCATCGAGTGAATCTCTCACTTTAAAAATAAAAAATGTGGGCTGGAGTCGGGTAGAAACACTGGAGGTTGGGGGGTCAAATCATGAATCAGGGAAAGAGCGAAGATAAACTAATAGGGAGGAAATTAGCATGGGAAAGGAGGAGTGGAACAATACGAGAGGTCATGGATGGTGTAGTTGCAAAGACTTATCGAAGAGTAACCGGGGAAGGAAAAATAATAAGGAGGGAATTAGCTGGGAATGGAGGAATAATGCGAGAGGTTAAGAATGGTGTGGTTGCATAGACCTATCGAAGGGTAACTGGATAACGAGAGCGAAGCGAAAGAGGACAAATATATAGTATATG
The DNA here is from genome assembly GCA_948567375.1 of Lunularia cruciata. Classification (NCBI taxonomy): domain Eukaryota; kingdom Viridiplantae; phylum Streptophyta; class Marchantiopsida; order Lunulariales; family Lunulariaceae; genus Lunularia; species Lunularia cruciata. The sequence goes on from OX419760.1 coordinate 17,959,824, forward strand.
GAACAAGCTCTATGGACGTTTGAGTCCTGAGATATACATATATACATGGAGTTTAGCCAAGCTTCTACATTAGTCATTATTAGCTACATGGAGTTTAGCCAAGCTTCTACATTAGTCATTATTAGCTACATGGAGTTTAGCCAAGCTTCTACATTAGTCATTATTAGCTACATGGAGTTTAGCCAAGCTTCTACATTAGTCATTATTAGCTAGAGTTAGTTCTAGGTAAGATAAATGTGACCCTATTCTAGAGGAAGGGAAAAGAGTGAGCATCACTATTTTGTCTTCTAGTGTATTGACTTGGTATTATTCTTAATTATTTGGCTTTGAGGAAAGAGTTGAGAACTTTTGGGTCCACAAACCTTGTTGGCGTGGATTTTTCTTTAGTCCAAGGCTAACCTATGTGAAGTTATCTTTGACTTAGTTGGTAGGTGAGGATAAGATCACCTACTCATGGGATTATTTGCATGGATATTCCTTTAGACTCTTGGCTTCATATGACTTTTAGCCTAGTAATTTGAGCTACTTGGGTAATTAGTAATTTTTGTGTGTAATTTTTTCACAATTGTATGAGCTAGGGGTGAGGAGTTACTCATCATTCTTTCATCTGCAACTATCTTGTTCTCATTGAGTTCTCTAGTGAACAATGGCTTGAGCCTTGAAGTTTTAGCCTTGGAAGAGTATGATGGAGTTCAGAACCCTTCCCTTCTTAGTCCATGGTGCACTACCTTAATAACCATCAGAGGTTCATCCTAAGTAAGAGGGAGTCCAGCTAACAGGTCAGCCTTTCACTTGGCTCAAGGAAGAACTATGAGGGAGATTCCCATAGTGATTATAGCTCTACTAAGGAACATGGTTCACACATAGACACTTAGCCATGGAAATGGCTCATAGATTGGTCACCCTTGTGAGCCCTTTGATTTCTATGGTACCTTCACTCTCTAATCAACAAATGTAATGATAAGAGCAAGGATGCAATGCAGTCTATTGTGGTACCCACATTTATTGTATTTGGTAGAATTGAGCGTAAAATTAGTTATTAGAAGTGGAAAGAGTTAGGAAAAGAGTTAGTATGTAGGTTTAAGTCTATATAAGTTCATATAGGAAGAGTAGAGGACGAAATTGGATATGCTGATTTAGAATTGGACCCGAGAATGATGTACTGATCCAAACCGTGTTGCTTTGACTCAAAGAGGATGCACAATGCAATCTAGTATCCCTAACCTTGCTTTGGGTGCATAAGATTTCCAATCCAAGGATGCATGCTCTTTAGGTTGTGAGAATGAGAAGGTAGGAGCCAAGTAACTTCAGGTCAGATGCACTAAAGACCTGGCCCAAGGCAATCTGGATTGAGAATTGAATAAGGGCCATAGGAGCATGAATTAGAGGTGTTGTCACAAAACAGCTGACTTGTGGGAACCAAGATCGATAATGACTAGGAGAATGGCATGTAACCCTCATAAAATGTTGACTCAAAAATAAACAAGATTGACACAACATGATAAATTTGGCCAAAGGATTGAAGAATTTATATTGATCAGCTCAGAGAAAATGAAATCAGTTAGGAAGCACAACAAATTGCAAGAATGTGAGATAAGGGAACTCTTTCCAAGGGCCTGCACTCGTCAGACTAGCATGGTGCGCTCAAAGAGAAGATGAAGAATGCCTACAATTTCAATGAGGAACCCAAACATTTGGAGATTGGACATGATGGCATGTTGTGACTTTTAGGTAAAATTGCGAGTCACCTTTCTAGCATGGAATTGGAACCTTGGTCTAGCCTGACTCATGACCAAGATTGCAGCAAGTAACTATGGAGAAGGCACTAAGGGAGAAGGCAAACAAGGCAATCTTGTAGAATGGGAAAAAGAAGACTAGCACTTGGTGTTGGGAGCAAAGGTGGGTGTGCCAACTAGAATCACCTACAATTGGAAGTGTGATGCTTTGGAAGAGATGGAAGAAGTGAAGCCATTGTTTTGAGAGCCAATGAAGGAGGATGGATGTAAAGTCAAAATCTATAATGACCTAATGAAGATAAGTATTGTCAGCTCTATCATGACCATGTTCAAACCTGACCAGACTACCTATGTTAGCAAACAACAAGCAATATTCTTCCATTTGATGTTTCTAGGAGTGAACATGAACTAGGTGGGATACTTTTACCAACAAACTTGCCAAATGGTGATGCATTGGTGCATGAATTAACCACCACACTACTTTGTGCCACTTGTAGCCCATTTTTGTTTTGGGTTGAATCTCATGACAGTGGAGGGAGGAAACCAATGTAGTCTCACTTTCATCTTGACCTATGAAGCGTAGCTGACCCATAAGGAGCTGAAGTACATCTTTCAGATGAAGGCTAATGATCAACACTTTGTTAAAATAGGATGAGAAAAATCCATGACCATAGAAGTTCCCAAGTTACTAAACCCAAGGGAGTTATGTCAACACCCATAAGAAGAACAAGACAATGACCTAACCCATCCTTAGCCAAAGCTGTGGTGGATTTGTGTTTGGAAGCAAAAGACAAAAAAGCCAAGTCAAATACTTCCTTGGAGGAAGAAGACTATCTCACTCTAAAAATTAGAGATTTTGCAAGAGAGATTGAAGGAGAGAAAGTGGTATAGCAAGAAGATCAAGATGTGGATGTTGGATCAAGTAATAAATTCCACCAGGAGATTGATAGCTTGCAAGGAGTCATGGTGCCAAGTACGGAGATATTGGATGTGAAAACCCATCAAATATCACTTTTACGATTATTAGTAAAGTTTGTTCTCATAGAGATACAAATCAGAAATGTTCAAATATAAAGTCAAATAGTAAGAAGTAGTTCTTCTTGGTTGTGTCTTTAATCTCTCCAGTAGAAACTACACCTAGAAGAGAGTAACAAGTACTTACTTTCAGTCTCATTAACACTCTCTAATTAACACTCCTTAATCATAACTCATTCAATTTTGACCAAATAAATCTTGATTGTGATGATTCAGATCCTTCCGAAGATAGCTACTTCACTGCAAAACATCTTCCCCTCAGAATTGTGTTCTACCCTTCCATTGAAGGCACAACTTCCATGATCGAAATTTCTTTGCATCAACCTTGTGTTACACTCACAAATGTAGAATACTACCAACACTAGAATTCCTCTCAGATCTGTCAAGGCATTACTTTGATTGCACTTCACTCAAGATCAAACACACAACATGAAGATGAAGGCTATGGAATCCAACATCCAACCAGCACACTGAATTGCACTTCAAAATTATCCACACACTCACAAATATAAACATAAGATTGACACTCAGAATCAAGCTCAAGCGATGAGCATTGAACTCAACACTTGGCTTTATTTATCTTCAAAAATTTACAAATACAAAACAACAATACACTGCAAATGCCTCCTTTAAATAGGTTGAGCTCTTCAATAGTTATCTAACTTTGTAAACCAATTCCTAACAACTTTACCAACCTGCAAATTCAGAATGACAATGCTCCTCTTCATATCTGCCTCTTCAAATCTCCAAATTGCCTCTACTCCAATCCAATGTCAACCTTGGCTTTGGCTTCTAAACCTGATTCTACTTCAAGAATCTCCCCTTCTTTGGGTCTACCTACCTCTACTCCATCTTCCTCTAGTTCTATCACTCCCTTACTACAATCTGCAATTATGACCATGGATAATCTATCTATGTCACTATCCTGCACTCCACTCTTCTTGAATGTATCATACAATTGATCTGAAGACAATTGCACTCCAACATCTTCTACTTCAGACTTTGTCTCTAACTTCATCTTACTGCAAAGTCTCTCTTATTTTGAATGTACCAAGTCTAATCTAAGATATATATTGTCTCCTACCTCTTATATCTTCCTATTTGCTTGATCTCTCAAGCAAATCAACAACTTATTCAACTCAATGTCTTTTGCTTTCTTATGCCTGGTTTCCTGCACTAGCAATTTCAATTTGTGCAGTCTTGCTTCCTCCAACTCAACCTCAGATATTGTACCAAGCATAGTCTTCACTCTCACTACTGCCTCTTTGACTATCTCCTCCCTTGACGTCTACAACTTCTCTCTCCACACTAATAATTCCTCATGATAAATCTACACCTCATCTTCCAACTCGGCCTTCAATGCTTCCTTCTCCTTCATACTCTGTCTGAGTTGTTCTTCCATTCCTCTGACCAACCTACGCAGTCACTCCTCTTCATGATCTCATGTGGCTAACTCCCTTTGCCAAGCCCAATCTTTCTCTACCGCACTTGTCTTCAAACTCCCCAACTCGTGTCACATAATAGCAGCCATGGCTTTTAAATGGATGACTTCCACTTGCATATCATGCACTTTTGCCCTCAAAGCCTCAGTCTTCACCAGCTGCTCCTTTTGATCTTCTTCTTGCTTTGTCATGGCTTTGCCTCTTTTCATGAAGTCTTTTGTTAGGCTCTCAATCTCCTTCCTCCTCAACTCTACATTAATCTTGAGTTCTACTAATTCATGCTCTCCACAAATAACCTTTCTCCTCAACTCCAAATTTTCTTCACTCATATATTGTACTATTGCCAATTCATCTTTCACTTCTAAGTGATCCCTATTCATCTCTTATCTCTTCTTCTTCTTCAATTGCAACAACAAGGGACAAACTATTTACAACAAGTACTCTACCCCATCAAAGACTCATAACCTCTCAGATTGCTTAGGTTCTTCTCTCCTCACTTCTTCTATTGGATCTCTCCTCTGAAGTCCTAATCTTCTTACTCTCAAGGGCACTTCATCTGAGCTTTCCCCCTCCTTCACTATCGGGCTTACATTACTCCCTTTTGCTCCCATAGTATGAACACTCCTTCTCCATCTTTTACCCCTCTTAGCTTTTGACTTTGGCTCAACCTTCAGAGTTTCTTCTATCTCCGTGCTTGACAGTTCTTGACATAGGTTTCCACCTCCCTCCATATGATCAATTGCCGTATGGAACTCCTGCCCTTCCTTCTCAACATTATCTTCTCCTTGTTGCTAAACTTCTACCTCCTCTTCACTTCCACTGCTCGACTCTTCACTTTGCAGCGTCAACTCCGGTTCTTCTTCTTCTCCCAAGTCTTATGTCTTATACTTGGCTTTGCCTTCCAATTCTTTTACTCCCAATGACGCATTGATCACTACAACCTCTTGCCTTGGGTTCAACTTCCTCATCTTCTTTGGCTGAATTGGCAACAAACTCTCCTCATTACAACATTGTTGTACCTGGCATTTCTCTCTCTAGGAACACATAGGGTATCTAGCTATAGAGCCTATATATCATAGGTTGTAGATTAACCTGTCCCTACTAGTTTGAGCATGTATAGAACCCAACTTGTAAAACCTTCCGCTCTATGTTTTGGTATTCTTGCTATTGAGTAAGGTGGTAATGGGCAACCTAACTTGTCATCATAACACACACTCCTAGTTTGCTGGTCATCACTTCCAACATTACCAAGGAGAAATACACAACACTCCTAGAAGGAAAGAACCTAAGCGCAATGCCCGCACACCAATCCAAACCAATTGAGCATACAACCAGGCATGCAAGCACGGAGAGGATCCAACCACAAGAAGTCAACAACAACTCTATGCTTTTGGTGGAAATCAGCTTCAAGCTCCTTGCCCTGTCCTCAAGTTGATTTTAATTTGTACTTGAGCCTCCTCAATCATGCCCTTTAGATTTCAACCAATTCATAATCCAAGTGTAGAACTTCTATCTCTATTGTTGGAGAAAATTCTATGAAACTCAGATGGGTGTAACTATTTTTGTGTGGCTTGAATCCAAGTGTTCTAAGATTAAATGGAAATCTTGTGAGATAAGCTTTCCAATGAAATGAAATATGCCTCAATTTGATCACTACAGGTCCCTTAAAAACTCCCAAACTTGGCCAATTGCTCATAGGTTCTTACCTTAATTTTGAAATCCTTATTTTATGGTTTTCTCTTGGTTCTTGAAATTTTTTCCCTAGATTTCTGATTTAGAATTACACTTGATCCTCAAAATAATCTGGCAACCTGAAACCCTCAATCATAGTAACAATGTAGGAGAAATGACACCCAATCAAGATGGAAGATAAAAATTTTCTCTACCAAGCTTATGATAATATTTGCAATAGATTTTCCTACATCAATTCTTATTCTCTATGGACCCAAATTCAACCAAAATTTTCAGGTAGTTTTTTGTGCTCTTTTCTAATCCTCTGCAAATTTTAATACCTTAATCCAACCTCAAACCCTAAACATGAATCAATTCTTGAGTTGGGCTAACTCGTGAGCTCTACAGACCCAAGTATGCTTGATCCAAGACCTTGAATTGTCTATTTGAAGAATTTACATGAAATATTGGCACAAAGTTGCAAACCCTAACCACCAACAAGACTGGAAATTTTCATAAGGTGATTCAAACCACAACTTTAGGGGTGACCAAATCTTCAAACTTGATCAGAATGTAATCTCCAACTCCTCACATTCCAAAGCTCTAACTTCAATTCGCCAGATCTGATTTGAGATTGATTAAATTTTAAATTTTTTTGAGCTCAACACTACATAACCTCTGTCAGATGTCCTATCCTTTTAATTGATCATAAAAATGTCTCATAGACCTCTCTAAATTGTCTATCTTGTCTTCTTGGGTATGAATTCTACCCCCCTTACTTAAATTGATCATATCTCCCACAGAATTGACTCAAATATCTCAAATTTTGTCTCAAAAATGTAGCTTATCTGCTCTTGTCTCTAATAGTGCTTTTCTTGCCTCAAATACATTCCCCAAAATCCCTCAATCTTCCAAAGACGCTTGACTTCCTCTCTTGGAAACCAATCTCTTGCAATTTTGTCTTTTAGCTCTTCACCTTTTGACAAGTGGATCCCACAACTCCACCTTGAAGCTCATGGGAAAAAATTCAGGCATTTCCCAACTATAGGAGCACATATATTATTAATTCCTAAACTTGCTTGTAAGAAAGCACCGGAAGGACAATAGGATCTGGGTTTTCCATCATTGACTCCTTGAATAGCGTCCCGAAATGAGCCACCATCCAATCCCATAAGTTGTCACCGTGTAAAATCTGAAGCCTGATGAGAAAAAGATTTGGGAGTGGCAGATCAAGAGCATGGGACATCTCATGCTCAAATGTGGTCCCCAATGCTCTACGACTTGTGCTTTGCTACAACCCTCACTCCCAATGTCCTCCTCCCTCTCAACACTCCTCAACTCAAACACACCTTTGTATCTCCACCCACCCTCCTCTATATTCATCAGAGCCCTCAAACATGATAAGATTGTAACCCATGAGGCCAATAACATATATGTACATAGATAGCTCATATGGTAACGTATCTCCATCGGATATATCACACAACCTATTCTACTAATGTGTGGATAAACTATGATAAGTTACTTTTTTACAGTTATGCAAACCACAACACAACAACATTGCTTCCATGTCTTTGGGATGTTCACTTCTACTCTCATATACAACTCTGTTCTTGCATAGTGTTCATCACTACTTTGGATGTGTAGGATATATTGTTGTTCTTCATCATCTGCAGTCTTTCGGAAGTCTAGATGAAAATACGACACCATCTTTCTTTGCTCAGTCTCCTTCATCAAATTCAGTCCAAAGTTGAAATGGGCATTGAATGGCACCAAATAATAAAGAGCATTTTGATCTCTCCAACACCACACCATCTATTGCATTCTTTGGTGAAAGCACTGCCCAATTCACCGGTGCTCCTGAAAACATCTGGTGGAAGAATACTACCTGATGCTTCATTACATACGTTCTGCATTTGGGCTTGAGGAGTGCCATCATTGCCCCAACAATGCTTTGCCTGACCGAGTCCCAATAGGTATCAACTTTGTACTTGTTCTTTGTGTATGGTGCCATGAAGAAATTTTAAATTTCATTTTTCTCCTCTATAGACTCTCCTTTCTCGAGAAACATTGCTCCAATTTTCTCACCAGCCTCTCTTCCCAATAGCAATCTCCAATCCGACTCCATCCATTGAGCCGAATTGCCTCTCTTCTCTTCATTCTTAAGTCCCTCCTCACAATCACTCAAAGCTACTTTTGCCATGAACCTTGGAAAACTCACGTTCCAATTCCATGCTAGAAAAGTGATCCAAAGTCTATTCAGTACTTTGATCGTGGCTACCATATCTAACCTTTGAATAATTGGATTTCTTACTACAAGTGAAGGACTCTTCTTCTCACCCTTCTTTGGCATTGTGTGACCTCTAACACGTGGTATCTTAAAGATAATTCTACCATCTCCTAGTCTTGAGATCCTAACTCTTTCAGAATTGTTAAACGTCAAACGCTCGACTAGCTTGGCTATAGGCACTCCTTCAAGTTGACTACTCAAGGGCTTAGGATACTTGTGTGGCATTTTCAAATCCCCTTGACAAAGTCCCAATTTTATAGTTCTTTGTTGATCAGTCATTCCTCCGTCCCTCTTCACTGAGGCTCACCCTTTTTGCATGAATTCATCCTGGCATTATCCAAGTTAGTAGTCATGCCTTGTCTACCATTTTCTTCCCTATCCTTTCTTAATTGACACATCTAAAGGGAAGTTGTTATGTTGTCTTTGCATTGTATTGATCATCCCGAGATGAAGTTCCCTTACTTCAGGTTTCTTTGGCCAGGTCTAATCCGAGTACTTCACTTCTGACACAAAGTCATTTTACTTTGGGTTACAAACCAAAGACACAATTCTTCTCCTTCCAATGCCATTTAGGTTCAATACAACTTTGTCTATACACTTCTTCTTCAAAATAAAACAATAACAAAAAAAAAAGGAAAAAAAGTACCACATACCTCATCTCTCAAATGTGAGCATCCCTGCAAACACCAAGAGTAGGTTCTTTATACAAAGCAAGGTTTGTGGTCCAATATTTTCTAACTCTCCACCTGCTCACTAGAGAGGCAAAAGGATCTAAGTCTGCAAGTTAAATAGAAGCCTTATCATAAATGTGCATAGCACTGTATGGCTCCATCTACCTTAGATGCAATTTCTCTCAAAGAAATATTTGGTGATTGTCATACAATAACACCAAATCACCTTCTTGAATAGCAACATGCTCAATTTGCTTATCAAGGCTAACTTTCCTCTATTCTTGCACTTCCTTCATGTTTTGCATTGCATTTTCCCTTATCTCCTCTAACCACATCAGTTGATGGATTCGAAGATCTTGGCTTTCTTCCTCCGACAACAATCGTTCCTTACAAAGAATCCAATATGACGATACTTCAAATTCAACTAGTGGTATGGGATACAATCCTTATGTTAGGAAACATGGAGTTTGTTTGTTTGTAATCTTCTCAGTCATTCTATATGCCCACAGAGCTATAGGTAACTTTTTGTCCTGATCGTAAGCATAATTGATTGTCACCTTATTCAAAATTTTACATAACAATCCATTAGACTTCTCTGTTAGTCCATTTGCTTTTGGATTATAGGGAGTCATCTTTTGATGTTTAATATGGAAGTACTTGGTTAATGCTTCCACCATGGAGTTCAAAAAATGGGCCTCCCAGTCATTGACCAATTCCATAGGACATTTGTAACATGAAATGATGTTTTGGAAGAAAAATTCTATACCTATTTCCGCATCATCTCTCCAAGTTGCTTTGGCTTCCACCATCTTGGTAGCATAATCAGTGCACACCAAGATGTATCTCTTCCTCATGACTTGGGTCACTGGTTGAATTGGACCCACAAAATCAATACGCCATTTCTCAAATGGAGCCAATCGCAAAATTGGTCCCAAAGGCCAATGGGAAGTAGCTGCCGACTTTCCTATTTGTTGATAGCATCACAACTTCTTATGTAGGCGTGAGTATCCCTATATATCATAGGCCATCAATACCCTGATGAAAAAAATCTTCTTTACAATATTCTTCAAGGCATAATGTCCTCCAATGCTTCAAAGTGTAAGGACTCAATTACTCCTTCGACTTTGTATGCCTCCAAGCATCTTCAAAGTACTTCATCTTTGCCCATCTTAAATAAAAAGTTGTGTTTTAGCTGGTATAGCCCCATCTTCCTGAGGAAGACTGCCCTTTGCTAGAGATCCAGCCCCTCAAGACAATGGCAAGTATGCACGTAATGATATTCTGCCACATACCTCATACTTTGCATTACCATCAAATGGTATAACTCTTCATCAGGAAACCAATCATTGACTTCCAAGTATTGATCTTGAGTTTCCAACCTAGATAGGAAGTCCTCATTCAAATGACAAGCTCCCTTCCATACTTGTATAGTGTATGTGAACAAGATCTTGTAGCACCAAGGTCCATAACGTAATTTGCCCAGACAAATCCACCTTCTTGACCAAATGTTGCAATGTGTAATGGTCAACATAGAAGACAAACTTGTATCCCAACAAATAGTGAAAAAAATTCTTGCAAGCATATACCATTCCGAGTGCTTCTCTTTCAGTTGTTGAATAATTCTTTTTGGAAATTGAAAGCTATCAACTAGCATAGTAAATTGGTGTCATGTTGTGGTTTGCATAGCCCATAAAAAAGTGATTGATCATTTTTATCTCCACATTAGTGGAGTAGGTTGTTTGCTAGATCCAATAGATGAGATGCTGACATATGAGCAATCTATGTACATGTATGTGATTGGCCACGTGGGTTATAATCTTATCATATTTGAGGGCTCTAATGAATAAAGATGAGGGTGAGCGGAGAGACAAGTGTGTGTTTTAGTCAAGGCGTCTCGAGGAGGAGGAGGACGTTGGGAGTGAGAGTTGTAGCAGTGCACGAGTGGTAGAACATCAAAGGAAGCATTTGAGTATGGGATGTCCCATGCTCCCAATCTGCCACTCCCAAATCCTTTTCTCATCATGCTTCAGATTTTGCACCGTGATGGCTTATGGGACTGGTTGGTGGTATGTTTTGGGGCAATTTTTGTGGAGTTGGTGATGGGAAACTTGGATCATATTGTCCTTCCAGTGCTTACTTATGAGCATGTCTGGGACTTGAAATTACATGTGATTTTATAGTTGGGGAATGCCTAAATTTTTGCTCATAAGCTTCAAGGTGGAGTTGTGGGGTCCATTTGTCAAAAAGCAAAAAGACTAAATGACAAATGTGTAAGAGATTAGATCCCAAGAGGAGAGTCTAGATTTGTTTGAAAATCAAAGGAGTTTGGGAAGGGCATTCAGGGAACAAAGGACATGGTTGGAAAGAGCAGTTGACAAGTTACAATTTGGAGATAGAAATCATATGAGCTAATTTTGAGAGGGATATGATAGATTGAATCAAGAGGGGGAGGGGTAAAATTCATACCCAGGAGCACAAAGTAGGCAATTGAGAGAGAGCTTCTTGAGACACTTTCACTATCTGTCAATATGATTGGAGAGTAAACAAAGTGCTTACAATATTGAGCACAAGAAATTCTAGTTTTGGATGAATCTCAAATCAGATCTGGTTGATTGAAGTTGAAGCTCTTGAGGTGTAAGGTGATGGAGAAGAGCTAGTGATCAGGTTTGGAGTTTTGGTCACTCCCCAAGTTGTGGTTCAAGATACCTTATAAAAATTTCCACTCTTGTTATTGGTTACAATGTGCACCTTTGTGTGAAGGTTTCATGTGAATTATTTAATAGAGAATTTAGGGTCTTGGATCAAGTATACCTGACTCTACAGAGCTCACACATTAGCCCAACTCAAGAATTGATCCATATCTAGGGATTGGGGTTGGATTAGGCCATCAAACTTTGCAACGTGTTAACCAAAAGCACAACCAACTGATATGGAAAATTCAGTTGGCTCTGGACTCATAGAGAGTGAGATCTGATTCAACAAGTTTTACTTAAAGGAGTGTTGACTTATACTTTTTAACTTTACTTGACTTTTAGCCTATAAACTTGAGTTACTCTAGTAATTAGTAACTTTGGTGCATAATATTTCACAAGTATAGAAACAAGGGGTGAAGAGATACTCATTATCCTTTCATTTGCAACTATCTCTCTCATTGAATTCTCTAGTGAGCAATGTCTTGAGTCTTGGAGTGTTAGCCTTGGAAGAGTATGATGGAGTTGGGGTTCCTTGCCTTCTTAGTCAATGGTGCACTACTATAATAGCAATCAGAGGTTCATCTTGAGTGAGGGACAAGCCGGCTCACATTTTTGGTTCCGTTGCCGGGACTTCTCTAGAAGGCAAGATAATGTTCCGCATTCAATTCTACATTAGGCAGAAGGAGGCTATGAAAGCTCACTTGGAGAGAACATTAGGAGAAGAGAGGGCTGAACTTATGTTAAAGAACCAAGATCCATTTGTATACATTATAGTTCATTATGAAGTCTTTCAGGTGATTTTGTACATCTTGTACTGTAACACCCATTTGTGCATGTGTGTGGTATTGTGATATTTAGCTTGATATTACAAGTACTTAAGAGATATTATTTATATAGAGATAAAGGATGGTTCTATATTAGTCATGGTTAGCTAAAGTTAGTCATAGCTAAGATAGATGGGACCTTACTTTAGAGGAAGTAGAAAAGATGAGCACCACTATTTTGGATTTTAGTGTGTTGACTTGGTATTATTCCTAGGTGTTTGGCTTTGAGGAAAGAGTTGAGAACTCTTGGGCCCGCAAGCCTTTTTGTTTTGGATTCTTCTTTAGTCCAAGGATAACCCATGTGAAGGAATCCTTGACTTAGTGGTTGGGTCAAGATAAGACCACATGCTTAGGGGAATATGCCCATGTGAATAGATATTCCTTTCTACTTTTTGACTTTACTTGACTTTTAGTCTAGTAACTTGAGTTACTATGGTAATTAGTAACTTTGGTACGTAACTTTTTCACAAATATATAAACAAGGGGTGAGGAGGTACTCATCATCCTTTCATTTGCAACTACCTCTCTCTCATTGAGTTCTCTAGTGAGCAATGTCTTGAGTCTTGGAGTGTTAGCCTTGGAGGAGTATGATGGAGTTTGGGTTCCTTGCCTTTTTAGTCCATGGTGCGCTACCATAATAGCCATCAGAGGTTCATCCTGAGTGAGAGACAGGCCGGCTCACATTTTTGGTTCCGTTGCCAGGACCTCTCTAGAAGGCAAGATAATGTTCCATGTCCAATTCTACATTAGGCAGAAGGAGGCTATGAGAGCTCACTTGGAGAGAACATCAGGAGAGGAGAGGGCTGAACTTATGTTAGAGAACCAAGATCCATTTGTATACCCTGTAGTTCATTATGATGTCTTTGAGGGGATTTTGTACATCTTGTACACATGAGAGGAATTGGAGAGATTGTGTGAGGTGGATTGCAGATTTTGGGGATTAAGGTGATTTTGGGCAAAATCTCAAGTTTGAGATCTGGACTTAACATTTCTACACATGATAGCTTGGGTTATCTTTCAGTTAGCACACTTGAAATTATTGTGAGAGCTTCTATGCGCACTGGGCTAGAATTTTTGAAAGTTGATAGGGTAAAGTGCTCCCGCAACTGCATGCTCTCTGGAAAACTCTACAGAGTCTGCCATTTCTTCAATTTTTAGTAAATGGTCATGAAAATTTTCAAGAAAATTCAGTGCATCGTATCCTACCTGCTGCCACAAAAATTAGAGAGAGATCGTTTTTGCGCACGGAGAAATGAGTTTTGAAGTGAGGGGGGTGGTTTTCAGACCAAATCTGAAATATGGATGCTGAATAGAAAGGTGTCTAGGCCAAATGGCTCAATGAAAAGATCTGAAATTTTGTAGGGAAGGACGCCCTGGAGTTGTTATCAAGTGTGCAAAATTTCAGAGGATTGTGACATATTGGTTGGGAGATTTGAGTGACATTGTGAGGAAGGGTCAATTCTGCAGAGTGGAGATCTCATGCATGAGAAGTTTGAGATCAACAAAAAGCATGTTTGAGTGTTTAGATTCATCTTGGGAACATGGAGGGTCATCAAGAGTGGAAATTGAGATTATGCAAGGTTCCCCAAGGGTTTGAGGTGATTATAGGGGTTGATTTGAGGAAAAGAGAGTTTACAATAGAATTTGAAGAGAGTATTGAGAGGATCCATAAACCTACACCACTTGGAGGAAAGATTTTGAACTCCTATAACTGAAACTACCACCTTATCCATCACCCCTACTGGTCTAACTTGTTGCTTGTTTGCCATGCTCACCACAAATGTTGAAGGTCTTGAGGGTATCATACCCAACTTCTTCATCAACCTTTCTGACATGGCATTCACTGTTGATCCTCCATCAACCAATGCATCCTTGATGTTGTGACCATTCACTCTCACATCAATCTTGGAGGCATATTCACAAGCCTCCCATGGTGCTGGCTTGGCATCCACCACCCCCATTGATACTTGAACTTTTGCTTTCTTCTTCTTCTTGCTCGTTGTAGAACTCAAACCACCTCTAAGCTCCTTTCTCAAGGTAGGGTTCAAAGCAATTAATTGGCCCACTCTGATGTTAGCCTTGTGACTACCAACATCCTCCAACACATTGTAGTTCCATTGTTGCTTTGAGATCAAGAAGTCCTCCATCCCCAACTTCTTCCTTGGAGTCTTTGTTGTTGATGGTGTTGAGGTGCGAGTGCTCCTAGTACACATAGGAGTATCCTTGCTTGAAGTAAATCCTTGAGAAGAGTGAACATCCTCTGCAAAACGAGCTCTCTTCTTCTCTTGTGCCAAAAGCTCCAAATTAAGACCCTTGGAGTTTGAGCACTATTCCTTCTCATACTTGCTCTCAACCACATCTATGGATGCTATCCCCTTACCTTTGTTGGGATTAGGAGCCACTTGGGTTTCACTACCTCCCTCTTTCCCTCTATTGGCTCCCTCATAACCCCTTCCTCCATGGTAAGTGGAATTTGGGCAATTCCTTTGGATATGGCCTCTTCCTCCACAACCAAAACAATTTCTATCATTGAAATTGTTGGCTGGTTAGCCTCCTCTATATGGATAGTTTTCATAACTCTTAGGCCCTCTCCCTACATTCTGATCCACCTCTCTCTTCTCCCATAGTTGCACCACATTGATCTTGAGATCCGCAAGTTGTTCTGTGATGGTTTGGAGTGGATCTTTTGGTGGAGGTGCAAGAACTGGAGCAACTACTACTTGTGGTGCAACCCTTGTCACCAAAGTATCAGAAGTTCCACCATACTTGTAGCCTTGAGGAGGATGCACAACCTCCTTCACCACCAAATCACTCTCATCTCCTTCCAAACTCTCCTCCATACAAATTGCGATCTTGATAGCTTCAACCTTGGAAGAAGGTTTCTCATATCTCACTTTGCTTCTAATTTGTGGTCTCAATCCTCCCACAAAATTCTTGGTGAGCATGGCCCCTATGCCAATCATTGTAGTCTCCACATCATCCCCACCCTTCCTCAACACTATGCGAAATCTAGACTCCAACTTTTCCACTCTTTCCACATAGACTCTCACTTTCTCTCCATCTCCTTGCTTGAGAAATGTAACCTCACTCATCAATCTCTCATAACTCTCATCAGGAAGAAAGTTCTCAATGAGTGCTGAAGTCAAAGTCTCCCAAGACTCCTCTTCCCCCTCTCTCCTCTCTCTCTTACTCATACCATGTAAGTGCTACATCCTCAAAGAAATCTGGTAATAATGAGGCCCACTCATTCTTCCTCCTCTCATTGTTTCCTATGCAAGCTCTCTTGAAGTCTCTCACAAAGGCCTCCACATCTTCTCCATCCTTGCCAAAGAATATTGGAAGTTTTCCCATCTTAACCCCTTACTATCTTTCTTTTCTCTCAAATTTTTTTTTTCTCTTTTCTTTTCTCTCACTCTATTACTAATAGAGTATATACATGACTTACACCATCTGAAAAAATAATCCACTCTAGGGAAAACAAAAGGTTCAGGTTGCTCCAAGATTTCTATAGCAACATCAAATCCTAGAGTGCATATTAATCTAACTCTCATGGATAATTTATCCATAAGTTGAAAGATTATCTCCATCACTAATCTTGAGAACTAGTTGATGAAGGTGGTAGTATTTCTGTAGCTGTAATTAGACTTTCTCCAAGATCCTTCACCAAAGTTTCCAAAAGTGCTTTTACTCAACTACACTCATGTCCTTTTGGAAGTCCTTCAACTCCACAAACCTCACACAACTCCTTGGTCTTAGATCTTCTCCCTCCCAATCTTGGTGAAGAAGGTCCAACATGCAAACCCAAGTCAAGTAAGCCTCTCCTTTCCCTAAATCTCTTTCTCTCAAAGGTCAATGGACACAAATTTGCCTTATGTCCCTTCTCTCTACATAGAAAACACTTAGACTCACTCTTTCCTCCAAGTGGTGTAGGTTTTTGGATCCTCTCAATACTCTCTTCAAATTCTATTGTAAACTCTCTTTTCCTCAAATCAACCCCTACAATCACCTCAAACCCTTGGGGAACCTTGCATAATCTCAATTTCCACTCTTGATGACCCTCTATGTTCCCAAGATGAATCTAAACACTCAAACATGCTTTTTGTTGATCTCAAACTTCTCATGCATGAGATCTCCACTCTGCAGAATTGACCCTTCCTCACAATGTCACTCAAATCTCCCAACCAATATGTCACAGTCCTCTGAAATATTGTACACTTGATAACAACTCCAAGGCGTCATTCTCTGCAAAATTTCAGATCTTTTCATTGAGCCATTTGGCCTAGACACCTTTCTATTCAGCACCCATATTTCAGATTTGGTCTGAAAACCACCATCCTCACTTCAAAAACTCATTTCTCCGTGCGCAAGAACGATCTCTCTCTAATTTTTGTGGCAGCAGGTAGGATACGATGCACTGAATTTTCTTGAAAATTTTTGGGACAATTCACTGAAAATTGAAGAAATGGCAGACTCTGTACAATTTTCCAGAGAGCATGCAGTTGCGGGAGCACTTTACCCTATCAACTTTCAAAAATTCTAGCCCAGTGCGCATAGAAGTTCTCAAAATAATTTCAAGTGTGCTAACTGAAAGATAACCCAAGATATTATGTGTAGAAATCTCAAGTCCAGATCTTAAACTTGAGATTTTGCCCAAAATCACCTTAATCCCCAAAATCTGCAATCCACCTCACACAATCTCTCCAATTCCTCTCATGTGTACAAGATGTACAAAATCACCTCAAAGACATCATAATGAACTACAGGGTATACAAATGGATCTTGGTTCTCTAACATAAGTTCAGCCCTCTCCTCTCCTAATGTTCTCTCCAAGTGAGCTCTCATAGCCTCCTTCTGCCTAATGTAGAATTGGACGCGGAACATTATCTTGCCTTCTAGAGAGGTCCCGGCAACGGAACCAAAAATGTGAGCCGGCCTGTCTCTCACTCCGGATGAACCTCTGATGGCTATTATGGTAGCGCACCATGGACTAAAAAGGCAAGGAACCCAAACTCCATCATACTCCTCCAAGGCTAACACTCCAAGACTCAAGACATTGCTCACTAGAGAACTCAATGAGAGAGAGATAGTTGCAAATGAAAGGATGATGAGTACCTCCTCACTCCTTGTTTATATACTTGTGAAATAGTTACGTACCAAAGTTACTAATTACCATAGTAACTCAAGTTACTAGACTAAAAGTCAAGTAAAGTCAAAAAGTAGAAAGGAATATCCATTCACATGGGCATATTCCCCTAAGCATGTGGTCTTATCTTGACCCAACCACTAAGTCAAACCATCACAGAACAACTTGCGGATCTCAAGATCAATGTGGTGCAACTATGGGAGAAGAGAGAGGTGGATCAGAATGTAGGGAGAGGGCCTAGGAGTTATGGAAACTATCCATATAGAGGAGGCCAACCAGCCAACAATTTCAATGATAGAAATTGTTTTGGTTGTGGAGGAAGAGGCCATATCCAAAGGAATTGCCCAAATTCCACTTACCATGGAGGAAGGGGTTATGAGGGAGCCAATAGAGGGAAAGAGGGAGGTAGTGAAACCCAAGTGGCTCCTAATCCCAACAAAGGTAAGGGGATAGCATCCATAGATGTGGTTGAGAGCAAGTATGAGAAGGGAGAGTGCTCAAACTCCAAGGGTCCTAATTTGGAGCTTTTGGCACAAGAGAAGAAGAGAGCTCGTTTTGCAAAGGATGTTCACTCTTCTCAAGGATTTACTTCAAGCAAGGATACTCCTATGTCTACTAGGAGCACTCGCACCTCAACACCATCAGCAACAAAGACTCCAAGGAAGAAGTTGGGGATGGAGGACTTCTTGATCTCCAAGCAACAATGGAACTACAATGTGTTGGAGGATGTTGGTAGTCACAAGGCTAACATCACAGTGGGCCAATTAATTGCTTTGAACCCTACCTTGAGAAAGGAGCTTAGAGGTGGTTTGAGTTCTACAACGAGCAAGAAGAAGAAGAAGGCAAAAGTTCCAATATCAATGGGGGTGGTGGATGCCAAGCCAGCACCATGGGAAGCTTGTGAATATGCCTCCAAGATTGATGTGAGAGTGAATGGTCACAACATCAAGGATGCATTGGTTGATGGAGGATCAGCAGTGAATGCCATGTCAGAAAGGTTGATGAAGAAGTTGGGTATGATACCCTCAAGAGCTTTAACATTTGTGGTGAGCATGGCAAACAAGCAACAAGTTCGACCAGTAGGAGTGATGGATAAGGTGGTAGTTTCAGTTATGGGAGTTCAAAATCTCATGACTTTCCAAGTCTTGAAGGATTCAAGCTATGACTTACTTCTTGGGAGGCCATGGTTGAGAGCAGCACGCACAACTGATCGATGGCACAAAGGGTACTTGAGGATTGGGCCATCAAACCATAGAGTCACTGTTCCTGTGACTAACACCACCAACACTTCACATTCAGATACCCCATCTTCTAATTATTGGGAATCAGATTCTGAAGAAGGAGCTTCAGGTGTGGACACAAGCATGGAAGAGGAGACTTCCACGGAGGAAGATGAATCTGAATCTGATTCAAATGTGTATCCCTTGTGTGCTATGGATTTTGCACCTAAGCCAGAGGTTTTGAAGGACCCAGATAAATCACCATTGACACTTGAGGAGGTAGAGAGAAGGTTATCTACCCTCAAGTATGGCCCAAATGTTACCAAGGAGGAGAAGGTGAGATTTGAGGAGATTTTCCGCAAGTTCATCCATGTGTTTGCTTTTAGTTACAAGGATTTGAAGGAAGTCACCTTGGAGGAGCACAAGATAGAGGTGGAGTCACATGCAAGACCAATCCGCCAAAAGCAACGTCGCATTAGCCCACCAATATCTTTGGTTGTGAAGGAGGAGATTGATAAGCTCAAGGAGGCTGGATTTATCTTTGAGGTGGAGAATTCAGAATGGGTGTCTCCAATTGTCATTGTGAAGAAAAAGAATGGCAAGCTTTGGGTATGTGTGGATTACAAGAAGCTTAATGCTGTTACCAAGAAGGACTACTACCCATTGCCATTCATTGATGAGATCTTGGAGGAGGTTGCAGGTCATGAGAGGTACAGTTTTGGAGATGGTTATAGTGGATATAACCAAATAAAGATTGCACCAGAGCATCAACAACTCACCACATTCACCACACCTTGGGGAACTTACGCTTTCAAGGTCATGCCTTTTGGGCTTTGCAATGCTCCAGCCACATTCCAACGGTTCATGAACAAGGTATTTGAACCTTTCATTGGGAAATTTGTGAGAGATTTCATTGATGACTTTTGTGTCTATGGGAGCAAGGAGGAGCACTTTGAGCACCTAATCAAAGTCTTGCAACGCTTGGATGAGGCAAATGCATCACTCAACCCAGAGAAGTGCATTTTTGGATGTGAAGAAGGTCTACTTTTGGGGCACATCATCTCCAAGGATGGAATAGCAGTTGATCCTGAGAAGGTGAGGAAAATCTCAGACCTTCCATTCCCTTCAAGCTTGACAAAGTTACGCCAATTCTTGGGAATGGTTGGGTACTATAGGAGGTTCATCTTCTCATTTTCCAACAAGGCTTATGCATTGACCATCTACATGAAGAAGGGTGTAGATTACATGGTGATTTTGGAAGACAAGGAGGCTCTCAAAGCTTTTGAGGAGCTCAAGCAATCCCTTGTTGTAGCTCCAATTCTTGCTAAACCTGATTGGAGTAAGCCTTTCATCCTCTACACTGATGCTTCTAATGTAGCTATAGGATGCACTCTTAGTCAATTAGACCAAGATGGGCATGATCATCCAATAGCTTATGCTAGTAGGCAGATGGTTTCAGCAGAGAAGAACTACTCTGTCACAGAGAGAGAAGGGTTGGCAGTGATCTTTGGTCTCAAGAAGTTTAGACACTACTTGATTGGAGGGAAAGCCACAATTGTCACGGATCACAAGGCTTTGAAGTACATCTTCAACAAGCCTAATGTTGAAGGGAGACTAGCAAGGTGGATGATACTCTTGTCTGAGTATGACTACACAATTGAGGATAGGCCAGGAAAGAAACATGCAAATGCTGATTTGTTATCTAGAGCCTATGATCATGATGGAGATGAGCCAGTAGATGATTCCTTCCCGGATGAGGAGCTCATGACAATCTCAGTCACTCAAGAGGTTCCAATGGAGTACAAGGAGATTGTGGATTTTGTGACAAGAGGTAACTATCCAGAAGGGATGCATGCTAGGGAGAGGAAGGCCCTTGCAGCAAGATCTAGACCTTACACAATGGTGGATGATATTCTTTTTCACCAAGGAGCAGATGGTCTACTTCGAAGAGCAGTGGGTAAGGAAGAGTCTATCCTACTCATAAAGGAGTTTCATGAAGGTTTAGTATGTGGAGGACACTTTGCAGGAAAGGTGACTGCTTTCAAGATTCTAGATGCAGGTTACCATTGGAGAGGGATTTTCAAGGATTGTCTTGATTATTGCAAAACTTGTCATGTTTGTCAAGCTTTTGCTAGAAAGTCTACATCCACTCCACCACTTAGATCAATTCCATTGCTAGGACCCTTTGAGAAGTGGGGAATTGATTTTGTAGGACCTCTCAATAGAACCCCAAGGAACAATCGGTACATTGTGGTAGTTACTGATTACCTTACCAAGTGGGTTGAGGCTAGACCATTGAGGGACAAGAATGAAGATGAAGTGGGTAGATTTCTTTATGAACGCATTATCACTAGGTTTGGATGCCCTTTGGAGTTGGTTTCTGATAGAGGAGGAGAGTTTACAGGAAGCATTACTACAGCCATGCTACGACATTTCTCTATCACACATAGAGTAACTACATCCTATAAGCCAAATTCCAATGGCTTGGCAGAGAGAACCAATCAGACCTTGTGCATGATGTTGGCCAAAGATGCAGAAATGGAGGGGGCTAAACATCATTGGGACAAGAGGATTCATGCAGTTTTGTGGGAGTATAGGACAACCATGAAGACTTCCACTGGATATTCTCCATTCCAATTAGTGTATGGTATTGAGTCTACCTTACCTATTCACTTTGATCTTCCTACCTTCCAAAGCATTCATAGGAGATTGAAGAAAGCACAAGGAAGTGATGCAGAGAAGTCAAGGAAGGATCAACTCATGGAGTTGGAAGAGGCAAGAGCAGTTGCTATGGTTCGAGTGGAGCAAGCCCAAAGGAAACAAAAGGAGAGCTATGACAAGAGGTAAGGCAAGAAGAAGGTGGAGCCTTTCAAAGAAGGTGATTGGGTAATGTTGTTTGATTCCATTCGATTCAAGAGAGTACAAAAGAAGTTTTTGCCTAAGTACTTTGGACCTTTCATAGTAGAGAAGGTGTGGGGAAATTACACTTATGATCTCAAGGAGTTGGGAGGAAGACACTTTGATAGGATTAACCATGATAAGTTGAAGATGTACCATAGAAGGTAGAGAGACCTTCACTTTGAGGACAAAGTGAAAACTTAGTCCGGGGGTAAATGTAACACCCATTTGTGCATGTGTGTGGTATTGTGATATTTAGCTTGGTATTACAAGTACTTAAGAGATATTATTTATATAGAGATAAAGGATGGTTCTATATTAGTCATGGTTAGCTAAAGTTAGTCATAGCTAAGATAGATGGGACCTTACTTTAGAGGAAGTAGAAAAGATGAGCACCACTATTTTGGATTTTAGTGTGTTGACTTGGTATTATTCCTAGGTGTTTGGCTTTGGGGAAAGAGTTGAGAACTCTTGGGCCCGCAAGCCTTTTTGTTTTGGATTCTTCTTTAGTCCAAGGATAGCCCATGTGAAGGAATCCTTGCTTTAGTGGTTGGGTCAAGATAAGATCACATGCTTAGGGGAATATGCCCATGTGAATGGATATTCCTTTCTACTTTTTGACTTTACTTGACTTTTAGTCTAGTAACTTGAGTTACTACGGTAATTAGTAACTTTGGTACGTAACTATTTCACAAGTATATAAACAAGGAGTGAGGAGGTACTCATCATCCTTTCATTTGCAACTATCTCTCTCTCATTGAGTTCTCTAGTGAGCAATGTCTTGAGTCTTGGAGTGTTAGCCTTGGAGGAGTATGATGGAGTTGGGGTTCCTTGCCTTCTTAGTCCATGGTGCGCTACCATAATAGCCATCAGAGGTTCATCCTGAGTGAGAGACAGGCCGGCTCACAGACCCAACCACTAAGTCAAGGATTCCTTCACATGGGCTATCTTTGGACTAAAGAAGAATCCAAAACAAAAAGTCTTGCGGGCCCAAGAGTTCTCAACTCTTTTCTCAAAGCCAAACACCTAGGAATAATACCAAGTCAACACACTAAAATCCAAAATAATGGTGCTCATCTTTTCTACTTCCTCTAAAGTAAGGTCTCATCTATCTTAGCTATGACTAACTTTAGCTAACCATGACTAATATAGAACCATCCTTTATCTCTATATAAATAATATCTCTTAAGTACTTGTAATATCAAGCTAAATATCACAATACCACACACATGCACAAATGGGTGTTACAAAACCTAATGAAGGAAACAAAGTGAAGGAAAATGATGTCTCACTTTCATCCAGATTTATGAAAAGTAGTGGATGAGGAGGAACAATAGTATGTCTGACACATCCAAAGTAGTGATGAGCACTATCCAAGAACAGGACAACACATGAGGATATCAGTTAATATCTCAAAGATGAGGAAGAGAGTCATTTCAAGGAGAGTATGTCATCGGTCCAGCCCAGGAAGATGAGGCAACCCAAGGCAAGACATCATAATGATTGATGAGTTGTTGGGGGCAAAGGAGTCAGAAGGTGAAGTCAAGTACAAGTAAGAAGACACAAGAGAAGAAGAAGAAGCAGAGCTTACAATGTAGAGCAAGCGGTCAAACACTGAAAGTGCGGAGGACACGGAAGTTCAGCAACAAGGTGAAGATGATGCTAACACAAAAGAACAAGAGTTCCATGCAGTGGTTGACCGCATGGAAGGAGGAGACATTTCATTTCCAGAATTGCCAAGAATGAAGACATAAGAAACTCAAGAAGCCAAGCCAAAGTTGGAGTTTCTGAAGGGTAGAAGATCAAAGAGAAGCATTCCTACTGCCAGTGCGGAAATAAGCAATGTAACCATAGTGGAGGAAGAGGGAAGAAGCTTGGATGAGAGGCCCCTAAGAGTGAGAAGATGGAGACTTTGTAGTCAAGCTGCAATAAATGAAGTGAGAAGTGTAGCACCTAAAGAACCTAAGATTGCAAGAGTCTTTGATGGGGTAGAGCACTTGTCATAGATAGTTTGTCCCTTATTATTGCAGTTGAAGAAGAAGAGAGAAGAGTTGAGAGGGGATCACTTAGAATTGAAAGATGAATTGGCAGTAGTGAAGGTACATGAGTGACAAAATTTTGGAGTTGAGAAGAAACTTAATTCATGGAGAGTGGGAATTAGTAGAACTTATGATTGAAGTAGAGCTTAGGAGGAAGGAGATTGAGAGCCTAAATGAAGACTTTGTAAAGAGAGGCAAAGCCATGACAAAGCAAAGATTGGAAGGAGCATATGGCAAAGATTGAGACCTTGAGAGCAAAAGTGCATGACACATGAGTGGAAGTCATCCATCTGAAGGCTATGGCAGTAGTAATGGGACAAGAGTTTGAGAGCTTGAAGACAAGTGCGGCAGAGAAGGATCGAGCTTGGAAAAGGGAGTTAACTACAGAAAATCATGTGGAGGAGCAATTGCATTGGTTGATCAAGGGAATGGAAGAGCAACTCAGGTAGAGTGTGAAGGAGAAGGAAGTAGTAAAAACCAAGTTGGAAGATGAGGTGAAGATGTATTGAGAGGAGCTGTTAGCAATGAAAGAGGAGATGCAAACACCAAGGCAAGAGATAGTCAAGGATGTAGTTGTGAGACTGAAGGTGATGCTCAACATGGTGTCTGAGGTTCAGTTGGTAGAAGCAAGACTGCATGAATTGGAATTGCTAATGCAAGAGATGAGGAAGAAAGCAAAGGATGTACAGTTAAATAAATTATTAATTAGTATAAGAGATTGAGTAGATAGAAAGATATTAGAAGCAAGATATAGAGATGTTTCTCTCAGATTAGATATGGCAAGACAAGAGCTAGATGAGATTTGGAATCTGGAAAGGAAAATCCGATGCAAAGTAGTAGAAGTAGGAGTGTAGGTGTCTTTGGATCAATTACTTGAGACATTAGAGAAGAATGGGTCAAAAGATAGCAATGTTAGTAGATTACACATGGTCTCAATTGTAGATTGTAGTACAGGAGTGATAAAGTTAGTAGAGGATGTAGTAGTATTAGGCAGACAAAGAAGGGGAAATACTTGAGGTAGAATTAGGTTTGGAAGCCAAAGTTGAGGTTGACATTGGATTGAAGTAGTAATAGTTTTGAGATTTGAAGAGGTAGATATGAAGAAGTGAATTGTCATTTTGGATCTTCAGGTTTATAGAGTTGTTAAGAAATGGTATTTTAGTTAGTTATCTATTGAAGTGCTTTGCCTATTTAATGGAGGCATTTGCAGTCTTATGTTGTTCAATATTCATAATTTCTAAAGGTAGATAAAGAAAAGTGTTGTATCTTAGTGCTGGTTGCTTGAGCTTAATTCCAAGTATCAAGTTTGTGTTTGTGAGTGTTTGGAGAAATTCAAAGTGCAAGTTGGTGAGTTTGTTGGATGTTGGATTCCATAATGTTGATCTTCATTTTATGTGTTTGATCTTGAGTGAAGTGCAATCAAAGCAATACCTTGACAGATCTGAGAAGAATTGTAGTGTTGGTAGTATTCTACATTTGTGAATGGAGCGTGAGTTTGATGTGAATCAATTTTGATTGAGGAAGTTGTGCCTTTAGTGGAGAAGTGGAATGCAATTTTGAGATGAAGTCATTTTGCAATGAAGTAGAGTCTTTGGGAGAATCTGAATCATCAAAATTGAAGATGGTTTGGAAAGATTGGAAGTATGGTGATTAAGGAGTGTTAATTTGTGATGAGATTGCGAGTCCGTGCTTGTTTACTCTCTTCTAGGTGTAGTGTCTACTTGAGAGACTAAAGATAAACTCAAGAAGGACTGAATTGTTACTGTATGCTTTGCATTTGACCATTTTGACTCGTATCTCTGGGGTACAAACTTTATTTACCTGATTACCACAAAAGTGATACTTGTTGGGTTATCACATAAAGTATGTGGAAAGGACATACAAGTTCACAAATAGCAAGCAAAAGAAACGTTGTGTGGGTAATTCTAGTCCGGCAATGGTGCAATATTGGGCTATAGGAAGAAGGGGAGGTGACTTATACAGCCCCATGCAAGATCTGTAGATGGTCCTAGCAATCATGTTCCTTGTTGGCAATAAAAATCAATTCAAACTCCTAAATGAATTTGTTTGGGTCTTCATTGCATTTTGTCCCCTTATACTTCTGATAAGCCAATTGTGTAACTAGGGCTGAAGACATTGCAGCATGCTGAAGTATAATCTGCTGCCCCAAGGGATTGGTTGTTCCAAATAAGCCTCCACTTGAGTCTCTTTGGGTTTGGGCCAAGCCTCCCAAGGTATTAGTTGGAATTTGTGGTGTGGTTGGGAATAATTTCTCTCCTTATTAAGGTTGCTCATGAGTGTCAAAATCATCAAATTTATCTTCAATATCCCTTCTGATTGGTTAAGGAATATTAATTTAATATTATTGCCATGTTGAATCAAGTTTCTCAAGTCCGGCTCTCTTCTCTATCTTTGGTATAGTTGATGCATTGTGTCACAATGCATAAGTCTATTTGCTTGAGTTCTTCTTCAGTTTGGGGTGAGGTGGTGTAAACAGATCTCTCTGAACAAATTCTCTTTTTTGTTGTCCTAGTTATCTCAAGGCATCCTACACATTAGAAAGGAGTTTTGCATTCAAGGCCTATTTTTGCAGTTGCTTAGCAGTGGCTTCAGGCTTTTGGCACTCTTGTTCTTTGTGGTGCAGGTTTTGTATATGCATTTTATTTTTCTTTTCTCTCTTGACAAAGAAATTCATATTTGATGGACACTTGGCATTTGAATCCACTTTGTATTCTCTCACTCCCAAGGCTTGTATCCCCAACAGTAGCACCAAAAATTATGTGACGACTCACAAATTGCTGAATTGTAGTAATTTGTAAGTAATAATTTTCTCTCATGGAGATGTAGGTAAGGAATGTCCAAATACAAAGTAAAAGTAACAAAATAGTTAGTTTGATCACATCTTTAATTCTTGGGCAGAAATAACACCTAGAAAATGTGGAACAAAAAACATCAATCAGATGTCTTGCAATGGTTGAAATGTCAATTGAAATCACAGTTTTTCAATTCTATCCCACTTAAACACAATTTTGATG
Organism: Lunularia cruciata; assembly: GCA_948567375.1. Classification (NCBI taxonomy): domain Eukaryota; kingdom Viridiplantae; phylum Streptophyta; class Marchantiopsida; order Lunulariales; family Lunulariaceae; genus Lunularia; species Lunularia cruciata. The sequence continues at coordinate 17,986,521 of OX419760.1, forward strand.
ATTTATATAATATGAAGATGTCTACTTTGTCACAAAATCACTCCTTGAAATTGAATTCCACCCTTCTGCAAAGTATAAGTTCTGAATGGGAGTAACTTTGCATCAATGTCAGGTTCCTATCTTCAAAGGCTGAGTACTAACAACACTGCATTTCCAAAGGATTTGTCAAGGCTTTGCTTTGCAAGTGTATCACCCAAGATCAAACACACATAAGGAAATTCAGGTCTCAGAATCCAACATCTGATTACACCTCCACTTGCATCTAACATCCATAAACAACCATATTCAGCTAACACTCAGAATTCAGAAAGCAACTAGTATTTTGAAAGTACTTCACTTTATTCATCTTTTGCTCATACTGAGTACAAAATACTTCAAATGTTTGCACTAAGTAGTCATATCACTTAAAGTTAAAAAAACTATCACAACTACCTTGACCAATGTTGCAGATTGAAGCAACTTTACTCACAAACCGCTATGTTGGGTATGTAGCTGCTATTCACTTGGATCGGATTGGAGTGGACTTGCTACTCTGACCTCTATATCCAAAGTAACGACTACAATTATAGGCCCTTCAAGTTCCACTACATCTACTATCACCACCTCATTCCTTCCACCAAAACTTTATCTACATGTACTGAATCTTGCTCTTGCTCTCTAACTCTCTTAGACTCCTTGTGTAACTACTCCAAATCTACATGCACTCCAATGTTTGCTACCTCAGGTTGGGTCCTTGCCCGATTAACTAATAAAGCAACAACCCGATCTACTTTGTATTTCACTAAATCTAACCAAATGCAAAGGTGATCAAATACTTCTCCTAATTTCAGGTCTACACATTCTTTAAGAGAAATCAATAAGAGATTCATATCTACATTATGTGCTTGCATTCTATGAGTTTCATGCACCTACAACATTAACTCATAGAAATACAGCTCTTGTAATTCCACCTTGGTCTCCGCACTTAGCATCGCCTTGAACCACTACATTTCCAACTTAATCAAGTCTAATCCTTCTTCTTTGAGCCTTTACTTGCATTGGGTTTGGTTGTCCACTCAAAATCATACCTTTTCCAACTGTTTTGAAGAATGCCTACTTCCTCATAGTGCTTCACTTCCAAGTTCTTGATATATTCATCTTGTTCCGCCAACTTAAAAATCTGTTTCCTCTATTAACTATGAAGTACAAGAAGGAAGTGGCAACTCAACTGGAATGTTTTAGCAAGGAGGTAGAGTAAGAAGGAAAATAGTGTGGAAAGCCTCCAAGTGCTAGAGGAACACAAGGTCAAATGGAGTAGACAGTCAAAGCGAAGGGAGGAAGATCACTTGAAGGCACTCCACCAATTGGAAGAAACCAAGGCCCTGTTCCTGGAGATGCTAAAGGAAGAAGGAGCACTATGGGGATTGAAGACTAGATGTCAGTCCAGTGCTTGCAGAATCAGACCTATGAGGAAGAACGCATGAACAATTTGTCTTTGCAGAATCAGAATATGAGGAAGAATGCATGAACAGTTTGTCCTTGCACTTGAAGGAGCATTAAGATAAGAAATTCAATAAAGTATAACGGACCTTCTTGTTGGAGATGGTTGGGTATCAAGACCAAACAAACCACCAGATCAGATACTTGAGAGATGAACAAATTATTTCATTCTTAGTAGTCCCAATCCAAGGTCATCCCTTAGAAGGAATTCTTTTAGTAAGACAAGCACTCTTTAGTAAGGAGTAGGCACTCAAAGATGTACAGTAGTCAAGCACTCCAAGTAGGCCAATCATGCCTGCACTTAATGTTATATGTATTTTAGTGGAGTGCCCCTCGAGTTAAGTGGCACAGGGAGTTGTATAAAGTTGAGGGTAAGTGCCCTTGGAACTATATTGCACTTGGAGTTGTATATACTTGAAGAGGAGCACCAGTGGCATGGAGAGCTATATAAAGTTGAGGATGTGTGCCCTTGGAACTGTCTTGCACTTGGAGTTGTATATACTTGAAGAGTAGATAGAAGTTACAGATCCAAAGTGCCGGTCTTGTAGAAAGGATCTCTTTGTATTTGAGGAATCAACTAAAGTAGTTGAATTCATTAGCAGTTTTGGTAGTTTTGTTAACTCTCAAGTGTCCAAGCTATTTAAGACCTGCATTTGAAGTGTTGTATGTTCAGTAGGAGCAAAGGGTGAACAAGCAAAGTGCTGCTAAGTGCTTGTCATTTTTCTTAATTCTAGGTGGCAACTAGTTTTCTTTGTTTGCACATGCCTAGGAAATTTTGTGTCCAAGCAAAGGAGTTACCAAATGTTGAATTTTGAATCTCTGAATTCCATTCTATGTGTTTGTGTGGAAACACTTGTGAAGCAATGGCTTGATGGATCTTCATGAATTGTAGTGTTGTCGGGATGTAGGTTTGGTCGGCAAGGTCACAACATCTATGCAAGGTATTTTGAAATTGTAAATTGCACCTTGGGGAAGGGTGGAATGTAATTTCAAGAAGTATCTTCATGATGAAGTAGATATCTTCATATAAACTGAATGATCACAATTAAGTCTAATTTGGAAGGAAGTTGCACAATTGTGATTGTGTGAGATTCTTATTTCTGCAATACACCTGCTTGCTGTTAGTTGCACTCTTTTGGGTGTTTCTTTTCCCAGAGAATTTACAGATTTTACCAAAAGATTTTTTAAGTTACTTTTAATTTGTATTTGGACATTCATAACACATATATGTGTAGGAATAAATGATTTCTCACACATTACTGCAACTTAATACCTTATAGGTTGTCACAAAGGACAAGAAGAAGAAATATCATTGGGAGGGCTTGCCGCAATGCAAGGACTTAGGAGAGTGCTATGTTGGTGGGTGAAAATACCAAGTTTGAGTGCGTAAAATGTTATATACAGGATGGTATAGAAGATGTGCAGGATGGAGAAGTGTTGCCGGTAAAGTCATCTACGGGCTGATTAGTTGAGTGAAGGACAAATCTTATATGCAAATGTATAGTAGCAAAGAGGATAAGTAACTATGTCAAGAGTTTGTAATCTACTAGAAGGAATGTACGGCACACAATTGGCATTTATGGCGGTGATGCAAGAAGGAGGTGGTAGCCATAAGTAGAGAATGGTTAAGAGATAGAAAAGTTATTTTAGGGTTAGATTACTTGTATATAAGTGGTATTGTGCCCCTTGTAGGGTCCTTACAGGGGTTTGTCCTTCATATTTTTCATTTTTCTTTGAGCGTGCTAAAATGGAAGGTCTGACCAGTTGTACTCAATGGTTATCTTGCTGGCCAACCCACACTAGAGATCAGGAGAGCAAGAGTGTGTTTAGGAGAGCAAGAGTTAGAACATTGATTTTGGAAAGCAGATTCAGCTGCTCAAATGTAATCATTGGGCACACAGACTGAGCTATTGCCAGTCTTGATTGTAATAGCTAGCTTGTATGCTTGAGATTGACCGTTCTCAAGCAATTTAGATATTAAAAAAATGCATTCTACTTCTTGTTATAATTGTATATGAGTCCAATTTCAAGTTGTGAATGTTTAAAGTTGAGAATCAATGTTCCTCACCTTGCTCATTGACCCATTGCCTTAATTGTAGAGGTGTACTATATAGCCTTGCATATAGCCTTTCCCATAGTGTTTGTTATTGATTCAAGAGTAAACATATTACCTGGGCTGAAGGGTTTAGGGTTCACATGGGGACAGTCATGCAAGCTATTTCATGGATTGAGTACCCAAGGGTGAACCTTGTTGCCTAATAGAACTAAGATTGCTTTGTGGAATCTGCTTGTAACCCCTCTCAAAGCCAAGTGAGGCCAATCCCAAAGGGACTGTCTGGCTATATTCTCATTCCCATAGCATCCCATAGTTTGATTATGGGAGAGAGCCAACCTGTCAACAGAATGTGGAAGGCTTGTCCCCAATCTATTTGCCCCTCTAAGAAAAGGTGCTGGAATAAGGTAGCCGCGGAGTTTGTGAGATATGTCATGTGTTGGGGCTTCAAGATCTTCATTACTGCCTCTACAATCTCTCTCCAAGTATGGTTCTTGTAATTTGCCACTATCATGGGCAAAGGCCTTATCAATCCTCACCTGCATCTTGCTATTCTATTTGAACCAACACTCAAAAGAATAGACTCTTGCTACTCCGGGTTCTCTCCTCGATGTCCTTCCCCAATAGAACTGTGTCCATTCTCTCACATTTTCTCTAAACCCTCCTGCCATAGGTCTCTCTCATTGATGTTTACAAATGCTGACCTTAGATACAGATTCTATGCGGATAAACTTGTGGCAAGCTAGAAATAATCTTGGTGATGATTGAGGAATTTCTATTTTAACACCAGGATTACTCAACTAACTAGCAAGAACTTTTAATGTGCTAGTAAAAATGACTATCTCTTCTACTAGTTTCATCTATAATTGAAGGAATCTTTGTAGAAGGAAGTGCTTGTTCTCTAAAGCACATTGCTCATGTAACGCAATAAATCTACTCCACATCTACTTTGTGGTTTTACAATTGATTAGTCTCTACAAAATTTCTCTCTTATGGTTGTACAGATTTACATTTTTGCAACATAGTTCTTGCTCTACCAATCTGTGTCTACTCTGTATGAGATGGCTTGCTCTATAGTTTCTGTCTCATTAACAATCCGCATAAGTCTCTTTGACTTGAAGACTAGCATCATCTGGAATTTCCAAATCAAGAAATTCTCTCCATTGAATCTACTTATGTGTCACATTGCTCCTTGTCCTTATTGTGTCCCAATCTACTCTCATATCTAAACTATCTCTTCTAGTCTCTCAATCTCTTTGAATTCTGCACCCATAATAATTTTATATCACTCTTGGTAAGCTAATGAAAAATTTGGGCCTGTTGGTGGGCCTTGCTTCTCAAGACAGAACCTACTAGCATGTAGAAAAAATGAATGCACTGTTCTCTCAAAGTTGAGACCTAAATACTCTCACCCTAACTAATACAGGCACAGGTGCTATATACAAACCCTAACACCTATAGTATAGCTATATCACTGCCACATGTACTACAATCTGAAATGTACTTTTCAACACTCATGGGGTTCATCTTCTGTGCACGGGACCTTGCGTCGTCCATAATCACTGAAATTTGTTTTGGAATGAACCTAATCAATGCGCGATTTGAATTGGAAAGGAGTACATTAAGCATCACAGAATAGGAATAGCTGGAACTTATATGGTACAATCTGGCTTATCAAGGGTGAAGAAGGATATATGGCAACGGAAGCTGATCGTGGAATCTTTGATGGTAGTTTCTTTGAGTCCGTAGAGGACTTGAAGAGAAGGGCCGCCATCAAGAAGTAACTGATGTAAGTGGATAACATTTAGATAGGGAGAAATAGAGTGACAGCGCGAGTCGTTGATGTCGTTTATGTAGAATAAGATTTAGCAAACTCTAAAGCTTTGGTACATATATGTGAAGATGTGTGGATGATTATTGTCTTCAGATTAGGGGGCCCGAGGTAGATTCAAGTGTACAGATATACTCATGGCGTCCCACTTGGTAATAACAACTTAGTATTCCTTATACTTCTTGATGACAGCTCTGGCTGTTGTAGCTTAGCACTTGCGCTTACAATTTCCCCGTCCTTCTGACCAAATCGGCCATGTCCAAGAGCTGCAGATTGGTGTGGCTGCTGGACCTGCGGCCACAGTCGATATCCTTAAAACAGGCAGTATCCTATTTCAGGAAGAGTCACTGAGAAATACGGGACTGGACAAAATTTGAAAATTTTGCAAGACAAGCTGCATATTAAGCACGTTTTTCAGTGTACCATATTAAATTGGGTACATGCGCTGGGAGCTGGACACTGAATCTTCCTTTCACATTCTCAGACAAGCTGCATATTAAGCACTTTTTTCAGTGTACCATATTAAATTGGGTACATGCGCTGGGAGCTGGACACTGAGTCTTGCTTTCACATTCTCAGACTACAGCCAGATCTTCGACATTCTCATCCTGGGTCTACTAAATGTTAGGGGTTATTTGACCAAATGTGAATGAATGGAACTTGAGTTGTCACCTTCCAGAACTAACTTCAGATAGCTCAAGTTTAGTTTCGGTACCTGGCGGGATATTGCGAAAAGGAAAACAACACCCGCAGGAAAGGTGACCAAAATGTAAAGAACAATATGTTAGCACATTGGAGGCTTTAGATACTGATAATGATATACTTAAATTATCGCCTGATTGATCGTGTCAATAGAGTGCCACGCATAGACTCCGCGAGGCGATATCATATATACATTCTCACACTAGTAAATACGTTTATACTTCCAAGTGAACCCCTCTGTTTGCTAAATTCGTTGATCGAGCACTTGGGTTCGCTAGTACGTTTATACTTCCAAGTGAATCCCCCGTTGCTAAATTCGTTGATCGAGCACTTGGGTTCGCTAGTGATACTGGATAAGTTTAGGCGCTCTCTTCAATTCAGATCCTCTTGAGAGTGCCGTCCCCTCTAGCTTCTCTCCTCTAGCTTCTGCTTCGTGGTTTACCCTGGAGTTGTTGTTCTCTATTTCTTTTGTATAGCGCCGCACGGGCGCTATACAAAAGTATAGTATCCACGGTATCATCCAGTTTACCATCCCGATTTCTACGCACTAGTGCGGGAAATACTCTATATGAACTAGTTCAACTCGTGTGCCAGTTGCTTCACTTGTTTTGTATTCTCTACTGCAGAATGGATCAAGATGACATTGAAGTTGCAGAATGGATCAAGATGACATTGAAGTAGCACTTGACATTGAAGTAGCACCGATTGCTTTAATCCTAAACCGCAGGCCTTACTATAGGGATTTACCCCAGTGTGAGAAAACGTTTTGACCATGAGAGACTTGGTAAAACCACAGGGCATCTGCAACCACAACAAATGGCTATTTGCTTACAGTTTCCTCTGCATCTGCTAGGTCTGGAGCGCTCAGCAGCAAGAAAATTTCAGCATAAGGCACTGTTTGCATGCGCATCGGTCTTTACGAATTGATGCGACACTTCACAATCGCAGATACTCGGTGAGGAAGAAACAATATGCATGTGACAACTGCACCAGAAAATATTGCGTCTTGACGTTAAAATTTGACGTCGAGACGGACTTGAAGGAGCACGCAAACGAGTGCGGATCCAAGTGCAACCTCGAACAATAGAAGAAGCATTGCAAGTCAGTGGACTGTGGAGAGTCTAGATCATATTTTTAATCAGTCTACCAACGCTCGGAAGTCGAGTGATGATATGACGATTCCTTGGAGAGATAAACTCAAACTTGAAGGAACTCGCACACGAATGGTCCCCCGCACACCTTTGCGTGCTCCTTCAAGTCCGTCTTTTCATAATACCGAAGTGTCGCCTTAATTCCGACGCATATGCACATGCAAGTAGGGCATTTGCTAGAATTTTCTTGTTGCTGAGCACTGCAGACCTAGCAGATGCATGCAGAGTGAACTGTAAGCAAATGGACATTTGTTGTGGTTGCAGATTTACCATGTATTCTCATGGTCTGTGGAAATCTGAACGTTTGCTCACCTGAAATCCCTCTTGTAAGGCCACCTGTCTAAGATTAAAGCAATCGGTGTTATTTCAATGTCATCCTGGTGTTATTTCAATATCATCCTGATCCATTCTGCAGTCGAGAATTCAAAGCAAATAAAGCAACTGGCACACGAGTTGAACCCCTACATATAGAGTATTTGCTGCACTAGTGCACCGAACTGGGGATGGTAGAATGAATTGTCCCAGCGTGCGGCGCCATACAAGAGAGAGAGTAACTCCACGGTCAACAACGAAGAAGAAGCTAGAGGAGACGGACCCCACTCAAAGGGATTTGAATTGAAGGGAGCGCTTAACTTAGTCCATCATCACTAGCGAATGCGAATCCAAATGCTCGATTAACGAATTTAGCAACGTCAGGATTCACTTGAATTTAGCAACGTCAATTCTCTCAAAGCCACGACTAACGGTAGACTTGGTTGGCACTTTCCTCCCCTGCACTATTGAAGGCGCGTTTCTATTCCTCGGCGTTGTCTATATATTCAAGATCGTTACGGTTCAAAATGAACTAAAACGTGGGGATAGGGGACCTCACTAGTTCTAAATCTACATACAACGGTTTTAGTAGGTGAATCCACGAGTATCTAGTCTGAAAAGGGAATAATAAAGATAGGTCTTTGGGATTCCACATGACGATTGGACTATTCAAGCTCTGCTTCCTTCGGACGTACGGGGTGTTAAACTCTTTACAAATGAGCGTTTAAACAGGAGAGACAAGCCCACATACCGTCTTTCAAAGCAACGATTCACGGTAGACTTGGTTGGCAATTTTCTCCTCTGCGCTCTTGATGGCGCGTTTCTATTCGCGGGCGTTGTCTACATATAGGTGTCGTTCAGAATGAACCACAGATGCGAATAAGGGATCTTAACTCGTTTAAAATCTAAATACAACGGTTTTGGTAGGGTCTATCCGACGCGTATCTTGTTTGAATCGGGAGTAGAAAACATAGGCATGTGGGTCCCCATATGACTACTTGAAGTACTCAAGTTGTGCTTTCTTCGAAATACGGATGTCAAACTCTTGCCTTCTGAGTTCTTGCTAGTTCCATTGGTGTCGAACTCTTCGAATATATAGAATCCAGAACGCAACACCATGAGAAAATTGGCTCCTGTTTGAAAGTGTTAATCATGGTCGAAAACAAGAATAATCGTCGACGTTTATGCATATGGGGTGTTGAGAAAATCATAAAAGAGTTGATGCGATATCGAAAGCCTTCGATCGAAGCTCCGAATTGGTTTGTCCAACCCCAAAAATAAATGACACGTGCGAATTTACTAAACAAATTGCGCAGGAGTAAATTGCATCACTGCATTGCGTGCCATAAGCTTGCCATAAGTTTGCGATAACAGGAAATAGAAGTGTATCGCCTTAGAATTTTCGGTGATGGTATGTGCAGATCCTCACGTTGCTACTGCAGGTCCTAGTCTTGAATCAGATACCTTTCTTACCAAGTCTTACTATTGGAATATATACATATCTATATATAGGTATATGAGAGCAGTTTACCAAGTCTTACTATAGGAATATATACATATTTATATATAACTATATGAGAGCAGAAATTCGATAGAAGCTATGCACACGATTGCCAAAAATATAAAACATAATCTAATAGATCACAAGTAAGCATCGAGTGAATCTCTCACTTTAAAAATAAAAAATGTGGGCTGGAGTCGGGTAGAAACACTGGAGGTTGGGGGGTCAAATCATGAATCAGGGAAAGAGCGAAGATAAACTAATAGGGAGGAAATTAGCATGGGAAAGGAGGAGTGGAACAATACGAGAGGTCATGGATGGTGTAGTTGCAAAGACTTATCGAAGAGTAACCGGGGAAGGAAAAATAATAAGGAGGGAATTAGCTGGGAATGGAGGAATAATGCGAGAGGTTAAGAATGGTGTGGTTGCATAGACCTATCGAAGGGTAACTGGATAACGAGAGCGAAGCGAAAGAGGACAAATATATAGTATATGGAACAAGCTCTATGGACGTTTGAGTCCTGAGATATACATATATACATCTATTTCGAATCAGTATTAGTGGTCACTTGCGGCTCTTAAGTATCCGTTCTCGGGTTGGGAGTGTCGATCAGCTTTGAACTTGTTCGAAAACATGTGGCTTCTATGGCCGACTCTGTTACTGAATAATCTTTATACCTTCAAATGCATTGACTTGGTCATTGACAAGACAATATCAAATTTATTGCAAGTTACCAGCTACTGATATTTGAATCATACTTAAATTGATATGCAGAAAGGACACAATGGGCTCGGATGTCAGTGCTTTAATCCGTTTGTCCGCGCTGGTGATTTGCTTGGGCACGTGCGTAAAATGCCAGGATGATATTGAAGTTCGTTGCTAGGAAGGCGATAACCCCTTTAGCGCTTACTTTGGCAAGCTTGTACTCGACAAGAAAGTCCTCTTACTTTGACAAGCTTGTACCCTCAAGAAACTCGACAAGGCACCCTGCTGCCAAACATGGTAAACAGAGAACGGCTCTACCCTATTGTACACGTATGGGATGGTGGGTGAAGTGTCACTATGTGTCGAGTACCGAACCTGCTGTTGAAAATTGTAATGAAATTAATGAGAATCTGCATATCAATTATAAAACAAAGAGAACACAAAAAGATACACAAAGCACTTATGCAAACCTACTTTTATTGCAATCTAGTCTCATGAAATGAGGAATGGAATACCTGTAAGCTAGTGTACACATTCTAAACTAATGGACCATGTGGTAGAACTCTATGGCCTTGCCTAACCCAACTGCTACTCACATGTCCCACTACTAAAGCTTTCTTGACTATGCTGCCAACATCTTGATTGAATGAACGCCTCTCTTCACAAAAATGTAAAGACTTATACACTCTAACCCTAACTAATGATGCAACTATGTGTTGGGTGCTATGTACAAACCCTAACACCTCTAGTATAGATGCATGCTATATGAATCTCAACTCCCTAGTGCCACATGTACTACCATCTGAAGTTTAATTTCATACTCCGACTCATTGAAGAAATGGTAATACTTTTTTTGCCTGACAAAAAAGTACCCTGCGGGCAGATACTGGAAAGTTTCTGGGTTTGGAGAGGCACAATACAAAATATTCTTTTGTTTGACTCTTTGCCCGTAGGTCCGATGCTTCTATAAATGGCTGAGAAAAAAGACGCCTAGCGGAGAAAATAAATTAAACTTCTAAATTTATAAAACCTGTCTTTTGGTAAAGCTTTTGTAAAAATTTATACAATCTGATAGTTTTTGTCAATGTCAACAGATTTCTTGTTTCTCTTGTTGGTCTCTGACATGGTGAGACTTGATCTATAGATTATACACTAGCTTGATAGCACTATGATTGTCATTGGACAATCTTAACCAAACTGGAATTCCTGGAGTGACCTGTAGAGTCATATATATTTTTTCTGCAGCTTAACATGCTGATTTGCACTTTGCCTTTGTGGTAGAAGTTACATTGCATTGTTGTAGTTGGCTGCTCCTATTGGTCCACCATTCCTCATGAATATGAAACCACTACATGACTTTTTGTTATCTAAGTCACTCTCAAAATCAGCATCACTGTATCCAGCTAGTGTGTTAGCATCATTAGAACCTCCACTAATTTCTAATAAATTATCTAAAGTACCTTTGAGGTACTTGAAAATCCTATTCATTGCTTCCCAATGTTGAGATGAAAGATTAGAATTGAATTTTGTAACTAAGCCAATATTATTAAGCTATTTAAGGTCTTGCACTTATTATAACATACATTAGACATCCTTAATGCTTCTTTGTATGGTGCTCTAATCCATTCTCTTTCTTCCACTTGTAATCTAACATTTGGATTTGCAAGAGTGACAACTGGATATAAATCTCCAAGACTGAATCTATTTATAATTGACTCTATATATTTTTCTTGAGTCAATAATATTTTAAGATTTTCTATATCACAAAAAATCTGAAGTCTTACATAGCATTTTTCTTCTCCATATGTAACTTCAAACTATCTACCAAGGTAATCATACAACATAGTCACCATGTGAGATTTACCTTTCACACAGATCAAGCCATCAGTGAATGTGATACTTGAACATTACCCCATGTCCATAACACACACAAGGATAAAAAAGCAATGCTCACAACCCATACCTCAGTAGGAGTCATCAAACTTCTAGTTCTAGTCCCTTGAGGCTTCCTTCAAGTCATCAAGTCTGCTTGCTTTAGCAATCTGGACATACTCTTCTCCTTTTCCAGCTTCTATGTATCCTTATCGCTACTCCATGTAAATTTCCTCATAAAAATCTATTCTATATTAAGGAAAGTTGCCTTAATGTCAAATTGAGCTATCTCCATGTCTTCTGCAACAATTTTTGAAAGATCAAAATGTAATGGAATTAAACTTAACTACTAGAGCAAATGTCTCCTCATATTCAACTCCTACAAGCTATGAATATCACTTGGCTACAAGTCTAGCCTTGTGCATTGAGATGGTACCCTTAGCATCACGCTTAGTTCTATAAACCTACTTACATTTGACTACTTTTCTCCCTTCTGGCAATGTTGTAAGCTTTTAAACTTTCAATCAATTGAAACCCTCATCCATGGCCTTCATCCACTAAGGTAATTCCATTGCATCTTGGAAATGAGAAGGATCTGAATCCACATCTCCTCTTTCAATCTGAGCTGCAAAAATGCAAGCATAAGATTTCTTATTGTAATCCCACTCACTAAGTCTTTCTTATGGTCTTCTCATTCTCCCATTTTTGCAATTTTCTTCCATCTTGAGCAGTTGAAGCTTAAATGATTTGAAATTCAGTTTCCTGATTGCACTCACATTCTTTTTGAAGTGGACAGATGCTAGTCATTTTTGTGATTTTTTGTATCTTGCTCTATAGACTTCTTAGAAGCTTGTGGAAATTCTTCATCAACTTCTATCTTGTCCATGCTCATTCTAGCATTGACTTGCTCTCCATCTCTCTCTTGAAGACAATCTATTTCCATCAAATTTTAGCATTTTAGCGTCAAATTTTAGCATCTTTAACCATTAATGATCAGGCTGCACCTCTTTGAACAAAGACTTCCTTACTTTCACATATCTTGTTTTTCTTGTTATCCCTTAATCTGAAGGCTTTGGATTTTGAGCTATACCCAATAAATGACATCTCTTGTCCCTTTGAATCAAACTTCTTTCTTTGACCAAACTTCTTCTTTCTTTAGTATGTGACTAAGCAACCAAAAGTTCTCAAATGTGTGACATTTGGTTTTGTTCCATGGCAAATCTCATAAGTGTTTTTCTCTAACTCTAGTGAAAACTCTATTTTGAACGTGTGTAGTTAGGCATTGCAAATAGTTGAGAAATATTATCTACATGGAGTTTAGCCAAGCTTCTACATTAGTCATTATTAGCTAGAGTTAGTCCTAGGTAAGATAAAGGTGACCCTATTCTAGAGGAAGGGAAAAGAGTGAGCATCACTATTTTGCCTTCTAGTGTATTGACTTGGTATTATTCTTAGTTATTTGGCTTTGAGGAAAGAGTTGAGAACTTTTGGGTCCACAAACCTTGTAGGTGTGGATTTTTCTTTAGTCCAAGGCTAACCTATGTGAAGTTATCTTTGACTTAGTTGGTAGGTGAGGATAAGATCACCTACTCATGGGATTATTTGCATGGATATTCCTTTAGACTCTTGGCTTTATATGAATTTTAGCCTAGTAATTTGAGCTACTTGGGTAATTAGTAATTTTTGTGTGTAATTTTTTCACAATTACATGAGCTAGGGGTGAGGAGTTATTCATCATTCTTTCACCTGAAACTATCTTGTTCTCATAGAGTTCTCTAGTGAACAATGGCTTGAGCCTTGAAGTTTTAGCCTTGGAGGAGTATGATGGAGTTTAGAATCCTTGCCGTCTTAGTCCATGGTGCACTACCTTAATAACCATCAGAGGTTCATCCTAAGTAAGAGGGAGTCCAGCTAACACGCCAGCCTTTCACTTGGCTCAAGGAAGAACTATGAGGGAGATTCCCATAGTGATTATAGCTCTACTAAGGAACATGGTTCACACATAGATACTTAACCATGGAAATGGCTCATAGATTTGTCAACCTTGTGAGCCCTTTGATTTCTATGGTACCTTCACTCTCTAATCAAAAATTGTAATGATAAGAGCAAGGATGCAATGCAGTCTATTGTGGTACCCATATTTTTTTTTTTGGGTAGAATTGAGCATAAAATTAGTTATTAGAAGTGGAAAGAGTTAGGAAAAGAGTTAGTATGTAGGTTTAAGTCTATATAAGTTCATATAGGTAGAGTAGAGGAAGAAATTGGATATGCTGATTTAGAATTGGACCCGAGAATGATATACTGATCCAAATCATGTTGCTTTGACTCAAAGAGGATGCACAATCCAATCTAGTATCCCTAACCTTGCTTTGGGTGCATAAGGTTTCCAATCCAAGGATGCATGCTCTTTAGGTTGTGAGAATGAGAAGATAGGAGCCAAGTAACTTCAGGTCAGATGGACTAAAGACCTGGCCCAAGGCGATCTGGATTGAGAATTGAATAAGGGCCATAGGAGCATGAATTAGAGGTGTTGTCACAAAACGGCTGACTTGTGGGAACCAAGATTGACAATGACTAGGAGAGCGGCATGTAACCCTCATAAAATGTTGACTCACAAATAAACAAGATTGACACAACATGATAAATTTGGCCAAAGGATTGAAGAATTTATATTGATCAGCTTAGAGCAAATGAAATCAGTTAGGAAGCACAACAAATTGCAAGATTGTGAGATTAGTGAACTCTTTCCAAGGGCCTGCACTCATCAGCCTAGCATGGTGCACTCAAAGAGAAGATGAAGAATGCCTGCAATTTCAATGAGGAACAAGAACATTTGGAGATTGGACATGATGGCATGTTGTGATTTTTAGGTAAAATTGCGAGTCACCTTTCTAGCATGGAATTGGAACCTTAGTCTAGCCAGACTCATGACCAAGATTGCAGCAAGTAATTATGCAGAAGGCACTAAGGGAGAAGGCAAACAAGGCAATCTTGTAGAATGGGAAAAAGAAGACTAGTACTTGGTGTTGGGAGCAAAGGTGGGTGTGCCAACTGGAATCACCTTCAATTGGAAGTGTGATGCTTTGGAAGAGATGGAAGAAGTGAATCCATTGTTTTGAGAGCCAAGGAAGAAGGATGGATGTAAAGTCAAAATTTATAGTGACCTAATGAAGATAAGTATTGTCAGCTCTATCACCACCATGTTCAAACCTGACCAGACTACCTATGTTAGCAAACAACAAGCAATATTCTTCCATTTGACGTTTATAGGAGTGAACATGAACTAGGTGGGATGCTTTTACCAACAAACTTGCCAAATGGTGATGCATTGGTGCATGAATTAACCACCACACTATTCTGTGCCACTTGTAGCCCATTTTCGTTTTGGGTTGAATCTCATGATAGTGGAGGGAGGAAACCAATGTTGTCTCACTTTCATTCTGACCTATGAAGAGTAGCTGACCCGGAAGGAGCTGAAGTACATCTTTGAGATGATCAACACTTTGTTAAAATAGGATGAGAAAAATCCATGACCATAGAAGTTCCCAAGTTACTAAACCCAAGGGAGCTATGTCAACACCCATAAGAAGAACAAGACAAAGACCTAACCCATCCTTAGCCAAAGTTGTGGTGAATTTGTGTTTGGAAGCAAAACAAAAAAGCCAAGTCAAATACTTCCTTGGAGGAAGAAGACTATCTCACTCTAAAAATTAGAGCTTTTGCAAGAGAGATTGAAGGAGAGAAAGTGGAGCAAGAAGCAAGAAGAGCAAGAAGAGCAAGATGTGGATGTTGGATCAAGTAATAAATTCCATCAGGAAACTGATAGCTTGCAAGTAGTCATGGTGCCAAGTATGGAGATATTGGATGTGACAACCCGTCAAATATCACTTTTATGATAATTAGTAAAGTTTGTTCTCACAGAGATACAATTCAGAAATGTTCAAATACAAAGTCAAATAGTAAGAAGTAGTTCTTCTTGGTTGTGTCTTTAATCTCTTAGGTAGAAAATACACCTAGAAGAGAGTAACAAGTACTTACTTTCAGTGTCATGACAAATTAACACTCCCTAATCATAACTCATTCAATTTTGACCAAATAAATCTTGATTGTGATGATTCGGATCCTTCTAAAGATAGCTACTTCACTGCAAAACATCTTCCCCTCAGAATTGTGTTCCACTCTACAATTGAAGGCACAACTTCCATGATCAAAATTTCTTTGCATCAACCTTGTGCTACACTCACAAATGTAGAATACTACCAACACTACAATTCCTCTCAGATCTGTAAAGGCATTACTTTGATTGCACTTCACTCAAGATCAAACACACAACATGAAGATGAAGGCTATGGAATCCAACATCCAACCAGCACACTGACTTGCACTTCAAAATTATCCACACACTCACAAATATAAACATAAGATTGACACTCAGAATTAAGCTCAAGTGATGAGCATTGAACTCAACACTTGGCTTTATTTATTTTCAAAAATTTACAAATACAAAACAACAATACACTACAAATGCCTCCTTCAAATAGGTTGAGCTCTTCAATAGTTATCTAACTTTGTAAACCAATTCCTAACAACTTTACCAACCTGCAAAGTCAAAATGAGAATGCACCTCTTCATATCTGCCTCTTCAAATCTCCAAATTGCCTCTACTCTGATCCGATGTCAACCTTGGCTTTGGCTTCTAAACCTAATTCTACTTCAAGAATCTCCCCTTCTTTGGGTCTACCCAACTCTAGTCCATCTTCCTCTAATTTTATCACTCCCCTACTACAATCTGAAATTATGACCATGGGTAATCTATCTATGTCACTATCTTGCACTCCACTCTTCTTGAATGTCTCATACAATTGATCTGAAGACAATTGCACTCCAACATCTTCTACTTCAGACTTTGTCTCTAACTTCATCTTACTGCAAAGTCTCTCTTATTTTGAATGTACCAAGTCTAATCTAAGACATATATTGTCTCTACCTCTTATATCTTCCTATTTGCTTGATCTCTCAAGCAAATCAACAACTTATTCAACTCAATGTCTTTTGCTTTCTTATGCCTTGTTTCATGCACTAGCAATTTCAATCTGTGCAGTCTTGCTTCTTCCAACTCAACCTCAAACATTATACCAAGCATAGTCTTCACTCTCACTACTGCCTCTTTGACTATCTCCTCCCTCGGCGTGTACAACTTGTCTCTCTCCACTAATAATTCCTCATGATACATCATCTTCCAACACCTCATCTTCCAACTCGGCCTTCAATGCTTTCTTCTCCTTCATACTCTGTCTGAGTTGTTCTTCCATTCCTCTGACCAACCTACGCAGTCACTCCTCTTCATGATCTCATGTGGCTAACTCCCTTTGCCAAGCCCGATCTTTCTCTGCCGCACTTGTCTTCAAACTCTCCAACTCGTGTCCCATAATAGCAGCCATGGATTTTAAATGGATGAATTCCACTTGCATATCATGCACTTTTGCCCTCAAGGCCTCAGTCATCACTAGCTGCTCCTTTTGATCTTCTTCTTGCTTTGTCATGGCTTTGCCTCTTTTCATGAAGTCTTTTGTTAGTTCAATCTCCTTCCTCCTCAACTCTACATTGGTCTTGAGTTCTACTAATTCACGCTCTCCACAAATAACCTTTCTCCTCAACTCCAAATTTTCTTCACTCATATATTGTACTACTGCCAATTCATCTTTCACTCCTAAGTGATCCCTATTCAACTCTTCTCTCTTCTTCTTCAATTGCAACAACAAGTGATAAACTATTTACAACAAGTACTCTACCCCTTCAAAGACTCATAAGCTTTGAGATTTCTTAGGTTCTTCTCTCCTCACTCCTTCTATTGGAGCTCTACTCTGAAGTCCTAATCTTCTAACTCTCAAGGGCAGTTCATCTGAGCTTTCCCCCTCCTTCACTATCGGGCTTACATTACTGGCTTTTGCTCCCATAGTAGGAACACTCCTTCTCCATCTTTTACCCCTCTTAGCTTTTGACTTTGGCTCAACCTTCAAAGTTTCTTCTATCTCTGTGCTCGACAATTCTTGAAATAGGTTTCCACCTCCGTCCATATGATCAATTGCCGCATGGAACTCCTGCCCTTCCTTGTCAACATCATCTTCTCCTTATTGCTAAACTTCTACCTCCTCTTCACTTCCACTGCTCTACTCTTCACTTTGCAGCATCAACTCCGGTTCTTCTTCTTCTCCCAAGTCTTATGTCTTATACTTGGCTTTGCCTTCCGATTCTTTTACTCCCAATGACTCATTGATCATTACAACCTCTTGCCTTGGGTTCACCTTCCTCATCTTCTTTGGCTGAATTGGCAACAAACTCTCCTCATGACAACATTGTTGTACTCTGCATTTCTCTCTCTAGGAACACATAGGGTGTCTAGCTATGGAGCCTATAGATCAGAGGTTGTAGATTAACCTATCACTACTAGTTTGAGCGTGTGTAGAACCCAACTAATAAAACCTTCCGCTCTAGGTTTTGGTATTCTTGCTATCAAGTAAGGTGGTAATGGGCAACCTAACCTGTCATCGTAACACACACTCCTAGTTTGCTGGTCATCACTTCCAACATTACCAAGGAGAAATACACAACACTCCTAGAAGGAAAGAACCTAAGTGCAATGCCTGCACACCAATCCAAACCAATTGGGTGTACAACCAGGCATGCAAGCACGGAGAGGATCCAACCACAAGAAGTCAACAGCAACTCTATGCTTTTGGTGGAAATCAGCTTCAAAGCTCCTTGCCCTGTCCTCAAGTTGATTTTAATTTGTACTCGAGCTTCCTCAATTATGCCCTTTAGATTTCAACCAATTCCTAATCCAAGTGTAGAACTTCTATCTCTATTGTTGGAGAAAATCCTATGAAAATCAAATGGGTGTAACTATTTTTGTGTGGCTTGAATCCAAGTGTTCTAAGATTAAATGGAAATCTTGTGAGATAAGCTTTCCAATGAGATGAAATATGCCTCAATTTGATCACTACAAGTCCCTTGACAAACTCCCAAACTTGGCCAATTGCTCATAGGTTTTTACCCTAATTTTGAAATCCTTATTTTACGGTTTTCTCTTGGTTCTTGGAAATTTTTCCCTAGATTTCTTATTTAGAATTACACTTGATCCTCAAAATAATCTGGCAACCTGAAACCCTCAATCATAGTCACAATGTAGGAGAATTGACATCCAATCAAGATGGAAGATAAAAATTTCTCTACCAAGCTTATGATAATATTTGCAGTAGAGTTTCCTACATCAATTCTTATTCTCTATGGACCCAAAGTCAACCAAAATTTTCAGGTAGTTGGTTGTGCTCTTTTCTAATCCTCTGCAAAGTTTAATACCCTACTCCAACCTCAAACCCTAGACATGAATTAATTCTTGAGTTGGGCTAACTCGTGAGCTCTATAGACCCAAGTATGCTTGATCCAAGACCTTGAATTGTCTATTTGAAGAATTTACATGAAATATTGGCACAAAGTTGCAAACCCTAACCACCAAAAAGACTGGAAATTTTCATAAGGTGATTCAAACCACAACTTTAGGAGTGACCAAGTCTTCAAACTTGATCAGAATGTAATCTCCAACTCCTCACATTCCAAAGCTCCAACTTCAATTGGCCAGATCTGATTTGAGATTGATTAAATTTTAATTTTTTTGAGCTCAAAACTACATAACCTCTGTCAAATTTCCTATCCTCTTATCTGATCATAAAAATGTCTCACAATGCTCTCTAAATTTTCTATCTTGTCCTCTTGGGTATGAATCTACTCCCCTTACTTAAATTGATCATATCTCCCACAGAATTGACTCAAATATCTCAAATTCTGTCTCAAAAATGTAGCTTATCTGCTCTTGTCTCTAATTGTGGTCTTTTTGCCTCAAATACGCTCCTCAAAATCCCTCAATCTTCCAAAGACGCTTGACTTCCTCTCTTGGAAACCAATCTGTTGCAATTTTGTCTTTTAGCTCTTCACCTTTTGACAAGTGGATCCCACAACTCCACCTTGAAGCTCATGGGAAAAAAATTAGGCATTTCCCAACTATAGGAGCACATATATTGTTAAGACCCTGACTTGCTTGTAAGAAAGCACCGGAAGGACAATAGGATCTGGGTTTCCATCATCGACTCCTTGAATAGCGTCCTGAAATGAGCCACCATCCAATCCCATAAGTTGTCACGGTGTAAAATCTGAAGCCTGATGAGTAAAGGATTTGGGAGTGGCAGATCAAGAGCATGGGACATCTCATGCTCAAATGTGGCCCCGATGCTCTACCACTTGCGCTTTGCTACAACCCTCATTCCAAATGTCCTCCTCCTTCTCAACACTCCTCAACTCAAACACACCTTTGTATCTCCACCCACCCTCCTCTAATTCATCAGAGCCTTCAAACATGATAAGATTGTAACCCATGAGGCCAATCACATATATGTACATAGATTGCTCATATGGTAATGTCTCATCCATCGGATATATCACACAACCTATTCTACTCGTGTGGGGATAAACTATGACAAGTTACTTTTTTACAGTTACGCAAACCACAACATGACAACATTGCTTCTATGTCTTTGGGATGTTCACTTCTACTCTCATATACAGCTCTGTTCTTGCATAGTGTTCATCACTACTTTGGATGTGTCAAATATATTGTTGTTCTTCATCATCTGCAGTCTTTAGTAAGTCTGGATGAAAATACGACACCATCTTTCTTTGTTGAGTCTCCTTCATCAAATTCAGTTCAAAGTTGAAATGGGCATCAAATGGCACCAAATAGTGAAGAGTATCTTGATCTCTCCAACACCACACCATCTGTTGCATTCTTTGGTGAAAGCAAAGAATTCACTGGCGCTCGTAAAAACATCTGGTGGAAGAATACTACCTGATGCTTCATTACATACGTCTTGCAATTGGGCTTGAAGAGTGCCATCATTGCCCCAACAATGCTTTGCCTGACCAAGTCCCAATAGGTATCAACTTTGTACTTGTTCTTTGTGCATGGTGCCATGAAGGAATTTTGAATTTCATTTGTCTCTTCTATAGACTCTCCTTTTTTGAGAAACATTGCCCCAATTTCCTCACCAGCCTCTCTTCCCAATAACAATCTCCAATCCAACTCTATCCATTGAGCCAAATTGCCTCTCTTCTCTTCATTCTTAAGTCCCTCCTCAAAATCACTCAAAGCTACTTTTGCCATGAACCTTAGAAAACTCAAGTTCCAGTTCCATGCCAGAAAATTAATCCAAAGTCTATTCAGTACTTTGATCCTGGCTACCATATCTAACCTTTGAATAATTGGATTTCTTACTACAAGTGAAGGACTCTTCTTCTCACCCTTCTTTGGCATTGTGTGACCTCTGACACGTGGTATCTTAAAGATAATTCTACCATCTCCTAGTCTTGAGATCCTAACTCTTTCAGAATTGTTAAACATCAAACGCTCAACTAGCTTGGCTATAGGCACTCCTTCAGGTTGACTACTCAGGGGCTTAGGATACTTGTGTGGCATTTTGAAATCTCCTTGAAAAAGTCCCAATTTTATAGTTCTTTGTTGATCAGTCATTCCTCCGTCCCTCTTCATTGAGACTCACCTTTTTGCATGAATTCATCCTGGCATTATCCAAGTTACTAGTCATGCCTTGTCTGCCATTTTCTTCCCTATCCTTTCTTAATTGACACATGTGAAGGGAAGTTGTTATGTTGTCTTTGCATTGTATTGATCATCTCAAGCTGAAGTTCTCTTACTTCAGGTTTCTTTGGCCAGGTTTGATCCAAGTACTTCACTTCTGACACAAAGTCATTTTACTTTGGGTTACAAACCGAAGACACAATTCTTCTCCTTCCAATGCCATTTGGTTTCAATACACTTCTTCTTCAAAATAGAACAATAAAAACAAAAAAAAAAGGTACTACATACCTCATCTCTCAAATGTGAGCATCCCTGCAAACACCGATTGTAGGTTCTTTATACAAAGCCACGTTCGTGGTGCAATATTTTCTAACTCTCCACCCGCTCACTAGAGTAGCAAAAGGATTTCCTTCTAGGTTTGCAAGTTGAATAGAAGTCTTATCGTAAATGTGCATAGCACGGTATGGCTCCATCTACCTTAGATGCAATTTCCTTCAAAAAAATATTTGGCGATTGTCATACAATAACACCAAATCACCTTCTTGAATAGCAACATGCTCAATTTGCTTATCAAGGCTAACTTTCCTCTATTCTTGCACTTCCTTCATGTTTTGCATTGCATTGTCCCTTGTCTCCTCTAACCACATCAGTTGATGGATCCAAAGATCTTGGCTTTCTTCCTCCGACAATCATTCCTTACAAAGAATCCAATATGATGATACTTCAAATTCAACTAGTGGTATGGGATACAATCCGTATGTTAGTAAATATGGATTTTTTTTGCTTGTAATCTTGTTAGTCGTTCTATATGCCCACAGAGCTATAGGTAACTTTTTGTCCTGATCGTAAGCATAATTGATTGTCACCTTATTCAAAATTTTACATAACAATCCATTAGACTTCTCTATTAGTCCATTTGCTTTTGGATAATAGGGAGTCATCTTTTGATGTTTAATATGGAAGTACTTGGTTAATACTTCCACCATGGAGTTCAAAAAATGGGCCCCCTAGTCATTGACCTATTCTATAGGACATCTATAACATGAAATGATGTTTTGGAAGAAAAATTCTACAACTATTTCTGCATCATCTCTCCAAGTTGCTTTGGCTTCCACCATTTTGGTAGCATAATCAGTGCACAACAAGACGTATCTCTTCCTCATGACTTGGGTCACTAGTTGAATTGGACCCACAAAATCAATACCGCATTTCTCAAATGGAGCCAATCACAAAATTGGTCCCAAAGGCCATTGGGAAGTAGCTGCCTACTTTCCTGTTTGTTGATAGGCATCACAACTTCTTATGTAGGCGTGAGTATCCCTATACATCATAGGCCACCAATACCCTGATGAAAGAATCTTCTTTACAGTATTCTTCAAGGTATAATGTCCTCCCAATGCTTCAAAGTGTAAGGACTCAATTACTCCTCTGACTTTATTGCCTCCAAGCATCTTCAAAGTACTTCATCTTTGCCCATCTTAAATAAAAAGTTGTGTTTTAGCTGGTACAGTCCCATTTTCTTGAGGAAGACTGCCCTTTGCTGCAAGTCCAGCCCCTCAAGACAATGGCAAGTATGCACGTAATGATATTCTGCCACATACCTCATACTTTGCATTGCCATCAAATGGTATAACTCTTCATTAGGAAACCAATCATTGACTTCCAAGTATTGATCTTGAGTTTCCAACCTAGATAGGAAGTCCTCATTCAAATGCCAAGCTCCCTTCCATACTTGTATAGTGTATGTGAAAAAGATCTTGTAGCAACAAGGTCCATAACGCAATTTGCCCAGACAAATCCACCTTCTTGACCAAATGTTGCAATGCGTAATGGTCAACATAGAAGACAAACTTGTATCCCAACAAATAGTGGCAAAACTTCTTGCAAGCATATACCATTCCAAGTGCTTCTCTTTCAGTTGTTGAATAATTCTTTTTGGAAATTGAAAGCTATTGACTAGCATAGTAAATTGGTGTCATGTTGTGGTTTGCATAGCCCGTAAAAAAGTGATTTATCATTTTTATCTCTACATTAGTGGAGTAGGTTGTTTGCTAGATCTAATGGATGAGATGCTACCATATGAGCAATCTATGAACATGTATGTGATTGGCCACGTGGGTTACAATCTAATCATATTTGAGGGCTTTAATGAATAAAGATGAGGGAGAGTGGAGAGACAAGGGTGTGTTTTAGTCAAGGCGTCTCAAGTGGGAGGAGGACGTTGGGAGTGAGAGTTGTAGCAGTGCACGAGTGGTAGAACATCAAAGGAAGCATTTGAGTATGGGATGTCCCATGCTCCCAATCTGCCACTCTGAAATCCTTTTCTCATCATGCTTCAGATTTTGCACCATGATGGCTTATGGGACTGCTTGGTGGTACGTTTCGGGGCGATATTTGTGGAGTCGGTGATGGGAAACCCGGATCATATCATCCTTCCAGTGCTTACTTATGAGCATGTCTGGGACTTGACATTAGATGTGATTCTATAATTGAGGAATGCCTAAATTTTTGCTCATAAGCTTCAAGGTGGAGTTGTGGGGTCCATTTGTCAAAAAGCAAAAAGACTAAATGACAAATGTGCAAGAGATTGGATCCCAAGAGGAGAGTCTAGATTTGTTTGACAATCAAAGGAGTTTGGGAAGGGCATTCAAGGAATAAAGGACATGGTTGGAAAGAGCAGCTGACAAGCTACAATTTGGAGATAGAAATCATATGAGCTAATTTTGAGAGGGATATGATAGATTGAATCAAGAAGGAGGGAGGGGTAAAATTCATACCCAGGAGCACAAAGTAGGCAATTGAGAGAGAAATTCTTGAGACACTTTCACTATTTGTCAATAGGATTGGATAGTAGAAAAAGTGCTTACAATATTGAGCACAAGAAATTTCAGTTTTGGATCAATCTCAAATCAGATCTCGTTGATTGAAGTTGAAGCTCTTGAGGTGTAAGGTGATGGAGAAGAGCTAGTGATCAGGTTTGGAGTTTTGGTCACTCCCCAAGTTGTGGTTCAAGATACCTTATGAAAATTTCCACTCTTGTTATCGGTTACGGTGTGCACCTTTGTGTGAAGGTTTCATGTGAATTATTTAAATAGAGAATTTAGGGTCTTGGATGAAGTATACCTGACTCTACAGAGCTCACACGTTAGCCCAACTCAAGAATTGATCCATATCTAGGGATTGGGGTTGGATTATGCCATCAAAATTTGCAAAGTGTTAACCAAAAGCACAACCAACTACTATAGAAAATTCAGTTGGCTCTGGACTCATAGAGAGTAAGATCTGATTCAACAAGTTTTACTTAAAGAGTGTCGACTTATACTTTTTAACTTTACTTGACTTTTAGCCTATTAACTTGAGTTACTCCATTAATTAGTAACTTTGGTGCATAACTATTTCACAAGTATATAAACAAGGGGTGAAGAGGTACTCATCATCCTTTCATTTGCAACTATCTCTCTCATTGAATTCTCTAGTGAGCAATGTCTTGAGTCTTGGAGTGTTAGCCTTGGAAGAGTATGATGGAGTTGGGGTTCCTCGCCTTCTTAGTCCATGGTGCACTACTATAATAGCCATCAGAGGTTCATCTTGAGTGAAGGACAGGCCGGCTCACATTTTTGGTTCCATTGCCGGGACTTCTCTAGAAGGCAAGATAATGTTCCAAATTCAATTCTACATTAGGGAGAAGGAGGCTATGAGAGCTCACTTGGAGAGAACATTAGAAGAAGAGAGAGGCTAAACTTATGTTATGGAAACCAAGATCTATTTGTATACATTATAGTTCATTATGAAGTCTTTCAGGTGATTTTTTACATCTTGTACACATGAGAGGATATGGAGAGATTGTGTGAGGTGGATTGTAGATTTTGGAGATTAAGGTGATTTTGGGCAAAATCTCAAGTTTGAGATCTAGACTTGAAATTTCTACACATGGTAGCTTGGGTTGTCCTTCAGTAAGCACACTTAAAATTATTGTGAGAGCTATTATACGCGTTGGGCTAGAATTTTTGAAAATTGATAGGGTAAACTACTCCTTCAACTACATGCTCTTTAGAAAATATATATATTCTGCCATTTCTTTCAATTTTTAGTGGATTTTTCTGAAACTTTCCAAGAAAATTTAGTGCATTATATCCTACCTGTTGACACAAAAATTAGAGAGAGATCATTCTTGCGCAAGGAGTTATGAGTTTTTAAAGTGAGGGGGTGGTTTTTAGACCACCCCCTCTAGAATATGAAATCTGAAATAAGTGTGCTAATAGAAAGGTGTCTAGGCCAAATGGCTCAATGAAAGATCTGAAATTATGAAGGGAATGATGCCCAAGAGTTGTGATCAAATGTGCAAAATTTTAGAGGACTTTGACATACCAGTTGGGATATTTGAGTGAGATTGTGAGGAAGGGTCAATTGTGCAGAGTTGAGAATTCATGCAAGAGGAGTTTGAGAGCAACAAAAAGTATGTTTGAGTGTTTAGATTCATCTTGAGAACATGGAGTATAATCAAGAGTGGAAATTGAGACTATGAAAGGTTCCCCAAGGGTTTGAGGGGATTTTAGAGGTGGATTTGAGGAAAAGAGAGTTTACAATAGAATTTGAAGAGAGTGTTGAGAGGGTCCAAAAACCTACACTACTTGGAGGAAAGAGTGAGTCTAAATGCTTTCTATGTGGAGAGAAGTAACATAAGGCAAGTTCATGTCCATTGACCTTTGAGAGAAAGAGATTGAGGGAAAGGAGAGGCCTACTTGACTTGGGTTTGCATGTTGGACCTTCTTCACCAAGATTGGGAGGGAAAAGATCTAAGACCAAGAAGTCGTGTGAGGTTTGTAGAGTGGAAGGACTTCCAAAAGGACATGAGTGTAGTGGAGTAAGAGCACTTTTGGAGACTTTGATGAAGGATCTTGGAAAGAGTCTTAGTACAACAACATAAATAATACCACCTTCATCAGCTAGTTCTCATGTTTAGGGATAGAGATAATCTTTCAACTTATAGATAAACTATTTATGAGTGTTCAATTAATATGCACTCTAGGATTTGATATTGCTTTATAAATCTTGGAGCAACCTGAACCTTTTGTTTTTACCTAGGGTGGATTTTTCTCAGATGGTGTTAGTCATGTATATATTCTATTAGTTACAGAGTGAGAGAAAAGAAAAAAGAAAACAACAATTGAGAGAAAAGAAAGATAGTGAGAAGTTAAGATGTGGAAACGTCTGGTTTTCTTTGGCAAGGATGGAGAAGATGTGGAGGCCTTTGGGAGAGACTTCAAGAGAGCTTGCATAGGAAACAATGAGAGGAGGAAGAATGAGTGGGCCTCATTATTACCAAATTTCTTTGAGGATGCAACACTTACATGGTATGAGTCAAAATACCAAAAGAGAGAGAAGAGAGATGGAGAAGAAGAGTCTTGGGAGAGTTTGACTTCAACATTCATTGAGAACTTTCTTCCAGATGAGAGTTATGGGAGATTGATGAGTGAGGTTACCTTTCTCAAACTAGGAGATGGAGAGAAAGTGAGAGTCTACGTAGAAAGAGTGGAAAAGTTAGAATCCAAATTTTGCATAGTGTTGAGTAAGGGCTACTATATAGAGACTGCTATGATTGGCATAAGGGCCATTCTCACCAAGAATTTTGTGGGAAGATTGAGACCAAAAATTAGAAGCAAGGTGAGATATGAGAAACCTTTTTCCAAGGCTGAAGCTATCAAGATTGCAATTCGTATGGAGGAGAGTTTGGAAGGAGATGAGAGTGATTTGGTGGTGAAGGAGGTTGTGCATCCTCCTCAAGGTTACAAGTATGGTGGAACTTCTGATATTTTGGTGGCAAGGGTTGCACCACAAGTAGTAGTTGCTCCGATTTTTGCACCTCCACCAAAGGATGCATTTCAAACCATCACAGAACAACTTGCAGATCTCAAGATCAATGTGGTGCAACTATGGGAGAAGAGAGAGAGAGAGAATGTGAGGAGAGGGCCTAAGAGTTATGGAAGTTACCTATAAAGAGGAGGCCAACCAACAAAAAATTTTAATGAGAGAAATTGTTTTGATTGTGGAGGAAGAGGTGATATCCAAAGGAATTGCCCAAATTCCACTTACCATGGAAGAAAGGGTTATTAAGGAGCAAATAGAGGGAAAGAAGGAGGTAGTGAAACCCAAGTGGCTCCTAATCCAAACAAAGGTAAGGAGATAGCATCTATAGATATGGTTGAGAGCAATTATGAGAAAGGAGAGTGCTCAAACTCCAAGAGTCTTAATTTGGAGCTTTTGGCACAAGAGAAGAAGAGAGCTCATTTTGCAGAGGATGTGCAATCTTGTCAAGGATTTACTCCTAGCCAAGATACTCCTATGGCTACTAGTAGCACTTGCACAAGCACTTCAACACCATCAATTACAAAGAATCCAAGGAAGGAGTTGGGGATGGGAGGCTTCTTGATCTCAAAGCAACAATGGAACTACAATGTCTTGGAGGATGTTGCTAGTCACAAGGCTAACATCACAATGGGCCAATTGATTGCTTTGAATCCTACTTTGAGAAAGGAGCTTAGAGGTGGTTTGAGTTCTATAATGAGCAAGAGGAAGAAGAAGGCCAAAGCTCTAGTATGAATGGGGGTGGTGGATGCCAAGCCAACATCATGGGAGGCTTGTGAATATGCCTCCAAGATTGATGTGAGAGTGAATGGTCACAACATCAAGGATGCAATGGTTGATGGAGGATCAGTAGTGAATGCCATGTCAGAAAGGTTGATGAAGAAGTTGGGTATGATACACTCAAGACCTTCAACATATATGGTGATCATGGCAAAAAAAAAACAAGTGCAACCAATAGGGGTGATGGATAAAGTGGTAGTTTCAGTTATGAGAGTTCAAAATCTCATGACTTTCCAAGTCTTGAAGGATTCAAGCTATGACTTACTTCTTGGGAGGCTATGGTTGAGAGCAGCATGCACAATTAATTGATGGCACAAAGGGTACTTGGGGATTGGGCCATCAAACCATAGAGTCATAGTTCTTGTGAATAACACCACCAACACTTCACATTTAGATACACCATCTTCTGATTATTGAGAATCAGATTCTAAAGAAGACTCTTTAGGTGTTGACACAAGCATGGAAGAGGAGACTTCCATGGAGGAGGATGAATTTGAATCTAATTCATATGTATATCCCTTGTGTGCTATGGATTTCTTACCTAAGCTAGAGGTTTTGAAGGACCCAGATAAATCACCATTGACACTTGAGGAGGTAGAGAGAAGGTTACCTACCCTCAAGTATGGCCCAAATGTTACCAAGGAGGAGAAGGTGAGATTTGAAGAGATTTTCCACAAGTTCATCCATGTGTTTGGTTTTAGTTACTAGGGTTTGAAGGAAGTCACCTTGGAGGAGCACAAGATAGAGGTGGAGTCACATGCAAGACCAATCCACCAAAAGCAACATTGCATTAGTCCAATAATATCTTTGGTTGTTAAGGAGGAGATTGATAAGCTCAACGAGGCTGGATTTATCTTTGAGGTGGTGTGACAACCCAACAAATATCACTTTTGCGGTAATTGGGTAAGTAAAGTTTGTTCCCACAGAGATACAAGTCAGAAATGTCCAAATACAAAGCAAACAGTAACAATGTAGTTATTCTTGACTTCTTCTTCAGCCTCTCACGTAGAAACCACACCCAGAAGAGTATAACAAGCACTCATTCACAGTCCTATCATGAATTCACACTCCTTAATCACAACACCTTCAACTCTTTCCAAACAATCTTGATTGTGATGATTCAGGCTCTCCAAAAAATGGCACTTCACTGCAAAATGTCTTTGCCTTAGAATTGTGTTCTACCCCTCCACTGAAGGCACAACTTCCTCAATCAAAATTGCTTCACATCAACTTTGCACTGCACTCACAAATGTAGAATACTACCAACACTATAATTCCTCTCAGATCTGTCAAGGCATTGCTTTGATTGCACTTCACTCAAGATCAAACACACAAAATGAAGATCAAGGCTGTGGAATCCAACATCCACCAAGCACACAAACTTGCACTTTGAATTTCTCCACACACTCACAAACACAAGCACAATGTTCATACTCGGAATCAAGCCCAGGCAACGAGCACTGCTTCACAACACTTCGCTTTATCTATTCTCAGAATTATGAGCACTGAACAACATAAGACTGCAAATGCTACTCTTAAATAGCAAAGCAAATGGCAATTATCTTCCTAATGTACCTCTTCCTAACAACTCTACAAACCTATAGATCCAAAATGACAATGCACCTCTTCATATCTGCCTCTTCAAATCTCTAAAATTGTTACTAATCCGATCCAATGTCTACTTCTTCCTTGGCTTTCAAACCCGAACCTAAAGTAGTTTTACTCCCTATTACTCTTTCCTTGGGTTTCATAACTCCTACATCTTCAACCAAATCTAATAGTTCTCTTTCCTCATCTGAAATTTCACTAGTGGGTAATCTATCTAACTCCTTACCTCCCGACCCACTCTTCTCTAATGTTTCCAATGGTAACTCCAAAAATATCTGCACTCCTACTTCATCCACTTTGGGTT
The DNA here is from genome assembly GCA_948567375.1 of Lunularia cruciata. NCBI lineage: Eukaryota > Viridiplantae > Streptophyta > Marchantiopsida > Lunulariales > Lunulariaceae > Lunularia > Lunularia cruciata. The sequence goes on from OX419760.1 coordinate 18,016,331, forward strand.
TTGCTATAACATCTTTCCGAAGTTTATCTTTCTCCAATTTCACTAAGTCTAATCTAATTGTGATATTGTCTTCTACCTCCAATATCTTCCTATCAACACGAGTTCTGAGACTAATCAACAATGCATTCAAATTTGTGTCCTTTGCATGTCTCCTCCTCGTCTCTTGCACCAACAACTTCAACTCATGCAGCCTCGTCTCTTTGATACGCACACTGTCCTCTGTACTCAGCATTGTGTTCATCCTAATTACAATCTCCTTCAATGGCTCCAGTCTCATTTTCCTCTCCCGTTCCTGATCTGCAAGCCAATCCTCTTAGTACATTGCCAATTCTGCCTCAAACTTGGCTTTCACAACCTCCTTCTCCTTCTCCTTCCGTACAATCTTCTCCTCCTGATTGCAAAGTAACTCTCGCAACCTCTCTTCTCCTTTGTATCGCACTGTCAACTCTCGTTGCCACAGCTGCTTCTTCTCTTCTACACTCTCCATCAGCCTTTCAAGCTCTTGTTCCTTCTTGGCTATTCTTGCCATGGCATGGATAATCTCTTATCTCAAATCAGCAAACTGCTGCTTCATAATTTTATTCTCAACTCCTTGTCTTTCCCTTGCTATGTCACTCTGCTTTACAAGATCCTCTTGATTCCTTGCTTCTCTCCTCAAGTTCTCAATCACTTGATTCTGTGCTACTACCTCTACTCGTAGTACTTCCCTTTCCTCCTCTCCTCGGATTATACTATTCTTCAATTCCGAGGTCTCTTCTTCCAATCGGGCTAACACCTGCAACACAATCTTCACCTCCGGACACTTTGACTGCATCTCCTTCTTCTTGTGTTCCAACTTTACTAGTAAAGGACACAGAATTCTTGCCGGTACTCCACTCTGTCACTCACGGCTACTTCGACTTGCGGAGTGATCTCCGTCTTCACCTCTTCTTCTCTCGATACTTTCCTTCTTTGCTGAAGTCATCGTATCGGAATAGATGCTTCACTCCTTGAATTGGCATTCTCCTCTTCCCTTACTTTGCTTGGACCCGCTTCACACTTTGCTTTTCACCTGGACCAAACTCCTCTTTGAATGGTAACTTTTCTCTCCTCTTGCTCTGGCACTTCGTCTTCTAACTTCACATTACCTTCCTCCTTGATCTCCATCCTGACTTCTTCTTCTTCTGCGGGTACCGACATCATCTCTCCACCTTCATCGTTGTCACTACTCGTGTCTCCACTATGTAGTGTGAGCTCATGTTCTTCTTCTTGTTCCGAGTCTTTGGACTTGCACTCAGCTTTGCCTTTCGATTCTTCCTCCAATGACGCGATTAGTACCATACTTTTTCTCGGGTTTACCCTCTTGATCTTCCAAGGTCTTGTTCTCTTGACGTCTTTGCCAAGCCTTCCTTGTCCCCATGCTCATCTCATTGAGAGCTTTCCAATGGTACCTCACCCACACGATTTGGAGATTCTTATAAGAATATTCTTTAAAGATTCCCTCTGGTCAAAGATGGTTTGACCGACTAGATAGTGTTAGAACCAACATGTCATCCATGCATGCAACTAATCTAAGGGTAGAGCACTTTGACATGTCACCAATCCAAGTATTTGATCCAAGGATGGAGTTTTCTTTGGGGAGTCTCTCTTGCTATATAATATAGTCAACGTGCTCCTTTAGGGCATCAAAAATTGGGTGCAAAGCTTTGTGCTTTCTCTTGTGTTTCTCATAAGGTCTCCTACCCTTGGAAGATTATATGTTCTCATTGAGCAAATGGGATGGGAAGTCATTGAAGGAGTCCACTCGGTTTTTGGTTGTTTGACTTGTTGCGTTGGCAACTCTCACAAGATTGGACAAACCATTGAACATCTCATGCCATGTTGGACCACCACCCTTGGTATTGTAGGTTACTCAAGGTCTTATCCACACCCATGTGACTAAAGAGTGGTAAGTCATGGGCTTCTTGAAGGCGCACAAGTCATAGATCATCCTTGATTGGAACATAGATCTAGTTCTCCCAAAATAGAAGGTCTTCTTTGAAAGAGAAGGTGTTATATTCTTTAAATTGTGCAACAAGATGACCTTGTACCACTAAAAGAAGGGATGCTATTGTAAAGCGATCCTAAACTCAATTTGGACCTTGGAGTTGATTGACACTATTGTAATTGCCATTGTGATGAGAGGAAGAGACTTCATGATGATAGTGCAATCAGGTCATCGTGATAGACCATCATGGATGACATGGAACCTATAGGGTTTGTACTCAAGTTTGAGGTTAAACAACTATAGTTGTTCCTCACAACAATGATGTCGATTCTTCATATGCTCCAAATGTAATGTTTGCAACAAGGGTTTGTGATTGGTTTGCATTATCACTTTTTTCTCTGAGAGATAATGCATCCATACCTTGTGGCATATACTATTGCTAGTTTTTCTTGATCTCAAGCAAAGTAATTTCCTTTTTGTGGTGTTCAATCGGTGAGACACAAAGGAAATGGGATGTAACCTATATGGGAATTCCTATTGCAACACCACTCCAATTGCAAAGTTAGAAGTATCAAAATCAACCACACAAGGCAATTGAGGTTCATATGGTTGAGGAATGAGTCTTGAAGATATCATATATCTCGGCTTTTGGAATGCTTCTTCGTGCTTGATGTTCCATTGAAAGCTCAAGTTCTTCCTCAAGAGATGTAATACCAATAGCTAGATACATGATCTAGAGATGAAATTTGGTTTGGTAACATCTAGAAGAAGGTTATACATGATGGACCTAGTAGATAAGCTAGAGGTATCACCAAAAGAGTACTTGTACTAATAGGCCAAAAACCGAGACATGCTTGGAAACTTTAGAATCAATAGCTAGGCATATGATCTACATGTGAAACTTGGGGTGGTGACATCTGGAAGGATGTTACACATGATGGAGAATGTATATCAGATAGATGTAGAGCACTTTTACTAATAAGATAGAAGCCAAAAATAGCTTGAAAACTTGAAAGCCATTTTTGGAGGCCTAAATGGATGAATTAGGCCTAAAAAAATGGAAGGATTCCCCCTCAAGGAAAAAAGGTTTGCCTTCTCTCCCCCCATGATTTGTCTCATCGAGAGCTTTCCAATGGTACTTTACCCATGCGATTCTGAGCTTCCCACAAGAAGATTCCCTAAAGATTCCCTTTGGTCAAACCCATTTGACCAACTAAATAGGACAAGGGCTGACATGTCACCCATCCAAACAACTAATCCAAGGATGGAGCTCATTGATAGGTCACAAATCCATGTATCTTATCCAAGGGTGGAGCTTTCTTTGAGAAGATCCTCTTTGCTATATAATAAAGATGCTCCTTTGGGGCATCAAAGGATTGAGTGTGAGATATATGTTTTCTCTCTTGAAGATTTCTCTTGTCCTTAGAGTATTACAATGGTACCAAAGCAATTGTTTAATCCAAGAAAGTGGATCACCCCTCTTGGAAGAGCACAAGCCACTGAAATTGAGTAATTCAAGGTGGAGAACATAGTGCAATTGCTAGACTTGGGAAGGGCTTTAGAGAGCAGATGGGATAGATGCACTAGGAGGACAATTTCCCGCACCTAGCTTTCCATTCTTGAATCTATTCCACATCAAGATTATGTACATCCAGTGTGAGCAAATGAGAGTATTGCTAGTTTATCACTTTGGAGCAAAATTCATGGATAGAGTGATGAATTCACCAAACCCGATGATTTTACTTGTGGTGGTATACAACAAGGAGTGGGATTTGAAAATATACATTTTATTATGATGTTATGGATCTGAATCAAATCCTCATCCTTTTAACACGCAAGTAGAAATTTGTTATGTAGTTAGACCAAAAGTGATGTTTAAGGATTTTATAGTCTACAATTTTGGTGAGGAATATTATCAACAAATAATCGCCTCTAAGGTCCTAATGGTGGTCCCCATAGTTTGTGCACCCTCCCCAGTGATAATTCTAACCCTCTATTAAAGTAGGAAGTAGTAAATGAACATTGATGGTGCGTAGGAATCATGGATCTGCAATTGCATGAGCTGATGCAAGGAATGTAGGGGATGTTGATGAGTTTTGAGAAATCAAGATGACCATGGAGACATTAAAAAATCAAGTACAAACCCTCAAGAATGATCAAACAATGCAGGAAGTAGAACCGTCTTAAAGCCCAATACCTATAATTGAAGTACTTGGGAAGGCACCCATGCCTATGACATCAAACCCGGCCAATGATAAAGCCACATTGTTACTACAGTTGAAGAAGACCTGCAATATTGAGCTTACAAGGGGTTGTGTGCTATGGGAGTAGTGAAGAATTGGATCTTGAGAACAAATTGATACTTCCGATTGTTATTGACGGAGATCATTGAGCATGCCGTAGGCATGTTTGCATGTGGGTACCTGACTGATAAAGCCATCACATGGTATGATGCTTGGGAACAATCAATGTTGGTAGAAAGAAGGGAAGTCACGTGGACAACAATGCAAGAAGGACTTTTGAAGAATTTAAAGTCTGTAGATTCCATGCAAATAGCCCAAATTAGACTATAAGAATTGAAACAAAAGAATAATGTACAAGAGTACATGGAAAATTTTTTGGATCTACAAGTTGCAATAACCAACATGAGTCCAATAGAGGCTCTAGACAATTTTAATGAGGGTTGAAGGGCCATATTTGCCAAGAAGTCATGGTACAAAATCCTCACACTATATTTGAAGTATTGCTTGTGCTTAGAGAATAGCAAGGGCACTTGGAAGAGGTGAAGGAGTAGTTCCGTCTCAACACTATTGGGCGGAAATGCCACACATGGGTGGACCAACACCTATGGACTTGGGCAACCTTTGGTTTTGAGATAGAGGAGCACGACCGCTTCAAGGAGAGCGGGGACGGTGTCGTACTTTTCTTTTCTCTCTCTAGGAACACACATGGTACCTAGCTGTGGAGATTGCAGATTAGAGGCTATAGGTAAACCTATAACTACTCGTCTGAACACACATGTTACCTAACAGTCGGAACTCTCCACTCTTGTAACTAGTATTCTTGCTATCAAGTAGGGTAGTGACGGGCAACCTAACCTGTCATCACGACATACACTCTTGGTATGTTGGTCATCACTTCCAACATTACCAAGGAGAAATACACAACACTCCTAGAAGGAAAAGAAACTAAGCGCAACGCCCAGACACCAATCCAAACCAACTAGGCGTACAAATAAGCATGCAAGCAGAAAGAGGATCCAATCACAAGAATGTGGCAACAACTCTCTGTGCTTTTTGTCAAAAAAAAGCTTCAGAGCCTTCATGTTTTGTCATCAAGCTAATTTCAACCTATACTCCAAGTCTGCTCCAAGTTGTACTTCTGATCTCAACAAACTCCTACTCCATGTGGGGATTTCCTATGTCTTCTTGATAGGGAAAATTCTGTGTAGCTCATATAAACACAACCCTTCTTGTATAGCTTGGATTCAATTGTTCTAGAACTCAATGGAAAGCTTGTGAGATAAGCTTTCTAATGATATAAAATGGACTTCAATCAGATTGCTAAAACTCCCCTTAAAAGCTCTCAAAGTTGGCTAGGTTTTTGCAACTCTAAGCCTAATTTTGAAATCCCCTTTTTAGGGTTTTGCCCCTGGTTCTTGCCAACTTTAACTACCAGCTCATATGAACATAACTCTTTTTGTATAGCTTGGATTCAAGTTTTCTAGGATTCAATGGAAATTCTATGAGATAATCTTTACAATGATATAAAATAGACTTCAATCGAATCAATACAACTCCCCTAACAAGCTCTCAAAGTTGACCAGGTTTTTTCAACTCTCACCCTAATTTCAAAATCCCCTTTTTAGGGTTTTGCTTGGTTCTTGCCAACTTTCCATTGATTTCTAAATAAGATGTACACTTGATCCTCACAAAACACTCTGGAAATTTGAATTGTCAATCATAGTCACAAAAGTGAGAGAATTGACATTCAATTAAGATTGAAGAAAGAAATGCTCCTCCGAGCTTATGATGATTTTTTCAATAAAACTTGTTGCATTAGATCTCACTCTCTATAAGTCCAAAGCCAACTAAATTTTCCACATTAGTTGGTTGTGCTCTTGGTTAACACTCTGCAAAGTTTTATGGCCGAATCCAACCCCAATCCCTAGATAAGGATCAATTCCTAAGCTGGGCTAACTTGTGAGCTCTACAGACCCAGGTATACTTGATCCAAGACCCTGAATTCTCTATATCAAGAATTCACATGAAACCTTCACAAAAAGATGCAAACTCTAACCAAAAACAAGACTGTAAATTTTCATAAGGTAGCTCAAAACACAACTTGGGGAGTGGCCAACACTACAAACCTGATCACTAGCTCTTCTCCATCACCTTATACCTCAAGAGCTTCAACTTCATTCAACCAGATCTGATTTGAGATTGATCCAAAACTAAAATTTCTTGTGGTCAATATTGTAAGCACTTTGTCTCATCTCTAATTTTGCTAATAGATAGTGAAAATGTCTTAAGAATCTCTCTCAATTGTCTACTTTGTGCTCTTGGGTATGAATTTTACCCCCTTGATTCAATTGATCATATCCCTCTTAGAATCAGCTCAAATTTTGTGATTTATGTCTCTAGATTGCATCTTGTCAGCTCCTCTTTCCAACCATCTCCTTTGTTCTCAGAATGGCCCACCCAAACTCCTTTGATGGTCCAAAAACTCCAAACTTCTCTCTTGGGACACAACCTCTTGCACATTTGTCCTTTAGTCTTTTTTCTTTTTGACAAATGGACCCCACAACTCCACCTTGAAACTTATGAGAAAAATTTAGACATTACTCAACTATAGAAGCACATATATTTTCAAGTCCTAGACATGCTCATAAGTAAGCAGTAGCAGGACGATAGGATCCGGGTTTCCCATCACCAACTCCACAAATACCACCTCAAAACATGCCACCAACCAGTCTTGTAAGCCATCACGGTGCAAAATTTGAAGCCTGAAGAGAAAAAAGGATTTGGGAGTGGCCAAACACTTCCTTTGATGTTCTACCACTCGTGCATTACTACAACTCTCACTCCCAATGTCCTCCTCTCCCTTGAGACTCCTCGACTAAAACACATCCTCATCTCTCTACTTGTCCTCATCTTTATTCATTAGAGCCCTCAAACATGATAAGATTGTAACCCACGTGGCCAATCATATACATGTGCGTAGATTGCTCACATGGCAACATCTCATCCATTGGATCTAGCATACAACCTACCACACTAATGTGGAGATAAACTATGAGAAGTCACTTTTTTTATGGGCTACACAAACCACAACACGACATCGGTGGAAGAATGGAGAGATGGAGTTCCACAAGGAGAAGGAACTAGAGGAGAACAACATTGTTGGTACAATTGTGGCCGTATTGGGCACATCTCCATCAACTATTGTGCTCGTCTCCGTAGAGGCCCTTGGCCTCCATACAGGCAATCTTTGAACAACTTTGGAGTGATGCACGGAGGAGGAGGAGGTAGAAATCACCTTGGAAAACAACAATTACCAATAAAGGTACCTTGCGGTGTTACTGGCTCAATAGGGAAGTGGACAGCAAGGGGAGGAAGAAGATGAGTAGGCAAAGATCTTGAAAGGCAAACTCACAATTTATTATTGTTAATTGGGTCCTAGAAGGCAATTAGGTGAGAGTATTGATAGATCCCAGAGCAACATAGAATTTCTTATCTCATTCTGTTGCAATAAAATTGGGGATGGATCTAGAGAAAGATGAAAGCAAAGAAGTAGAGTTATCTAATGGGCAAACAAAGAAGATTTAGTCATTATCCAAAAGGGTAACACTCTTTATAAGAGAATATCAAGAAGTAATTAAGTGGCGGGTGATACAATTAGCTTGTTATGATGCAATCTTATGCATGCCTTGGATGGAGCAATATAACCCTACGGTAGATTGGAGGAAGAAAGTAGTGAGAATCCACCAATGGACGATCATTGGGGTTAGAGAAAATACACATAGGTAGATATTGCCTCTCTATATCATAGGAACAACCACTATTTGTAAGACAAATAGATGTTTCATGGATTTAATAATAGAAGTCTAGAGTGCACAACTCAATGGAAAAATTCTTGAGAAATTGAAGGATGTGGTAAATGAGTTTCAAGATGTCTTCCCAGATGATCTACTCCTAGGATTATCACCAAAAAGGAGAGTAGATCATAAAATTGAGATACTTTCAAGGAAGACTACTCCTTGTAAGGCACCATATCGACTATCACCTTAGGAGTTGGAGGAGTGTAAGGCTCAAATTGAGGATATGCTGCAAATGAGGTTTATCCAACCCAATATATCACCATATGGGGCTCTTGTCTTGTTTGTGAAGAAGAAGGACGGTACAATGCGCATGTGCATTGACTATTGCAGTCTCAATCAATAAACAATGAAGAACAAATATCTTTTACCCCACATGGATGACTTGTTTGATCAACTCAATGGAGCAAGACACTTCACCAAACTGGAATTACGGAGCGGTTACAATCAAATTTGGATTGCATAGGAAGATGTATATAAAATTGCCTTTCAAACCAAGTATGGCCACTTTGAATACCTTGTGATGCCATTTGGCCTCACCAATGCACTTGCAACTTCATGAGTTTGATTAGTGACATATTTCACCCATATTTTGATAAGTTTGTTATTGTTTTCTTAGATGATATCTTAGTGTATAGTTGGATAATGATGGAATACAAACATCTACAAGAAATCCTCCGGATTTTAAGACATAACCACTTGTATGCCAAAATCTCAAAGTGCAAGTTTGGCAAGTCTGAAGTAGACTACTTGGGGCATAGAGTAAGTGCAAATGGTATCCAAGTATTAATAGATAAAATAGAAGCCATTCAAAAATAAAGTGCTCTAGAAGATTAGACTCAACTCAAGAGCTTCTTGGGGTTGATTGGGTTCTATCATTGGTTTGTCAAGACTTCTCTAAGGTGGCACAACCTTTAATAACACTACTTGGTAAGGGGAAGAAGTAGACATGGGGAACCGTACAAGAGTTGGTTTTTCAAGAACTAAAAGATGCCTTGCTACATGCACTAATCTTGAAATGGTATGACCCAAAACATCCAACTAAATTGGATACCAATGCATCAGGCGTAGCAATAGGAATAGTCTTACAAAAGGAGTGGCATGATGGGTGTCATCCAATTGCATACTTCTCTCAAAAGCTATTATTAGCAAAATGCAATCATCACACCACTTAGTGAGAAGAGTTGGCCATTGTTCTTGCAACCAAGTGTAATACTCCAAGGACAAGAGAAGAGAGAAAACACAGATTGCACACTCAAACATTCGATGCCTCAAAGGAGCACCTTCTCTTTATTATAGAGACAAAGAGGATCTCTTCCAAGGAAGCTCCACCATAGGATTAGGGACACAGATAGGTGACATGTTAGTAAACTCCACCCTTGGATTACTTACTTGGATGGGTGACATGTCTGGTCTAGGTCCTATCTGGTTGGTCAAAGCTTTGACTAGAGGGAATCTTTTAGGGAATCTTCATGTAGGAATCTCATAATCACGTGAGTAAGGTATCGTTGGAAAGCTCTTGACGAGACAAAGTTGGGGGAAGGAAAGGCTAGCCTTTCCTCTGTTGGGGGGGGGGGGGAATCTGCACATTTTCAACGCCTAATTCATCCCTTTAGGCCTCCGAAATTGCCTTCAAAGATTTCAGGCATATTTTGGTTCCTACTCTATTAGTAGAAGTCCCCTTTTGGTGATATCTCTTTTTGATCTGTTTAGTCCATCATGTGTAACATCCTTCCAGATGTTACAAACCAATTCTCACCTTTCAATCATATGTCTAGCTATTGGTTCTAAGGTTCTCAAGTCTATTTTGGTTTCTGCCCTATTAGTAGAAGTACTCTTTTGGTGATACTTCTATCTTATCTATTTTGACCATCATGTATAACATCATTCTAGATGTTACCAAACCAAATTTCACATCTAGATCATATGGCTAGCTCTTGGTATTTCAGACCTCCCTCCTTTTAAGACGCAACATCCTCGTTGTGCAATTGTTGCTCAAATGCTTGCACCAACACCGGTGCATGTGCCAAATTGGCAGCGGGCTCCCAGGTTGCTTCATAGAGGAGGTAACCTTTCCATTATACTAGATAGTCCACCCGCGGATGGTGAGTACCACACATGCGTTTTTGGAGAATCTGCTCCACTTCATATTCCTCTGTGCCATCAATGAGTGTCGGACAAGGTCAGATGTCTTGTGTGGAATGACCCTGGCCTGATTGGGGAGCATATCTGTGTAGTAGGGAGACATGGAACACTGGATGGATATTCATGTGTGGTGGTAGCTCAAGGTGATAAGCCACAACGCCGATGTGACGAAGAATCAAGAAAGGCCCAATAAAATGAGGTCCAAGCTTACAAGGTCCAACTAATATGAGGTTAGTTGTCGATAGCCACACTTGATCCCCAACATTGAACTCCATGTACCTACGGTGTGCATCAGCATATTGCTTCTATCGATTTGGTGCAATCTATAATCTGTGCTTGGCGCTCTCTACACCTTGTTGGATTCTAGAAATAAATGTGTTGATTGCATCGACCTTGGTAGCCACTGGACGGATCTTCATCAAGCTAGAAGGTGTGAAGGGATGCTCACCATACATGAGGAAGAACAGAGTGACCTGGGTGGATGCATTCATTGAATTGTTGTAAGAAAATTCCACCAATGGGAGTAGGGTGTCCCACCTCTCTTGCTCTTCTAAGGTGAAGCCGCGTAATATGTCTTCAATTGTGCGATTAGCCCGCTTTGTTTGGCCATTTGTTTGTGGGTGGTAAGTTGTGGACATGGCCAACTTGGTTTTGAAGAAACCAAAGAATGTTCACCAAAACAAACTGGTGAATTGGGTGCCTCTATCGGTGATGAGTACTCTAGACAAGCCATGGTGAGCAAAGATTGCATCTAAGTATAATTGAGTTAGTTGTGGAGCGCTCACCTCCTTGGTGGTAGGGCATACATGAATCATTTTGCTAAGCTGGTCCACAAAGACCACGATGGAGTCAAACCCTGAGGTGGTCCTGGGTAATACACAGACGAGATCCATACTCACTTGTTCCCAACGTTGGGTAGGAGTAGGGAGAGGTTGAAGAAGCCCTACATGAGCTTGATAAGAAGCTTTGTTCTGTTGACAAAGTAGGTAGTTACACACGTAGTCCATCACGTCGTTGCTCATCTTGGGCCAATAGTAATGGTGCTTGACTGCATCCAAGGTCTTGTCCACTCCGACATGAGCTGCAATGGCCAAATCATGACATTCCACTAGAATGGTGGTGCATAATTTTGGGACATTTAGGATCCATAATCTGCCATCCCGAAAGGTGAGTCCTTAGGTGCTAGTGACACCTTTGGATGATTGCGCTTCTACAATCTGTGGATCAGTTTTTGTAGCAGCCAGAATCTTTGACCAGAATTCAGGGTTAATCTTAACCTCTGCCACCAATTTGTTTGCCATCGGCATGCAAGTGAATGCATCTGCAATTTGCTTCTTACCTTCCACATAGGTGATTGTCATGTTGAAGCGTTGTCGCCACTCTGCCCACCAAATTTGGCAACGAGATAGATCCTTCTGCGTCTTGAGGTAGACTAGAGGTTTGTGGTCTGTCTCTACTACAAATGCCTTCTCGCCCAAATAGTGCTTCCAATGCTTGCTTACTAGAACGATGGCCAGCTCTTCTTGTTTTATGGTGTGGTAGTTGCGCTCTACCAGTAACAACTTTTGAGATAAATATGCAATTGGATGCCATCCATCATGCCACTCTTGTTGTAGGACTGCTCCTATTGCTACGCCTGATGCATCTGTAGCCAACTTGATTGGACGTTTTGGGTCATACCACTTCAAGATTGGTGCATGTAGCAAGGTGGCATTCAATTCTTGAAAGGCCAACTCTTGTGCAGTTCCCCATGTCCACTTCTTCCCCTTGCCAAGCAGTGCCATTAAAGGCTGGGCAACCTTGGAGAAGTCCTTGACAAATCTATGATAGAATCTTGTCAACCCTAAGAAACTTTTAAGTTGAGTCTGATCTTCTGGGGCACTCCATTTTTGAATGACCTTTGTTTTATCTATCAATACTTGAATGCCCTCTGCACTTACTCTATGCCCCAAGAAGTCTACTTCAGACTTGCAAAACTCACACTTTGAGATTTTGGCGTACAATTGATTTTGTCTTAGAATCTGGAGGACCTCTCATAGATGTTGTTTGTGTTTTGTCATCATGCTACTATATACTAAGATATCATCCAAGAAGACAATAACAAACTTATCCAAGTATGGACTGTAACACCCATTTGTGCATGTGTGTGGTATTGTGATATTTAGCTTGGCATCACAAGTACTTAAGAGATATTATTTATATAGAGATAAAGGATTGTTCTATATTAGTCATGGTTAGCTAAAGTTAGTCATAGCTAAGATAGAGGGGACCTTACTTTAGAGGAAGTAGAAAAGATGAGCACCACTATTTTGGATTTTAGTGTGTTGACTTGGTATTATTCCTAGGTGTTTGGCTTTGAGGAAAGAGTTGAGAACTCTTAGGCCCGCAAGCCTTTTTGTTTTGGATTCTTCTTTAGTCCAAGGATAGCCCATGTGAAGGAATCCTTGACTTAGTGGTTGGGTCAAGATAAGACCACATGCTTAGGGGAATATGCCCATGTGAATGGATATTCCTTTCTACTTTTTGACTTGACTTGACTTTAGTCTAGTAACTTGAGTTATTACGGTAATTAGTAACTTTGGTACATTACTATTTCACAAGTATATAAACAAGGGGTGAGGAGGTACTCATCATCCTTTCATTTGCAACTATCTCTCTCTCATTGAGTTCTCTAGTGAGCAATGTCTTGAGTCTTGGAGTGTTAGCCTTGGAGGAGTATGATGGAGTTCGGGTTCCTTGCCTTCTTAGTCCATGGCGCGCTACCATAATAGCTATTAGAGGTTCATCTTGAATGAGAGACAGGCCGGCTCACACTTTTGGTTTTGTTGTCGGGACCTCTCTAGAAGGCAAGATAATATTCTGTGTTCAATTACACGTTAGGCAAAAGGAGGTAATGAGAGCTCACTTAGAGAGAACATTAGGAGAGGAGAGGGCTGAACTTATGTTAGAGAACAAAGATCCATTTTTATACCCTATAGTTCATTATGATGTCTTTGAGGTGATTTTGTACATCTTGTACACATGAGAGGAATTGGAGAGATTGTGTGAGGTGGATTACAGATTTTGAGGATTAAGTTGATTTTGGACAAAATCTCAAGTTTGAGATCTGGACTTGAAATTTTTACACATGATAGCTTAGGTTATTTTTATTCAGCTCACTTGACATTATTGTGAGAGCTACTATGTGCACTGGGCTAGAATTTTTGAAAGTTGATAGGGTAAAGTGCTCTCGCAACTGCATGCTCTCTGGAAAATTGTACAAAGTCTGCCATTTCTTCAATTTTCAGTTAATTGTCCTGAAAATTTCCAAGAAAATTCAGTGCATTGTATCCTACCTGCTGCCACAACAATTAGAGAGAAATCGTTCTTGCGCAAGGAGTAATGAGTTTTTGAAGTGAGGGGGGGTGGTTTTCAGACCAAATCTGAAATATATGTGCTGAATAGAAAGGTGTCTAGGCCAAATGGCTCAATGAAAAGATCTAAAATTTTGCATGGAGGGACGCCTTAGAGTTATGATCAAGTGTGAAAAATTTCAGAGGACTGTGACATACTGGTTGGGAGATTTGAGTGACATTGTGAGGAAGGGTCAATTCTACAGAGTGGAGATCTCATGCATGAGGAGTTTGAGATCAACAAAAAGCATGTTTGAGTGTTTAGATTCATCTTGGGAACATGGAGTGTCATCAAGAGTGGAAATTGAGATTATGCAAGGTTCCCCAAGGGTTTGAGGTGATTGTAGGGGTGGATTTGAAGAAAAGAGAGTTTACAATAGAATTTGAAGAGAGTGTTGAGAGGATCCAAAAACCTAGACCACTTGGAGGAAAGAGTGAGTCTAAGTGCTTTCTATGTGGAGAGAAGGGACATAAGGCAAGTTCATGTCCATTAACCTTTGAGAGCAAGAGATTGAGGGAAAGGAGAGGCTTACTTGACTTGGGTTTGCATGTTGGACCTTCTTCACCAAGATTGGGAGGGAGAAGATCTAAGACCAAGGAGTTGTGTGAGGTTTGTGGAGTTGAAGGACTTCCAAAAGGACATGAGTGTAGTGGAGTAAAAGCACTTTTGGAAAATTTGGTGAAGGATCTTGGAGAGAGTCTTAGTACAGCTACAGAAATACTACCACCTTCATCAGCTAGTTCTCAAGATTAGTGATGGAGATAATCTTTCAACTTATGGATAACTAAGTGCTTTCTGTGTGGAGAGAAGGGACAAAAGGCAACTCATGTCCATTGACCTTTGAGAGCAAGAGATTGAGGGAAAAGAGAGGCTTACTTGACTTGGGTTTGCATGTTGGACCTTCTTCACCAAGATTAGGAGGGAGAAGATCTAAGACCAAGGAGTTGTGTGAGGTTTGTGGAGTTGAAGGACTTCCAAAAAGATATGAGTGTAGTGGAGTAAAATCACCTTTGGAAACTTTGGTGAAGGATCTTGGAGAGAGTCTTAGTACAGCTACAGAAAAATTACCACCTTCATCAGCTAGTTCTCAACATTAGTGATGGAGATAATCTTTCAACTTATGGATAAACTATCCATGAGGGTTCAATTAATATGCACTCTAGGATTTGATGTTGATATAGAAATCTTGGAGCAACCTGAACCTTTTGTGTTCCCTAGGGTGGATTACTCTCAAATGGTGTTAGTCATGTATATACTCTATTAGTTATGGAGTGAGAGAAAAAAAAAAGAAAAAAAAATTTGAGAGAAGAGAAAGATAGTGAGAGGTTAAGATGGAGAAACTTCCGGTTTTCTTTGGCAAGGATGGAGAAGATGTGGAGGTCTTTGTGAGAGACTTCAAGAGAGCTTGCATAGGAAATAATGAGAGGAGGAAGAATGAGTGGGCCTCATATTACCAGATTTCTTTGAGGATGCAACACTTACATGGTATGAGTCAGAATACCAAAAGAGAGAGAAGAGAGATGGGGAAGAGGAGTCTTGGGAGACTTTGACTTCAGCACTCATTGAGAACTTTCTTCCTGATGAGAGTTATGAGAGATTGATCAGTGAGGTTACATTTCTCAAGCAAGTAGATGGAGAGAAAGTGAGAGTCTATGTGGAAAGAGTAGAAAAGTTAGAGTCCAGATTTCACATAGTGTTGAGGAAGGGTGGGGATGATGTGGAGACTACAATGATTGGCATAGGGGCCATGCTCACCAAGAATTTTGTTGGAGGGTTGAGACCACAAATTAGAAGCAAGGTGAGATATGAGAAACCTTCTTCCAAGGTTGAAGCTATCAAGATCGCAATTCGTATGGAGGAGAGTTTGGAAGGGGATGAGAGTGATTTGGTGGTGAAGGAGGTTGTGCATCCTCCTCAAGGCTACAAGTATGGTGGAACTCTTGATACTTTGGTGACAAGAGTTGTACCACAAGTAGTAATTGCTCCAATTCTTGCAACTCCACCAAAGGATCCACTTCAAACCATCATAGAACAACTTGCGGATCTCAAGATCAATGTGGTGCAACTATGGGAGAAGAGAGAGGTGGACCAAAATGTAGGGGGAGGGCCTAGGATTAGGGAAACTATCCATATAGAGGAGTTCAACCAGCCAACAATTTCAATGATAGAAATTGTTTTGGTTGTGGAGGAAGAGGCCATATCCAAAGGAATTGCCCAAATTCCACTTACCATGGAGGAAGGGGTTACAACGGAGCCAATAGAGGGAAAGAGGGTGGTAGTGAAACCCAAGTGGCTCTTTATCCAAACAAAGGTAAAGAGATAGCATCCATAGATGTGGTGGAGAGCAAGTATGAGAAGGGAGAGTGCTCAAACTCCAAGAGTCTTAATTTGGAGCTTTTGGCACAAGAGAAGAAGAGAGCTCATTTTGTAAAGGATGTTCACTCTTCTCAACGATTAACTCCAAGCAAGGATACTCCTATGTCTACAAGGAGCACTTGCACCTCAACACCATCAACAACAAAGACTCCAAGGAAGAAGTTGGGGATGGAGGATTTCTTGATTTCAAAGAAACAATGGAACTACAATGTGTTGGAGGATGTTGGTAGTCACAAGGCTAACATCATAGAGGGCCAATTGATTGCTTTGAACCCTACCTTGAGAGAGGAGCTAAGAGGTGGTTTGAGTTCTACAAGGAGCAAGAGGAAGAAGAATGCAAAAGTTCCAGTATCAATGGGGGTGGTAGATGCCAAGCCAGCACCATGGGAGGCTTGTGAATATGCCTCCAAGATTGATGTGAGAGTGAATGGTCACAACATCAAGGATGCATTGATTGATGGAGGATCAGCAGTAAATGCCATGTTAGAAAGGTTGATGAAGAAGTTGGGTATGATACCCACAAGACCTTCAACATTTGTGGTGAGCATGGCAAACAAGCAACAAGTTTGACAAGTAGAGGTGATGGATAAAGTGGTAGTTTCAGTTATGGGAGTTCAAAATCTCATGACTTTCCAAGTCTTGAAGGATTCAAGCTATGACTTACTTCTTGGGAGGCCATGGTTGAGAGCAGCACGCACAACTGATCGATGGCACAAAGGGTACTTGAGGATAGGGCCATCAAACCATAGAGTCACAGTTCCTATGACTAACACCACCAACACTTCACATTCAGATACACCATCTTCTGATTATTGGGAATCATATTCTGAAGAAGGAGCTTTAGGTGTGGACACAAGCATGGAAGAGGAGACTTCCACGGAGGAGGATGAATCTGAATCTGATTCAGATGTGTATCTTTTGTGTGCTATGGATTTTGCACGTAAGCCATAGGTTTTGAAGGACCCAGACAATCACCATTGACACTTGAGGAGGTAGGGAGAAGATTAGCTACCCTCAAGTATGACCCAAATGTTACCAATGAGGAGAAGGTGAGATTTGAGGAGATTTTCCACAAGTTCATCCATGTGTTTGCTTTTAGTTACAAGGATTTGAAGGAAGTCACCTTGGAAGAGCACAAGATAGAGGTAGAGTCACATGCAAGACCAATCTGCCAAAAGCAATGTTGCATTAGCCCACCAATATCTTTGGTTGTGAAGAAGAGATGGATAAGCTTAAGGAGGCTAGATATATCTTTGAGATAGAGAATTCAGAATGGGTGTCTCCAATTGTCATTGTGAAGAAAAAGAATGGCAAGCTTTGGGTATGTGTGGATTACAAGAAGCTCAATGATGTTACCAAGAAGGACTACTACCCCTTGCCATTCATTGATGAGATCTTGGAGGAGGTTGTAGGTCATGAGAGGTACAGTTTTGGAGATGGTTATAGTGGATATAACCAAATCAAGATTGAACCAGAGCATCAACAACTCACCACATTCACCACACCTTGGGGAACTTACGCTTTCAAGGTCATGCCTTTTGGGCTTTGCAATGCTCCAGCCACATTCCAATTTTTCATGAACAAGGTATTTGAACCTTTCATTGGATATTTTGTGAGAGACTTCATTGATGACTTTTGTGTCTATGGAAGCAAGGAGGAGCACTTTGAGCACCTAATCAAAGTCTTGCAACACTTGGATGAGGCAAATGCATCACTCAACCCAAAAAAGTGCATTTTTGGATGTGAAGAAGGTCTAGTTTTGGGGCACATCATCTCCAAGGATGGAATAGTAGTTGATCCTGAGAAGGTGAGTAAAATCTCAGACCTTCCATTCCCTTCAAGCTTGAAAAAGTTACGCCAATTCTTGGGGATGGTTAGATACTATAGGAGGTTCATCTTCTCATTTTCCAACAAGGCTTATGCATTGACCATCTACATGAAGAAGGGTGTAGATAACATGATGATTTTGGAGGACAAGGAGGCTCTCAAAGCTTTTGAGGAGCTCAAGCAATCCCTTGTTGTAGCTCCAATTCTTGCTAAACCTGATTGGAGTAAGCCTTTCATCCTCTACACTGATGCTTCTAATGTAGCTATAGGATGCACTCTTAGTCAATTAGACCAAGATGCGCATGATCATCCAATAGCTTATGCTAGTAGGCAGATGGTTTTAGCAGAGAAGAACTACTCTGTCATAAAGAGAGAAGGGTTGGCAGTGATCTTTGGTCTCAAGAAGTTTAGACACTACTTGATTGGAGGGAAAGCCACCATTGTCACGGATCACAATGCTTTGAAGTACATCTTCAACAAGCCTAATGTTGAAGGGAGACTAGCAAGGTGGATGATACTCTTGTCTGAGTATGACTACACCATTGAGGATAGGCCAAGAAAGAAACATGCAAATGCTGATTTGTTATCTAGAGCCCATGATCATGATGGAGATGAGCCAGTGGATGATTCCTTCCCAGATGAGGAGCTCATGAAAATCTCAATCACTCAAGAGGTTTCAATGGAGTACAAGGAGATTGTGGATTTTGTGACAAAAGGTAACTATCCAGAAGGGATGCATGCGAGGGAGAGGAAGGCCCTTGCAGCAAGATCTAGACCTTATACAATGGTGGAGGATATTCTTTTTCACCAAGGAGCAGATGGTCTACTTTGAAGAGCAATGGGTAAGGAAGAGTCTATCCTACTCATAAAGTAGTTTCATGACGGTTTAGTATGTGGAGGACGCTTTGCAAGAAAGGTGATTGCTTTCAAGATTCTAATGCAAGTTACCATTGGAGAGGGATTTTCAAGGATTATCTTGATTATTGCAAAACTTCTCATGTTTGTCAAGCTTTTGCTAGAAAGTCTACATCCACTCCACCACTTAGATCAATTCCATTGCTAGGACCTTTTGAGAAGTGGGGAATTGATTTTGTGTAGGTCCTCTCAATAGAACCCCAAGGAACAATTGGTACATTGTGGTAGTTACTGATTACCTTACCAAGTGGGTTGAGGCTAGACTATTGAGGGACAAGAATGAAGATGAAGTGGGTAGATTCCTTTATGAACACATTATCACTAGGTTTGGATGCCCTCGGAGTCTTGGAGTGTTAGCCTTGGAGGAGTATGATGGAGTTTGGGTTCCTTGCCTTCTTAGTCCATGGTGCGCTACCATAATAGCCATCAGAGGTTCATCCTGAGCGAGAGACAGGCCGGCTCACATTTTTGGTTCCGTTGCCGGGACCTCTCTAGAAGGCAAGATAATATTCCGCGTTCAATTCTATGTTAGGCAGAAGGAGGCTATGAGAGCTCACTTGGAGAGAACATTAGGAGAGGAGAGGGCTGAACTTATGTTAGAGAACCAAGATCTATTTGTATACCCTGTAGTTCATTATGATGTCTTTGAGGTGATTTTGTACATCTTGTACACATGAGAGGAATTGGAGAGATTGTGTGAGGTGGATTGCAGATTTTGGGAATTAAGGTGATTTTGGACAAAATCTCAAGTTTGAGATCTGGACTTGAGATTTCTACACATGATAGTTTGGGTTATCTTTCAGTTAGCACACTTGAATTATTGTGAGATCTTCTATGGGCACTGGGCTAGAGAAATACTTAGCTACAAAAATAGCTACAAAAATACTACCACCTTTATCAACTAGTTCTCAAGATTAGTGATGGAGATAATCTTTTAACTTATGGATAAACTATCCATGAGAGTTCAATTAATATGCACTCTAGGATTTGATGTTGCTATAGAAATCTTGGAGCAACCTGAACCTTTTGTGTTCCCTAGAGTGGATTATTCTCAGATGGTGTTAGTCATGTATATACTTTATTAGTAGTAGAGTGAGAGAAAAGAAAAGAGAAAAAAAATTGAGAGAAAGAAAGATAGTGAGAAGTTAAGATGGGGAAACTTCCGGTTTTCTTTGGCAAGGATGGAGAAGATGTGGAGGCCTTTGTGAGAGACTTCAAGAGAGCTTGCATAGGAAACAATGAGAAGAGGAAGAATGAGTGGGACTCATTATTACCAGATTTCTTTGAGGATGCAGCACTTACATGGTATGAGTCAGAATACCAAAAGAGAGAGAGGAGAGATGGGGAAGAGGAGTCTTGGGAGACTTTGACTTCAGCACTCATTGAGAACTTCCTTCCTGATGAGAGTTATGAGAGATTGATCAGTGAGGTTACATTTCTCAAGCAAGGAGATTGAGAGAAAGTGAGAGTCTATGTGGAAAGAGTAGAAAAGTTAGAGTCCAGATTTCACATAGTGTTGAGGAAGGGTGGGGATGATGTGGAGACTACAATGATTGGCATAGGGGCCATGCTCACCAAGAATTTTGTTGGAGGGTTGAGCCTTTTGGGCTTTGCAATGCTCCAGCCACATTCCAATGGTTCATGAACAAGGTATTTGAACCTTTCATTGGGAAATTTGTGAGAGACTTCATTGATGACTTTTGTGTCTATGGGAGCAAGGAGGAGCACTTTGAGCACCTAATCAAAGTCTTGCAATGCTTGGATGAGGCAAATGCATCACTCAACCCAAAAAAGTGCATTTTTCGATGTGAAGAAGGTCTAGTTTTGGGGCACATCATCTCCAAGGATGGAATAGAACTTGATCCTGAGAAGGTGAGGAAAATCTCAGACCTTCCATTCCCTTCAAGCTTGACAAAGTTACGCCAATTCTTGGGGATGGTTAGATACTATAGGAGGTTCATCTTCTCATTTTCCAACAAGGCTTATGCATTGAACATCTACATGAAGAAGGGTGTAGATTACATGGTGATTTTGGAAGACAAGGAGGCTCTCAAAGCTTTTGAGGAGCTCAAGCAATCCCTTGTTGTAGCTCCAATTCTTGCTAAACCTGATTGGAGTAAGCCTTTCATCCTCTACACTGATGCTTCTAATGTAGCTATAGGATGCACTCTTAGTCAATTAGACCAAGATGCGCATGATCATCCAATAGCTTATGCTAGTAGGCAGATGGTTTTAGCAGAGAAGAACTACTCTGTCACAAAGAGAGAAGGGTTGGCAGTGATCTTTGGTCTCAAGAAGTTTAGACACTACTTGATTGGAGGGAAAGCCACCATTGTCACGGATCACAATGCTTTGAAGTACATCTTCAACAAGCCTAATGTTGAAGGGAGACTAGCAAGATGGATGATACTCTTGTCTAAGTATGACTACACCATTGAGGATAGGCCAGGAAAGAAACATGCAAATGCTGATTTGTTATCAAGAGCCTATGATCATGATGGAGATGAGCCAATGGATGATTCCTTCCCGGATGAGGATCTCATGACAATCTCAGTTGCTCAAGAGGTTCCAATGGAGTACAAGGAGATTGTGGATTTTGTGACAAGAGGTAACTATCCAGAAGGGATGCATGCTAGGGAGAGGAAGGCCCTTGCAGCAAGATCTAGACCTTACACAATGGTGGAGGATATTCTTTTTCACCAAGGAGTAGATGGTCTACTTTGAAGAGCAATGGGTAAGGAAGAGTCTATCCTACTCATAAAGGAGTTTCATGAAGGTTTAGTATGTGGAGGACACTTTGCAGGAAAGGTGATTGCTTTCAAGATTCTAGATGCAGGTTACCATTGGAGAGGGATTTTCAAGGATTGTCTTGATTATTGCAAAACTTGTCATGTTTGTCAAGCTTTTGCTAGAAAGTCTACATCCACTCCACCACTTAGATCAATTCCATTGTTAGGACCTTTTGAGAAGTGGAGAATTGATTTTGTATGTCCTCTCAATAGAACCCCAAGGAACAATCAGTACATTGTGGTAGTTACTGATTACCTTACCAAGTGGGTTGAGGCTAGACCATTGAGGGATAAGAATGAAGATGAAGTGGGTAGATTTCTTTATGAACGCATTATCACTAGGTTTGGATGCCCTTTGGAGTTAGTTTTTGATAGAGGAGGAGAGTTTACAGGAAGCATTACTATAGCCATGTTATGACATTTCTCTATCACACATGGAGTAACTACATCCTATAAGCCAAATTCCAATGGCTTGGCAGAGAGAACCAATCAGACCTTGTGTATGATGTTGGCCAAAGATGCAAAAATGGAGGGGGCTAAAAATCATTGGGACAAGAGGATTCATGCAGTTTTGTGGGAGTATAGGACAACCATGAAGACTTCCACCGGATATTCTCCATTATAATTGGTGTATGGTATTGAGTCTACCTTACCTATTCACTTTGATCTTCCTACCTTCCAAAGTATTCATAGGAGATTGAAGAAAGCACAAGGAGGTGATGCAGAGAAGTCAAGGAAGGATCAACTCATGGAGTTGGAATAGGCAAGAGCAGTTGCTATGGTTCGAGTTGAGCAAGCCCAAAGGAAACAAAAGGAGAGCTATGACAAGAGGCAAGGCAAGAAGAAGGTGGAGACTTTCAAAGAAGGTGATTGGGTAATGTTGTTTGATTCCATTCGATTCAAGAGAGTGCAAAAGAAGTTTTTGCCTAAGTACTTTGGACCTTTCATAGTGGAGAAGGTGTGGGGCAATTACACCTATGATCTCAAGGAGTTGGGAGGAAGACACTTTGATAGAATCAACCATGATAAGTTGAAGATGTACCATAGAAGGTAGAGAGACCTTCACTTTGAGGACAAAATGAAACCCTAGTCCGGGGGTAAATGTAACACCCATATGTGCATGTGTGTGGTATTGAGATATTTAACTTGGTATTACAAGTACTTAAGAGATATTATTTATTTAGAGATAAAGGATGGTTCTATATTAGTCATGGTTAGCTAAAGTTAGTCATAGCTAGGATAGAGGGGACCTTACTTTAGAGGAAGTAGAAAAGATGAGCACCACTATTTTGGATTTTAGTGTGTTGACTTGGTATTATTCCTAGGTGTTTGGCTTTGAGGAAAGAGTTGAGAACTCTTAGGCCCCCAAGCCTTTTTGTTTTGGATTCTTCTTTAGTCCAAGGATAGCCCATGTGAAGGAATCCTTGACTTAGTGGTTGGGTCAAGATAAGACCACATGCTTAGGGGAATATGCCCATGTGAATGGATATTCCTTTCTACTTTTTGACTTGACTTGACTTTTAGTCTAGTAACTTGAGTTACTACAGTAATTAGTAACTTTGGTACGTAACTATTTCACAAGTATATAAACAAGGGGTGAGGAGGTACTCATCATCCTTTCATTTACAACTATCTCTCTCTCATTGAGTTCTCTAGTGAGCAATGTCTTGAGTCTTGGAGTGTTAGCCTTGGAGGAGTATGATGGAGTTTGGGTTCCTTGCCTTCTTAGTCCATGGTGCGCTACCATAATAGCCATCAGAGGTTCATCCTGAGTAAGAGACAGGCCGGCTCATAGTACTCATCATCCTTTCATTTGCAACTATCTCTCTCTCATTGAGTTCTCTAGTGAGCAAGTCTTGAGCCTTGGAGTGTAAGCCTTGGAGGAGTATGATGGAGTTCGGTTTCCTTGCCTTCTTAGTCCATGGTGCACGACCATAATAGCCATTAGAGGTTCATCCTGAGTGAGAGACATGCCGGCTCAAAGGACACAATATGTCATTCATTAGACTCATGAAAGTGACAAGTGCATTGGTGAGGCCAAAAGGCATCACAAGATACTCAAAGTGGCCATACCTAGTTAGAAAGGTAGTTTTGTACACATCTTCCTCTACAATTTGGATTTGATTGTAACTGCTCCGCAAGTCCTATTTGGTGAAGTATCTCGCTCCATGGAGTTGATCAAATAGGTCATCCATGCAAGGTAAGGGGTATTTGTTCTTCACGGTTTGCTGATTGAGACCCCAATAGTCGATGCACATGCGCATTGTACCATCTTTCTTCTTCACAAACAAGACAAGGGCCCCATATGGTGATACGCTAGGTTGGATGAACCCTTTTTGCAGCATCTCCTCAATTTGAGTCTGACACTCCTCCAACTCATGAGGTGATAGGAGGTGATATGGGGCCTTACAAGGAGGTGTCTTCTCCGGGAGTGTCTCAATTTTGTGATCTACTCGCCTTTTTGGTGGTAATCCTGAGGGTAGATCATCGGGAAAGACATCTTGAAACTCATCCACCACATCCTTCAATTTCTCAAGAATTTGTCCATTGAGTTGTGTACTCTGGACTTCTCTTATTAGACCCATAAACATCTATTGATCTTACAAACATTTGCCATCCCTGTGACATATAGAGGTAGTTTCTGCCTGTGTGATTTTTCTTTAACCCTAATGATTGACCATTGGTGGGTTCTTACTACTTTCTTCCTCCAATCCACCATAGGATTGTACTGCTCTATCCATGGCATGCCTAAAATTGCATCATAATGAGCTAATTGTATCACTCGCCACTCAATTGCTTCTTGATCTTCTCCTATAGAGAGGGTTACACGTCTAGGTAATGATTCAATCCTCTTTGTTTGCCCATTAGGTAACTCTAATTCTTCACTCCCATCTCTCTCTAGATCCATTCCCAATCTTATTACAACAGAGCGAGACAAGAAATTTTTTGTTGCTCCCGGATCTATTAATACTCTCACTTGATTACCTTCTAGGATTCCATTCACAACAATCAATTGTGAGGTTGCCTTTTGGGATCTTTGTGCATTATTCTTCTTCCTTCCCTTGCTTCTCAGCTTCCTTATTGAGCCAGTAAGGCCATGAGGTACATTTACTAGTGATCTTTGTTTTCCGAAGTGATTTCCACCTCCTCCTCTTCAATGTGCCTTTCCAAGTACTTCAGTTGCAGGTATTGGGTTTTGAGACGGTTCTTCTTCTTGCATGGCTTGATCGTTCTTGAGGATCTGCACTTGACTTTGTAATGTCTCTATGGTCATCTTAATCTCTCAAAATTCATTCAACATCCCTTGCATTCCTTGCACCAACTCTTGCAATTGCGGATCCATGGTTCCTGCAACACTCAATTGCTAATATCTACTTCAATACAGAGTCAATATAATCACTCTAGAAGGCACATGAACTATCGGAACTACCATTGGGACCTCAAAAGCTATCACACATTGATAATACTCCTCACCAAAATTCCTAACCACAAAATCTCTAAACATCACTTTCGGTCTCATTACATAACGGATTTCTACTTGAGTTTTGAAAGGGAGAGGATTTGGGACATTCATATCCATATTATCATAATAGAATGTAGATTTTCAAATCCCACTCTCTGTCATATATCACCACAGGTAGAATCATCGGGTTTGGTGAGTTCATCACTCTGTCCATGAATTCTGCACCAAAGTGATAAACTAGCGATACCCTCATCTGCTCACGCTGGATGTACATAACCTTGATGTGGAATGGGTTTGAGAATGGAAAACTAGGTGCGGGAAATTGTCCTCCCGGTGCATCCATCCCATCCGCTCTCTAAAGTCCTTTCTAAGTCGAGCAATTACTCTATGTTCTCTACCTCAAATTACTCAGTTTCAGTAGTTCGTGTTATTCCAAGAGGGGTGATCCACTCTCTTGGACTAAAACACTCGCTCTAATACCATTGTAATACTCCGAGGACAAGAGAAGAGAGAAAACACAGATTGCACACTCAAACATTTGATGCCTCAAAGAAGCACCTTCTCTTTATTATATAGACAAAGAGGATCTCCTCCGAGGAAGCTCCACCATAGGATTAGGGACACAGATAGATGAAATGTCAGAAAGCTCCACCCTTGGATTACTTACTTGGATGGGTGACATGTCTGGTCTAGGTCCTATCTGGTTGGTCAAACAAGCTTTGACCGGAGGGAATCTTTTAGGGAATCTTCTTGTAGGAATCTCAGAATCACGTGAACAAAGTACTGTTGGAAAGCTCCCGCCAAGACAAAACAAAGGGGGGGCAACTGTACATTTTCAAGGCCTAATTCATCCGTTTAGGCCTTCAAAATTGCCTTCAAAGATTTCAGGCATATT
Source organism: Lunularia cruciata (assembly GCA_948567375.1). NCBI lineage: Eukaryota > Viridiplantae > Streptophyta > Marchantiopsida > Lunulariales > Lunulariaceae > Lunularia > Lunularia cruciata. The sequence goes on from OX419760.1 coordinate 18,042,197, forward strand.
TCGATTCCTACTCTATTAGTAGAAGTCCCCTTTTGGTGATACCTCTTTCTGATCTGTTTAGTCCATCATGTGTAACATCCTTCCAGATGTTACCAAACCAATTCTCACCTTTCAATCATATGTCTAGCTATTGGTTCTAAGGTTCTCAAGTCTATTTTGGTTTCTGCCCTATTAGTAGAAGTACTCTTTTGGTGATATTTCTATCTTATCTATTTTTACCATCATGTATAACATCATTCTAGATGTTACCAAACCAAATTTCATATCTAGATCATATGGCTAGTTCTTGGTATTACACCAAGCATTGGAAGCACTATCTTGGCAAGAAGGCATTTGTAGTGGAGATAGGCCATAAAACTCTAGTCTACCACAAGACATAGAAAGATCTATTTTGTTGCCAAATTTAGTGGGCAGAGTGGCAATAATGATTCAACATGACAATCACCTACGTGGAAGGCAAAAAGCAACTTGCAAATGCATTCACCAAAATGCCAATGGCAAACAATTTGGTGGTGGAAATCAAGATGAACCTTGAATTTTGGCCCAAGATTCATTCTGCTACAAAAACTGATCCACAAATTGTAGGTGCTCAATCATCCAAAGGCATCACAAACACCCAAGGACTCACCTTCTAGGATGGTAGGTTGTGGATCCTTGATAATATGGATCTAAGAACCACCATCCTAGTACAATGTCATGATTTTGCCATTGCATGTCACGTTAGAATGGACAAGACCTTGAATGCAGTCAAACACCATTACTATTGGCCCAAGATAAGCAAAGATGTGATGGAATATGTTTGGATTTGCCTACTTTGTCAACAAAATAAGGCTTCTAATCAAGCTCCCATAGGACTCTTCCAACCTCTCCCGACTCCTACACAATGTTAGGAACAAGTAAACGTGGATTTGGATTGTGAATTGCCCGAGACCACCACTGGGTTTGATTCCATTGTAGTCTTTGTCAACCGACTCAGCAAAATAATTCATGTGCATCCAACCACCAAGGATGTGAGTGCCCTGCAACTAGCTCAATTGTACTTAGATGCATTCTTTTCCCATCATAGCTTGTCCTAAGTACTCATCACATATAGAGGCACTCAATTCACTAGTTTATTTTGGAGAACACTCTTTGGGTTCTTCAAAACCAAATTGGCTATGTCCACAACTTACCATCCATAGATTGATGGACAAATAGAGAGGGAAAATTGCACTATTTAGGACATGCTTTGGGGCTTTACTTTGGATGAGCAAGAGAGTTGGGACACCTTACTCCCACTGGTGGAATTTGTGTACAACAATTTGGTGAATGCCTCTACACAAGTCACACCATTCTTCCTCATGTATGGAGAGCATCCTTTCACACCTTCAAGCTTGATGAAGGTCCATCCGATGGCTACCAAGGTAGACATTGTCAACACTTTTGTTTCTAGAACCCAACAAGGGGTGGAGCACACCAAACACAAGTTACAGATTGCCCAAAATCAACAAAAGTAGTATGTAGATTCACACCACCAGCACATGGAGTTCAATGTGGGAGATCAAGTCTGGCTATCAACCACCAACCTCAAGTTAGTTGGTCCTCATAAGCTCAGACCTTGTTTTATTGGACATTTCTCCATCCTTTGTCACATAGGAGCCGTGGCCTATCACCTCAAGATACCACCACGTATGAACATCCACCTGGTGTTTCATGGTTCTTTCTTATGCCAATATGCTCCCCGGCCACCCCACTTCTCTTCCATCCAAGAAAGTCGACCTTGTCCAACCTTGGTTGATGACACATAAGAATATGAAGTCAAATGCATCTCCAAAAGTGCATCCAAGATACTCACCATCCATGTGTAGAATACTTGGTACATTGGAAAGGGTACCCCTTTTATGAGGCAACATGGGAGCCAATAGCCAACTTGACCCATGCACCAGTGTTAGTGAGATCTTTTGAGCAATAGCTTCACAACAAGGATGTTGCGTCTTAAAAGGAAGGAGGTTTGTAATACCAATAGCTAGATAGATGATCTAAAGATGAAATTTGGTTTGGTAACATCTAGAAGGAGGTTATACATGATGGACTTAGTAGATAAGCTAGAGGTTTCACCAAAAGAGTGCTTCTACTAATATGTCAAAAATTAAAACATGCTTGGAAACTTTAGAATCAATGGCTGGGCATATGATCTAGAGGTGAAGCTTGGGGTGATGATATCTAAAAAGATGTTACACATGATGGAGATTGGAGATCAGATATAGATTTCACCAAAAGAGCACTTCTACTAATAGGGCAGAAGCTAAAAATAGCCTAAACTTTAAAGCCATTTGGATGCCTAAATGGATGAATTAGGCCTCAAAAATGGAAGGAATCCTCCCCTCAAGATGAAAAGGATTTCCTTCTCCCCCCATGATTTGTCTTGTAGAGAGCTTTCCAATGGTACCTTACCGATGCAATTCTGAGCTTCCTACAAGAAGATTCTTTAAAGATTCCCTTTGGTCAAATCCATTTGACCAACTAAATAGGACAAGGGCTGACATGTCATCCATCCAAACAACTAATCCAAGGATAGAGCTCATTGATGGGTCACCAATCCATGTATTTGATCCAAGGGTGGAGCTTCTTTTGAGGGGATCCTCTTTGCTATATAATAGAGAGAAGGTGCTCCTTTAGGGCATTGGAGGATTGAGTGTGAGATATGTATTTTCTCTCTTGAAGAGTTCTCTTGTCCTTGGAGTATTACAAGAGGTTGGTTAATGGTGCGGCCACATGAGCATAATAGTGAATAAACCATTGATAAAACTTGCTAATCCATTAAATGTCCATACTTTTGTAGTATTTTTCATAGTAGGCCAATCAATAATGGCCTTGATTTTCTACTCTTCCATCTTGATCCACTCCAATGAGATCTTTTGACCCAAGAAGGTAAATTCCTTGTGCCAAAAGGCACACTTTGACTTCTTGCACTAAAATTTCCACTTATATAGTTGTCTTAGGATGTCTTGCACATGATTTGTGTGTTCTACCTTTGTCTTGCTATAGATTAAATTATCATCCAAAAGCACCACCATGTACCAATCCAATAGCCCATCCAACACCCAATGCATCTGATCCATGAAGATTGATGTAGCATTAGTAAGCCCAAAAGGCAAAACTCTCCACTCAAAATGCCCATACCTTGTGCAAAAGGTAGTCTTCTGCACATCTTCTCTATCAATGGGAATCTGACAATAATTGCTTTGGAGATCAACTTGGAGAAGTATTGTGCTTGTAATACCAAGAGCTAGCCATATGATCTCAATGTGAAATTTGGTTTGGTAACATCTGGAATGATGTTATACATGATGGACAAAATAGATCAGATAGAACTATCACCAAAAAAGTATTTCTACTAATAGTGCAGAAACCAAAATAGACTTGAAAACCTTAGAGCCAATAGCTAGACATATGATTTAAAGGTGAGAATTGGTTTGATAACATCTAGAAGGATGTTATACATGGTGGACTCAATAGATCAGAAAGAAATATCACCAAAAGTGGACTTCTACTAATAGAGTAGGAATTGAAATATGCTTGAAATCTTTGAAGGCAATTTTGGAGGCCTAAATTGATGAATTAGGCCTCCAAAAATGTGTAGATTGCCCCCAAATGGAAGAAAGGTTGGCCTTCCCTCCCCCTAATTTTTCTCCTTGAGAACTTTCCAATGGTACCTCACCCACATGATTATGAGATTCCTACAAGAAGATTCCCTAAAAGATTCCCTAAAAGATTTGCTTTGGTCAAAGCTTGTTTGACCAACCAGATAGGATCAGGACCAACATGTCACTCATCAAAGTAAGTAATCCAAGGGTGGAGCTTGCTGACATGTCACCTATCTATGTGTCTAATCCTATGGTGGAGCTTCCTTGGAGGAGATTCTCTTTGTCTATATAATAAAGAGAAGGTGCTCTTTTGGGGCATTGGGTGATTGAGTGTGAAATTTGTATTTTCTCTCTTCTCTTGTCCTTGGAGTATTATAGTGCTCCACTCAATTGATCAAACAAGTCACCAATTCAAGGCAAGGGATATGCATTCTTCATTGTTTGTTCGTTAAGACCATGGTAATCAATAAATAAGCAAAGTCCTACATCCTTCTTTGGCACAAATAATACCAATGGTGCCCAAGTAGATGTACTAGGATGTATAAAATCCTTCTCCAACAACTCCATCAATGTTGTTTGAAGCTTGTCCAAATCCTATAGTAGGAGTCAAAAGATTGGTCTACTCACTAGAGTACTTCATGGCAATAACTCAATCTTGAAGGGCATACCCCGATTGGAGTGTAATCTCTTTTGCAGATTATCCAAAAACACATATGAAAACTCATGAACTATTTTATCAACCATTGTTTGATGAGGCTTTTGGCCCTCTTTAGATTCTCCATGCACAATAGGCTTGATCTACATTGCAAAAACAAACTTAACTTCCTCCAAAGCTTCTTCTATGGCTGCTTTATTGACAAACTTCCCATCTTGGGACTGATTATTCTTAGATGTCTTACTCAAAGGTGCCAAATAACCTAATTGGAAATTCCTACCTTGGTGTTGTACTTGAATTTATCATCGGGTCCAATCAAATTGAACCTTGTGATATTCAAGCCAAGGCAAACCTAGAATAACATCATAGTGTAGAGGTGCCACTACAAACCTCATACACTCCACATACTCTTTCTCAACCTTGAATGTAACACAATTGTGAAGTACCATCCGCCATCATCAATCTACTTCTAATTACTTAATTTCTTTGTTAATTGTCTGGATATACAATTCTTTGAACTTCCAAAATCCTACAACCACAATTAAATATCATACCTTGCAAGTGAAAAGAACTTGCATAGGACAAGCCTTCAATCTCATTGGAACTAATCAAGTTCCTAGTAGGCGGTTTGAAATCTCATATTGGGATTCCTTGTTTTCCTTGATCATTTTTCTACACAAACTCCATTTGGGCAATTTATCAAGGTCATCCATTCTTGAATGGACATTCAGCAATATGATGTCTAATTTAGCAACAATAAAAATAATCACCATTTTGTCACAATCTTTCTTTATCTACATTGTCAAGTGGTCTCCGTTGGATGACATCAATCTCCATTGGTGTTTGCTCCTCCACTCGTGTGTAGTGTATTGGTAGGTTTTGTGGAGATCAAGGTCAAGACCAAGTTGTTGCAACCAAGGAATCAAAGCGTTCAACCAATAGCAATATGGCTTCCTCCAAGTGCTTTGGCTCTCGCATAATCACCTTTAGTTTGATTTGTGATTTCAAGCTCCTCACCAATTGATCCAAATCTGCACATTCCAATAGATTTGGAATTTTCATGATGATGTTTTGGAATTGCGTGATGGTGCTTCTTATTGAGACAATCTGCTTCAACTCTACCAATCTATCTTGTGTAGCTTGTGTGGCATTTATAGCTTAGAATTGACCAATTATTTCACTCTTGAATTTTGCCTACATCAAGATTGGTGCAACAAATTGCCATTCAACTTGTTCCACTCAAAATTGCCACCATAGCTTTGCTACTCTATCCAAGTGGTTGGAAGCCAAGAGGATTTTTTTTTGTTCATCTCGAAGATTTATAGTTTCAAAGTAACATTTTTAATCAAACACAAAATTCTCCATTGCACCCAAGACATTCTTGCTTTCAATACCTTATGCTTTGGAAATCAAATTCATTCTTATCCTTCTTGAAATGGTGCTCTCGCTCCTTGCTCTTGTCGTTGATGATAGTGTTCTTCCAACAATCGAGTGAGATGCTCAATTTGTTACTGCATGACAATGATAACCTCAGGACTTGCCGCCATGATTACAACTTTATCAAACTATCTATAGTTGATCTAATTTAACACATAGATGCAACATGTCCACCGTTCTCCATAAGTTACAATCAGAAGTACCAAGGGTTCATCAGACAAGACAAGGTGATCATATTCAAAAAAATTCAACCTAAAGTGTGATATGATGAATTGAGTAAAATGATGTTTGGGTAGTACATGAACAAAAAAATCCCATTTATTTAGTGGAAAGGGATTTGGTGGTCCATAAATTCTATCCATTCCATTCTTACTCTGATACCAATATAAAAGATTGAGGAGAGAAATATCAAAATGAAAGATCACATTAAGACTCTTGAATGAGTGAAAATCCAAATGCCTAGCATGAGCTTGGGCTTTGATATCTATAGGGAACATACAAGGCTCTTGAGAAGCTTCTCAAGAACCTTCCTAAAGCCATCTTCTTGGAGTTCAAGCCAAGTTAACCAAGAAGTTTCTCAAGAAACTCTCTTCTAGAAATTGCCTATTTGGCATGCAAGCTGAGCTAGTTGGAAGCTTCCCAAGAAGCTTCCTTCTAATAACTACCTACTTGGAGTGCAAGCTAAACTAGCTTGGAAGCTTCCCAAGAAGTGTCCTCCTAGAAGTCACCACTTGGCATGCATATTATCCAATACTTAGAAGGTACCGAATAGCTTCCTTGATACTTTAAGAATATTCTAGGCTAATTTGGCCTATTTGTTATTTCATTAGCCTTGACTAACTCATCAATAAAATCCATATTGTTACAAAGATCCACTTGTTCTCGATTCCTTCTTGCTTCTCTATTATCTCATGTTCCTCATACTTCCACCTTCTTGACCACAATATCCAACTCCTTACAAAAAGCCAAATATCATCTCCTCATTGCTCAAAATTATAAAAAGCAATATGCGGATCAACATCATCATCATCTCACCTTTCAACTAGGTGATAAGGTCATGCTTTCTTTAGTAACCTACCTCTTCCACTTGGTACTCAACTTCATAAACTTGATCCTAATTGGATAGATCCATATGATATCACCCAAATCATTTCTCTTGTTTCTTATCAACTTTTTCACGCCATTTGTAGTATTGCATCTAGATTGCTCAAACACTAGAGTTGCAATGATAGTGGTTCAAGGTATTTTAGTAGTTACTTGTAGATTATTTTTTGACAATCAGATTTTGTGTTTGGGGTACTGACTTCATGGTGGAGCCTACTGTCAATTTGCACTATTTGCACTATTGGGTGTGCCGTCAATGAGACTATTAGGGTTTGAGACTTACTTCAAGTCTAGGGGGTATACTTTCAAAGTGCAGCTCTAGAGAGCTCACTTCTCTGATGTTGAATCTTCAAGTTCTTGGCTATGGTGGACAGAGGCCAACAAGTGTCACCTGGATTTTCTTAGCTAGAGTGGGTGTGGCTGGATTGTAATTAGTGCCCAATTGTTTGCAGTTTATAGGGTGACAGATCAAGTAGTGATCTAAGTTGAGTTGATTCAAGTCATGTAAACAAATTGATTACATCAGAGAAGTGAGGTTATGGGGAAATTAGATGCAAATTGAGAGTGTTGGTGGTATCTTCAAGCTCGGTGGATTGTTGGTAGCTTGATCAAATTTTAGGTTTCCCTTGATGTGCAAAAGATTGTTAATTGATGCAAATTTGGCAGCAAGGCAGACTATGTGTAGAAGCGCTAGCTAAATTTTGAGCAAAGAGAAGCAATTTTGTGAAGGGTAGTTGTGATTTTGAGCTCAAGAGGTGAAAGTATGACCAATTTGTTGCAAGTTGGGCTCCAAATGCTTTGAGGCATAGGGCTGTGGGCTATGAGAGGCTATGAGAGGCTATGAAGGCCTAGAAGGGCCAAAAGAGCCAATAAGCCAACTTGTTGGCATAAGGCTAGCTACTTTAGAGTAGATCTTGGTCATTGTTTGGCAAAATCTGCCCATCTTGCTAGATTGTGCAAAATAGGGTTTTGACCCTTAGATCTTTGGTTCCTAGATTGGTGCCCTAGCCAATGGGTCCATCCTCACTTGTTGTCCTAGTGATTGGCCCACTATTATCTATACACTTATAGCTTTGGCTAAGAGAGGCAACTTGATCCCATTCTTTGTGATCATGGTAGCTTAGGACGTAGTTAGGAACTCTTCTTATATCAAATGCCAAATGGTGGCAGAGTCAATCACGTGTTGCTTTATGAGATAGAGGGTTTTTGTTTAGATTTCTTGTGATTGGATCCACTCCATTCTCTACTTCCTATTTGTGCACCATGTTTGTGTGAGGTGCCCTAAATTTACAATTTTGGTACTCTGGTGTGCTCTCAACGGTGAGGCTGGAGTGATAACCACTCATATTAACTTTGTTTCTCTTTGGTGAGGCAAGAAGTGATGACCTACAGACCGTGAGAGTGCATATTATGATGGCAAGTTACAGGTCACCCTTTCCCCTATTGTAGTTATCTCAATTAGAGTTACATTAGTGGGTAGTGTTCCATTGGTATTTGCACTTGGTGGTGCTTAGTTGGTGTTGGTACTTGGTGGTGTTTGGTTAGTGGTGTTGGTTCTTGGTTGGGTACCTATAGTTGCGGTTGGCAGTTTGTGGTTACTTTGTCATGATGAAGACCTCATCCAAAGTTGTGATTTTTACTAGAGTGTAGCAGAATGCACCATGCCCAATTGGTTTTTGTGGACAAGATGGATAGCTTAGATCCTATAGAGCAAGTGGAAGGCTTATTGGAGCTAGACCTTCATACCTTCATTTTTGGGTCAATAACAGCCAATGAGTGGTGGTGTTGCTTGTTGGACTTGTGGTGGACCTCACCATAGGAGAAAGTGTACTCAAGGCATCAAACCTAATACCTCTGGTGCATCACAACCAACACAAAGATAGTGTGAGCATTGTCACAGATATGATCACTCTAGTGACCAATGCTTTGACCTACACCTTGAGTTACAGAGTGGTAAGGTTGCTATGGCAGGTAGTAGAGGAGCTCTAGTTCATAGAGGATGAGGTGGTAGAGGTGGTGGTAGAAGATCTATACCTAGTAGGGATGTAGTACTTGCCCTTACTTCTGATATAGCTATGGCTACATGGATTGAGCAATTGGAGTAGAGATTGGCTAGAATGGCCATTCCTCAAAGGAGATCAGATTTGGGTGCTGAGGCTTCTACCTCATATGTTGGTGATAAAGATGCCTTGGATTTCATGTGCAGAGCAGCACATGTGGATGCATCTGCCATAGTGACTAGGATTGCAATACATGCTCTAGAGCCTACAGGAGCATCAATGGAGTTGGACCCACAGAGAGGAGAGGTTGGGAGACAAGTCAGACTTCCTCAGTCTTTCATACTCTTTGAGGCCCTACAAACATCATCCATGGCTTTTAGATGTCCTATGTAGGTGTGGTAGGTGGTGATGGGTGCATGATGGTCTACCTACTAGTCAGCCACCTACTACTACATGGATTGAGTCTAGCATGATGTTTGGAGCGGCTCAGCTGATTATGTGCTATCTTTTATTTTTAGCCAATGACATGTGTACATTGGGAGTTGACCCAACCCCAATGTTCTGGTTGGCTGCCATGCTTTGTGAGGGTAGGGATGATGTGGTTCCCACTACTAGAGCAGAGGTGGTTGATAGTGGAGTTGACTTGGTTGAGGAGCTTGAGATATGCTCAGCAACCAATGGTTTATGGCAAGCATTAGTGGCTAGATTGAAGGTGTTACCAACTAGACTAGTCTTTGAGAGAGCGTGGTTCACACTTGGTGTTGTCCTGTTGGATAACCAAAGGGGGATTTTCCATTTAGAGGGACCCTCAAGGAAGGTCTTGTGAGCTAGCCTGTCTCTCACTCAGGATGAACCTCTAATGGCTATTATGGTAGCGCACCATGGACTAAGAAGGCAAGGAACCCCAACTCCATCATACTCCTCCAAGGATAACACTCCAAGACTCAAGACATTGCTCACTAGAGAACTCAATGAGAGAGAGATGGTTGCAAATGAAAGGATAATGAGTACTTCCTCACTCCTTGTTTATATACTTGTGAAGTAGTTACATACCAAAGTTACTAATTACTGGAGTAACTCAAGTTACTAGGCTAAAAGTCAAGTCAAGTCAAAAAGTAGAAAGGAATATCCATTCACATGGGCATATTCCACTAGCATGTGATCTTATCTTGACCCAACCACTAAGTCAAGGATTTCTTCACATGGGCTATCCTTGGACTATGGAAGAATCCAAAACAAAAAGGCTTGTGGGCCAAAGAGTTCTCAACTCTTTCTTCAAAGCCAAACACCTAGGAATAATAACAAGTCAACACACTAGAATCCAAAATAGTGGTGCTCATCTTTTCCACTTCCTCTAAATTAAGGTCCCCTCTATCTTACCTATGACTAACTTTAGCTAATCATGACTAATGTAGAACCATCCTTTATCTCTATGTAAATAATATCTCTCAAGTACTTGTTATACCAAGCTAAATATCACAATACCACACACATGCACAAATGGGTGTTACAGTCTATACACCAAAGAGAGTCTTATTAGACTTTGGTGTGCAACCCTTTATGTTGGAGAAGATTGCAATTATTGGTCTAGGGTTACAATAGATTAATGTGGAGAGGTGTTCATTTCAGATCCAACCATCTCTAGGAGGTAATTGACACAATATATCACACATGGAGAGCTAGTTTTCAGATTCAGCCTAGTCATCTGATTGATGATTTGATGGTGAGAGCTCAAGCTATTGGAACAATAGTTGAGTCATATGATGTGCTAGTTGGTGGAGCAATGCTATACCCCATGGGTTTCAATATTGACTATCGGGAAGAGATAGCTTCCTATAGACCAGGTTGGCAATTAGGTAAGAGACAAGTATGTTGCCTACCAATACACTTCAATGGTGGCAGTCTTAGCTCACTACAGTCCAAGACCATGGCAACATCAGTTTCAGCTTTCAGTGGTGCAATTACTTGGCCTGGTGATTTGTTGGAGGGGAATGTCCATGCAAAGGATACTCTAGTACCAGAGGAGATGAGTGTGAGGATGAGCCTCTAGAGTTGATTACCTTGATACCTCTGGATACCACACTCATTGCTTGGTAATATCCAGTAAAAGGGAGTATGTTTATTGGAGTTGTTTGGTAGGATTAGCGTCGGACTAGTTGCGGTCCTACAAACGAGTATACAAATATAGAGGTACTTGTATGTGGAGAGAGATGAGACTACTAGGTAAGTCTCTTTACATCATGTTGCACACTTGGCTTATCAATATCTTGAGTTATTATTGATGTCAACAATCAAGGGTTACTAGAAGATCCTACTAGCAAACATTTCCTTGCTGGGGGCACAAGACTTGGAGATACATGGTCCTATTCACTTGGTGATTGCTAGATGGCCATGTCATGGACATACACGTATTGGCCAAGGTTTGGGTCTTTAGGATCCCCGTTCAGGTGTGTTTTGGAAGATGTTACGGATACCATAACATCTTCAGGTTCATCAGTCTATTTCTCCAACTTACATTTTGGAGAATGTCTCTTTGATGGGTGATTCTTGCAGTCGGGTGGTGGTGAGTACACATTAGGTCCATTCTTGGATGGGACTTGCTGTTTTGTTAGATGTAGCTAGAGTGGGATCACAAGTTCATCATCGTTGTCTTTGGTGGACAAACCTCTTACCTAGAGAGGTTTTATAATGCGCTTATGATGGGATTTAGTGATTAGACCACATCATTGTTGATGATATCTTGGATGTTGGGCGTCAGTCTTAGATGGTGGTAGTGGTTGATAGGTCACCTATGGTAGTGGTGAACCTAGTTGGATAGCCTAGAGCCACTTTTCCCACACTTATGAGTTTCCCAAGCTCTCATGATTTTTGAGAGAGAGGTCTTGGATTGGTTTGGAACTCATAGTTACATCAGTTGGTGGAGCCCAATGCCAATGAGAGAGAGCGGGCAATGGGTTTTTGCACTAGTATTATTGTTGTTCCAATAGTGTTAGAGGCATCAGGTATTAGGTCAGGCTATGGACCTGAATTGTTTGACCTAGATTGTGAGTCTTGGGTTGGCAAAGCAAAGTAGGATGTGCTTGATAGACATCACCACTCGGACACTTGTGAGCCCTGTGCCTATCAAGGCAATTTAGGCACATGTTGGGGGTGATGGATTGAGTAGACATGGTTTTCTTGGGATACAACTAGTAGCTACTAGGGAGAGTGGTCTATTTGGAGTCCATCTAGGTAAGCATGGGCTATTTGGATTACACCCTTGGTCTACTTGGGATGCTACTAGAGGATGTATGGAGCTTGCAGCCGGAGTGGAGGGAGTTTTTCACACAAAAGTTGGGACCTCTAGTGGTTGGGCGTATGACACTACTGCTCCCAAGAGACCAATGTAGCAGCCAATCAATATGTCTTCTACTCCTACAGCAATTACAGAGGATACTTAGGAGCCAGATCTTAGACCCAAGCTTAAAGGAGAGGAAAGACAAAGAGTTTGGAGGTTCTTGAGGAGCTACACGAGTTGTTTTGCCTTCAATATGAAGGATTTGGATGCTCTAAAAGGACATGGTATTCAAATTGAGCTGACTAGCAATACAATAGTTTTCTAACGTCCTTATCAATATAGTGATATGGAGAGTACATTGATTCAGAGTCAAAGTAGAGACCTTTTTGAGGCTGGTTTGGTGGAGATTTCACATGGAGAGTATGCATTAGCTATAGTGATGCTAACCAAGAAGGATTTGTATGTCAACTATACAAATAGGCAGATGTGTGGAGATTACCGGCCTATCAACCGACAGACTAGGGCTGATTGGTATGCCATGCCTACACCAAAGGAGATCTTTGATGCGATTGGGCATGCAAAGGTCCTTAGTACATTGGATCCTTGAGCAAGATATCATCAGTTGCTGATCAAAGAGGAGGATAAGTCCAAGACATCATTCTGGACTATTGATCCTCATGACAAGGATATGTTATATTAGTGGAGATTCTTACCATTTGGGTTAAAGAATGCTCTTGCTGAGTTCCAAAGGCAAAGTATAGTTCATTGAGAGGAAGTGCTTGGAAGCAATTTGGGTAGTAGTACATTTTTATGTTACCTATTTGGTAACCCCTTTACTCTCACCATTGATCATCAACCACTAAAGTGGTTGATGGAGTCCGACAAGCTTTCAGGGAAGCTTGCACGATGTGCTCTGATTTTACAAGAGTATGATTTCACAGTTATTCACCAACCTAGAGTAGTAAACCATGATGCAGATGGGTTGAGTAGAAACCCATGTCCCAACTAGCAGGATTAGATCGAAGCACGTTGGCATGGTGAGATAAATGAGGAGATGGCACTAGGTTGGCATGCATCAGCCTTTCTCTATATATTTTTTGAGGCTTTGGTGGTATTTCTCTTAGCGCATACAAGAGGAGTTATTGAGGTCATAGATCCAAAGAGTGGAGATAGTGGTACAATTCAATGAGACATTCATGTTGATGTCTTAGTGATGGATTAACTTTGCATTGGTTTTGTAGGTGGCACAAATGGGGCAAAGGAGAAAGACCGTGTTCTTCAATGAGCCGGACGGTTCAGATTGGAGGGTAGACACCTTTTGCATGTATGGGAGGATGGTAGAGTGCAAGTAGCACCACTTCCATCTCAGAGACCACAGTTCCGTCATGCTCATGAGGAGCTAGGACATTTTGGAGTAAAGCATACATATAGCTTACTCCATAGTCATTATTGGTGGTGCAATATACAGACCAATGTATAGTAGTATGTTGCCAGATGTGTGTTTTGTGATCAAGTTAGAGCATCATTCGATGCTTCTATGCCACAGTTACACCCATTACCTATCATAAGATTGGGTTACAATTAGAGTTTGGACTTTGCTAGACCTTTACCATTGATTGTGAGACATCATTGGTATGTTTTGGCAATGGTGGAGCACTTCTCCAAGTGAATTGAGTTGGTGGCATTTCCTAACAGGTCCAGTGAAAGGATTGCTTACTTGTTCCTAGATCGAGTTCTCAGTCATTTTGGTGCACCATTTGAGGTTTTGATTAATCAAGGTATAGAGTTCTTGGGGGAGTTTCAGGTCTTGTGTGATAGGCCTTTGATTGATCATTGTACTACCTCTTGAGATCACCTTGAGGCAGATAGCTTAGCAAAGAGAGTGGCTCAGATAATGAAGAGAGGATTGCAAAAGTATGGTTTGCAAAGAGACCACTTGGGAGATTGGGATCAACGGTTACCTTGGTTGGCCATGGGCTATGGGTTTAGCCGGTGTCGTGGGGAACGTTTGGTCTCGAGAGTGCGCCGAGCACATGGCTGCTTGTGCTTAGTTTTCCCTACTGTCCTTCTTTTGGGTCTTTCCCATAGACTGACATTCCTTCCCTACTCCTGGTTTGTCGGGAATTTGTCTCTATATGAACCTGTTGTTTCAGTTTCCCTAAGGTTGGCTCTCCCTGAAGGTTTTGTTTTATCCTTGACTTTCATAAAATTAATCTTGTCATGCTAGTCTGGTGTTATGGTTTCTACCTCTGCCTGGTCTCATATTCTATTTTCACGTCAGGTTCAAGCTATGGTTCGGGATCTGGCAGTTCATAGACCTAGGTCAGGTGGCCCTTTAATAAAATAAAAGAAAAAACAACTGAGTGATCTAACCAAACATAAACCCGGGCATCCAGATCATTTACTTAGGCTATTCACATGGACCGGACTGAGAGTTCCTAGAATGGAGTTTTCCTCAACTCTAGTCACAATTCATAACACAATCCGCTTCCAAGATTCATCATTCACAGGAGTTTCAACAACAACGTTCACAAGGTTGGATAAGTCAAATAGTTCTAGTCAAGACAATGCCTGCCCTAAGGTTGCAGCTGATCATCAACTCAGCTGGCAGTTCACATATATTCTGTCCGACAGCAGGCAAGGCAATTCACCCTCCGAACCTCTTCATTCTCCTATGCCCTGTTTTGCATATCAGATTCACTCCATTCAGACAGGCCAACCAACTTCAAATCTTTCTTGCCTTTGTTCCAGATGAGCTGAGCCACCTCAAAATTCTCCTCCTTTTCTTCCTGACTAGCTCCTATCACTGCCTGTTCAGTCACTCTTCACAACATCTTCCCAAAAAAAAAATATATCTTTCTTCTTCACTCCTATCATCACCTTCGGGAGATTATCCTTTGGCAACTTCTGCAGCAAATCCCCTTCAGACCTGCAAAAATTCCTCTCCAATTCTGTCCCTCAACACTCTATCAACATTTTCACACTGAAATCTCTCTTCCTCAGTCCTGTTCTCACCTTCGTGAGATTTCTTTTGCTACTCTTGCAGCCTGCCCTTCAGACCTGCAAAAATTCTCTTTCCAATTCTGTCCCTCAACACTCTATCAACATTTTCACACATAAATCTCTCTTCCTCAGTCCTGTTCTCACCTTTGTGAGAGTTTCTTTTGCTACTCCTGCAGCCTGCCCTTCAGACCTGCGAAAATTGCCCTTCTGTCCAAGCACTTCCTCTCCTGCACATTTGTTCATTCCTTCAAGAAGAAACCTTTCTCTCCCCTGCACTCTCAAGTCCTTCTTGTCCTGCGAAAATTTCCCTTTTGTCCAAGCACTTCTTTCTCCCGAAAATCCCCTCTCCTTCCAGGCCTCTTTCTCCCAAAAATCTCCTCTCCTTTAATTCACGCTTGTCACAAACCCTTCCGAAATTCCTCTCTCCCTGTCCTTGCCTCTTTCTTCCAAAAATATCCCCTCTGTCCAGGCCTCTTTCTCCCGAAAAAATCTACTCTCCATCAATTCACACCAGTCACAAAACCCTTCCGAAATTCCTCTCTCCCTGTCCATGCCTCTTTCTTCCAAAAATATCCCCTCTGTCCAGGCCTCTTTCTCCCAAAAATCTCCTCTCCTTTAATTCACACCTATCACAAACCCTTCCAAAATGCCTCTCTCCCTGTCCATGCCTCTTTCTTCCGAAAATATTCCCCCTGTCCAGGCCTCTTTCTCCCGAAAAAATCTACTCTCCATCAATTCACACCAGTCACAAAACCCTTCCAAAATTCCTCTCCTTCAATTCACACCTGTCACAAAACCCTTCCGAGAGTTCACTATAACATGAAAAATGAAAGAAGAAAACTCACACCCACCGGCACCAATGGCACGTGTAGATTATTTTCCCTACGACATTCACCCACACCAATCCTGTGCAGCCTCCAGTCTGCACCACCAAGGCTCTAAGAGATCAAATCCAATCTTCTTCCGTAACACCTTCAGGTACCTCTTCCAAGTCGCCTCTGTGGTTATCTCCTTTGTAACCCCAATCTCATACTGAAACGTATCTCTCTGGGATGGACAACCATGATATCTTGATCTTCTTTGACATAGTTGACAGTGCTTGGCGTTCTGTTCAGTGCGCACTCTTCACTCAATAGCTTCAGTGCATTGATATCTGCAGTAAACTTATCAGCTTGTGAGAGAAGCTTATCCCTTCCTAAAGCAAGCTGTCTTTGCTCTTGAGTGCCCTCCTGGTTCAAATGTGTGAGTGTCTTGATGTCTTTAGTAAGGACATTATGATCTGACAAGAGCTTCTGTTTATCATGAACAAGCTGTACTCGCTCTTGATCTGACCCTTTAAGAGCATTGATATTGTCCATGAGTAGACTAAGTGTTGATAGAAACTCCTTCCTCTCCTTGGCAATTTGTACCCTCCCCTGATCCAATAGCTTGAATGTACTAGCCTCTTCAGTCAACATTTCCATTTTCCCCAAAATGTCATCCTGTACCTTGTCCAATTTACCTTTTCTTCTTTTCCATCTTCTTTGACAAGTCCTTTTGCGGATTTAATTTGGTCTGGCTATTTCACACCTATCACAAACCCTTCCGAAATGCCTCTCTCCCTGTCCATGCCTCTTTCTTCCAAAAATATTCCCCCTGTCCAGGCCTCTTTCTCCCAAAAAAATCTACTCTCCATCAATTCACACCAGTCACAAAACCCTTCCGAAATTCCTCTCCTTCAATTCACACCTGTCACAAAACCCTTCCGAAATTCCTCTCTCCCTGTCCATGCCTCTTTCTTCCAAAAATATCCCCTCTGTCCTGTAACACCCATTTGTGCATGTGTGTGGTATTGTGATATTTAGCTTGGTATTACAAGTACTTAAGAGATATTATTTATATAGAGATAAAGGATGGTTCTATATTAGTCATGGTTAGCTAAAGTTAGTCATAGCTAAGATAGATGGGACCTTACTTTAGAGGAAGTAGAAAAGATGAGCACCACTATTTTGGATTTTAGTGTGTTGACTTGGTATTATTCCTAGGTGTTTGGCTTTGGGGAAAGAGTTGAGAACTCTTGGGCCCGCAAGCCTTTTTGTTTTGGATTCTTCTTTAGTCCAAGGATAGCCCATGTGAAGGAATCCTTGCTTTAGTGGTTGGGTCAAGATAAGATCACATGCTTAGGGGAATATGCCCATGTGAATGGATATTCCTTTCTACTTTTTGACTTTACTTGACTTTTAGTCTAGTAACTTGAGTTACTACGGTAATTAGTAACTTTGGTACGTAACTATTTCACAAGTATATAAACAAGGAGTGAGGAGGTACTCATCATCCTTTCATTTGCAACTATCTCTCTCTCATTGAGTTCTCTAGTGAGCAATGTCTTGAGTCTTGGAGTGTTAGCCTTGGAGGAGTATGATGGAGTTGGGGTTCCTTGCCTTCTTAGTCCATGGTGCGCTACCATAATAGCCATCAGAGGTTCATCCTGAGTGAGAGACAGGCCGGCTCACAGTCCAGGCCTCTTTCTCCCAAAAATATCCTCTCCTTTAATTCACACCTGTCACAAACCCTTCCGAAATGCCTCTCTCCCTGTCCATGCCTCTTTCTTCCGAAAATATTCCCCTTGTCCAGGCCTCTTTCTCCCGAAAAAATCTACTCTCCATCAATTCACACCAGTCACAGAACCCTTCCGAAATTCCTCTCCTTCAACTCACACTTGTCACAAAACCCTTCCGAGAGTTCACTATAACATGAAAAATGAAAGAAGAAAACTCACACCCACCGGCACCAATGGCACGTGTAAATTATTTTCCCTACGACACCGGTAAGCATCCTTAGCATCCTTCTCTCCTTACTTCCTACTCTATGGATGAGATCCAGATTTACTTGCAGCCATTCGTCAAGATGCTACTGTAGTCTTGGACTTGGATGATCCAGATGTATGGTTGAGCACATATTCTCAACATGCAAAGATCTTTTGAAGAGTGATGTTGATGGCCTTTGAGAACTTGGCTATTGCTCAGCATAAGAATACCTTATGTTATGCTACTATTTGAAGAGGAGGTTATAAACCCTCAATCTGTTGATTTCATCCAAGTGACTATGTATATCTATAGTAGACAACACCGACAACACTTGATGTTTTGACAGGCCGCACTGTCTTGAGAGTGCACAAGGTTTTGCCATTTCAAGTCCTTGTGTTGGAAGACTTAATGGTGTGGTTTGGGAGGATCATGTGCGCAATTGTGTGTGTCATGCCACCTCCCAAACATTGATGGTACTATGGACCCAAGCTTGGCACTTGTACATGTAGGCTTGAGGTGTATGTTATGCGGCTTTTTTGGTGGAGCTACTACTATGTTAGTGTGTGATAGTTGTTTAAAAGGATGGCATATGGCATGTATGACTCCTCCCCTGACGGTTCTTAAGGGTCAATGTAACAATATGGAGTTTAGCGACAAAGTTAGTTGGGCTTACGAAGTAGCACATAAGACAAATTAGCCTAGAATATTCCGGAAGTATCTAGAAAGCTTCTTGGGAAGCTTCTCGGTTAGCTTAGCTTGCACCTCAAGTAAGTAGCTTCTAGAAGCTTCCAACTAGCTTAGCTTGTACGCCAAGTAGGCAGCTTCTGGAAGGAAGCTTCTTGAGAAGCTTCCTAGTTAACTTGGCTTGCACTCTAAGAAAGCGGCTTGAGGAAGCTTCTTGAGAAGCTTCTTAAGGGCCTTGTATGCTACCTATAAATACCAAAGCCAAAGCTCATGCTAGGCATTCAGATTTTTCCCTCATTCAAGTGTCCTAATGTAAGTTTCCATTCTCCTATTTCACTCCTCGGATTTGGTCTTTTACATTGGTATCAGAGCAAGAATGAGATAGATGGAATTTATGGACCACCAAATCCACTTCCACCGAACCATTGGGATTTCCGTGTCCAAATACTACCCAAGCATCATTTTACATAGTTCATCACCTCGCACTTTGGACAAGATTTTTTGCATATGATCACCATATCTGAAGGACCCTTGGTACTTCCGGTTGTAACTTATGGAGAACAGTGGACATGTTGTTTTTATGTGTTAATAAATTAGATAGATTGGGAGTGGTGTGATAGAGGAGTAACCATGGCGACAATATCTGATGTTATCCTTGCTATGCAACAACAAATCAAGCACCTTACTCGATTGTTGGATGAATGAGATCCTTGACAACAAGAGCAGGTGGAGAGAGTACCAATTCAAGAAGGAGAAGATTGGATCAGATTCCCTAAACCCAAGGTATTTGAAGGCAAGAATCTCTCGGGTGCAATGGAGAATTTTGTGTTTGATTGGGAACATTATTTTGAAGCTACCAATCTACAAGACAAACAAAAATAGATCTCTTGGCTTCTAGCCAATTGGATGGAGTAGAAAAGCTATGGTAGAGATTCCAAGTGGAGCGAGCCGAACGACAAATGGACAAAGGGTTGCACCAATTTTGACATGGGCAAAATTCAAGAGCACAATAATTAATTGATTCCAAGCTATAAATGCCACACAAACTACACAAGATAAGTTGGCAGAGTTGAAACAAATTGGCTTTGTAAGAAGTTACATCACGTAGTTCCAAAACACCATCATGCAAATTCTAGCTATTTTGGAAGGTGAAGCTCTGGATCAATTTGTGAGGGGTTTGAAGGCGAGAACCAAATTAGAGGTAACCATGCGAGAGCCACAACACTTGGAGGAAGCCATGCGGTTGGCCAAACATTTTGATTCCTTGGTGGCAACAACTTGGTCTTGACCTTGACCTCCACAAAGCCTACCAATACACTACACACAAGTGGAGGAGCCAGCACCAATGGAGATTGATGCAATTCAATGAAGACCACTTGGCACGGCAAATAAGGAGAAATTGTGACAAAATGGTGGTTGTTTTTATTATCGCCAGTTGGAGCATGCATTGTTGAATGTCCACTCAAGAATGGACGACCTCAACAAGTTGCCCAAGTGGAGGTTGTGGAGCGGAATGATCAAGGAAACAAGGAATCCCAGTAGGAGATTTTGAGCCACCTACTAGGAGCTTGATTAGTTCTAATGGGATTGAAGGCTCGACCTATGCAAGTTTGCTTCACTTGCAAGGTATGATATCTAATTGGGGTTGTAGGATTTTGGTTGATTCTGGAAGTTCATAGAATTGCATGTTTTTGCAAGTAGCAAAGAAATTGGGTATTCCTATCAAGCTAGTGATTAGAAGTAGTTTGATGATGGCGGATGGTAGAAAGGGTTCTGCATTCCGCACCTCGCATCTTGTTACCTTCAAGATTGGGAAGGAGTATTTGGAGTGTATGAGGTTTGTAGTGGCACCTCTACACTATGATATCATTTTGGGTCTACCTTGGCTTGAACGTCATAAGGTTCAATTAGATTTGACCCGACGCCAAATTCAAGTACAACACCAAGGTAAGAATTTCCAATTAGGTTGTCTGGCACCTCTGATTAAGACACCTAAGAATAGTCAGTCCCAAGATGGGAAGTTTGTCAAGAAGGTAGCCATAGAGCAAACCTTGAAGGAAGTGGAGTCCCAAGATGGGAAGTTTGCCAAGAAGGCAACCATGGAGCAAGCTTGGAAGAGAGATGAGTCCCTAGTAGGGAATTTTGTTAGTAAAGCAGCCATAGAGCAAGCTTTAGAGGAAGATAAGTCTATATTTGCGGTGTGGATCAAGCAGATTGCACAAGACCAATATGTGGAGGACCGAGAGCCTCATCAAGCAATGGTTGATTTGATAGTTAAGGAGTTTGTGGACGTGTTTTTGGATGATCTGCCAAAGGGATTACCCTCCGATCGAGGTATACCCTTCAAGATCAAGTTATTGCCAGGGAGTACTCCAGTGAGTAGACCAATCCATCGGCTCTCACTAAAAAAGTTGGAGGAGTTGCGAACAACACTTACAGAGTTGTTGGAGAAGGACTTCATACGACATAGTACCTCTCCTTGAGGAGCACCGGTACTATTTGTTCCAAAGAAGGATGGAGGACTTTGTTTCTGTATTGATTATCATAGGCTCAATAAGCAAACAGTGAAGAATGCATATCCCTTGCCTCGGATTGATGACTTGCTTGATCAACTAAGTGGAGCACACTACTTTTCCAAGTTGGATCTTCATAGCAGTTATTGGAAAATTCCTATTGAGAGAGTGGATGTGCAAAAGACTACCTTTCGTACAAGGTATGGGCATTTTGAGTGGAGAGTTCTACCTTTCGGACTCACTAATGCTCCTGCAATCTTCATGGATCAGATGCATCAGGTGTTGGATGGAGTATTGGATTGGTCCATGGTGGTGTTCTTGGATGATATCTTAATCTATAGCAAGACAGAGGCAGACCACGTGAATCATGTGCGAGAAGTCCTAAGACGACTATGACAATGGAAATTTTACTACAAGAAGTCAAAGTGTGCCTTTTGGTAGAAGGATTTAGACCTGACCTTATTTAGACCTGATTTAAACATGACCTTCTTGGGTCATAAGATCTCATCAGAAGGGATGAAGATGGAAGAAGAGAAGATCAAGGCCATTATTGATTGGCCTACCCCAAAGGATGCTATAGAAGTACAAGCATTCAATGGATTGGCCAATTTTTACCGGCGGTTCATCCACTATTATGCTCATGTGGCTGCACCATTGACTGACCTCTTGCGAAAGAACTTGAGCTTCTAGTGGAACACCAAGCATGAAGAAGCATTCCAAAAGTTAAAGCATATGGTGTCTTCAAGATCCATTCTTCAACCATATGATCCTCAACTACCTTGTGTGGTTGATTTTGATGCTTCTAACTTTGCAATTGGAGTTGTATTGCAACAAGAATTCCCAAATGGACTACATCCCATTGCCTTTGTGTCTCACCGACTAAATACAGCCGAAAGAAATAACTCTGCTCAAGATTGGGAACAACTTGCAATGGTATATGCCACCAAGGTATGGAGGCATTATCTCTTGGGGAAACAAGTGATCATGCAAACTGATCACAAGCCATTGTTGCAGATCTTACACCTGGAGCACATGAAGAGTCGACATCATCGATGGGAAGAGCAACTCCAATTTTTTGACATCAAACTTGAGTACAAACCAGGTCGGTTCCATGTCATCCTTGATGCTCTATCACGATGACCTGATTTGAAGTCTCTTCCTCTCATCGCGGCAGAAATTACGACGGTGTCAATTGATCCCAAGATCCATAACGAGTTTCAGTTAGCTCTACAGCAAGATCCCTTCTTCCAAATGGTACATGTTTGGCTAACAACATGTAACAAGGAGTACAACATCTTCTCCTTCAAGGAAGGCCTTCTATTCCATGCGGACCAGATCTATGTTCTAGCCAAAAGTGATCTTTGACTTGTGCGCCTTCAAGAAGCCCATGATTTACCCATCGCTGGTCACATAGGTGTGGACAAGGCCTTGGGTACCCTCCAACGTCAATGGTGGTGGCCCAACATGACATAGGATGTTCAAGAATTTGTCCGATCGTGTGAGAGCTGCCAACATAACAAGGCCAACAACCAGAAGCCGAGTGGACTCCTTCAACCGCTTGCCGTTCCATCAGCTCGTTGGGAGCATGTGAGCTTGGATCTCATCACATCCTTGCCAAAGACAAAACAAGGACACATTGCCATCGTGGTGTTTGTGGATAAGCTTAGTAAGCAAATCCACTTGGCACCAACCTATGATACCGTGGATGCTCCAACCTTAGCGCAAATCTACTTCGACAATGTCTTCAAGCATCATTGAATGCCATGTGTACTCATCTCCGACCGTGATCCTTGCTTTACCAGGAAGTTTTAGCAAGCACTCTTTCAGATACTCGGCACCAAGCTTGCTTTATCCACGGCCTATCATCCTCAAACTGATGGACAAACCAAACGTGAAAATCATACGTTGGAAGATATGTTGCGTGCCTTTGTCAATGTCCACCATACCAATTGGGATGAATGTCTTGCCGTTGCAGAATTTGCCTACAACAATTCCAAACAGGCAAGCATTGGATTCTCTCCTTTCTTTCTCAATTTTGGCCAAGATCCGCTTGTTCCAGATTCTCTTCTTGCTCCCCCTCCATCTCAAATTCCTCATACTTCCACATTCTTGACCACTATATCTGAATCTCTCTAACAAGCCAAGTCTCACCTCCTTGTTGCTCAAAATCGCCAAAAACAATATGCGGACCACCATCGTCGTGATCTCACCTTTGAAGTCAGTGATAAAGTTATGTTATCCTCTAGTAACCTCCCTCTCCCACTTGATACCCAAGTTCATAAACTTGCCCCTAATTGGATAAGACCCTTTGATATCACCCAAATTGTCTCTCTTGTTGCTTCTTGTCTTGCCTTGCCTTGTCACATGCGTATCCATCTTGTCTTTCATGTTTCCAAGTTGAAACCCTTTGTTCCTAACCCCTCTTCCTTTTCCTCTCGAGTCCAACCTTCCCCTCTTCTTGTCCCTATCAATGATCATGAAGAGTACAAAGTTGATCATATCCTCACACGTCGCCATATTCAACGAGGCCGTTGCCAACATACGGAGTATAAGGTCCTTTGGAAAGGGTATCCCCTTCATGATGCCACCTAGGAACCTCTTTCTCACCTCCAAAATGCATAGATGGCCATCCAAGAATTTGAAGCTTCATTGGCGACGAGGACGTCACCAACTAGCGGCGGGGGAATATGTAACAATATGGAGTTTAGCGACAAAGTTAGTCGGGCTTACAAAGTAGCACATAAGACAAATTAGCCTAGAATTTTCCGGAAGTATCTAGAAAGCTTCTTGGGAAGCTTCCCGGTTAGCTTAGCTTGCACCTCAAGTAAGTAGCTTCTAGAAGGAAGCTTCTAGAAGCTTCCAACTAGCTTAGCTTGCACGCCAAGAAGGCGGCTTCTAGAAGGAAACTTCTTGAGAAGCTTCCTAGTTAACTTGGCTTGCACTCTAAGAAAGCGGCTTGAGGAAGCTTCTTGAGAAGCTTCTCAAGGGCCTTGTATGCTACCTATAAATACCAAAGCCAAAGCTCATGCTAGGCATTTGGAGTTTTCACTCATTCAAGTGTTCCAATGTGAGTTTCCATTCTCCTATTTCTCTCCTTGGATTTGGCTTTTACAGTCAATGGTTATGTCCTAGATGTACTTGACCTATAGCTAATTCATACTTTAATAATATAGATTGTAGATAGGCAACTAACAATGGGGCTCAATAGCATTTGGCCTCTTGATCTTTGCCCATCATAGGGTATACCATATACTTGGAGCAGATGGCTATTTGGAGTTAGAGTGACCTAACTGCCAGTTAGGAGGGCAATTGTGGCACTTTATGTATGACTTATGTGTGAGTTAGTGCTTCTATAGTGTATGATGTTGACAACAATATATGTTGTGTAGCAATGTAAATATGTACGATAATTGTCACACCATTTGTAATATTGTATCTAGATTGCTCGGACACTAGAGTTGCAATGATAGTGTAATACCAAGGGTTAGCCATATGATCTAGACGTGAAATTCGGTTTGGTAATTTCTAGAATGATGTTATACATGATGGTTAAATTAGATCAGATAGAAGTATCACCAAAAGAGTACTTCTACTAATAGGGCAGAAACCAAAATAGACTTGAGAACCTTACAACCAATAGCTAGACATATGATTTAATGGTGAGAATTGGTTTGGTAACATCTGGAAGGATGTTACACATGATGGACTAAACAGATCAGAAAGAGGTATCACCAAAAGGGGACTTCTACTAATAGAGTAGGGACCGAAATATGCTTGAAATCTTTGAAGGCAATTTCGGAGGCCTAAACGAATGAATTAGGCCTCAAAAATGTGCAGATTCCCCCCCCCCTGCCCAATGGAAGAAAGGCTGGCCTTCCCTCCCCCCTGCTTTGTCTCGTCGAGAGCTTTCCAACGGTACCTTACTCATATGATTCCGAGATTCCTATAGGAAGATTCCCTAAAAGATTCCCTCCGGTCAAAGCTTGTTTGACCAACCAGATAGGACCTAGACCAGACAAGTCACCCATCTGAGTAAGTAATCCAAGGGTGGAGCTTGCTGACATGTCACCTATCTGTGTCCCTAATCCTATGGTGAAGCTTCCTTGGAGGAGATCCTCTTTGTCTATATAATAAAGAGAAGGTGCTCCCTTGGGGCATCGAATGTTTTGAGTGTGCAATCTGTGTTTTCTCTCTTCTCTTGTCCTTGGAGTATTACAATGGTATTAGAGCGAGTGTTCTAGTCCAAGAGAGTGGATCACCCCTCTTGGAATAGCACGAACTACTGAAATTGAGTAATTTGAGGTGGAGAATATAGAGTAATCGCTAGACTTAGGAAGTGCGTTAAAGAGCGGATGGGATGGATGCACCGAGGGGACAATTTCCCGCACCTAGCTTTCCATTTTCAAATCCATTCCACATCAAGGTTATGTACATCCAGCGTGAGCAAATGAGGGTATCGCTAGTTTATCACTTTGGTGTGGAATTCATGGACAGAGTGATGAACTCACCAAACCCGGTGATTCTACCTATGGTGATATATGACAGAGAGTGGGATTTGACGATCTACATTCTATTATGATAATATGGATATGAATGTCCCAAATCCCCTCCCTTTCAACACTCAAGTAGAAATCCGTTATGTAGTGAGGCCGAAAGTGATGTTTAGAGATTTTGTGGTTAGGAATTTTGGTGAGGAGTATTATCAAAGAGTGATAGCTTCTGAGGTCCCAATGGTAGTTCCAATAGTTTGTGCGCCTTCTAGAGTGATTATATTGACTCTGTATTGAAGTAGACGTTAGCAATTGGGTGTTGCAAGAACCATAGATCCGCAGTTGCAAGAGCTGGTGCAAGGAATGCAAGGGATGCTGAATGAATTTTGAGAGATTAAGATGACCATGGAGACATTACAAAGTCAAGTGCAGATCCTCAAGAATGATCAAGCCATGCAAGGAGAAGAGCCGTCTCAAAATCCAGTACCTGCAACCAAAGTACTTGGAGAGGCACCCGTGCCTACAAACCCTATCAACGATGAAGCCACATTGCTACTCCGGATGAAGAAGACCTGCAACATCAAGCCTTACAAGGGGCAGCGTACAATGGGAGTAGTGGAAAATTGGATCTTGAGAATGAGTCGATATTTCCGATTGTTCTCAACAGAGATCACAGAGCATGCTGCAGGCGTGTTTGCATGTGGTTACTTGACCGATAAAGCGCTCACATGGTATGATGCTTGGGAACGATCCATGCTGGCCGAGAGAAGGGAGGTCACATGGACAGCAATGCAAGAAGGACTACTGAAGAATTTCCAATCGGTGGATTCTGTACAGATGGCTCGAACCCAACTATGGGGATTGAGACAGAAGAATAGCGTCCAGGAGTATGTGGAGTCATTTTTGGATCTACAAGTTGCAATTACCAACCTGAGTCTAGCAGAGGCTCTCGACAATTTCAAACGAGGATTGAAAGAGCGGATTCGCCAAGAAGTCATGGTGCAAAACCCTTGCACGATATTTAAAGCCATTGCTTGTGCGCAGAGAATAGCAGGAGCATTAGGTGGAGGTGAAGGAGTAGTTCCACCTCAACATTATTGGGCAGAAATGCCACACATGGGTGGACCAGTACCAATGGAATTGGACAACCTTCAATTCCGGGATCAAGGAGCACGGCCGCTTCAAGGGGAGCGGGGACGGGTAGAAGAACGAAGAGATGGAGTCCCACAAGGAGAAGGGACTCGAGGAGAACAACGCCGTTGTTACAATTATGGCCATATTGGGCACATATCTACCTCGTTTCCCTAAAGGCCCTTGACCTTCATACAGGCGATCTTTGAACAACATGGAGAGGCACGTTGAAGAAGAGGAGGTGGAAACCACTTCAGAAAATGAAGATCGTCAGTAAATGTACCTCGCGGCCTTACTGGCTCAATAAGGAAGCAGAGAAGCAAGGGAAGGAAGAAGAATAATGCGCAAAGATCCCGAAAGGCAACCTCACAATTGATTGTCGTGAATGGAATCCTAGAAGGTAATCAAGTGAGAGTATTAATAGATCCGGGAGCAACAGAGAATTTCTTGTCTCGCTCTGTTGCAGTAAGATTGGGAATGGATCTAGAGAGAGATGGAAGTGAAGAAGTAGAGTTACCAAATGGGCAAACAGAGAGGATTGAATCATTACCTAGACGGGTAACACACTCTATAGGAGAATATCAGGAAGCAATTGAGTGGCGAGTGATACAATTAGCCCGTTATGATGCAATTTTAGGCATGCCATGGATGGAGCAATACAACCCAATGGTGGATTGGAGGAAGAAAGTAGTGAGAACTCACCAATGGTCAATCATTGGGGTCAAAGAAAAATCACACAGGCAGAAACTGCCTCTATATGTCGAAGGGATGACAACTGTCTGTAAGACCGATAGATGTTTTATGGGTCTAATAAGAGAAGTCCAGAGTGCACAACTCGCTGGACAAATTCTTGAGAAATTGAAGGATGTGGTGGATGAGTTTCAAGATGTCTTTCCCAATGATCTACCCCTAGGATTATCACCTAAAAGGCGAGTAGATCACAAAATAGAGACACTCCCGGGGAAGACATCTCCTTGTAAGGCCCCATATCGCCTATCACCTCATGAGTTGGAGGAGTGTAAGACTCAAATTGAGGAGATGCTACAGAAAGGGTTCATCCAACCTAGCGTATCACCATATGGGGCCCCTGTCTTGTTTGTGAAGAAGAAGGATGGTACAATGCACATGTGCATTGACTATCGGGGTCTCAATCAGCAAACAATGAAGAACAAATACCCCTTACCTTGCATGGATGACATGTTTGACCAACTCCATGGAGCGAGATACTTCACCAAACTGGACTTGCGGAGCGGTTATAATCAAATCCAAATTGCGGAGGAGGATGTGTACAAAACTGCCTTTTGAACCAGGTATGGCCACTTTGAGTATCTTGTGATGCCTTTTGGCCTCACCAATGCGCTTGCCACTTTCATGAGCCTAATGAATGACATATTTCATCCATACTTGGATAAGTTTTTTATCGTCTTCTTGGATGATATCTTAGTATATAGTAACACAATGACAGAACACAAATAACATCTATGAGAGGTCCTCCAGATTCTAAGACAGAATCAGTTGTACGCCAAAATCTCAAAGTGTGAGTTTGGCAAGTCTAAAGTAGACTACTTAGGGCATAGAGTAAGTGCAGAGGGCATTCAAGTATTGATAGATAAAATAGAGGTCATTCAAAAATGGAGTGCCCCAGAAGATCAGACTCAACTTAAGAGCTTCTTGGGGTTGACGGGATTCTATCATAGATTTGTCAAGGACTTCTCCAAGGTTGCACAGCCTTTAACGGCACTCCTTGGCAAGGGGAAGAAGTGGACATGGGGAACCGCACAAGAGTTGGCCTTTCAAGAATTGAAGGCCGCCTTGCTACATGCACCAATCTTGAAGTGGTATGACCCAAAACGTCCAATCAAGTTGGCTACAGATGTATCAAGCATAGCAATAGGAGCAGTCCTACAACAAGAGTGGCATGACGGATGGCATCCAATTGCATATTTCTCTCGAAATTTTTTACCGGCAGAGCGCAACTACCACACCACAAAATGAGAAGAGCTGGCCATTGTTCTAGCAACCAAGCATTGGAAGCACTACCTGGGCGAGAAGGCATTTGTAGTAGAGATAGACCACAAACCTCTAGTCTACCTCGAGACGCAGAAGGATCTATCTCGTCGCCAAATTTGGTGGGCAAAGTGGCGACAACGCTTCAACATGACAATCACCTACGTGGAAGGTAAGAAACAACTGGCAGATGCATTCACCTGTATGCCAATGGCCAACAACTTGGTGGCAGAGGTTAAGATTAACCCTGAATTCTGGCAAGAGATTCTAGCTGCTACAAAAACTGATCCACAGATTGTAGAAGCGCAATTGTCCAAAGGTGTCACCAACACCCAAGGACTCACCTTTCGGGATGGCAGATTATGGATCCCAAATGTCCCAGACTTACGCACCACCATTCTAGCGGAATGTCATGATTCGGCCATTGCAGCTCATGTCGGAGTAGACAAGACCTTGGATGCAGTCAAGCGCCATTACTATTGGTCCAAGATGAGCAACGACGTGATGGACTATGTGCGTAGCTGCTTACTTTGTCAATAGAACAAAGCTTCTAATCAAGCTCCTGCAGGGCTCCTTCAACCTCTCTCCACTCCTACCCAACGTTGGGAACAAGTGAGTATGGATCTCGTCTGCGAATTACCCAAGACCACCTCAGGGTTTGACTCCATTGTGGTCTTTGTGGACCGGCTCAGCAAAATGATTCATGTACGCCCTACCACCAAGGAGGTGACCGCTCCACAACTAGCTCAACTATACTTAGATGCAGTCTTTGCTCACCATGGCTTGTCTAGAGTACTCATCACTGATAGAGGCACCGAATTCACCAGTTTGTTTTGGCAAACACTCTTTGGTTTCTTCAACACCAAGTTGGCCATGTCTACAGCTTACCACCTACAAATAGATGGCCAAACAGAGTGGGCTAATCGCACGATTGAAGACATGTTACGCGGCTTCACCTTAGAAGAGCAAGAGAGGTGGGACACCCTACTACTGTTGGTGGAATTTGCTTACAACAATTCAGTGAATGCCTCCACCCAGGTCACTCTGTTCTTCCTCATGTATGATGAGCATCCCTTCACACCTTCTAGCTTGATGAAGATCCGTCCAGTGACTACCAAGATTGATGCAGTCAACACATTTGTTTCTAGAATCCAACAAGGCGTGGAGAGCGCCAAGCATAGGTTACAGATTGCGCAAAATCAACAAAAGCAATATGCTGATGCACACCGTCAGCACATGGAGTTCAATGTTGGGGATCAAGTGTCGCTATCGACAACCAACCTCACATTAGTTGGATCTCGTAAGCTCAGACCTCGTTTTATTGGGCCTTTCTCAATTCTTCGTCACATCGGCGCTATGGCCTATCACCTTGAGCTACCACCACACATGAAGATCCATCTAGTGTTCCATGTCTCCCTACTACGCAAATATGCTCCCCTATCCGGCCAAGGTCCTTCCACACAGTACATTTGACCTTGTCCAACACTCATTGATGGCACAGAGGAATATGAAGTGGAGCGGATTCTCCAAAAATGCATGCGTGGTACTCGCCATCTGTGGGTGGAATATCTAGTACAATGGAAAGGTTACCCCCTCTATGAAGCAACCTGGGAACCCGCTGCCAATTTGGCACATGCACCGGTGTTGGTACAAGCATTTGAGCAACAATTGCGCAACGAGGACATTGCGTCTTAAAAGGAGGGAGGTCTATAATACCAAGGGTTAGCCATATGATCTAAATGTGAAATTCGGTTTGGTAACTTCTAGAATGATGTTATACATGATGGTTAAATTAGATCAGATAGAAGTATCACCAAAAGAGTACTTCTACTAATAGGGCAGAAACCGAAATAGACTTGAGAACCTTACAACCAATAGCTAGACATATGATTTAAAGGTGAGAATTGGTTTGGTAACATCTGGAAGGATGTTACACATGATGGACTAAACAGATCAGAAAGAGGTATCACCAAAAGGGGACTTCTGCTAATAGAGTAGGGACCAAAATATGCTTGAAATCTTTGAAGGCAATTTTGGAGGCCTAAACGGATGAATTAGGCCTCGAAAATGTGCAGATTCCCCCCCCCCCCCAAATAGAGGAAAGGCTGGCCTTCCCTCCCCTTGCTTTGTCTCGTCGAGAGCTTTCCAATGGTACCTTACTCACACGATTCCGAGATTCCTATAGGAAGATTCCCTAAAAGATTCCCTCCGGTCAAAGCTTGATTGACCAACCAGATAGGACCTAGACCAGACAGGTCACCCATCCGAGTAAGTAATCCAAGGGTGGAGCTTGCTGACATGTCACCTATCTATGTCCCTAATCCTATGGTGGAGCTTCCTTGGAGGAGATCCTCTTTGTCTATATAATAAAGAGAAGGTGCTCCCTTGGGGCATCAAATGTTTTGAGTGTGCAATCTGTGTTTTCTCTCTTCTCTTGTCCTCGGAGTATTACAGATAGTGGTTAGAGGTACTTTAGTAGTTACTTGTGGACTACTTTCAAACGGTCAGATTTTGTGTTTGGGGTATTGACTTCATGGTAGGGTACACTATCACTTGGCACCATTTGCACCATTGGGTGTGCCGTCAATGAGACCGTTAGGGTTTGAGACCTAGCTCGAGTCCATGGGGTATAATTTTGAAATACAACTCCAAAGAGCTCACTTCTTTGATATTGAGCCTTTGAGTTCCTAGCTATGGTGGACAGAGGCCGGCGAGCATCACCTAGATTCTATTAGTTAGAGTGGGTATGGTTTGACTGTAATCAATGTCCAATTGTTGACAATTTATAGAGTGATAGATCAAGTACTGATCTAAGTTGAGTTGATTCAAGTGGTGTAAATGAACTGATTATTATGGCACTTTAGAGTTTATGTATGACCTATGTGTAAGTTGTGCTTCTATAGTGTATGATGTTGACACTGATGTATGTTGTCTAGTGATGTAAATATGCACAACAACTTGCCTTGCCTAGTCATATACAAATCTACCTTGTCTTTCATATTTCTAAGTTGAAACTCTTTGTTTCTAATTCATCTTCCCTTCTCACTCTTGTCCAACTCCCTCCTCCCCCATCCCTATCAACAATCATGAGGAGTATGAAATTGATCATATCCTTGCACATCGCCACATTCCACTTGGCTACCAATAGCATACTAAGTACAAAATCCATTGGAAAGAGTATCCCCTTCATGATGCCACATGGGAGCCTCTTTCTCATCTCCACAATGCCAAAACAGCCATGCAAGAGTTTGAAGCTTCTATGGTGATGAGGACATCACCAACTAGCAATGGGGGAATATGTAACAATATAGAGTTTACAAATGAGTTAGTTGAGACTAAAAAGTAAAAAATTAGCCAAATTAGCAAAATTAGCCAAGAATTATAAGAATATTTTAGAAGCATCTAGGAAGCTTCTTGGTACCTTCCAAGTATCAGGTAACGTGTATGCCAAGTGGTGATTTTTAGGAGGAAGCTTCTTTGGAAGCTTCTCGGCTAGCTCAGCTTGCATGCCAAGTAGGTGGTTTCTAGAAAGAAGCTTATTGTGAAGCTTCCCAACTAGCTTAGCTTGCATGCCAAGTAGGCAACTTCTAGAATGAAACTTCTCAAAAAACTTCACGATTAGCTTACCTTGCACTCTAAGAAGGCAACTTTTAGGAAGCTTCTTGAGAAGCTTCTCAAGAGCCTTATATATTCTTGATAAATACCAAAGCCTAAGCTCATGCTAGACATTTTAGAGTTTCCCTCATTCAAGAGTGCCAATTCACTTTGATCTTCTATCTCCTAGTTCTCTCCTTGGTCTTTTACAAAAAGAATGAATTGATTATTGTGGCACTTTAGAATTCATGTATGACTTATGTGTGAGTTGTGCTTCTATAGTGCATGCTATTTATAGTGATGTATGTTTTGTAAATATGTATATATGCACAATAATTACTTTGACAAGGCAATTATCCTTAGGAAAACTAATATAATATAAATTGAAGACCAAGATTCTTAGATGATTAGGAAGAAGAAAATGATAAAGGTTAAAACATAAATACATAACAATGATAAACAATGATAGAGGCTAAAACAAGGATATAGAAGGGGGAGTTCCTCTAGAAGGAGAGCAAGATATTTTAGTCAAACCTAAGTTTTACATAATAGAAGAAATGTTATTAGAGGGTTTGTTTTATAGCTTTTTGTGACCCAAGTGTACTTGTTATGACCTAGCTTGCTTAACTTAACAAGCTCATGAATGTTAAATCTTAATAGTTTTTATGTGTCTTTCCATATGGAAGGGACTTTGCTAGAATTTGGTTTCTTACTTGAGAGTGGTTGTATATGATTTATGAATTGAAAATCTTTGCAAGCTTTGTTGAAGTAACTTGTATTATAAATAGATAATTTGTATGAATCTTGAAATTTGATTGTAAATTTTAAGATTTCACCATTTTTCTAGCAAAAACTACTATATATCCCAATATATTACAGAAATGATTTTTTTAATTATCAAGTGAATAAATAAATTTGGAATATTGAGCACTAAAAATATCAAAATAATCAAATTAGAAGTATTCAATAAATATAATACCATTAGCTAGACATATTATTTATTGTTGATTATATTATACATATAGCTAATCTAAAGGTAGAACTCGTTGACATGTTACCAATCAATCCAAGGGTTCCTTTGGAGTGGATCTTCTTTGCTATAAATAAAGACAAGGTGCTCCTTTGGGGCATTGAAGTATTGAGGAATGAAGTCATATGTTTTTCTTGGGGTTTCTCTTGTCCTCTAAACATTACAATAGAGAAACAAAGCCAATTTTAGTATTGATACTTGTAAATATGCTATAAAAAAATTTGAATATCAAAGAAAACTAAGAAGTTTTTTAAAAAAAAGGTTGCAAAAAGGTACATCCTTTAACTCCATTTTTATATCTATAATAGACTTGGATTAGGGCATGGTCCTTAACAGCATTGGAAAATAGTCCTTAGTGGCTGTTGGATTTTGGCATTAAGGTAGACAAATAGATAAGCATTGGCATGCAATAATCAAATTTTGGTCTTATGGTAGATAGATGGAGTGTTTCCTTTCATGGTGTCTAGAGGACAATAATAGATGAGTATACTTATAATAGTATTTCAATTCATTCATATAACGAATCGCAAATCTCCTTTGCAAAATACAATGATATATAATTTTATGAACCAACATAATAAAAAATAATCTTGCAAAGATGAATGAAATGAAGTAAAATTTTATTTCAATACCTATGTGGATACATATTTCTCTAGGATATCTAGTTTTGTATCACAAGTAAGTTAAGGACGTTATTTGTATAGATTTTAACCAAAATTCTAAATTAGCAATGATTAGTTAGAGGTACTCATAGTCAAAGTAGAGATCATCTTATTTTAGAGTATTTTGAAAGAGAATGACCACCACTAATTTAGATTCTAGAATATTGAATTTATATTCCTAGATATTTAAAACAAGTTAAGAACTCTTGGGTGAAGAAGCTTTTGTGGTGTGGATTTTACTATAGTCAAAAGATAGCCCACATGAAGAATCATTGATTTGTTATTAGATCATGATACAAATGTATAATTAGGAGTATTAGTTGCATGAGTTTGGATATCCCTTGGGATTTTTACTTTAGATGAATTTTAGTATAATAAATTGAGCTACTCTAATAATTTGTAAATTTTGGATGTAAGAGTTTCACAATTATATAAACTAGGATGAGTAGATACTCATAATCTATTCATTTTGCAACTACATTTCTACTTGTTGAATTCTCTCATGAGCATTATCTTGGGTCTTTGAATTGCCTTGAAAGAGTATCATGGATTTTTGTTCACACTATTGTTAGTCCAAGTGCATTACCTCAATAGCCATTAAAGATTCACCTTGAGTGCTTGTCTCTCACTCAATATAGGTGAGAGACAAGCATGTTAACAATATAGGTTGAGCTATTAACATAATTATAATTAATGGTGCTTCTAGTAAGGTACTTGAAGCAATGTCGCATCGCCCAAGCCTCAAGGAATCTGTCTTATTGGGCATAAGTATTTTCTAAACCAATCAAATCCACCAGCTTGTGAAATTAGTTAGTTTTATTTGCTTAATACAGATAATTTACAATGAAATGTCTAAGAAGTATATTTAAGTTTAGTATCTTAATTGTCTATAAATATTGATAAAAAATTCTATCAGATAAGATCGATCTAAATGGAACTACTCCAAGTTAAATATACTTGTGTACAATGTGTTTGGATAACTTGTCAATCTTATAAATCCATAATTATTAAAGAGATAAGGGAGTTAAATATCTTTTTTATGTGCATAATTTCTTCAAACTGCTCAAGTTCCTTCATTAATAAGTACAAACTCTTGGAAAATACAAAGCAAAGACTTGATCAAATAAAGAAAAATAGAAGAAATATTTCAGTAAATAGTAAAAAAACAAGGTTAAAATATAAGATACCCCAATAAACCAAATGACTTAAGTATGAAACGTATAATTCAAAATAAATATTATAAAATCAAGGTTCTTGATTCTTTGTAAAGCTTTTGACAAAACATTATCAATGCATTATTTCCTAGAAATACTACTCTTAGGACAAAATAGATGAGAAATAGAATATTCAATTTCAAGGATAAAATCTAGTAAATTTTATTTTTAGATAGTTAA
Source organism: Lunularia cruciata (assembly GCA_948567375.1). NCBI lineage: Eukaryota > Viridiplantae > Streptophyta > Marchantiopsida > Lunulariales > Lunulariaceae > Lunularia > Lunularia cruciata. The sequence goes on from OX419760.1 coordinate 18,077,590, forward strand.
TTGCTCTACAGAAATCTCCATCCATTTTAGAAAGCTTCAAGTCTTCTATGAAATAATCTAATATATCTTATTTACAAATTTTTGGAACTTATATGATGGTATTTTATAATTGTACTACATAGTTCTTTATCAGCACTATCTATTTAAGTTCATCACAACACATCTTTAAAGCTCTACAAGACAATCTCATGTTAATCTTACTACATTGATGACTTTAGATGTGAGAGATCTCTTCAATTCTTGCAAAGAAACAATTGGTGCTACAAATTTGTTATTTACTTGCTCCACTTAATATTTCCATCAAGATTTTACAATACCTTGCAGTTGTCTTCTAGCAAATAGGATTTGGTGATAGTATGTTGTATGTTGGAGGCACCAAAAGATTACATACGGATCCAACAAAATTATACACTCTTCTTGCTATTGTTTTCCATTCAATGATTTTGGCTTAGGAAGAGAGATATAATTCTCTTCTTCTCAATATGTCCCAATCTTTACACTTGTTGTAGTTAAGTATGAGCATTTGATGCTCAACTTGTTTTTAGATTGCTTGAATCCTTGAGTTGTTTATTATATATACTCTAATGGTTAATTTTTAAATTTTGATATGTTATGACTGTCTAAACCTCTTCAAAAGCTTTGACTGATTTGCTTATGATTTTAATATGATGGTTTTGCATACTTGATTTTGCGTTATTATGTTTGATAAGATGTTAGTTATAAATTAACTATAATTTATTGTATTTAATCATAAATATTATATTGATATTTCTTAATATTAATTATTCAATAATATAGCAATAAATGATAATTTATAAAACACAATTTAGATTATTATACACTAAATGAGTGATTGTTAGGTCTATAATTTTATACAAGATAAAAGTGAATTGCAAATGATTGTAAACACCCAAATCTTGAGACCAGATAATATTATATAGTTTTATGTAGTTGATATGAATTTTTTTTATAATTTTAAGGTATTAAAAATATACTTTAGAATACCTAAAAAGCCAAACATACGATTAAAAAAAATTTGAATATGTAAGAGTTCAAAATATCTATCCTTACAACTTTATGAAATAGCTTTTATAACTATAAAATCTAGAAATAAAATATATTTTACTCAATGTTGATATTTTTTAAAATCATATTGATATTAAATCTTTATCAGATATATTATCAATTACAATTATCAAACACATAAAATACATCTGATGAACTTATTACATATTTGCTTTGACACGTGGTAATATAATTTATATGTGATGAATCTTAAATCTTTAAAATCATAATATGAACTTATGATCCCTTCAGCTTTGGAGTTGTAGTACACCTCCACAACAGCACTCTTTGTGGATTCCTACCTCACCCTCCGATTCGTCTGAGCGACAAGACCTTGAAAGCATTCTCGCGAAGCCTTTTCAAGTGTGGGTAGCTCGGCGTTCCATGAATCGTCGAAGGTTGCTGATGACAACAACTTGAGATATCTGAAGTGAAAATGCTGACATGAGTAACGATAAAACATGTTTGTGTTTTGGGCTGGAACAATGAATCTGTTTGAAGTTGCTCATTTTGTGCCAGATAATCCTGACCAAAAGATATTTAAGACATCCATCTAGAAAGCTCTCATTTCTTCTCTCATAGATTGCGAACTAGATTAATAAGTGATAATGTGTCTTAAAATTTTATTTTATTTTTTAGTTTAGGTCTTACATTGCAAAAGTATCTTGAAATTTTTTCTTCATGGATTTATATATGATTAGATTATAAAGAGAATGATGAAAGGAAAAGGACATAGATATAGATGTTAATCTTGAAAGAAAAAGCATTAGATTAAGAAAATCTTACTTATGATAAAATGATTTGTATCAATCTTCAAATTATTTGTATTAGTGTAGAACCTACTATCATAGTGGATACTAAAATGGGTGGGTGATTGTGGATATTAAAATCAACTAACGAGAGAGGTTCTTGTAGCAAATCCAAAGACTCACAATTATGAACCACAATACTTGTAGTTAAAAATATTGTAAAGTTATATAGATTGAATGTGAAATATCTTTCTTATGAATTTCTAAGAACTTAAATATTGTACATGAGTCGAATAACGAATGGCTCGTGGTAAACACAGGAGTTACAACTATCCATTTCACTTTCACTTTCACTTTTACTGTTTCACATTTACAACAAAATCCTAGTGTGTACTATATTCAAGAGTCGAGAGTTCAGGAAAGAGTGAAAAGACACAGGTCCTGACAGAATCACTCTCCCTGGGACTAGAAGAAGCAAAGAATTTTCAAGGGAACAATTGGAACCCGGAATTCCGATGTCGATCAGAACCGAGATACAGGTTGGGACCTCAATTCTCGAGTACCGTACTCAGTAATCGAATCGACCTGATGGGGAAGAGAAACTCGAGAAAGAACGGGAGACGAAACTGTAGCGCAATTCAACGGGTTGCTGCTTCTTAAGTGGGTAAGCTGGGTTTATTCTCAGTTTTAGTTCCATCAGTTTTCTCGTACTTGCTGGTGGTGGATGGAATATTGGAAGCAGTGGTGTTTTCTGTTCTCAGATGTGACAACTGCTCATTGAGTGAATAAATTATTACTGTTCTTTTCGCTCGAGAGGCTTTGGTGACATGTCTTTTGAATCTAGTTTTAAAATTGTGTAAACATTGTGTTTCCTGCAGAAATTGTGTGATTTCGGTGCGCGACAAGCGGGGCGAGGGGCAATTGAGCTTCTACAGGAGCTGTCTACTCGTTATGGGGATGGAGTTAGAGGCTGCGATTCGGTCGCTTATGCGAGAAGTAGTTCAAAAGCGTTAGGGTTCTACAGGAGGTTTTATGCTATATAGTGTGTGCGCTCCGTATGAGAGGAGCAGGACGACAGGGTTTTGGCGGAGCTTACGACTTTAAATACGTTGCAATATGGACTCGAAGGCTGCTATGCGATCGCGTATGCGAGAAGCAGCTCAAAAGCGAGGAAAGAGGATCGTGTCTCCACTTGTGCGGTAAGTAGGAAAATCCACTCTCTAAATTTCCTTCTCTGTTTCCTCCTCCTATTCGAGAACGAATGGCTTGTTGGCATTTAGTCAATAGGGACATAATGTGAACAGACAAGTGAGGGAGAAGGGTGCAATGAACACCCCAAAGGTTGGGTGGAAAGACTTTCGATTTTAGGTACAGCCCTTCCTTTACTGCCCCTTAAAGTCGAGCTCAGGCCACAGCAAAGTGTTCTCGTCTCAGATACATTGCCTCATGTCTGGATTGCTGTTACTCCTTTGTAGTCAATCTGACTTTCGAATTCCCACTTTTTGCTGTTTAGTTTTTCCGAGTGTTAGCATTTGGATTTGGCAGCTAGAAGTACTAGTTATCTTGGTGTTGTGTAATCTGGGCATGGCTAGCCCTTCCATGTCGGACGACGACAGTTATGTACTAATGCCACTGGTTTTAACAGATACAACGAACTAGAGCAGCCTGTGTGCAAGGTCTGCAATGTTACGATCAAGTCAGAGGCATTGTGGACTGCACATTTGGCTTCCCGTCAGCACAAGGCAGTAAGTTCCTTACTAGCTGTAATTCCAGCAAAGTCATTTCTTTTAAGAGTTGATTGTGGTGAATGTACTCCATCGTTTACGAGGACTAGTTCCTAGCATATAAGCCTATTTCTTTTTCCATGTTCGTTCCCGTTGCTCGAGCGAGCATAGAGGATGGCTTAGAATAACGCTTGATAGGCTGAATACTTTTTCCTGAAAGATCTGGTAAAACTCGATAAGTGTCGAGGTCCTGACCATCGCTTTGTGCAGGCCGTAGAAGACCTCAAGGCTAAAGCAGTCGGATCTGCTCCCACAGCACCTGAACTTCCCAAAGGAACTGTTGCAGTGGAGAGACCTTCCTCTGCCCTTCCTGATGATTTTTTCGACACCACTGACGCAAAACGCCCCAAGCAAGGTTTGTAGTCCGCAAAGTGTTTTAATCACGATGATTCGACCACTTCTTTCGACCACACTTACAGACCACAGTTTTAAGTAAGAAGTCCTTTTCGGGACTCCATCAGCATCAGATGCCGACTGAGAGGCTAAGTCCTGCTCGATACCAGGAATATAAGTAGTGCTTTTGATCAGCCACTTAATTGCTCTGCAGGTGCTGTGATCGAGTCTTCAAATTTTCCAGTAGCGAGGAAATCTGGGGAGACCAAAACTCAACAAGGGCAGTTGCAGAGAATTGGGGTGCCGAGTGTCCAATCAGCTAATGTTCGGCCAACTATTCAACCTGTGTCGAATGAAACCGACGACCAATCAGCTGAAGGAACCCCATCTGCTGTGAAAGGCGCTTTGCCTGAGGGCTTCTTCGACAGTGTAGATGCCGATCATAGAGCTCGAGGACTGGAGCCTCCTAAACTTGATATCAAGTGAGTTGCTCCTGGCAGCGTGTGTCGTGCTTTGTGATGTACAAATGCATGTTTGAAATGCAGAAGTGGTGTAGTGCTTGTCTTTTATCGGTGACATGCGTGTAAACTTGGTGTACTTTATCTAACAACATATTGATGTCAAGTAATCTGTAGTCTTTTCCCAGAGTCTCATTGTCGTTGATCCTGTACAGGGATGAGTATAAGGAGTTCCAGAAATTAATCAAGGATGATATGCTTGACGTGGATGTTCGGTTGGAGGAAGAAGAGGTACGCTTTGCTTGGACTTTCTCGTTGGATTTCATTGTGGAGATAGTGTAGCACTATCCTTCTCCTTGAAGGTCCTGTTTGACATGACATGGAAATTCATGGTCTTGATTTTTGCAGTTCGAAGCAGCAGAAGAAAGAGAGGAGCGTGAAGAACTAGAACAAAGGTAAGGGATGTTTCCAGTTCACGCTTCGCACAGAAGTGCTCGGGTCACCACACAATTGTGCTCTACTTGATCATCGAGTCTTTCTTACACAACTTTTCCTCCTGATACGTTTGCGTAAAGAGAATACCCCGTACTCTTTGTTGCATGTATTTGGTCCTTTCTGTGATGCTTCCTTACCTGGAATCTGACTTGTGCGATCCGGATGGATACTGCAGGACTCTTTTTGAGAGGATAGAAATGATTAAAAAACGACAGCAAGAGAAACTTGCAGCTGCCGAAAGGGAGAAAGCACTTGCTGTCCAAGCAGATGAAACTGGTGATGAATCAAGTGACGAAAGTGAGGAGGAAGAAGAGGACAATTTCTTCGTTGACTGGAGAGCCAAAACTTTGTAAAACTTGTAAACAGCAGCAGTTCAATGTATCGTGAGGTAACGACGTTGTAGTTATCCCCGCTATAGGATTGCCCTGAATGTTCTTACTTTCAATCAAAAGAGCTCACTAGAAAATGACAGAATCAACCAAGCGATTTCTACCGTTTATTTTAGAGGTTTTCTTCCTTGGTGGGTCTCACTGACCGTACACACTGCTTTTTACAAAGGGAGATGAGAATATTCTGGAACTTAGATACCTGGAAGATAGAATGGCCCATTGAATTAGATAGGAAGTGCTAGACACGGGAGCTAGAATGCTCATGCGTTGGCCCCCTCCGTGTTACTTTTAAAAATATGGCAAATGAAATGTAACAGCGTGTGGTGTGCAATGCTCTTCGGTTTGCAGTCTCACTTTTGTGTCCTGTTGGTAATCAGCTCTAGCCCGCTAGTGCTTCCCTTTCTTGCTTGGTCGGATTGTTTGGACAAGATGTAGATTTCATGGTTCATACGGATATATTCGTCTTCTTGACCTACGAGTGCTAAGAGAATCTTTGCGGTTTCTTTTGTCGGGAAACCAGTGTTGTTTCTTCTGGGAGGAAATATAGAACACCCCATGAGGCCGACGTCTGTGCTCGTCTCTATTTGCTTTCTCCAATGGAAGACATGTGCGAAATAACTGTCAATCAATCAATATGTTGAGCACCTTCAGTTTGAGACAGGCACAAGTTCCAGATTATGGAAGGGGTATTCTCCACGGCTAGAAAACTTATGCAGGTTGATTGGAGTACGGCAAAGGAGACGCTATAAAGAAGCACAAAGACGGCAACGCGCTGGCAACCTGAGAACGTCCCGTTAAGTTTATTGGGCTAATCCGTTCAAGCGTTCACTTCGATGTAGAAGAGGCAACGTGAGATTTGCTTGCTGGCATTTCTAAAACACTCAATTCTCTCGATTTCAAGTATAGCGAATTCTTGAAGTTAGGACCATGAGTATTAGTGGGTTAGAAGAAGTGTGTTGAGAGTATCTTCTTGTAACAAGAGATTGATCCAGTTTATGAGCAAGCAAAGCTGAGACAGAATCCGCCTAATAGACATCTCCATACGATGTCTATTAATCTTCGGTTTGATTCCTCTCCGAGCCTCGGCACCTCTTTGAGCGACTCATGCCATAAGAAAGGCGAGACCCTACAAACGAAGTCTTCAGTCAGAGAAAGAATCCTTTCCATGACAGTAGAAATATGTCCATGTTGATGGAGGAAATGAGTTCTAGGTTGAGACATACCCACTCTCAAACCTTGGGATTGAATAGTGAAGTGATGTAGCAGTTGTGATAACTACTACGCGCAGAAGAGTCAGCTTTCCGAAGGACCTCATCGGTGCAGCAGCTTTGTGCAACTTAGGTATTGTAGTAGCAATTGGAAGTGTTGATCGTAGACTACCTCATCTAAAGGGATCCAGCCAGCAGTAATAACTCTCGAAGTTTTCCAACGGACCAAAGTAAATGGGAAAACAGAAGCCGAAAATCTGGCACAGGTTTTTCGTTTGCATGCACCATCGCACCCCGTACCGGATTGTTGGGAATCACATTACCAGAAACTGTCAACTTTCCGAACTTGTTCAGGGAAGAACAGAAATAGCCGAGAAGCCGGGCCAGTGGGGATGACCCTAAAACAGTACGGTAGGGAACTTGTACTGTACAGTTGAAAGAGGTTGGTCCCACATCCCCGAGGTCTCCGGGTCTCCGAGCAGTCTTCTTCGAGGCCCTGCCCTGCGGCTACTGGCCAGCGTCGGGGAGAGGTTTATAATATGGAAGAGAAGGGCCGACATACCACACAACTTTGTGAACTGAAATGTTGTCAGAGCACCGGTCCCGACAAGATTTGCAGGTCATTGTCAGTGGCAACGGTAAAGACAAAGGAATGTTCATAATGGCTCATCTACACTTTCCTGTTTGCGAGGCTCCCAAAAACAGCAACAGAAGATTAGACAGAACACATGAAAGTTGCGTATCACTTCATGTAGCGCCATTGGTGCATTAGTAAGTAACAGCAGCAGCTGAAGTCATCGACTGGACATGAGTCTCCTTTAAGTTTGGGGAAGGTGGGTGAAGTTTTCCTGCCATTCATTGATCAAGATCATACCGAGACAATGATCTCTATTCAAGGTCGTATGTCAATTGATAATAGATGAAACATAAATAGCTCACATTTTTGAAAAGCTTGATCTTCTACAATGTTCTAGGTTCACGGCAAGAAAGGTCTATCGATCGAGAATGGGAAGGTGTGCGTGTATTGAAGAAGAATGTCAAGCATGTGCAAGGAATATGGATTGCGGTTGAGAGATAGACGTCATAGATTTATCAGTCGCAACTCCTCATACAGAGATGCTCCATAATGCAGATCGACGTCGAGATGGATTCAGATTTGATTACCACTCTTGAATCCACATGTGCATCATTGATTCTCTCAACTCATCATACTAAGTTAATTTCCTGTCTTGCAAAAACTTCCCAGCGAGGGAAATCGATCCACGCCTTTCCATTCCCTGTGCACAGAATGGAAACCTTGCCGTAGCCAATAAGCTCCTTTGACAATCTAGTCAATAAGCTCCTTTGACAATCTGTTCCATTTTCCTGGAGAAGCTCTTGGAAATATTCCCCGGAATCATCTTACAAATATTCATATTTGGATTTATAGGGAGAAGTCTTTCCTCGCCGAGTTCTCCCGTTGCTAAATGGTGGATATTCTTCAGGCCCTACCGAACCTCTTGGAACATCGCTAAGGTTAAACTTCTCTCGTGCAACTCCTCAGCGGCTGTTGAGAGAGATCAAAAGCAAAGGCTTCCTCTTCAAGTCTTGTACCCGCCAAGGTCAAGATCAGCACACTCAATGAACCTATGCGACTGTAGGTAGAGAAGTCGTACTACAGTCACTAACATTAGCCATAGAGACAAGCTCTGGGCGGCAATTTGTGCTGATGCACAACCACTATATACAGCAGCTAGATAATTTTCACCGAACCTGATGCTCCAAATTGGAGCAACCAGCCCTTGGGCAATCCTGGAACCTTTCGAGAACATTGCTACGTCAAACTTTCACTATTGCAAGTGATTAACAGGAATATTGCAGATAAATACGTGTGAAAGCCAAGAAAGTCGACCTGTCAAATTCCGACCATGGTGGGAATCCTGGGAGACTTCACTCTTGTGCGCCATCTATCGAGTGGTATTCAAAAGCCTTGAAATGGAATACAACTTCGGCGTAATTTGCCCCGTTGTGTGAATTATCCGATGTGATCTAAGTTGTGTTGAAGAACAAATTATAGCCACAGGCTTTGGCTAAGACCAATCGTCTTGACAGTAGATCAGATTGTAAGGCACGTTAGATGCGGAGCTGAGATAGATAGTCAGTCGAGACCCATGCCTCCAAGGTTATTCATGACACCACCCAATTCTCTGGATACGAGAGAAGCAAGAATATTACGGAAACTAAGAAGATACTAGACTGAGGAAGAAACAGAGCAGCGCTGTATAGATTGTATGAATTACAAGGCTTCAAGTGTTACCCACCAAACTCATCCCTTGCGCAAGGTTCTCAGCGCAGCGAAGTGTGAGTGCAAGCCTGAATATGTATCGTTTACAGGTTCGCTTCATATGGTATGCTTATGGTTTAAGAGTCCAGCATATATACTAGTTGGAGTTCTACGCAGTGATACTACACTTAAACGGATTAAGTTCAACAAAGGTCCACATTACTTCCACCCGCTGCGCCCAGGAGATAAAGAGAAATCACCACCACCTCCACCTCTGAGAGCTTCAAGAAGAGCAAGATAATCCACTTTACCTGCATTGTTATTTAACAATGCCGAAACGTCCACGGCTCCTCCAGTATTTCCTGTCATAGCCGAGTAATCTGCCGGACCTTGCTGTAGACTGTTCTGCAATAACTGGTTTATGAGCGCCAAATTACTACGCTCCTTCTCCAATTGTAGCGCATTGATTATGGCTAATGTTTGAGATGTGTCGTGCACCTGAGCGGCCGTCATGGCTGCAAGGTAGTCGAAAGCTGTCGGAGGATAATTTGCTGAACCTCCAGGTATGAAATTCGGCATTTGAGGAGGAACACCAGGAGGTGCCTGGTACTGGGACGAAGGAGGTTGAACAGTTGGTTGTACTGGAGAAGCTCCAGACATGTAGTTTGGCAACTGAGAAGCTGGTGCACCAGGGGGTGCTTGGTATTCGGAAGTTGACGATGAAGATTGTTGTTGTCCCGATCCTTGGTAACCAGATTTAGAGCCTGGACCTTGCTGATACTGGGAACTGGAGGTCTGTTGAGCATGAGGTGCTGGTGCGGCAGTTGAACGATTAAGATCTGCTTGTTGCGGTTGTCGAGGTTGAGAAGAAGAGTACTTCGAGTTAGATTGCTCTTCAGTTGTGGGTAGAGGAGCGAAAGAAACTTTGAGAGCTGACTTCAGAGGGGGTGCAGTTGAGGGTTGAGGAGAAGAAGAAAACTTGAGAGCTGTTTGTGCTGGTGGAGGCTGAGGACTCGAAGAAGCGAACTTGACAGTGGACTGCTGTTGCACTGTTGCAGGTGTTGGAGGTGATAGAGGAGGTGAAGGAGGTTGTGCGCGAGACGAAGTCTTCAGGCCAGCCGTATATACTACTGGTGGTGGGGTTTTGATTTCGACGCCGCTTCTGTTGGTAATTTTAAGAGAGGTTGAAAGAGAAGGAGTGGCAGCAGAAGTTGTCCCTGTGGTACTTTCTTGAGATGCCACGGTAGCGTTGACTTGGGTTCGTGGTACATAACCTCGCGGAATGGCTCCTCCATTCGAATCCGAGGTTGATGTCGAAGTGCTTGGTTGCGAAGGAACCGGGGGATTTGTGCTAGAAGTTTTTATAGGAACTTGAGGAATTGTCTTCGTAGCAGGCGTAGTTGCCTTCTGTGGCATTGGAAACTTCGAACCAGTTCCTTTCTCCGCCTGTCGTGGTGGATCAATTCTCGCGAAGAAGCGTCGTTTCTCCTCTTGGACATGCTGAACGCATACAAGACACAAGGTCTTATTTGGATCCCTCTTGTGCTTGAAAGCTGGACCTTTTATAGGGGTTGTTCCGCAGTGAACGCAGCAGATTATGTTCAAATGGTACACGGAACTGACCACTGGTTTATCTCTCGAGCAGAAATCTCCAGATCTGATTGAATCATTTTGGAGCTTATCGTCGTGACAGAATACGCATAGATCATAGTCTGGATTTTTTATGGATGTGAAGCAGGGACCGCAAATCGGAGAGACAAGGCACTCGTCGCAGCGTTTCTCAAAATGAAAGACTGGATCGTATTTCTTGCACACAGAATTGACAACGAGGTCCTCAAAAAGCTCGTAGTCAGACTCCGGCTGTGCTCGTCGATTCGAAGGATTCGTAGCTCTAGAGAAGCAAGCCTCACACAGATCGCAGTCTTCTTGCGTCTTGTGCCTATACCGCCTCCCTTTTACTGGAGCTACTCCGCACTCTGCGCACTCAATAAAGTGCACTTGATACGGCCCCGTTGACTTTGCCCTTTCAATCTTCAAATACTTTACCTTTGGATCAGGTATCTCTCGACGGAAACACGCTTGGCAAAGATTGTAGTCAGGTCGCTTCTTGCATTGATACCGGAATCCGCTAATCGGACTCACACTGCATTTCTCGCACTTGACACCCTTGTGCAGCCAAGGCTGCCCGATGTTCTCCCCATAAGCCATTCTGTTCTCTTTGTAACTCCTTGATTGAACTCTATCTACCTCTCCTTCATCTGAGGGCCACACAGCCTAACACAGTCTCGACTCACAGACGTTTCTCTAGTTACCGAGCTTCCGAGCTGAACTCTCGTACGCGCCGTCCTCTCCTCTGGAAATTCAATAGCTGACCTCGCAATCCTGCGTCAAGCTGCACTCAAGTCCGCGTCATCCCATCTCCTTCGCGCAAATGCATCGATGACATCATCATTTCGCAAGTTCGCAAAGACGAATTTCGGAGACTAGTCGTCAAATACTCCGCGTACTCTTCCCTGCCACGAAACTGCTGCAAGCAGCACATCAATCGGTGACCTCGCAATCCCACAATGCTACAATCACGGACATGGTCTTCGCTGATCTCTGCACCTAACTTTCTCGAGCTCCGCTCTCTATTCCCAATGTCGAACGTCTTCCTTCTAAACACGTTCCAACGAGATCGTACACAATTAACCAGTCACCTCACTTCAAAGCCGCCAATTCGGAGCCCGCATTGAAGCAATGAGGACAGTAGTTCGGGAACGAGAAGAAACATCCACAATTTAGCTATGAGACTCCATTTCTAGATCTAGATTCGCATAGTAGCGCTTACGAATTACAAGCTGCCACTCGCTCCCACTACTCAACAGCGCGGAAGCATAGCGCAGCCTTGTAGAGACAGCTCACTGGCACACTTCCTCCTCCATGTGCGTCGTATTCTCCTCTGATCTGCGCAGACAGACGAGAGAGTGCGATACATGAAGCTACTACCGTACTAACTGCTGCACAGTGGACAAATTCCACAAAGTGGCCTTGCATCTACAGCACAGCGGAACAACCGCGCCGTTCGTTTCCCCGTCCGAGCCATATCATACCAACCCCGCGCGGCATTTAGCATTTAGCATTCCAGTCTCTCATTCCGAACCAACCCGCTTTTCCGTTCCCGTCGTATTCCAGCGCATATTGAAACAACCCTGCCACTCCGTTCCCGGTACGCGCCACCTGAAACTAACCCCGCCCTTCCCGCGCAGCATTTTGCATTTCAGTCGCTTTCAGTTTCATGTAAGGCGAACACCATTCCTGTGGCAATTTCCCGTAACCAGTGCGTTTCGCTTTTCCGTCGCAATTCATCGCACCAATCGTTTCCGTAGCGAGCCCCAACCCTCCACGTGCGCGCCATAGCAGACCCCCGCCAGGAAGCGGGGCACTCGCGAGAAGGTGGCTTGACAGTACCTGACGTGAAATCTCGCGCAGACGTGAGAATCTTCGCTAGATTCTTTCAGCAGCAACTAAGGTGTGTGTAAACGATGCCTGATTTCCCCACATGGCTGGAACACCGTGCGTGTTCCCATTCTTTCGCATTCATTATCTCTTCCGGAGAAAAATTGACACTTGAGACATGGAGGGTATCACAGAACATGAAAGGAAGTCATGTTCTTTTGGGAACATGCGTCCCCTTTCGCATATGTGACAAGTTCCCACACACATTTGTCTTTCACCTGCTGGGTCTAGGAGTGGAAGGAGCCAATGATATTACCAACAAGAAATTTGGAGAGGCGATCACGTAGAACACATGAAGAATGGAAAACCATCAAACTGTACAAGGGAGAGACAAAAGAGGTTAAATGGGGCTAGCCCCAACCATCAAGGAGTTGAGTATGTCAAACACCAATGATGCACAGTTCGTACAACTTGGAGTCTAACTGTCGAATGTCAGACAAACTTAGGAATACAATTATCGTATTACCAATCAATTTGCGATTGACCAATACCAAAACAATACTAACTCGACCATATGTCGAGGGAATTGCTACTTTCTGGAATGGACAGATAGCAGCGGGATACCAACACCGTGCACACGATACGTGTGGAAGAGGGCCATGTCATATTTGCCACGTCATGGGGGCAGTAGCCATTCCCTATATTAAAGCTAATCATATTTCTAGCCAAATGCGTAAAACTAGATCAGGTCAGTGCATAGCAAGACAATGATATCATTGTCAGTTCTGTTATGTTCTCTTTTCCAAAGATTGTCCATTCATGCTAGCGATGAGACATTCATCTGATATCTCCAATGCATCAAGCCAGGTTCGGATACACATTTGCTGCCTACGGAGACGAATAAGAAGCCTTCTGCGGATCGGTAACTGGAAGTGGAACCTGCCATAAAGATGAAACACAGGGCTGAGTTGAAAGATGGTTTCTTTTACAAAGAAGGACTAAAAGGTGATATAGTATACTCCGAAAGAATCAAGAAAAAGAAAAGGGAATAAGTGCAAAGGGCACCAATAAGTGCAAAAGAGTATAACAAGCACGAGGTCCAAAGAAAAAGGCCCTCTGTCAAACAAAAATGAAACGGATGATGTTCCCTTTTCTCCTGGTGATGATGTTGCTACAATTCTCGTTTAGATGTTCGCTCGTGCCAATGAATATGCTCATAGGGGGGTTTGAGATCAAACAAGGTATTATGTCCATGTATAAATAAATGAAACTATATTTGCATTCTTATGCCAAGGAGATGGGTCCAACTACTGTTAAATCATATTCAACTATTGTTCAATTTGTACCTGGAACCAAGCAGATTGTAGGAATTATACCATTGGATTTCGGATAACATCATAACTTCTGTTCTGTTCTGTTTTCACCTACAACACGTGGTTAAATATGTATACCGTATATACTATATCTAAATCCACCAACATAGCGGTCTGATAAACTGTGGAAATACTGAATGTGTAAACCCAAATGTAAAGGGAATGCCAAAATAAACTCCTCATTGAAAGAGTCCATTGATGACAACTTTGTGTTAATTCTTCATTCTTCATTCTTCATTCTCTCCTCATTGAAAGAAACCATTGACTACAACTTTGTCAATGCTTAGTGGGTACCCTTAGATCATGGGTGTGCACTCTTCTTAATATTTTTTTGTTATTTCCAACATCTATATGATAGACCTTGAAACATGGATGCCTTCAATCCGAAGCTAAAATATTCGCCACCAGTATTCGTAGTAGCTTTCAAAAGCTAATACTTTTTTGGGGCCCGATGCGCGCTTGTGAAGTTTGTTTTTATGTAAATAGCGAACTCGAGATATTTGGCTCAAAGGAACCTTAAAAATGGGTTTTAAACAGGTTTCTTAATTCCCAAGCTGGTGCCTTAAAAACGGATGCAAACCCTTAATGGGACATTGATGTCCGAAACTTATTTAGTATTTAAATAAATAAATAAAATCTTTATGCATGCAAAGTTACATTATTCTCGATCATGCCCACTAAAGGACATCTACCCTGGTTTCGAAATCTGAAGAATATCACTATTTCCTCTAGAAACGAAACTACCATAATTTCTGTTTAATTATCCTATTCTTATCATTAGAAATGGCATTCCTAATTCCACTTGAAAATATAGGCCTCCATTGGAATTTAATTACATGATCTCCATGGCAATCTTATCACTAGATGTTGCACTTTTAATTTAAACTGAAAATGACGGTATTTATTTACTTTAGATTTATGATTCCCAAAAACAATCTAACCACTGCGAAATATGGGCGGCCTGCCCTGGATCCTCTGGCGAAATGTGCGTTAAATTATTAAAGAAAAGAAATTAAGGGAAGATAAGAATCACGATGTAGGGAATCTACGTATGGTGATGGTCGATGAGAAATATTTATTTATCAATTTGCACATGTTTAATACACTTCACAAAAAAATGTAAATGTATCCAAACGCCTTGAGTGCACCGAATCTACAAGATCTTGTAGATTGTTTCCCAGATGAACTTCACCACATCTACAGATTGACGTACAGACTTAACCACACTCCAAGAACGCAGAAAAACTTGAACTTAACTTAACAGAAAAACTCAACAGACCCGGGTAGTTTGACGTGGAGAACACGTGGCGACCGTCCTAGTTGGCACAGACTGTGTTAGTTAACGCTCATAATGCAGCTTTTTGTTGGGGAAATTTTACCTCTTGTGTTATCTTTGCATGGGGTCTTCCCATCCTTCTTGTTATTCCGCGCAGCCTCCACTTCTTTGGAGATCATCTCTGCATTCTTGGAAACCATTAATGACAATCGAGTGACAAGCTCTATCGGCCAGATTGTTTCCCAGATATCATTAATGATTTCCCATATTGTTTCCCAGATTAGTTACTTGCATAACTTCAGATATCTTAGGTGTTACAGGGTAGATTCCTCTTCCACGATACTCTTGGAGTTTACACACATTTTACCCCCCTCGAAGGACTTGATAGTCCTCCTTGTTTTCACACGCGGTCGCGTTCTTCATTAGTAACCAAAACGTCACACGTCCAATCACTGGACGAAGTTCTCATAGTTGTTCTCATAGTTGCCGATGGTGAAAGTTTGGTAAGAGGTGAACAAAGACATAATACAATGGGGGTTTCAGTATTAAAATGCACGAATATTTACTGGTGAAGCAGTGAAATCCGTTGAGTTCCCATAAATCTTTTTAAGGAAGTTTACGGTACCGTACAGTACCGTAAATTCAGTATTGAAGCCCCCCACCCAATGGAATCCTATTGTTGAAGGTTTTCCTCGTGGGGAGCTTAAAAGTAATGTTTCTTCCTTTCGCGTTCGGTCCAGGGGAGATTTTCTTCTTTGATTTATGAAGTTTGCCTTTGAAGTTTGGAACGAGTCTCCAGAATCGGAGCCCCAAGTTTGAAGTTAATTTCCAAAAGTTGTTGGAGGGAACTTTTAGTTGATCGTTTGGAAGTTCGGGGTGAGTTTTGAGCTTTCTTAGACAATCAATTTTTAACGTTACTTCATTACTAGTGATTTAAGGTTACTCAAGTTCTACGTTCTAAAACTTATAATATTGTGTTCATTTTCATAATTAGTTTATATATCATAATCAGATATTAATTTTTTCCTTTGCTATGCACTACTTTTCGAAAGCTTCCATTTTACATCGATTTTTTATTACAGCTCTCTAGAATCTATAACATGTTTATAATTTTCAAAAGCATATAAAAGAGATGAAAGAGATTTAAAAAGTCACAAGACCTTTTCAAGTTTTGCACTCATGACATCATAATAGAAATGAATAAAATGAAAATAAATATTCGCAAAACGTTTTATTAAATTTTCTTCTCTCCATTATAATGAATATTTAGAAATATAATAACTAAAAATCTGTGAATCTAAATACCAACTAGAACTGACGTGACACGGTGGTGCAAAACTGGTAAGAGGTGGCCAAGTCTTTCTGCCAACTTGGGGTGCGATTAAATCAAACTAGCGATGCGGTCAAATCAAGCCAACCTAAAGGTGCGGTTAAGTTTTAACCGCACCTTTAGGTTGATCTCTGTAGATTCTTCTGATGGCATTTCATACTGTATCCATATCCGTACATCTACAAAGATAAAAAAACACTCGTAAGACTCAACCCAGCAGTGACTACACGACGATTTACACAGTGACGTGCTTGATAGCACCGGGACAATCACTTGAAAGATCGCATGATATGGATACAATACAATATCTCGGAACTTGCTTTCCGTCCAAGTAAGGGGAGAGTACTTCGCCTTTACGGTAGGAGCTGATGTTCTCTTTCCCGGAAGGCCTTACAGTACTTGACCGCGTATACTCCGTTGAAGTATTGTATGGTACTCTAACCTGCCGGTCTTGTAGGGATAGTAAACGTGACAGTTCCTTGCTCTCCTTCGTCGACGAGTCGACAAAGAAAGTGAATTTCGGTGGAATCGGCGATGTCACTACGACCTTCCACGTTCGTGAGCCTTCTTGCACGCAAGAACAAAGGACTCGAGGACCGAGCTCGGAGGAACACTGTGATATGATGTTAGTTTGATAATGTGTTCAAGTACAGTATAGTACTAGAACCTGCCGGTCTTGTAGGGATAGTAAAGGTGACAGTTTCTTTCTCTCCTCCGTCGACCAGTCGACAAAGTAAGTGGATTTCGATGCAACCGGTGATGTCACTACGACCTTCCATGTTCGCGAGCCTTCTTGCACGCACGAACTGAGTACTCGAGGATCGAGCTCGAGGGCCATTAGTCCAGGAACACTGTGATATGATATTAGTTTGATATCCCCGCTTGAGAGAATGGATGATCTTCTAGATAACTAGCGTAATAAAACTACTAGGAATTATGTATAGTTCACAAGGTCTGAAGATCAAAGCTAATGTGTGTTTTGCAATCCTCCTTGCCATGATAAGGTATCCTCTGCAGCCATATTCCATCAAGTTCCATGAATCGTGTTTATAAAAGTGGAGCCTACTGTTGTGTGAGGTGGTGTGAATGTGGTTATAGGATAAGTTTGCTCGACAAATATCGATATGTGAAAGGACTATCTTACATATGGATGTCAACTCGTGCTATTATCCTCCTGGTGACGTGAAACTGCTACATCGAGGGTTTATACATAAGCCTATCATAAATCCTTTTGTTCTGCTTGTTTCATGAACTTGTTATTCAAGCAACGAGGACTGAGGAGATCAATTAAGCCGTCGATTGTTTTATACAGCTCTAGCAGGGGGTAGAAGTTATTAAAGCAGAGGTATGGTCATTGCTCCGAAAAAGGGAGTGCTTTTGTTTGATTTCGAAAGTACTTGCTGCATGCTCTTGGAACAATATTACTCTTGATTTTACGAACAGAAACATTCTCGGGGTTCCGTAATTGGTAATAATGAGAAGGGACTGGAATTTCCGTTGGTCAGTATGGTCGGTAGCAGTCATAATCGACTTCGATGCAAATGCTCCTCTTCACGAACCTTGATGGAGGAAATTGACTTCATGCAGCCCTAGCAACACATCCGAGCTCCTATTTTCGCTCCTGGAGTGCTTACATTCGCTTCCAAAAACGTACTGCAGGAAGAATCCACACCATCCTCTCGACCACCTTTCAACCACTAATATACAGCTTTCCTCCCAAGCAAGAGCGAGAGCCAGTGCATAGGATTAGGCACCAGGTCACTGAATAAAAGGGAACTTATTATTTTTACAAATGAATCTTTACTCCAGTGTATGTACAGCTCTTAAGATCACAAGATATTCGAGTAATGGGAACAGAAGGCGTTCATAGAAAGGGGGATCCAGAATCCACTTAGGACTGAACCGGACACTTAAAATGACAAGATATCCTCATTCTCAGCGTCTTCCAAGAGAACCTCGTACACATCTGTTCGAATCCTTAGCTCTTTCTGGCGCATGATATCCACAAACTCTGACTGTTCCTTCGCACTCAGTATCGAGCCTAGCTTCTGAAATCCATCCGCCCACAGAGCTTTCGACCTGCACATGGTTCATGGAGTCTCAGCATTCAAAGCCTTCATATGCTTTCGCTCTTCCAAAGTTTCCCAGTAACTAACGGATATTGAAAATGATCCAGTACTTACCAAGGGCAGGCGTGGATAGCACGAAAATATACACGACGAGCGGCATCCTTATTTGATGCAACATATGGCGTTCATAGAAAGGGGGATCCAGAATCCACTTAGGACTGAACCGGACACTTGAAATCACAAGATATCTTCATTCTCCGCGTCTTCCAGGAGAACCTCGTACACATCTGTTCGAATCCTTAGCTCTTTCTGGCGCATGATATCCACAAACTCTGACTGTTCCTTCGCACTCAGTATCGAGCCTAGCTTCTGAAATCCATCCGCCCACAGAGCTTTCGACCTGCACATGGTTCATGGAGTCTCAGCATTCAAAGCCTTCATATGCTTTCGCTTCTCCAAAGTTTCCCAGTAACTAACGGATATTGAAAATGATCCAGTACTTACCAAGGGCAGGCGTGGATAGCACGAAAATATACACGACGAGCGGCATCCTTATTTGATGCAACATATAGCTCATATGCTAAGTAGCAGCGCCAAATGACGACCGATTGACAGGTTTCTCTGTTTTCAAGAGCTCGTTCAAATAGGCTGTGTATACGCGGTCCAGCTCCAGGTCTCGACAACTCGCATGAGAGCGCAAAGAGCCAGAGCATAGTTGATGGACTCCTGTACAGGAGCAGGGTAGCACCTAGTCAGACTAAGATAGCACAATTTCATTCAAGTCATTGAAGTCATTGACTGCTCTCTGGAGCTTACGCACGAGACCATCAGCCGATAACTCTACATACGCTACCACCATGTCCTTAGTTTTTGCTAGGGTATATCAAAACCTGGCCCCCACGAAGGGACCTCATGAAATGCAAATACCAAAGACGCAGTGATCTTTCTGCTGTTGGACGTAATTTCGAAGCGACCTCAAACGTGGCCTTAAACCAAGAACTTCAAACAAGGACGTGAGCGAACAACCAGGCCACAAGAGATGAATGCAATCACTAGGTACGTTGAACGTGCTAGAGGACTTGATTCCAGTTTCCACCTATGCTATACTCATCCAAACATACTACAAGAACCTAGCCCAGCTAAGAGTGCTACTTGTTTCTACAGCACCTTTGTGAAGCATCATCGAAGAAACGACGCAAGTTGTGACTCATGCCGGATTGAGAGGCACTGCGTAGATAGGCCCCAGTCAGCTTTGCATTCCGAGGATACTGCATGAGTCCCCTCAAGATGGTGGAACGAAGACGTGCTGGTTTTGCAGCTTGCTTGAAGTTTTCTAGCATGTTCACATAACGAACCAGTAAAGCCTCACATTCTAGACTTTGTTCGCGTCTACCTGCAAAGAGGAGATGGCTTAAGAATATCAACGATCCTGCAGATTGTACTGAATGTTTTGACGTCAGATGAATTTGTACTCGCAATTCACACCCTACGAAAGCACGGAGAACAAGAAGCATAATAAGTCAAACTAGTCTATATTCTGTAAAGCACAGAACTCATGGTAGGTTTGCCTAATAGAGATGTCTGTTTACCTGGTAGCGTCATAGCAAGCCCTTCTTCATATGTTGAAGCAGCAGTTTCCCAGCCTGCAGTCAACAGATCGAACATGGCAGCGCAAGATATCAACGCAGCTCCCCTCTGAGTAAGATCTCCACGACCACTTGCCCGTAATATCTGTAACTGGTCACGGAATCCTTTTTGAGCTCTCAGTAAGTATGTAGCTGGTACTCCGTCAGCAATGGACTCGGGTGAATATTCACTTCCGCCTCCCAAGCAGGAAAGAATATGCAACGCCCTTTGCTCTGCACCAGCATCAATGGATTTGCGAGCTAGTTCCAACTCTGCGTATGCAAGATACAAAATTGGTGCATCTTGCTGAGTGTCCTGCATTTACATCAACACATGTGAGTACATCGCATACAGTTTGAACCACTCTTCAACAAAAGCATTTGAAAAGGTTTAGCAATCATTTACCTTCGAAATAATCCCCAGAGAGGCAAGAGTAGTATCAAAAACTTTTCTAGCAGTGGTGATATTCCCGGCAGCAGCTTCTATACATGCATAAGCTCCCCACATAGAAAGATCCTGACAAACCGCAAAACGTGGAGTTGCGTTAGTCTGAGCTAGTTTCCGAAGGAAGCATGGTATGACCTAACCAAAGCCTACATGTGAGAAAGGAAGAACACGAAGACTCAAGAGATTTGTCACCTGGCGATGAACCTTGAGTAGTTTTTTACCCAATGCTCGAGAAGCGGACAGATTTGTTCTGGATACATCGATTTGTTCTGCTGCTAAATCTTCTGCTTCAAAAAGTGCCCTCAACAATCGTCGATCATCGGGGAATACAGTTCTGACTAAGTACAACGCGTTTCGTAGAAACCTAGCTCCTCCCTCAGAGTTTTGATACCACGGAGAATCTCCAACGAGGGTGGCGAGAGAGTTCTTCTCGTCCCCCTGATTACTATTGTTAATATCTTTGAGTAGCGTTCCCCTAAGAGTTTCTAAAGATTCCAAAGCTGATCTATAGCTCCAGCTGTTGGAACAACACCTGTCAACGTGCATGATAGCAGAATGTAAGATCTGGAAACTAGGGAGAAGAAGCATCTCATTTATCTTTGACATAAAACCAACATCAAGCAATTTGAGCAACATAACGAAGTTTATGGAATATGTGAAAACTTTCCGCTCAGCTTCCTAACGGTGTAAGTCTGCGAAACTAATTAAATTTCCTGCTTAACGCCAAGTTCTTAACATAGGTGAATAAGGAAATCCCTATTCCTGGACGATCACGAAGGGCCTCAATAGTATTATCATGGAAATATAAGAAACGTTTTGCTACATATTAATAAATAAAATCAATAAACAGGCCTCAATGTATTAGTGATGAACACTGGTGTGTGCGACAGAAGTTGATATTTACCACTCATAAAGAGGCCCTTCAAAGAAGTCCAAAATTTGACAGAACATGTTTGAACGGGCCTGCTTAGAGAGGAGCGTGAACAAGCTCTCTTTAACATCCTCAAAGTGTATAATTCGTTCCAGCTCGTCCCCCTCATCTTCAGCTGCCACGACGTCAAAAGAATCCTTTGCTGCTCTTCATTCACAGAGTTACAACGTCACCACAAGGAGTTGCCTATGTCAGAGGCTACAGTTCAAAAACCGCAACAACTTCAAGCGAAACCAACCTGTACGTCAAAGGATCTGCTTCATAAGATCCAGGTGCGCACTAGTTTCTTTCTGGGATTAGTCACTAGTCAGAACTGCTGAGAATCGAAATGAGTAAATATTCCCCTGTCACTCCAAATCAGCTAATGAGTACATTTCAAACATGTCGTGAATATATTGCTATAGACCTGAATGAACCCAAACAACAGGATTGACCTACCGAAGTTTGAGCGCAAAGGTAGCCATTGTTCGCGATCTCTCTGAGCTTCTCTTTCTGACCATCTCCTCCACACATTGACGTCGTTCACCTCTACATCCTTCCCTACGTCAAAACTTAAACCTAGCTTCTCAAGCAAAGCAGCGTCGTCTTCTTCTTCCTGGACGAGATCAGCATCCACTTCGATATCTTCTTCCATGTCGACAACCTCGTCATCCAAGTTTGGCCTAGAATCGTCCTTTTCAGGTTCCGACCAGCCAGTCCATCCACCACCCTGCTGTTCTTCAGGTTCATCCCCGCCTGAACGGTCAAGCTCCCGAGCTTTTCGAACCTGCTCTTCTTCCTTCTCCAACCAGGTTACCCATCCTAAAGCTCCATCTTCACCAATCCTAGGAGCACCACTATTCCAAAAAGCTTCAAACAGTCTTAATTTGTTGCTCTCCGTCAACTGTATTGGAGGAGAGAAGAGACAGTACTCGACACCGGCCTGAAAGAGACCCATGGCCTGTTCGTGATGTCCTGTCTGCCAGTTGAATCTGCAAAGATCCACAAAAATGGATACCAGTGCTTGCTCTGCCTCAACGTAGTCATCATCATACTCTTCCACTTTCACACCCTGGAAAACAAATGAGATATAACTTTCAGATGAGCAAGTATGGTTCCATCCAACTCTCAGCTCCCAGCAAAGACCCATAGTATTCATCACTCAACCAACAACACATCTGCATCCAGAAACTTCAGGAAGAGAGGCATCATACTTTTGGGAGTAGGCGATTGCGGCTGGCCGATAGAGCTTGAAGAGCACGATTGTACAAGGCACGGAGAGATGTCACAGAAAACACTGAGAACTGGGCGCAGCGAAACCGAAGAAACTCTTGCCACATTCGGAAACTAGAGGAGTGTCGACTGACAGCATCTTCCCACTTTGAGACCAACGTCTCCGCGGTATCGCGTCTCTGGCATGTGTCCAAATACAATAGCAGCAAGTCTTCACTGTCTGGATGCAAGTGAAGAGCCTTCTCTAAGATAGCGATTTTCTTCTCCACTGCCTGTTGTACAACTGCTTTCTTCTCTGTTGCTTGTATCAACTCATCCTGATACGCGATTTCAGATACAGTTGCCCATAGAGTGAGCTCTGGAAATCCCGTTTTTCATAGACATAGCAGTGGATGATCACTGGTATGCATATGAAAATGCAAAAGGTCCTCACCCAATCAAGTCTAATCTGCATCTTATCTTAACATGGTCGTGTGAACACCTATAAAGTGAGACCTTATTGCTTAATTCAATAAGTTCTACTTCCTGAGTGAAGGTAAAATTGTTGTGTCTACCTCCAGGCAGGAAAGTTGGCAAGACTAGAGAAAAGCTACTACGGTTTGAATTGCTCACTGCACCAATAATAATAACTCTGCCCTCAACTGTCGGAGTATATAAATATAGTTTAAGGAGAGGTGGGGATTGAGCTATACCTGAAAGTTTGCAAAGGAGATCCACAAACTCTCATCATGAGATCTCTCCCTCGTCTGCTCGTTATATTCTTTTGTCTTTCTTGCCACATACTCTTGCCAGGTCTCTCCGTGGTCCTTAGCCACCGTTCCTCGATCGGCGTTCTTCGCTGGCGTCTCAATCTCTAGAGGTAGAAAATCCCCTGAAGCCGTGTGACTCAGATCCCTTTGTTTTCTCCCAAGCTGATTTTTCCAGATTCGCAAGTGCCTGAGCTTCCGTTTGCGATCTAAAACCGCAAATTTAGGCGACCAGTAACGACCTGCAGCCTTCGTCACCTCATCCTGGACAATCCCATTTCCTTCTGTAGACCCTAATTTCCCATCGGAGACCCCAAAAAGGCTTGTTCCCATCTCTTGGCGCCGGTACCTCGCTATATCCATTCTGCGAGGATGTCATTGCACACTCACATGAGGCTGGATTGGTGTTTCTTATAAAAGGTATTGTTGAGCTCCTACTTGCTCCAATCCGCTCTAAGTAGTACAGCAATGTCATTGTAAAAGTCAATACTCTACGAGCTAAAACTTCCACATTGACATGCAACAAATGCTAGTCTGTGCCTAAAATTTACTGGATTCGACACATGAAACATCCGAGCTCATAAATATAACTTGACATTATATTGTACTGACTTGTAAAGAGATCCGAAAGCCAGGTTGTCGGGATCTCCACGGGTATCAAAATAGTAATCCTTGACCAGAGACTCATTCAAACCAGCCCAGACTCTAACAGCTCCTTTCCTCTCCACTGACGAACTATCCAGAGCTCCGATCTTTCTAGTATCCGGATCATCTCCCTTTTGTTTCTTTCTGCGTTTCTCGCCTCTCCTTTCTTCTTCCTCCTTCTGCTTCCTCCTCCTTTTCTTCTTCTTCCTCCTTTTCTCCGCCGATTCACGCACTGCATCGTCGTCTGCTGAAGAGGTACTATCTGAACTAACAGTTCCTGCGGGCTGGACATCATTGCCGATCTTCTCGGTGTCCTTTCTAGTCCCATCGGTGCCTTGAAGGATATCCGGCAGAAGAAGTGCAGCACGGGATGAAGGAGGAGGAATAAGGCTTTCTGGGAAGCTGGAGTTGGCAAGCCATTGGGGAGCAGAGTTCTGCTGATTTCCGGCCTGCAAAAAGAAGTTGTATGTCACAAATTCATATTAGACACTACAAAAGTAATTCTAGGAGTAGCATCGCATATAAACACTTCACTCAAGTAAAGCTTCTAGTCACAGTTTCAATCAACACTCCTGGACTGCTTATGTACATAAATTTGCTCAGAATCTGAATCACAGTCTGAGGACCGTTCGCTATATGCTCTGACATCTATATAGGTGTGTAATAATTATCGCCATTGATGCCACGAAGAAAGTTAATACAATACAATAATTACAATAATTACAATACATTGATGCCACGAAGAAAGTTTTAGACATACAGTCATGGATCTCTCTCACACGCAAGACTCGATCACATTTTCCACTCATCTTAGAGATTGTTGCACGGTACTGCAGTGAGCCACGTTTGCTATGAAAACTTCAAGAAAGAGGCAAGCTATAAAACAGATTCGCATGGTCAAGTTGTCCTCGAAACTACTCTAACTAAAAGACGTGTGCTCTTACAACATACATCTATAACACCTCTGAACCTACAGGGACCGATAGTAAATTCAAGTTTCATATCACATGTGAAAAATTCAAAAATTCCCTTCCCCACCCCAAAACCTAAATAACTTAATCAAAATGAGCTTTCCGATCAAGTACACAATCCATGACAGGACAGGAGCGAAATCTATGATTCACGATTACTTCTATAGCGCCAACGAATTCGAACGCAGAACCAGCTAATCGCAGGAAATTATTCCAAGATGACTAGCAGACAGGATGAGAAATTGAGGTTCTGGTTTAGTCACAAACGTACAGTCGATTGAATAGGGGAAAGAGAGAAGGACGAACTGGTGGCCGCAGCAAAGGAAGGAAAAATTCGGGGGGCAGCTGAGGGAATTTGCGACGAAGATGAAGAGATAGGGAATAGAACAGCAGGAGACGTAGAACCCGGTTTATCGATTTTGTCTTCCCCTTCCGCCATTTGAACGTTCTGTGCACTCTGTATTGTTCCCTCGATCGACTTCTTCTCGCTTCGGTGAATTCACTCCATTTCCTGTCTGTCCCCTTCCAATGGAGAAAACAGGACCAGCCGGTCGGTCACCCGGTCACCCGGTCGGTTGACTATTACAAGTGAACCCTTTGTATGATTCATCTAATGCACACAATGGGACCTGCACTATTCACTGACTACAAAGGGGCCTTTAGAAGTGTTTATTTGGGGTTGAATAGGCTTTGAATCATTGTCACTTTGGTCTAGAACAACAATCAAAACGGATATACCATTAAAATGATAAAGGTTTGCTCACTAAGAGTTCCCTAATTTGATGTCTTATCGTTGATATATGTTTGTATGTCAAGGGGCAAGGGTACATTGACATATAAGATATCTAATAAAAATCTAGTATTTACCTTTTTACGAGCCCCAAGAAGGTCTCCTAAGAAGATATAGATTGAACGCAGAAGTCTGTTTTCAGACATATCTATTTCTCTGTGAAGACGTTAAATATCACAATATTGAGTATCATAGAACAAGATTACGAGGCTTCAAGATTCCGACTAAGAATCATTTTTAATCAGACTACGAGAAAACTTGAAAGTTTGGGATTCTAAATGGATATTCCCATCATGTATTTATGTATTCGTAACTATGCATTCCCCTAGAACTCTCAGTGATCATCTCAAAATCTCTTTCAATCGCCATTTGTTGAATCAAAGACTAATTGAGACGATAACAAATGCATAGGTACATTTTGGCAAATAACAACGATAATTAGATACATGGCTATCCAAAAGGGTCATTACCACTTTTATAACCCCCACATAGTCCTTTATACTCCTCTCTTTTCCTCTCTTTGTACTGCTTGCTGGGTCTTCCCGTCCTCCCTCCCACTTGCATTTGTGTTAATTACAAATGCTAGCATAAAAACAGGTATATCGTTTCAAAGACAAAGCCAAGACTTAATCATATGAGGCCAAAGGGGAAACGTTCATGAAGCTCAGTAAAGTGCCTTGAAGACTGACGGAGGAAAAGCATCAAATTCTGTTACACCTTGAGTTAGATCACTCTCTCTGTTCAGTAGTGAAACCTAAGATTCTTGTGAATTCTCTCAGATAGCTGCATTGTGGGTTGATGTGTCTCACTGATCTCGTTTTGCATGTGTACATAGACGTAGACCGTCGCATCCCGATAGCCAAGAGTTAGTAATTTTCTGTGTAAGCAATCTTCTCTTCCATTGCCTTTACTTCTAGATTTCTGACCAGATTGTTACCGAATCCCGGCGGTGATCATTATGGAGCAGATCGGAGAACCATTGCAGGGAAGTTAGCAAGTCCAATGGCTGGGCGCGATAGAGTACTGTATGTGGAACTCCTGGACGAGATGGAGCTTCCAGATGCACTGCTGAAACTTCTGCAGTATCTTAAAGGGAAGTCCGAGTCCGGCAGCCAATGTTATGGAAAATGTTCCCAGTTTACATGATCCTGAGTACGGTGATTTCTTCTCGTACAGCTTTGACGTTCGTTGTTCTAATAGCATGCGATGGAAACCTTGAATGTGGATCAGGGTGATTCAGGCATCGGGAACTGCAAGACCATTCGTCACTTGAATCTAGGGATTTATCGAAGATAGTCCATGCCATTCGGCGAATGACCTTAGTGCTAGTGAATCTACGGTGTGCTGAGATTCAATCCCGTTACCGGAACCAGTCGGGTAGCGTTGCCAGGGTATCTCACTGCATCCCTAGATGATCCTTGCTTTTACTAGTAGCTCAAAATAGTACCACTTTACAATCAATGACCATGGATGCAGAATCTTGGTGGTCTGATGCAGAATGGATGTAGCACCTAGTGTCACAGGATGGGATAGAATCAGTCCGTTCCATTCTGCACACCGTGGATGGATTGCAGCAGGTGTATAACAAATGGCTGTAGGTTTGCAACAGCTCTCTAGTGGTTATCTATAAAACGCTATCCAAAACATTAGCCGAGGATAATTACCTATGATGAAATTAGGGATATAGTGTTTGTGATGGCTCGAGAGAGTGTATACTTGGCTTGGAAATAGTGTTCATATGCTTGGTAGACTGACATATGTCAATGTAGATTTATATTTTGTCCGAGATGATCAAGTGACCGTAGCGGATATTGTGGTTATAGACCCTATATGAAATATAGTTTCGGAGGGAGTGATTACCCATCCCCTGGATGGGTGGCGAGTGCAACAGCAAGTCACAAGGTCTCCAAGTATAGGGGCTTGCAACGAGGTCACTTTTTGTTCCTCTAGCCTTGGAGTTATATGGAATGATGGACACGGCATTTGACACATTTGTTAGGGAATGCGCTAGAGCTTATCATGTTAGACGTTAGGGGTACAACTCTAACTCTCACTCTCATACTTTGTAAGATACTTTAGATAGTGTGTGTTCATTGTTCTATGGAGGACAATGGCTGGTGCAATCCATAGGAGAACAATCACATTAGGTAATGTTTCTTTGGATGCTCCAATGGTGTATGGAAAGTGTAATTTGCATAACTCGGATATGGACACGGCATTTGACGCATTTATTAGGGAATGCGCTAGAGCTTATCATGTTAGACGTTAAGGGTACAACTCTAACTCTCACTCTCATAATTTGTAGGATATTTTAGATAGTGTGTGTTCATTGTTCTATGGAAGACAATGGCCGGTGCAATCCATAGGAGAACAATCACCTTAGGTAATGTTTCTTTGGATGCTCAAATGGTGTGTAGAAAGTGTAATTTGCATAACTCGGATATCTTAGGTGCGGTAGGGTATATTTCTCATATAGACTCAATGTCATGGGCTTAGCCCCATGTTATTTTTAAATTTTTTTGTCTCTCCCTTGTCCCGGCTTGATGGGGTCTTCCTATCCTTCGTTTTTCTTACGCGGTCGCCTTCTCCCCGACGTAAAACGTTATCGGGATTCAAAAGCACTGAGATACGTAACAGACATGATCCAACATTCACCAAAACCAAATGTTTCCAATGTCTAGAGAGATGATGTGGGTTTCAGTAGCCCCTCGGTGTAGAGGAAAGAATGGCTGATATTAACCAACTGCAAAATAGAATTGGTTCATTTCCTCCTAGGCGAAAAGCATGTCGGAAATTAACAAATCCTACATACAAAGCTACGAGATTGCTTACTTCTCTCCACTCTAAATCTTACTATTTTCTCCACTCTAAATCTTACTAAATAGTAGTACTTGCTACAACAATTAATAACAGCTCTACATGATTGTAGGAGGATCCCCTTTTTGTAAGTGTGATATCAATCCCACGTTCGGTCGTATTCTGTCGCTGTGGCCAGCACAGATACACAAGATGACATCCTCTACTCCCCAATTCGTTTATTACCGCAAAATAGACGTAAGCAATACCGGGAAAAGTCTATTTCTTAGGTTTTCTGAGGTTTTTCGAGCGATCTCTCGGGAGATCTAGCCTTCGAGTTTTGTTCAAAACAACATCACCACACTCAGCGATTTCAACATTCACCTGTCTCTTGACTCTTGTCGTGTAGAAACTGGTAAACTAGCGGATGGAGTCCGGTATTTGAGTCACTTCCATTCAACACCACTCTTTCTACCCTCGGTGGTGCAGATGGATGTCAAGACCTCGACGATTGTGAGTTCAAAGTTCTAATGAGAGTTCTCGGAGTGAACTCTACCCTCCAGCGTATTCTCTGAGAGGAACTTCATGACAAAACGACGAGAAATCAGCGCATGTGGGAAACGTTGACACTAGCGCAATTGTGCAAGCTAACAACTTAAAACTGCAAGAAGTAAACTTGGCATTCGAATGTCGTTAGGGCTCCCCCACACTTGTGCGAACATGCAAATCTAATTAAGGAGCGTTTGCTTGAATTGTATGACATTTGTTAAGGCTCCAATTACCTCGTCCAGTTAGTCTCAATATAATTGAAGCCAAGTAATGGTGCATTTGAAGCTGCCTTTGGAATGTTGGTTCATCAAGGAAGCACCTCCTATTCAAATGCACATTTTGACTAAAACCCCAAAAAAATTTGGTGATCATCTACCTAGCCACTCTTCATACAATAACGTGTCAAAAGTCCATGGTTTGGGTCTTTCTGGTATCACCTCTTGTAATCATATTCGAAGAGAGTTAGTCTTGGAGCATGAGGTTCTTGAAGTCGGTTTCAATGCAGAACAGTAATCTAGAAGCTTCTGTCGGTCAAAGAACCTTGCTTCATGAATTAGCTTCATCATTTAGTTGTTAAAGTTTGTGTCACAAGAATCCTTCACACCAAGGCAAGAAGAATGTAAACGTTGAGATTTCTCAAAGATAAATTAGATAATATGCTCCAACATTCATTTTACGTTAATATTTCAAAGACTAATTGAAGGAATATTAACATTGGAATGTCTTTTGATTGCTCTTTTAACTAGTTTTACTTATTACTTAAGATAGTAATTAATCTAGGAGAGAAGTTCAACGATAAATAGTTATAAGTCTTGTCAATAAGACTGTTAGAATCTGCCAATTGCAAGAGACTTGCCACTCGGGTATCCACATCCTTATTTCTCGATTGACGTCACTCTTGAAGATACCAGTGAGGTAAATCTTAGACTATCAAGTGAGAATTGTAATCAGATTTAATTATAATCAGTTTCATAGTTCCGACTTGTTGAGGTTCGTGAACACATTCTAGTGTGAGTGCTCCATGATGATCGTGATCACAGAATTCAGCAAGTCGCAGAATTGTGTAGCTAACACAGTAACAGGCGGTGAGAATCATCTTATTGCTGAATCTCGTGAACAAGTTGCAGTGCCAATGCTCTACGAACGCCAAACATCTGATCGGCTCGACTGTCAACGTTTAAACGCTGATAAAAGCTAGTATCAGAACCTCTGAAAAATGCCTTCAAGGCTAAATTTGGTTGCTTGGACGTATACCCCTGTGATGGCATCTCCAGAGAGTTCAATTGGATGGGGAAAATGTAGTGGTGAACACTGCATATGTTATTTGGAAGCGAACGTGCATTGCACTAGCACTCTCCAGGAGATTGGAGAGGCAAACTTTTGCTCTTCGTGTTTCAGTTCTGGTGGCTCGTATCTCTTATATTCTAACACCAGAATGTTATGCTTCGTCTCTCTTTCTATTCGGTAATTTTCTGGTGGGCAATCCAGATGCGGCAACCGTACAGATTACAAGATGAAGGCGAGTAGAACCCTACACCTCTGAGAGAAGAAAGGAAACCCAGGAGGCCGTGGTGAAATGTTTAACTTGTCTACTTGGAAAAGGCGACAGGAAATCGGGGTCAAAACGAGGAAGTTCGCAGTTAAGCTAGCACTAAATCGGGACCTCTGAGAAACGCTTACAGTAATTGAGGTTATTGATCTCGCAGGACAGCAAGTTGGTAAGTTACTCGAGTCAACCGTGGAACTCTTGAGCTGTCAGACTGCAGTCGGACTTAAGAGACATGGGTATCAACGTTTTTCCAAGTACTCGAAGTATCTTACATGTGGGGGCGTCTCTTCACTCGCAATGGTACTCCATGCAGTTCAATACGAAATTCACGCTCGATCGCAGTACATCATGGAGTCGTTCAAGTCGTAAGCCATATATTACAGAGTCGAGATCTCATTCTCGTGCCTTGGACTGCGTGTGCCCATGTCCAATCCTCAGCATCCTCGTGACTGCTGGAGGTACTCATCATTCTTGTCTTCCTTTCGTGTCCTTCTTGGGAAGCTATTTATTGCCAATCATTCAAAATCTAGACGTTGCTATACCGAGAATCACTGAGGTTGCTAATATGCACCGTGACATTCAACTTGTTAACTTTCAGTCTTGTCACCTGAATGCATGCTTTTCTGCACTCGTGAGATTCAACTTGTAAACTCTCAGTCTTCTCACCTGAATGCGTTACTGCACTCACTTTCACACCAGCTACTTTCACGTTAAGTCCTGAATATCAAATGCCTTCAGTTATGAGCGATACATTGTTCTGGAAGGAATTTCAGGTTTTGAAGCCATTTACAAACACGCGTTATCCGGACAGTAAATCAGCGCTCGACATGCTAGAGAAAGGGAAAAGACTCGCAAATTCACGACTATAAAAGCAATTTCGAAGGTCGAGATAAAGAGACAGAGGTTTCTTTACTAGTGTCTTACAGGACTCCGTTCGTCAGAAATGAAGTATATATACCTGGATTCTACTTGTTTAGACCAGGTTTTCAGGTTTCTTTGGCAGAGCTTTAAGAATTGATATATTCCCGGCAAAGGACTTGTACGGCAGCTGGCTGGTGTTCCTGGCAGTTTGATCCAAAATTTCAGCCCGATTCATTCTTTGGTGAAAAGATCGCATTTCACAGCTGTTTCATTTCCCTTTCCCTTTTAGAAAACAGAATGCTGACAGGGCTTCTGCTGTTTGCGTTTGAGATTGAGAAGGCGCTCCGGACTTGTTTTACTTATTCTAGAAGCGAGTAAGCAGCTTTTCCTCATTCAGTCAGTTGAGATTGTTACTTCTCTTTCTAATGTCTACTTTTTCCTGTCAAGTCAATCAGGTACAAGATTGGTTAAACCTTTTGAAGACAGGTTTCCCAACAACATGAAATCATTTCATGACGCGCTTACACCTGCACTTGCAATCGAACCATACCGGGTCCCAAAAGGAGAACTGGAGCGTCAATTTTGTCAATTATACCAAAATGTGAATATGAAAATGTGAATGTTTGTTGGGAATGCACTCCCTATAGTTAATCTCTGGAAAGGAGACGGGACCAAGCAAGCAAGTGGCGTGATCCGGAGTGGGTAACTGACGGTTGAAGAACTAAAGACTTGGTCGTTCCCTTGTGGAAAGGATTAACAGTCATTCAATCTCAGTTCCTTGGGAATCAAGGAGTTCACTTGGAGTTCTAAGTCTTTGTCGGGTGTCAAATCCGTTATCCTGTAATGTCTGCTATCCCCGCCATCTTTTATCTTTTCTAATCAAGAACATGCAACACTTGACCGCGAAAGAAACTCATTGCCTTGCTCATCCTACTTATCTGGCTATATTATATTTATTGTTGCACTTCTGCACAATAGTGATAGGATAGACACATGCAT
The DNA here is from genome assembly GCA_948567375.1 of Lunularia cruciata. Taxonomy (NCBI): domain Eukaryota; kingdom Viridiplantae; phylum Streptophyta; class Marchantiopsida; order Lunulariales; family Lunulariaceae; genus Lunularia; species Lunularia cruciata. The sequence continues at coordinate 18,109,942 of OX419760.1, forward strand.
AGATAATAAGTAGAGTGCTCGCATGGTAGCACAGCACATAACTGCCTCTGGCTATTTTCTCTGAGGATGTTCAGGACAGATAGGTTGCTTCAGGGTGGTGTGACAAGAAGTCTATAATTAGCTCACTTTAGGAAAGTGAGCTAACCATGGACTGCTGAGACTATTTGAGTAAGCGATCATATAACTCCGAGAGCCATTAATGGCCTGATGCCATGGAACATTGCCCTCAGACTCCATCATTGACCATTAAGACTTCACAGACTTTAGAAGCTTAACCTGCTGTGGTATGGACTGCTCATTATCTCAAGAAACAAGCAGAATATCCGGCATTTTGCAACATGTATTTACAGGAGGGATTAAGACAACCATTTACACTCACAACCTTGTCGTTTAGCGCGGTTGTCTTTTGTCATCCACTCCATGCTCACTCTTTCGGTATGATTGGTACGCGATTTCCAATCATGATTCGAAATCTATGCGCAACCAGAAGCTCTACAGACATCATCAAAGGCAGAGTTGGGTGTACATGTCGCTACACTTCATTTTCTATTTCGGGGCTCGTGAAAAGCATGAGTTGTAAGTAGTTTACTATTCGAGTTGAAGAGATGATCTTCACACCAGCGGATGATCGACCACAACATGCTGATACACACAAGATTCTACCAACAATAATTACGCTGCGCATCAAACTTGGTGAGCTAGATATTGTGCAGTCAGTCCCTACTGTACCAGTATGAACCGCTTTTTGACGACTTCTACGAGCGTGGAGGATAAACGTCTTTTGCTACCGATTTGCATCTCATATCCTGTTAGTGAGAAAAACATAAAATATTGCTTCACCAGTTTTACGGAAGTCTCATTCAAGGAAGGTGACACCCTTCCGTATGGAAGACCGTGGTACTCTAAGTGGGTGAACAATTCAGATGGTAGGGATTGAAAATGGTTATTTCAGGACTAGGTTTACATTTCTTCTTCCTGTCCACATCTCGTGCGCCAAGACTTACAAAAGCTTAACCAATTGAATTGCAATCTGGAAGAGAAGGCGATCGTGTGATAACAAGAAGGATGGAAGACCCATCAAGCCGTACAAGGAAAAGACATATGGGGTAAAATGGGGCTAAGCCCCAATTTTAATTGTTAATCTGGATATTGTTCATTTGCCTTCGGGTAGAGATGATTGTATAGTCATCAACGATTCTTCACGCCTATCACATTGATCGTAAGATCTGATACAACAAGATGGTGTACACATTTAAAGAGTGGGATCTAAGCGGAGAGGGGAAGATCCAAGTCATGACTCGTGACCTGAATGATGTCCTGCCACTTCATTTGACAACTTCACAATTCTTGCAAAATTGATGTCTGCCTTTCAGTTGTCTAGAGGTCTGTTGGAAACCTTCAGCAGTTTCGTCGATTACATGCTAAGATGTGCAACATAGAGAAACAAAATTAATGCAGGGAACATACTATATTACCACATGTGCAAGAGTAACCGACGTGAGAAGTCAGGAGAGCCAGCAGGTCACTAACCCTTTCAGAACCCTCCTCTCCTCGATGAGAAGTCTGCAGGGCAGATTTCTCATATAGACTTTATTGGAGCTTAGCTCTATTTTACCTTTTTCGTCTCTCCCTTGTACTGTACGGCTTGCTGGGGTCTTCCATCCTTCGTGTCTTCTACGCGATAGCCCTTTTTCATTTACAATTATCCTTATACGTTACTTTACCTACATGTTGTAAGAATTTATGTAACCGTACAGCCATTGTTGTGAACTGTTATTGAATGGGAGAAGGAGATTCGCCGAAGAAGCTGACCTGACCCTTCGACCGTTTTGGAATATACGCTAGTACACCCACGTATGTACAGAACAGGAATTTAGCCTCTGCACGAACTCACAGATTGGGCACTTGATACATATAAGTGATTTGTGCAGGGGACTTCGCCTCGTGTTATCGCCTGTGGGGCTTGCTGGGGTCTTCCTATCGTTTCCACATCCTATGCCCGAGCATGGTGTCAACTACCAAATCGCACTCGAGAGTAGCAGTACGTCTGGTAGTTCGGAATTCAGACGTAAAAGTCTAAAAGCCACGTTTGCTTGCGACTGTACATCCCATATTGGCACCTCCTTTTGCAGGAAATTGTGTTATAGTGTTGACAAATCCTCTCGAGGGATCTTCCTAAAACATTCTCATACGTCGAATAGCCCTGTAGACACAACAAGAAACGAGGAGTCGAAATTATGATCTTACTTCTCAAGGTACATCTCATGCGTAGAGGAAGGATTGTGAATGCTGTTCTGGTGGCAATGAAATTTATAAATGATATGGAGGAAAGGACAGGCTTGGATTGAGTTGCACTGCGTCATATGTAAGATACTTTTCAGAATTTGAAACACAACTTTACTTTTGTGGACAAAGCCAGTCAATTTAAGCTTAAGATATTGCACCACACTAATATCTTAAAATAATGTTTGTTGACATGATTATTATGTGTTATATTATGGTAAAGCAAGTGTCTGAATGATGCCACTAAAATTTTGAGTTTTAAGTATAATACGGTTTACCTGGCAAGTCAAATTTCGTTCTATTTATTCTACTCTCCCGCCCAACAGGCTGATTCAAACACGTATTTCAATTATTAGAACGTTCAAATACCACAACCTTAATTGATAGACCACATTTTAATGCACCATATTTTAAACTTATATAAAAAATTTACCTAAACCAAATATTTACACCAATTGAAACTTGGGCTCCTAAGACTTATCATTCACAATACATCTCCTTCACCTTTCTTATCTTATCTTATCTTATCTTATCTTATCTTCTCTTCTCAGCAGCAAGCCAAGACAACTTGAATAATACTTGCATTGTCCTCCTCTTCAACAATTTGTTAGATTCTTTCTTCCCTTTTAGTGCTAAATCTCATAATGGATACATTCTGGCCCTTTCTTTGTTCCTCCTTGAGAAACAAAGCTTGAGGGAGGCACTGCGAGACTTGACATTGGAAACACTCGGTCGCTCCAGTAAACAAAGAACGGGATACATCGACGCAGAACAGGGTTCATGCAGGCGTTTCAGTGCAACCTGGTGGTGTAAACGTCTTTGGCACTGTGCTGGCAGAAACTACAAACGAGAAACTGTCTAATACCTTCTTCACCAGATATGTACTAATTCTATGTTCCCATTTTACCTCTTAGGTTTTATACTCTTCCGGCTTGATCCGGTCTTCCCATCCTTCTTGTTATCCTCTGTGTGTCGCGTTCTATGCACGTTTACAATTGTGCATTTACTTATACAAGGACTCAGAAAATGTTGATCTCACCCTTTTTGTTGCTGGTTGTAAGTTCAAGTTTGGTATTTCTCATTCACCATTGCGAAGAGTGATTTGCTAATTATATTCTCCACTCTTATACACTACAAAGACTTGGGTGGAGTTTCTTCATGATAGAAGAGAGTATTTCTTTACGGGTTTTTCTGAATTCCATCTCTCTTCTTTCGAGATTCTTGTCCTTCGATGTGAGCTTCTACACACCATGTTTTTGATCTTTACCTTGTCAGTATGCATGAGATTGTTTTGTTCTTTCTTTCCTTTTAGAGGTCGATCAACTCAAATCGGAACCTAATGCTTCAATCAATTTATTGCTTGATTTATTTCGACTATATTTTCTTTTAAACATTCAGTGGTCATAGTTCACAAGGCACAACAGTTACTCTAGAAAACAAAAGCATTTCGTTTATCACCTCAAAATAGCTTAAAGCCTTTACTGCAGGTGAACTCGTCAAGTCATTTGGTGTTCATTTGATTCACCATCGTCACAACACTAAACGACAGGTACATTCGAAATGATATTGTTCTTAAGCATTAGAATTCGAGTAACAATCTCTTGATTCCTTTCCCCAAGTTCCAAGTTCCAAATATACGCTATCCAGTCTCTTTGAGTTAAATGCCGCAGTGCCACTAGGAGTGGAAGTCAAAGGCAACTTTTGCTCGCAGTACTGGGGGAAGCTTTCAGAGTACCGTATGTACTCTGAAAGCTTGAAGGACCTTGGAGCCGTTACAACCATCGTGACGGATAGTGTGTATAACCTGGGATCTGATGATATGAGTCCAGACCAGTGCGGGTACCAAGAGGTCAAATCCGAGCCAAAGATGAGTAAATGAGTAGAGCGTACACAGGGGCGGAGACCGCGTAAGATAGCATAGAGGATGAGAAGCCCATCATCAAACCGTACAAAGGAGGCAAACTGTAGCTGAGCCGCGAGAAGTCGTACATTGCCTTGTGATTAACCATTCTTCAAATGCATTATATGATCTGTGAATGATCTCGATTCACATCTGGACTTTGGTTATTTCGGTCTTCAGATTAGTCTGCAACGGCATGCATCCTGGCTCAGAGGAAGAAGGGAGAGAAGAAAGAAACACTAATTAGATTAAACGAGGTAAGATTTCGGTAGAAATGCGCTTATCCACTAGTGTCTCAAGTAGAGGAGTCATGTTCAACCGAATTTTATATAGATACTTGTACTAACACGAAGAAGCAATACAGAAGAAGGAAAGGATATTAAATTCAAGAAGCAATGCAACAAAACATTGCATGGCATGAATTTAAAATATAGAAGATATCATACAAACGGACTATTCATTTCCATAGAAACATGGTACCACATGCTCCAGTATTTTAAGTATTATATAATAAATTTGCTATTTCTGGATTGAAAAGGTACTCTATGATAAAAAAGAAACCTACACATTTATGTTGACATGATATACTACTCGCTTTGCAGTTATTCAATATATCGTTGTATATTAAATCATTATTTCTAGATCGGAATGGCAGCCTATTGTAGACGTGTCTATGTCATCCGTCAGTATCTGAGAACTGTACAGAATACGAGAATTGTGTGCAAGTGCTGTGAGTGAATCACTTAGCGTGAGTTGTTTCCATGATGAGAGTGATTCTGTCAGTTTTTGTGGACCGCCCGAATTTGGAATTTGCTCCAGAAGCGTGGATTGCTTTTTATTTCTTTCTCCAAGAAGTCCTTCTTGTGATCATTACACTCCTGCTCCTGTTCCCAGTCCACTGTTCGGGGTTTATCGGCTTTCTTTCTGTCATTTAGATCTGCCACGAGAGCCAAAATCTCAGAAGGCTGCAGCAGTGCAGAGTTCTTGGTGGTGGTGCTCTGCACGAATCCATGATTAGTTGACAATTTCGATTCGAGCTTTGGGCTCTCTCATTAGCTGATCTTACTGTCATCACTTGCACCTATCGAAAGCCGTTCATTTATGAATGTCTTATACGGTTTCTGCAACTCTCGGCCAATGCTGATGCTGTACTTTCCGGCACGACTTCTGTCATTCCGGTATCAGTAATGTCGAAATTGATTCTCTAGCCTTCATGATTCCCGGATGCACACCGTAAAGCACGGTAAGATCCGGCGGTTCCATAACTGCTGGGTGGAGTAACTGATTGAGCCTCCGGTTAAGCATGGCAGCTGAACAATTCTACCCCCGTTACTGCAATGAGAGTTAACTTGTCCTAATCAGGGATCGAGCAGAAACTGACCGTGGTTGAGAAGTTTGGTTACTTTGTCACAATCCTCTATGTCATCATTTACCATTTCTTCAAGGAATTGATATTTTCACACATTATATATATATATATATATATATATATATATATATATATATATATATATATATATATATATGTATATGTGTGTGTGTGTGTGTCATCCTTCTCATTTATTATGAGGTCACATTTTTGTATATTTTAATAATTGTTTATACATACCAAAATAATCAATTATTATATCTTTAAAAATAATTTTCACATGAGGACTTGCATTAAGATCATAAAACAAAGAGAAGATGACCACATAGAACACAAGAAGGAGTGGAAGACCCCATCAAGCCGAACAAGGGAGAGACAAAAGAGGTAGATCATAAAACTAGACTTAGATTCGTTAGTATTCCATTTCCAAATACACCAAAACTTAATATTCCACCTCTCAAAACTTTCTTATTCTATTCATGCATTGTGTTTGAATAGGAAAATTTCAAAAAATAGTATTGTAATTAAAAATTTTGGTGTATATATATATATATATATATATATATATATATATATATATATATATATATATATATTGCATTTTATGGGGTTCTTTTAGGAGGTTTGATTGGTCTTTTTATCCTCTAGTAGTCTACAAACTTTGATAACATGCATTAAAGAAAAAACCTATGGTTTTAAATTATGACTACTTTATTCTTATATGTATTCAAAACTCACAATAATAAAAACAGAAAATATGATAAAAAGATTTTTTTATTTAAATATTATTAAATTCAATTCAATATCAATCTTTCTTCCAAATTATCTTTTAAATTAAATTTAAATATTTTAAACTTGAAATTTTGATATCTATTGGATAGTTAAATATATAAAAATATTGTGACACAAGTTCTAATTGATCTACTTTTGGTTCATAATTTTTTATGGATGTTAGATTCTATATTATATGAATATTACACTTTAGTACTAGTTGAAGTATTACCATAAAATGAAAAAAAAATTGCATTTAAAAATATTGATATTTCCACATCCCCATAATTTGATTATTCATAGCAGATTTCACTAATCATTTTGTAGGTATATTTTTATGTGGGTACTTGATTGATAAAGGTCTCACTTTGTACAATGCTTGGAAACAAGTAATGTTGGCATAAGGCAAAGAGATCACATGGACAGCAATGAAAGAAGGATTGTTGAAGAATTTCCAGTTTGTGGATTCAGTGCTGATGGCTCAAACTTGACTATGGAGGTTGAAGCAAAAGAATAGCATAAAAGAATACATGGTGGCATTTCTTGATCTATGGGTAGTGATAATTGATATGAGCCAAGCAAAAGCTCTTGAAAACTTCCAGCGATAAGAGGTAATGGTACAAAATCATTGTATAGCTTATGAAGCCATTGCATGTTCTCATGGAATAGCAAAAGGCACTTGGAAGAGATGAAGTGGAAGTCCCAACACAACACCATCAAGCTAAAACACCATTGCATGTGCTTATAGAATAGCAAAAGGCACTTGGAAGAGGTGAAGTGGTAGTCCCAACACAACACCATCAAGCTAAAACATTGCACTTTGGTGGACTAGTTCATATGGAATTAGGCAACATTCAATTCTGAGATCAAGGAGCTCAACAGTTCCAAGGAGAATGTGAACATGTCTAAGAAAGGATAGATGGAGTCCCAAGGAGAGAAGTGGTTCAAGCAAAACAATGACATTGATATAATTACGGATGATTTGGGCACATTTCCACCAATTTGCATGCTTGCTTTCCTAGGGGCACTTGGTCTCTATACAGATGAACTTTGACAACTTGGAGAGACAAATAAAAAATGATGATGCTAAAATTATATCAAAAAATAAAACTTGCTAATAGATGTACCTTGTGGCCTTATTGGCTCAAACAAGAAGAGTAAAAGCAAGGAGAGGAAGAGGAAAAGTGTGCAAAGATTGAGGAAGACAATTACACAATTAATTGTCATAGATGAAGTCCTAGAAAGAAATCAAGTGAGAGTATTGATAGATCTTGGAGCAATAGAGAATTTCTTGTCTTGCTTTGTTGCAATAAGGTTGGGGATAAAACTAGAGAAGGATGAGAGTGATGAAGTAGAGTTGCCTAATGGTCAAACAAAGAGGATTGAGTTGTTATCTAAAAAGCTAACACTCTTTGTAAAAGGATATAAGAAAGATATTGAGTGGTGAGTTATATGACTAGCTCGTTATGATGTGATATTGGGCATGTTGTGGATGGGGCACTACAATCCCATGATAGATTGGCAAATTGTAATATTTTGAGGACAGTAGAATGCCCAAGAGAAACACAAGAGAAGAAATACAAAGCTTCAACCCTCAATACTCCAATCCACCAAAGAAACACCTTGTCTTTATTATATAGCAAAGAGGATCCTCTCAAAGGAAGCTCCACCTTTGGATCAGATACATGGATTGGTGATATGTTAGCAAGCTTGATATTAGAGTACTTGCATGGATGGGTGACATGCTTGTCCTTGTCCTATCTGGTTGGTCAAATAAGTTTGATCAAAAGGAATCTTTAGGAAATCTTCTTGTTGGAAGCTTAGAATTGCATGGGTGAGGTACCATTGGAAAACCCTCAATGAGACAAAAAATGGAGGGAGAAGGGTAGTGTATTTTTATGTAGGAAAACTAGTATTTTCTTTTGAGGTCTAATTCATCCATTTAGGCTTCCAAAATTGACTCTAAAGTTTTTAAGGTGTTTTCGGCTTCTACTTTATTAGTGAATGTACTCTTTAGGTGACACCTCTACTTTATCTACTTAGTTGATCATATATAACATCCTTCTAGATGCTACCAAGCCAATTTTCACCTCTAGATAATCTATCTAGCTATTGGTATTACAAAAGTACTCCCTTTTAAGATGCAACATTCTCAACAAAATAAGGTATGAGCTTACGAGAGAAAACTAAAGTGAGGTTGGTTGTGGATAACCAGACTTGATCTCCAAAATTAAACTCCATGTGCTGGTGATGTGCATATGCATATTTTTTTGTCAATTTTGGGTGATCTGCAACCTATGCTTGGCATTTCTACACCCTATTGGATTCTAAAAAAAGAAGTGTTGATAGTGTCAACCTTGGTAGCCACCAGGTGGATCTTCATCAAGCTCAAAGGTGTGAAAGGATGCTCTCCATGTTATTTTTTACTCTTATGCCTTAGGGTTACCATGTACTCAAGATTTTTGGCTCACTTGGAGGTTGACAGTGAGAGTGGATTGTGAGAAGGTTGAAGCACTGGACTTGTATATGTGAAGAGAATGAGTTAGTAAACAACCCACCTGCAAAGCTTTCCAATGGATGTAGCCTCATGTGGAGGTGAACCACATATTCCTATATGAAGTGAAAACTCACTGGTAATCTGCATGTTGTTGTGACACTAATCAGGTTTATCCAACAAATGGTATTAGAGCCTTAAACATTGATTAGTAGAAGCAATAGATCTCTTGTTGTTCTTGAAACCAAAAAAATGCGCCAAAAGCTTTGCTAGTGCCCAGAAAATTGCTACGCTGACTTGGGGCGTCAATGTTGACTTGAGTTGGATGATCAAGAACCTATTGGCAGATTCCACCTTTGACCTTTGTATCCGATTGAGTCTAGAGCTAAATAATCTTGACTTCAGCAACAAGGCCGAGGTTAGGCTTAGGTGCCTCATTTGTTTTAATGTCAACATGCTCAACTGCTTGCTCTAACTCTGAGAGACCGATGAAGGTGGTTCACATCTAGCGGAGCTTATTCACAATGCTTTGTTTTGACTACTTGTAAATTTAACAAGTTACACTCACCATGTTATTACTCTGCGTAGAGAATTGGGTTCTACTTTGCTTGGAAAATTGGAGAACCGCTCTTCCTGCACACACATGATTACACTAGCTCATTATCTTGAGATATTAGTGAGAAAAAGTGGCTAGATGAGAAGGTTTATCTATGGTTTACTGAATTGACTCATTAGTTTTGGTTAGTAGCGGTACACTTCAATTATATTCGTTGAAAAAGTGGGATGTTCAAAACCCCTAATTAATCATGTAGCCTTGTTGTAGGCTTGTGCTACTTCCTTTGCTGTGACATATGCACCAAGCCATAGGCAAACACCCCTTGAGGGATCCCTGATTTTTGCAGCCCATTTACCCCATGTGAATACATTGTGGTAACTCATTTTGTCTTCACTATCTGAAGAGGATGGAGAGCAGTCCGAGTGGGTTTCAATTTCCTACACATGTCTCCTATGGCACGCTGCAATAGCAGCTGAATGTCTCAACAAGTTGAACATTGAGCATTAAGTGGACTTGAGTTGCAACCAAGGAACAAACTTTGCAGCTAGTGTAGGTTGGCAGGGAGGAGACAAGAAGGGACTTCACGGAGACAAGGAGGTAGAAGGGGCTGAACAGGAATGAGTAAGCTGACTAAGAATTGGTCAGTAATGGTGGAGCATGGACCTTGTATCATCAGCTGCAGCAACTGCCTCTATCATGTAGCAGAGCATGACAATATAGTCTCCATGTCTTTCATAATGTGGTCTTGTTTCTGAATTGCTGTGACGGTTTTTTGATTGTTCTAGTTCTGGTTAAGAGGTTCCCACTTCTATTTTGACAACTACTTCAGATTTCATGTCTTGGAAATTTCCCTTTCTTGAACTCAATTGCAGATATTTCATATGAAGTAGAGTAGGCTGGTGGGAACTGGTTCAGATGTCCAGGTGGAGAAACTTATAACCCAGAGTAATACCAGTCAGAATTGCTCTGACCATTGAGCTCTTGTTTTAGTGAAAATGGTAGTGGATGACCTTTGGGAAACCAATGTATCTAGATACAAAATGTAATATTTGCTTGGGAGTAGTGGAATTTGTAGTTTGTAAACCAAATCTATTGTTAGTCCTATGCCTTGACGTGGTGAAGGAGGAGCTGGTGAAGATCAACCTAGAATGAAGAAAGAACCAATTGGTGGAAGGAAGGATTAGAAGTCAATAGAAGGCTCTTCATCACAATACTACCAAATTCTTGTTGGAATAGAAGGAAGGTAGGAGCTGAAATCTTGAGGAGATGGCGGCCACTGGATGGTGAAGGTACTTGCTAAGTAAGTAGTTTGCTTATTGCATAAGCAATAAGCAGAATGCTTGATTATTCACTGTCAAAAAAAGAGAAAAAGTCTAAAGATCTGCACAATCCTTATCCAATTTCATGAGTGAGTCTCATAGTGAACTTTTGTATATTTATACCTGCAGAACTCTTCCTCAGTTAAAGGTTTGCTATTGCTGGGACAAAGAAAAGCAAGAAATAGAACCCAAAGAGAGTTAGAGGGGGAAAAGTCTTAGACCTATGTGAATGTGGTATAAAATCCAAGTTTCAACTCCTTCTTGGAATTCAGTTCATAACTCAGGACTTGGGACTCGGATGAATAATCTATTTAGTGCATTAGAAAGCTTATCTTCAGAGCTACAAGTTGATGCAACTCAATGTTGACTTTGAGTATTTGAAGAAGCTGCTGTAAGAAAATTTCCATCTTATGACCCACTCCTTTGAGTATTGGAGTTTTAAGGTGGAAGGTTCACGGACTAAAGAAGAGTCTCTAAGTGTAGCAATAGTCTCAGTAGTACTTGTGGAGCAAAAAAAAGTCAAAATGGGTACTTTTAAGCTTGGTAGACCCAAGTTTGATGTGGCAAGTTTGATGGCCGCATGGATTACTTGTTGTGGGAACGACAAGTGAAAGGAGTTTTGAGTGCAACTGGTTTGAGTAAGCTCTTTAGGGAGAAACATGAGGACGTGAGACAAAGTGATTGGGATGATATGCAAGAGCAAGCCATGAATACTATTTTGCTTCACCCTCAGCCCCATATGATCAAGCAAGTGGGGGAGCATTCTGATTGTAACTCCTTGTTTGATACACTTCAGAGCAAGTATCATCAGAATGAATAGTCAAATAGATTGTACACCAATCTCAAACTACTCACATTCAAGATGAAACTAGGGACCAACATTAGAGACCATGTGGATGCATATTGTGACCTAGTAGTAGACTTGAAAAACTTGGGAGAGGACTTGAATGAGGAGCGGAAGGTGCTGAACTTGTTGGGCTCCTTACCGCTGTCCTATCAATCACTTTCACAAGTTTTGTTGCATCATGAGAAAAAGACTATTACCTTTGAAGAGGTGACAACAACTCTACTTACAGATGACTTGCAACAAAAACTTGTTGCAACTCAATGTCATATTCTACTTAGGGCAATGCTTTGGTTATTCAAAGTAGGAGACCTCAATGGAGGACTAATAATAATGATAAGGGGAAAAGCAAGGCCAAGTCCAGGTCTAAGTCTAGAGGCAAATCCAAGGAGAGGAAACATGTGACTTGTTGGGGTGTGGCAAAGTAGGCCATGTGAAGAAGGAGTGTAAAGCTAAGGGCAAAGGAAAGGTAGATGAAGGCTCTTCAGCAAACACAACTTATGCCGAGGACGATATTGATCTGTTGGATGATCAGTATGATTTGTGACGTTGTGCGGTTGCCCTTTGTGCCTCATCTCTTGGTATGGATGATGAGTGGATTCTAGATTGTGCTTTCTTGTACCATATATGCTATAGAAAGGAGTTCTTCTATTCACTTTCAACATCAAATGGTTCAGTTCTGATGAGGAATGATCAACCTTGTCTGATTGAAGGTATTGGATCCATAAGGATTAAAATGTTTGATTGAGCTATCCAGAAGTTCAATGATGTTTGGTTCATACTTGACATGAAGAAGAACTTGATTTCCCTTGGAGTATTGCATCCCAAAGGTCATCAATGGAGTGTTGGTCACTTCTAGTGTAAAGGTTATCTTGCAAGGTAACTTTTGAAAGAATCTATTTGTATTGGAGTGCACCACAGTGTGTGGAGAAGCCAATGTAACTAGGACTCAGGATGGGATGACGACTGTGTGGCATTCACAGCTAGGTGATTTGAGTGAGAAGGGTTTGGTTGTCTTGAAAAGAAATGGCTTGCTATCTAGCTTGAAGACTGGGAAGTTGGATTTTTGTGAGCATTGCATCTTTGGAAAACAAAACAGATCTGTTTTTGGAGTGGGGACCCATAATTCCAAGGGTCTACTTGAGTATATACATAATGATGTGTGGGGACCATCCCCTACACCCTCACACTCTGGAGAAATTTACTATGTAACATTTATTGATGATTACTTGAGGTTTGTGTGGATTATTTCCTGCATCACGAGTCTGAAATCTTTGCCACTTTCAAGAAGTAGAAGACCCAACTGGAGACTCAGATTGGGGAGAAGGTGAGGTGTTTAAGATCAGACAATGGCATGGAGTATGTCTTTGGAGAGTTTTAGGCGTAATGCAAAAAACAAGGGATAATTTGCCACCTTACCATAGTCTACACTCCACAGCAGAACAGTGTTGATGAGCGGCTCAATCGGACATTGTTGGAACATGCACAGAGTATGTTGAGCAAATCAAAGTTGCCATATGAGTTTTGGGTATGAAGCTATCAACACAACAACATATGTGGTAAATATTTCTCCATCTACTGCAATCAACTTCAAGATGCCATATGAGTTGAGGCACAAGCAACCAATTGATTATGGTAGATTGAAGATATTTGGTTGTGATGCATATTAACTCACACATCAAGAAAATAGGTCCAAGTTGGATGCTAAGTCAAAAAAATCTGTTTTTCTTGGCTATGCAAGTGGAGTGAAAGCTTATAGGTTATGGGATCCAATAGCATGTAAGGTTGTGGTCAGTAGGGATGTTTCCTTTAATGAATCCATATTATTCAAGGAGGGGGAGAATGCTCAAGCTCCCTACACTAATAAAGGCAAGTCTCCCACCCTAGATCTAGTTGAGTGGAGATTGATCACTCAAGTGATGAGGAGGAAGGAGGTAGAGCAAGTTCTTGAGGAGCAAGAACAAGTAGAGTCAATAGTTGTTAGTGATCAACAAAATGTGCTAGGTTAGTCTCACATTGGACCTACATGGAGATCAAGCGTAGAGTTCAATGAGGAGGTCATCAAGGTGTGCTAATCAAGCTCCAAAAAGATATGATATGTGGAATGATCCAACAAAGTTGTTGGATGATGACTTGACTTTTGGGGATGATGCTCATGCTTTGGTCTTGGAAGAAAGTGAACCCTCATCCTACAAGGAGGTATGTTCTTCTAGTGAAAAGGATGAGTGGTTTGGTTCTATGGAGAGGTAGATGGAATCCTTGAGGGATAACAAAACTTGGGAGCTAGTTAGGTTACCTAAGGATCAACAAGTGATAGATTGCAAGTGGATCTACAAGTTGAAGGAGTGTCCTAAGGAGGGATTAAAGATCTACAAGGCTAGGTTGGTAGCAAAGGGGTTCACTCAAGAGAAGATGGTGGACTACAATGAGGTCTTTTCTATTGTGCATATACACATTGCTACACAATATACATTGTTGTCAACATCATACACTATAGAAGCACAACTTACACATAAGTCATACATAAACTCTAAGTGCAACAATTAATCAGATCGTTCACAACTCAAATCAATTGAACTCAGATCAATACTTGATCTAATCTTCAACAACTTGCCAACAACAATGCACTGATTACAGTCAAGCCACACCCACTTTAGCTAAGAGAATTCAAGTGATGCTCACCGGCTTCCTATCCACTCTAGCCAGGAACTCGAAGGCTCAACATCAAAGAAATGAGATCTCTAGAGCTTCACTTCTAGGGTATACTCCTGATTTTGACCTAGGTCTCATCCCAATGGTCCCATTGATAGCACACCCGACGGTGCAGATGGTGTAGATGGTGCAAGTGATGGTAGGCCCCACCATGAAGTCAGTACACTAAACACAAAATATGACTATTAGAAAGTGGTCTATGAGTAATTACCAAAATGCCTCTAACTATTATCACTAGAACTCTAGTGTCCGAGCAATCTAGATGCGACACTACAAAGGCATGATAGTTATCATGCATATATACATCGCTACACAACATACATGGTTGTCAACATCATACTTAATAGAAGCACAACTCACACATAAGTCATACATAAACTCTAAAGTGCCACAATTAATCAGATCATTTACAACTTGAATCAATTGAACTCAGATCAATACTTGATTTGATCCTCAACAACTTGCCAACAACAGGGCACTAATTACAGTCAAGCCACACCCACTCTAGCTAAGAGAATCCAAGTGACACTCATTGGCTTTTTGTCCACTTTAGCCAAGAACTCGAAGGCTCAACATCAAAGAAGTGAGCTCTCTAGAGCTACACTTCTAGGGTATACTCCTGATTTTGACCTAGGTCTCATCCCAATAGTCCCGTTGACAGCACACCCAATGATGCGGACGGTGCAAGTGATGGTAGGCCTCACTATGAAGTCAGTACTCTAAACACAAAATATGACCATTAGAAGGTAGTCTATGAGTAACTGCCAAAATGCCTCTAACTATTATCACTGGAACTCCAATGTTTGAGCAATCTTCATGCAACTACAAAGGCGTGATAGTTGTCGTGTGTATATACATTGCTACACAACATATATTGTTGTCAACATCATACACTATAGAAGCACAACTAACACATAAGTCATACATAAACTCTAAAGTGCCACAATTGCCCCCCTAGCTGACGGTTAGGTCCCTCTAACTCCAGATAGCTATCTATTCCAAGTATATGGTATACCCTATGATGTGCAAAGATCAGGAGGCCAAGTGCTATGGAGCTTCATTGTTAGTCGCATGTCTGCAATTTATACCATATAAAGAATGAACTAGCTATAGATCAAGTACATCTAGGACATAACCATTGTCCTTGAGGAACCACAATGAGAGGAGGAGTCATACATGCCATATGTCATCCTCTCAAACAACTATCACACACTAACATAGTGGTAGCTCCACCAAAAGAGCCACAAAACATACACCTCAAGCCTGCACATACAAGTGCCAAGCTTGGGTCCATAGTACCATCAATGTTTTGGAGGTGGCATAGCGCACAATTACGCACATGATCCTTCCAAATAACACCATCATGTCCTTCCAACACAAGGACTCCAGATGGCAAAACCTCACGCATTCTCAAGATAGTACGGCTTGTCAAAACATCAAGTGTCATTGGTGTTTTCTGTTGTAGATATACATAGTCACTTGGATAAAATTGATGGATCAAGGGTCTATAACTTCCTCCTCAAATGGTAGCATAGCTTAAAATATCTCTATGTTGAGCAATTGCCAAGTTCTCAAAGGCCATTGGCATCACTCTCCAAAAGATCTCTGCTAGTTGTGAACATGCACTCATCCATATATTTGGATCATCCAAGTCTAAAACTACAGTAGCATCTCAAAAAATGGCTGCAAGTAAATGTGGATCTCATCCATAGAGTAGAAAGTATAGAGAGAAGGATGCTAAGGAGGCTTGTCTGCTGAACCGATAGTCCATGGCCAACCAAGGTAATTAGAGATCCTAATCTCCCAAGTGGCCTCTCTACAAACCATACTTTTGCAATCCTCTCTTCACCGTCTGAACCACTCTCTTTGCTAAGCCATGTACCTCAGGGTGATCTCGAGATGTAGTATGATGATCAATCAAAGCCTTGTCACACAAGACTTGAAACTCCCCCAAGAACTCTGTACCTTGATCAGTAAAAACCTCAATTGGTGCACCAAAATGACTAAGAACTTGATCTAGGAATGAGTAAGTTGTCCCTTCACTAGACTTGTCAGGAAGTACCACCAACTCAATCCACTTGGGGAAGTGCTCCACCATCACCAAAATGTACTAATGATGTCTCACAATTAGTGGTAAAGGTCTAGCAAAGTCCAAACTCTAACGGTAACCCAATCCCATGATAGGTAATGTGTGTAATTGTGGTGTAGGAGCATTGAATGATGCTCTAACTTGGTCACAAACTACACATCTGGCAACAAACTACTATACCTCAGTCTGCATACCGTGTTACCAATAATTACTCTAGAATAAGCTACATGTACGCTTTACTCCAAAATGTCCTAGCTCCTCATGAGCATGACAGACCAACTATTGTCTCTAAGATGGAAGTGGTACTACTCACACTCTACCATCCTCCCATACACACAAAAGATGTTTGCACTCCAATCTAAATCGTCTGGCTTGCTGAAGAACACAATCTCTCTTCTTGGCCCCAATTGTGCCACCCACAACACCAGTGCAAAGATAGTCCATCACTAAGACATCACCATGAATGTCTTGTTGAATTGTACCAATATCTTCACTCTCTAGATTTGTGACCTCAATAACTCCTTCTGTATGCGCTGAGAGAGATACCGCCAAAGCCTCAAAAAATGTACAAAGAAAGATAGATGCATGCCAACCTGGTACCATCTCCTCATCTGTCTCACCATGCCAACATGCTCCAATCTGATCCTATTGGCTAGGACATGGGTTTCTACTCAACCCATCTGCATCACGGTTCATCACTCTAGGTCTGTGAACAATCGTGAAATCATACTCATGTAAAATCAGAGCCCATTGTGCAAGCTTCCCTAAAAGCTTGTTGGACTCTATCAACCACTTTGGTGGCTGATGATTATTGATGAGAGTGAAGAGGTTACCAAATAGATAACATTGGAAATGTGCTATTGCCCAAACTACTGCCAAGCACTCTCCCTCATATGAACTATACTTTGCCTCCGCTGAATTGTTGGAGCAACTAGCATAGGCCACCACAAACTCCTTCCCCTCATTATCATGTTGGGTGAGCACTGCTCCAAGCCCCAACATACTCCAATTAGTATGAACCTGAAATGGTCATCCTCTAATTGGTCTCCTCAGAATAGGAGCAGATGTCAACCTCTCCTTGAGCTCTACAAAAGCTCTCTCCTGCTCATCTCTCCAACACCACTCTTGTGTAAGCTTGGTTAGCTTTGTCAAGGCCTTGGCAATGGCACTAAATCCTCTAACATAATGGCAATAGAAGTTTGTCAACCCAAGGAATGATTGCACTCTACTCACATCCGTAGGCCAAGGAATACGTGCAATAGCCGCCACCTTGGTCTGATGAACACCAAGTCCTCCAGGGTAGATAGTGTGACCCAAATACTCAACCTGCTCATGGAAGACCTACACTTCCCAGGATGTAATTTGAGTCCATGAGATCTCAACCTCTCAAACACCTCCAACAACTGTCTCTCGTGCTCCTCCATAGTAGTGCTATAGACCAAAAGTCATCAATATAGCACTGAGAAAAATCCAATCAGCTAGGATCCTATCCATAACCCTCTGGAACTCGGCAAGAGCATTCTTTAACCTAAATGGTAAGAACTTCCACTAATATAACACATCCTTGCCATGAGGATCAATAGCCCAAAATGTTGTCTTGGACTTGTCTTTCTCTTTGATCAGCACTAATGATATCACGCTCAAAGATCCAAAGTACTAAAGACCTTTGTATGCCCAATCACATCAAAAATCTCCTCCGATGTAGGCATGGCATACCAATCAGCCCTAGTCTGTTGGTTGATAGGACGGTAATCTCCACGCATCCGCCTATTTGTGTAGTTGCCATGCACATCTTTCTTGGCTAGCATCATGTTGCTGATCCATACTCTCCATGTGAAAATCTCCACCAAACCAACCTATAAAGGTCACTACTCTGGCTTTGAATCAATGTCTTCTCCATGTCACTATAGCAATAAGGATGTCAAAAAATTGGTGTATTGCTAGTCAGCTCAATTTGTATACCAAATCCTTTTAGAGCACTCAAATCCTTCATATTGAAGGCAAAACAACTTTTGTAGCTCCTAAAGAACCTCCGAACCTTCCGTCTTTCCTCTCCAATAAGCTTGGGTCCAAGATTTGGCTCCTTAGTATCCTCTGTAATTGTCATAGGAGTGGAAGACGTGCTGACTGGCTGTTACACTAGGCCCTTGAAAGTAGTAATGTCATGCCTCCGACCACTAGAGATCCTAACCTCTGTATGAAAAACTCACGATACTCTAGCTGTAAGCTCCACACATCCTCTAGTTGCATCCCAACTAGACCAAGGGTGTAATCCAAGTAGACCATGCTCACCAGGATGGACTCCAGGTAGACCACTCTCCCTAGGAGCCGCTGGCTGCATCCCAAGAATACCATGTCCACTCGGTCCATCACCCCCAACATGTGCTTGAATCGTCTTGATATGCATAGGGCTCACAAGTGTCCGAATGGTGATGCCTATCAAGTGCATCCTACTCTGCTCTGCCAAGCCAAGGCTCACAATCCAAGTCAAACAATTCAGGTCCATAGCTTGACCTAACACCTGACGCTTGGATGCCTCTAATACTGTTGGAACAATGGTAATACCAGTGCAAAAACTCATTGCCCACTCTCTCTCATTGGCGTTGAGCCCCACCAAATGCTGTAATTGTGAGTCCCAAACAAGTCCAGGTCCTCTCTCTCAAAAAGCATGAGAACTTGGGAAACTAATGAGTGTGGGAAATGCAGCTCTAGGCTATCCAACTAGGTTCACCACTGCCATAGGTGACCTATCAGCCACTACTATTGTTTGAGATTGATGCCTAACATCCAAGATATCATCAACAAGGATGTTGTCAAGTTGTTGAATTCCAATGATGTATGTTGTGTAGCGATGTATATACGCACAACAAGTTTCTCTAGGCATTGTGCTACCCTACAGGTTTTGCAAGTGAAGCATGAGTAGGGTGACCTAGCATTGGAGGTGACCTTGGCTGTTTTGGTTACTCTATCCATGTATGAGCTATAGTTATAAGTTCTAGTTTATCCTAGTTTAAAGGAGGGGTCAAGTGATTGGCTGTCTATCTAGAAATTTCTGTTGAAAGATAAATTGTTGCAAGGTTACTAACACCAAGACAAGAGTCAAGGGGAATTTGTTAGGTTTTACTCTCATGCCTTAGGGTTACCCTATATTTGGGATTTTTGGCTCACTTGTAGGTTTGCAATGAGAGTGGATTGTGAGAAGGTTGAAGCAATTGACTTGTACATGTGAAGAGAATGAGTCAGTAAAAAACCTGCCCATGAAGCTTTCCAATGGATGTAGCCTTACATGGAGGTGAACCATGTATTCTTGTGTGAAGAGAGAACTTGCCGGTAATCTGCATGTTGTTGTGACACTAATCAGGTTTATCAAACATGTACACGCCATGAATGTGTGGAGTATCTTGTATAATGGAAAGGGTACTCCTGGTATGAGGCAACTTGGAAGCCCATAGCTAACTTGACCAATGCACCAATGTTAGTGCAACAACTTCACAATCGATACATTGCATCTTAAATGGAGGAGGGTTTGTAATACCATTAGCTAGAGAAATTATCTTCAGGTGAAAATTAGCTTGGTTATATCTTTCAAAATTTTATACATGGTGGTCTAAGTCAAGTTCATAGAAGATTCATCAAAAGGGGACTTCCACTAATAGTGTAGAGGTTGAAAATACATTGAAAACTTTTGAAAATCCACATGAAAACTTTTGAGCAAATTTTAGAGTCCTAAACAAAAGAATTAAGGGTCAAAAGATGAAAATTACCCCCCTCTTGCAAGAAAAGATATTCCGTTCATCCCCTTAGTTTGTCTTGTCAAGATCTTTCCAATGGTACCACTTCCATTCTCTTTTGAGTTGTCTATAGAAATATTCCCAAAATATTCCCTTTGGTCAAATAAACCAAATGGAACTAGGGTTGATATGTCACCAATCCATGTATTTAATCTAAGGATCTAGCTCCCTTGGAGTGGATCTTCTTGGCTAAATAATAAAATTGGAGTGCTCTTTAGGGCATCAGAGTATTAGGGATTTCTTATGTTTTTCTATCTACGGATTGTTACAACACTTCTGTAGTTATTGCTTGTTTGTAAAAACCCTTTGCTTCAGAATGCTATAGTGTGATTGAGATTCTTTTTCTAAATTAAGGGGTGAGCATGGCTTGGGAGAGAACCATAGTCTTTCTCTTCTACAAGGAACCTTGTATTGCTTCTCTAAGTAGTCCATCAAAGTGGTGATGAAGATGCCCAAAAATCTCCATAGCCAAAGGAGCACAGGTATCGGATGCCAACAATGGTGCATAATGATACTCCTTTCCTTGAGTTGAGATGATCACAGTTGTTCTTGTCAAAATGCTTGCTCATGCTAGTGTCTTGCTTGTACTAGCTTTACAACCACCACATCATACTAGGTATGTAGACCATATGTGAATGTGATGATATTTGCTCTCCAACATGGAGGTGATCTTGGTAAATCCAACCATTGCTATATCTATACTTAGGACAATGTAGATTGGAAAAGCCAAGCCGTTATATCCTAGATGATCTTATGAACTTTGGTGTGTTCTCCTCCTATAGCACACCATATATATATATCCCTAGTGTGTCATATATAGAACCACATGTGTACCAATCTGGAAGTAGTAGCATGGCCAGATGAGGGAGATCTAAACATAGGCAGAATGTAGCAGAGAACTCTTCAACATGAAATAGAAATCCTTTATCAAAGGGGAAGTATAGAGTCAAGCTTCAGAGTCTTTCCTTCCATAGGAAAGAATTATATTTTATTAGATAAAGGCATATCAATGAGGATATGGATGTGCATATGGTCACTAAAGTCTACTTGAATCTTCTTAGAATCTAGCAAAACAAAGTCTACATTTTGGAGTGTTGTACATGCAATGCTCGATAAGATATCACGGGCCAACCATAGATATATCTGAAAGTCATAGGAACCTGAATCCACTATCAGTATCAGTATAGGTACCAATAGAAAAGAATGACAATGGGTGTAAAAATTTATGGGCTAAGGGGGTTTACAAGAGCCCATGCACCTATAAAGACAATCTGGCCTATGGTTTTCTATAGTATGAGACCACATCTTCCTCTAGCTATGGGTAAAGTTATATGTAGACTACACCACTCCTATGATAGCTATGGGGGGCATAACTAGCTATAACAAAAGTGAAGAAAATATATTTTATGGTGTTATAAAAAATATATAAGTGTGACAGAAGTAACTCTGTAGAAGGCATGTACAAGTTAGATAGGAGACACGGAGAAGATAGATGCATAGACGCCCCTAAGGAAGAGAACGGAGTAGACTATCTCTACATTCCCAAACCCAAGTATTACTCCTCATTGGAATTTAGATCCTTTGCAACCTGATTATTAGATGATATCGATGCGTGCAGATGAGAACCACCATGTAGGGGTACCGCTCACAGTGATGTGTGCGAAGAATTAGTACATGTACTGTTCATTAACCGGTGTTGATCTTCCTCCGTAAGTATAGGTCCACACCTGCTCAGCCTGGGCTTTACGGGTTTTGCGAATATTCATGTTTCGGTATCGATAATATTAGATACGGGACATGCTTGTAAACGTAGCCGACGTGGGTTCGCCGGAAGGATTCCAAGCATAGGTCCAACCTGCTTATACAGGGCTTTACGGGTACCTTTCGCGAATATTCACTGTTTCGGTATCGATTGCATTAGATACGGGAATAACCTTGTATACGCATCGGACGTGAATTCGCCGGCAGGATTTCACTGTTTCGAGAACAGTCCGAGCAGTGTTCGCGATCGGGAAGTGGCCAGGGTCTAAAGGACAAACCCGAGTAGAAAGGAAGAGAAAATTTCGACCGCATTTACTGATTTCGGACCTCTGGAAGTTTGTTTGTACTCAGCAACTAACTCGTCAAATCCAAAGTACACGGTAAAGTTCCATCTTGCACCGCAGGGCAGGCCTATGAGAATCATGATGCAGCCCCTCCCGCCCCTAAACTGCTTTTTAGTACTGGAATGCCATTATGGGAGAGATTCAACATCCACTCCACAATCGTTTCTCCTCCATCCAAGACGATCTTTAGTGGAGAGCACTGGAGGTTACAAGTGTCCATGACATGATTTGGCTGTGGCTCGTGTTGGCTTGGCGTTTTGCTTTATGTGAAAGTGGAAGTTTTGGACCTCCTTCCCTCCTAGATTGTGTAGATGGGGTGCGTCACTTTCCGCCAGTGTCCATTCTATACCAACAGTTAGTGCCATATTTCTTCAGGCTGGTTTTACGTTGCCACTGGAGTATGTTGCTACCTTATGCAAACTGGTTCCAGGGTAATCTTTAAACACAGAAGATTATATCTTTATTTGGTTTCTTCGGTGAAGTAATTCCGTAAATGCGATTGAAAGAAACCATATTGAAAGATGACATGTAGATTCATACTTGGAGTCTAGATATCAAAAAGTAACTCCAAGTGGACGAAAGCATCAGGATTGAGGAATTAGACACAATATTAAGTCTGAGGCGTTCATCATGGTCAGATGCTCTGAAGTTTGATCCCCCACTAGAACCGATAATGTCATGAATTTGCTACCACAATTTAGTTGTATGAATATGCAAAGTGTGCTCTGGAGAACGGTTAGAGGAACCTACAAGTTCGAAAATTGTGAAGAGATGTGTGGTAGATATGAGGAGCCAGCAACCGGAAACAACCAGAGTAAGAAACTAACCATCAGACATTCTCATCCTACAAGATTTGGTCGAGGATTTGGTTTGATGCTCAACCCCAAGAAATGGGTCCTACCTCTTCTTTTGTCTCTCACAGATACCCAAAACCTATCACTACAACATAACAATCTCTACTGATTTTGCATGACAGTGGAGAGGACCCACAAACACTTGGACATTCGCTCTTTGTAAGACTTGCAAAAACGATGTAGTCAGGACATAATAGCTTGTTCAAGTTATAGGTGCATAGATGCACAATACATTCTATATCATCCGTGCAGGAATTCAGATTCTTCCTATCGGTATTCACTGCACAGGGAGGGTATTGTGTAATCTGAAAACAAAGTAGCCTCTGGTACTCGTATAACTGAGTGTCATAATCAGCTCCTCCTAAACCGGGTTCTAATCCTTTGCATGAAAGTTACAACCACCAACAAATCACACAAATCACACAAATCTCTTGTATCACCACCAAGTGGCTGTAAGCTCTCCGTTGATTGGGTCATACCGTACAAGTTTGTTTAAATTTTGTTTTTCTACAAGTTAACGAAATCGTACAGTTCAATTCGAATTGATCACTTTCAAATAGGTCACGATGATGCAACCCGAATAGACACATAACATCCAACTGACGGTGTTGCTGCGTACTCCCAATCAGGAAAGAAGGGAGGGAGGATTCCCACACTTTTGTCCCATCCATAGATGAGGAGAGAGAGAAAGAGTGGGAAGTAAAGAAATTGAACAGTTGATTAGCAGTACTAATTATATTACATTGATCTTGGAGTTTGGACACAGATAGACGGACTTGGACAAGAGAGAATCGCGAGGAAATTTTCTGTAACAGGAGCCAGCGATCAGAGCGGGTGGGACCGGGTGATGATGTAATCTGCAGTTAGTGGATCAAGAGGGCATGGTGTACCCCCTACAGTAATTTAGAACTGTAGGAGGATGAACACTCACTCCATCCTAGGAACCTACAGAAATCTGTGTCAGCGACAGCAGCTCAAAGAGAGTTGCTGCTAAATTAGTTTAAGATGTGGTGGGTTTCAGCTGTGATTGGAGCTAAATTAGTTTGAGTTCTGCCGGAATGGGACAATCATGAGCAGATATTGACGTGCGATTTAGAAGCTGTGGGTTTGTTTAATTTCTCCGGTGGGTGACTGTCTGATTGTCTGTCTCCATCTGTGTCTGACGGAGTCGGAGAGAGGATGAATTTAGGAGGATCTCAAAACGCTCGGAAACCCAGCTTGCTTTTATTTTCATTAGATCCTTTCTTTCCGGCAGCTGAATTGGGAACAATCGGTAAAAAAGAAATGGAAAGCAAACAAACAGAAGGTCAGTCGTAATGACCGTTTATTGCTTAGTTCCTTCATGCTGAATAAGCTAAATCGTGAGCTGAGCTGTTCTTTGCGGCATATCCACACTCTTGCTGCCTGGAGGACACAACCAATCCTTGGGCCATTGATTGTTGTTCTGAATTCGGGGACCAATTCCTTTTCCTGGGGGGCAGGGAGCATATCTGATAATCATGAGGTCCATTTCTCGACCCTCTTCTTCTTCGTGTTGATTGTTGTTCCGAATCTCTCGAAGTGTTCCCCGTGTTTGCAGTGCGTGTTGCAGCATTTGTACGGTAGTGGGGTGAGCAAGCGAGCGAGGGAACGCTGATACTTCCATCATTAACTCCCCCCCGTGTCCATGTTAACTTCATGAAGTTTCTGTGTTCCAAGACATCTTTAGCTTTTCTTGTGCGGTTTCGATAATTAGTCCCGAGTTCATCATCAGGGAGGTTTCCTCACTACTGCTGCTGCTGGAGTCAGTACTCAGGGGGATTTTCTTCTTCCTACGGAGCCAGACAGTTCTCCATTGGGATGCCAGATCCGAGGTTGTTGTTGGCGAGATAATCTGCTCTCTGATCGATGGAAATTGTTGGTGTATATACCAGTTGAATACAGCACGGGCTTTTCGGCCGGTCCAATGTTTCGGGACTTCTAGGATCTTGCCTTCAGTCCCATGCATCCATTGCTGCTGGTACACTGTCTGGAATGTGATAGTGGAGGAGCTAGTAGGGAAGTTAATGTGATAGGTGCAGGCAATATCTCGAATTACTCGATTCGTAAAAGGGAAGGAGCACAATGGCAGTGGTTAGCGTTCAGCTGGTGAGCAAGGCGGCCTCTGAGAAGCTCTCGATGAAATACTCCGATCTGTCTGAGCCTCCGGAAATTGTCGGCCCAGAGCCAAAACGGTTATCCCTGCAGTCGTTTCTCCAATCCCATTTCGCCAATTCTCCTCGTAGGAGCTCCATGGATGAATACATAGACGCTAGCCAAACCTTCGACTCTCGGCGCCAGTCCACCAATATCGATTCCCGGAGGACTTCTACTGAATACTATCCAAACCTGAAACAGGAGTCGTTCATAATCTCCGTTACTCCGCTGAATGAAAGAGGGGCTCCCAGTCTTCAACTGAGAAACAGTCCCGGACCCGGAACTTTCATCAAGAAGGCCGCCACCGGGCTCACCACCGGGCTCAACAAACCTCGACCGAAAAACTACGAGCATTTGAGCTTCAAGTATAAGGTGAGCTCCTTCCCCATGAGTGTGCTGATCTTTGAGGACTTTTCCAGTCTCTTAAAAAAACTCTAAGCTGCTACTGCTGCTTGTTCATCCCTTTTTTTTACCCCCTACTGGACTTCCATCGATTGCAAGAGGGATGGTTTTGTTTCCATGTATTGCTGCAAGGGAGCTGATTTATTGGACATGAAAGGAATACGAGTCCGGTCTTGTTTCTTGCGCGAGTGGGGGAAATGTGCTAATAGGGATTTCATTCTTGTTCTTTTGCAGTTGCTTTACCTGTGTGGAGTTTCAAACATTGACATGGTTGACAACTACGTCTCCATTCCAAGATAAGGGCCCGGAGAGTACAATACTAGGCAGTTGAGTAGGGTACGTACTAGTTGATGACAACTATCCATTTAGCGCATGAGAGTTGAAATTTACTCCATACTAATGTCTGGCCCACACACTCGAGTGTTGGTTACAGTCTCGTGGGCTTGGCTGCCTTCTAGGTACAGGAAAGAACCCGCAATGCAATGCTGCATTGTCTCCCTCGTTTGATTTAGATGGCATGGAACGGAGGGACGGAGGGACTTGTGGACTAGAAACCATAGCGTAGATTTATTCACCTGATAACATTGAATCTCGCAATGTTTCAACTCGCTTAACGTTCCAGGAAATCTTCCGAAGGGCGTCGTATTCAAACCGGTCCATATCGAATCTGGACGCATATGCTTCCGCATGGAGTGATACGCGGTCCATTTTCCTCGGAAGCGTCCACTTTGTCAGTCTCCGCGCTACACATTCAAGAGCAATTTTATACAGTCGTGAACCGATTCAATAATCTGGTGAACAAATTTTGTACATAAATTCGGCAGATTTCCAGAAATGAAATTGAATTTATGATCCAATTTGTAGAAAGTTACACTCATGAAGCCTATCCGCGCAGGCGACAGATTGCCTTCGTCATGCTACCGTTTCCGATAAGCTTGTCTTCAGGTAGCATCACAAGCAAATGCCTCAGGAAGACCTTCACGGGGTGATGGAGCACAATCTCGCTTAACGAACATGTACAGTCATATAAACCTGAGCTTAGATTGAAATCATAGAGTGATATCAACCTTGGCGTCATATAACAACCAGCATTGGACTTTGATTTTGGTGACAACAAAGTGAGAAAATTCTGGAAGTTATGGTTTCCCCGCAATCGAGTATTGACGAGATTTTTCGTTTCACTCTCACAGTTACTTCCGGTTCTTTGATCCATGACGAAGAGGTCTACTCCTGCCGATAATTCTGCCTCGATCTCTGCATTAGGTTGCTGCTCCATTAAAGAACTTGGTCGCAATCAATTGGATTGATAGTGATCCTAGTTGTTCTTCACTCACTCTTCCAATGTTCTGGAACTGGATTCCAGCGTAGCTTCGTTGTAAACCCAAGCTTTGCATAGCTGCCTGAACCTTGAAGCTGCTGAGATTGACCGAGTTTAAAGAGTAAAACACTGAAGCTGCTTCTGAAGGGTGGGGGTAAGGTTTCGTGTGGGTCCACAAAGTCGACACGGGAGAGAGTCCCGAAGTGATTGAGTGAATGAGTGAGTGGGTTCGGTTCCAAGTTTGTCAAGAGCAACGCCTGTGTTTGTCAGATCTGACGGGCCGACCGACATATTTTGTCTCAGATAAAGGAGTTGTGCTCTGGTTTTATCACCGTATAGCGGTGGCTCGTGCATATACGCATCAGTCAGTCCACTTTTGGCCAAATTTCTATCGCTAAAGGTGAACGTAATAGGAAAAGAACTGACACATGAGAACTCTCAGACTGGATTATCCCTTTTTAGTTCTTCACGACGTGCTCGTTGGTGCTCGCATCTTTCATCTTCACGTTGTAGTTGTAGTTGTAGTCGTAGTTCTAGTTCGGTAGATATATCCATCAGGTTATGCGGATGATAATGTGCTTGTAATGACCTAAGCCTTCTATTATTGAGGTAGTAAGTTTTCTTTCCTTAAAACTCCCCTTTCTACATCTGGGGTGCCAGAGAGGCAAGAGTATCAGGAGAATCTAAAGTGGCGCAAGCGGATGCTGAGGAGAGTTACATGGATGGAGAAGATGCGAACTGTTCACTCTCACTCACCATACGAATTAGTTTCCTTGATCGAATCGCAAAACTCGATTATTCTATCAACGCTAAATGGCTAAGGCAACGCACAGCAATCCACGAACTTTGCTTCAATGTGCACCAGACCTACACAGCAAATACTTGGTAATCGATAGCTGAAAGAGCTTTTGAACCACTCTCCATTGGGTGCTGATTTGGATGTCCTGTCACTACTATCTACTGCTGCATCCCAAAGCTGTCATCTGTGATTTCCAGTTCCAGTCATCGAATGTAAATTTGGACTAGGAATCTCGTCACTAAGCTCTCCAGCCTCGGAAAGGGGATGGCTTCTGGCTGTGTGAAGATTCCTCATGAAACTCATCTCACCTTGGCTCACCAAGTCAGTCAATCTAGGATCTTGCACTGATGACATTTCTAAAGAAATGTCATCAGTGCAACAAAGCTACAACAATCCAATTCAAACTCAAGAATTCGAGGATCTGTAGAATGTTCTCAACAATACAAGAATTTACCTCGGATGTTCCTAGTTCTACCATTAGAGTAAATTCCTGACAAGTCGATTCTAGGATGCGCGAAACGACTTTTTGAGGGAACTGGATTGTTCGTAATTATCACACAAGAAGAGTCAGTCAAACTGCAGAAGAAGGCAGGTGAAGAGGAAGACACTCAATCATGACCAGTGCTGTTAGAATTTACAGTATACCCACCCTCGGAAATGTGTTTATCCTTGCCAAGAACGACGAGTAAGTCCATATATCGAAGGTTTAGAGCGCCTCCTTACTCTGAAGCGTGAGGCACTGCTACTCGAGTATCTAGAACACCTTTTGTTGAGTCGAGAGGAACTGATCTGTCAATTATGTCATTGACATTCTCTACTTCCCATAGACCTTCACGCAACTGCAGCCCTACAACTGTAAAAGGGAGAGGTTCCATGCGAAGGAAGACAAAACGACCGCCAGTTTTCACATGATCAGTACTCCCCTGGAAAACCTGGCACCCAGAACCTTAGTATGACCTGAAAAGGCAAATAGGGCGAACTATCAATCCCCACACAAAACCAAATCACTAGCCACCGGAAGGAATTTAGGTATATCAAATCCTCGGGAACCTGAATGAGTTCAGGACATATATGACATTCAGATTATGCTTTCATAATAGCCTCTGTGGTCTACCAGCATCTGCGTCATATAACTCAATCCACATAAACGACAACAAAAGTCACCTCGACCTTCAAATATTTACGGGTATTGTGGACCATCTCAATTATCTTGTTTTGCTTTCAAACCCTCACACTTAGTACGATGGCCAGGTGCTCGCTTTATGAGCAAATCAGGAGGTCAGAGTTTCTGTCGCTAGTTTCCAAGGAGATGAGTTCTCTAGTTCGTGAAACCAAATTCTTTGACAGCATCAGCTTTTAGATGAAGACTGTTGCATGGATTCACTCGTCCTTCGAGATCGTAAGCGACTAGTCGTATGAAAAAATCTTCTTAGTACTACCTTAACAGAGGAAGTTCCTTAGCCAGAATACGGATCACATAATTTGTGCCACCATAAGAAGACGATAGACAACAATCTGAGAAAGGGAACAAGACTGGCCACTGGAGTCAGTCTCAACCTGCTTTTATACTGTCGAAACTGCACCAGGGAAAGAAATAAGATTCTAGCTTTTGAGCAAAGTCTGTAGATTGTAGTAATCAGTCGGTTTGAATGGGTCTTGAAAGTGAAACATATTGTTATTCGGTTCACATGTGGATGCCACTCCGGTAGCAATCCATAGCTACTAGTAGTACGAGAAGTCGTTACATAAGAAGACCAGGATACTGAGATAGCATGGAGCCCTTCAGTTTAGGAGAGAAGCAGCAGTACTACTGGTGTAACTACCGTACTATCTGAAAGGACAGTAGAAGAGAGTCTTCAGGACGGATCGTAAACTACTCCAAAAGAGGACGGGATTGTGTTTCTGGGAAAATTGGTGGCATGGACGGAGTAAGCAGTCCCCCAACTGAACCACCTTCAGTTGGGGGACCATCGCGTTGATGAAAGGAGTGTATGCCGTTAGCCATCAACATTCAAGTACTAATATTAAATGATTAGCCGTCCATCAGTCAAGGGAACTGAATCACTTTTGTGATTCTTACCAGAAGTATGGTACTACTACTGTGGTTCCAGTACCATTAAACCTGAACGAATTTGCAACAGCAGATTGTACTTCCGATCAATTTCTTTATCAGCTTCCTGTAAGCAGTAAGAACGTGTCGAATTGCCTATGTCAGCCAGGGGTTAATTCCGCAGATAGAAATCTACTGTTAAGGCACACACTGCAACGTTATCCTTCAGCAATGATTCCGGGGATGAATCTCACTAGGCACATGAATCTTAAACAACACCTGGAGCTCGGAATTCCATTCCTTGAAAGAGAGATTCCTTGAGAAAATCGATTCCGTTTATTTGCTGGTTTGCACAAAGATCTTGTGAGACATGTGACTTTCAGTTAAACAGCTCGTAAGGAAGTAGTACTGTTGGAAACTGCTAACTTCTTGGTGAGAAGTCACACTGTCTGTCCTGGGTTCAAAGCAGTCTCTATCTGATTCCGGAGTGGACCGTTGTAGCGATGATAGCGTGCCCCACCCGGAGTTGTGATTTCCCCATGACATGTACTACAAGAAGTTTAAGATTTTCTTTGGCAGAAGATGGTCTAAGGAGTATCTGCGGTTCAACCTTATTCATGTTGGAGGCTAGTTCCCAGGTTGTTTAGCGAAAGAAAGCAGCATTATAGTGAGAAACTGATCAGTCTACCCCTTCCTGAGCGTTCTGTTGAATGTCTTGCTATCCTTTCGAGAGATGAAGCGCTAGATTCAACGTTGAGTGATCTACTAGATCTATGGTGGTAGACGTATCTCCTAGATGTCGGATGAGACAACTAGGTTTCTGCGGGGAACTGAGACAGAACGAAAAACAAGAGACCTGCGAGTAGTAGTGAGTAGACTCATGGGATTATTGACTGTTCTCTCTGTGCATTTTTGCAAGAACCTGATCACTGAGCACTTCCAGGACTTACAATGAATTGGTATAGTGAGTGTTTAGAACCTCCGAATCAAGATATTCTGAGAATTTTTTGGCCGTGGACTTAGCTTCCAAGACTGGAAGTGAACCGCGTATACCCTGAGTTATCCCGATGAATGTGTCTTGTCTGATGAGTGTGGATATTCGTGACAGAGTGAAGTTGTAACACGTTCTGGGTTCACAGAGAAGTGTTTTGCTTTCAGTTTCTACTATGCTCAACATCTTTGATCGGTCATCCATTGAAATACTTAAATCTCGAATTAGCAGCACAATTTCACACCTCAGCCAAACCGCAACACTTTTCAGATCCGTTGTCTTCCCATGAACTTTTCCTTCGGACCTGCTCACTCAAAATGGTGAAGAGGAATAGAATTTGAGTACTGCTGGTACCTGATGATCTGCCGTCTACGGTCTATCTTCTTCAACTACATTTAAGAATGTTCAAGAATGGCCAGGGAGGATTACCGATCTTCGTTCTGAGCCAGTTTGGATTCAAATACTCTGGATATCAAATGTTTGTGAAGAGTGATCTGTGCTTTGCTGGTCTAACTGCTTCATTATCTGGCCCTGACAAAGTCCTTGGACAGAGTGCTCTGATCCATACCATTCCTTTGTTGCTCGGGGTCTTTGAATTTCTGCTGGCATGAGCACTCAGTTCACTCTGCCTTATCGAAGACAGGTCCTGAATAAGGCTTATCGATTGAACCTTAAAGGCCAGATTCTTTTATCAGGAGTTCTCTTTCTCATCAGTTGCCGGATTTCGTTTGCTGTTTTCAGTTTCCGTAAGGTATTAGGATTGCATATGTTAATATTTTCCAAGCTCTTTGACAGCATTTCATTTCTTGCAGAAGATGAGTAATGAGTGCAGAAGCCGTTCGGACGCCGGGGAACGGCTTTATTATGGAACGGAAAATAGGCAGACTTTAGTAAGGAACATGCAATGTAACCAAAAGTAACTAACGAGGTATAGCAAAACAAGAAGTAACAAGAAATTCCATAAAAATGCAATGATCAATACATGCAAAGCAGAGTCCCAAATCGCCCATCAATCGCACGAAGCGGTTAAATATGAAGGGAATTGGAACTTAGATTTAGGTGTATGTGCACGCAGAGGTCAGGGTGCCATGGAAAGAACGAAGTGTCAGTGTAAATCTCTGCTTGGTCTATATGAGGGCATGAGTCCTTAAACACCAAACACTTGCCGGAAGCAGAAGACTCTCATGCTAAGTCTGCACGTAAAGATAAAGAAGTCATCAGTGCCGGGTTAGCTATATACAACTGATTATATCCTTCGTTATGAATTTCTGTTATGTTGTGCTCATGAGTGTCGAAGGCAAACTAGATGGATTACATGACCGGAACTTCTCAGATGCAACCTTATTTGCCCTGGCACTCATGAGCATTATAGATGCTCGGTACGTGGGGCAACGGCAATTCTATCCAACTACTTAGCACTTCTGTATGGCCATAATTATCTCCATCTCTTGCATACTTCATTCATTGATCTGCATTATATATCTCTTGACACTCAATTCAACTCTAATCAGTGGACAGACTCTGGTCTTACCTTGCCGCATGCTGCCTACACGGTCCGAGCTGAACTCTTCATTTCTCGCGTGCAAATTATTCTCTCGAGAAAGGCACATGTCTTTCTCTTGGACCTCTCAGACTCTGTAGACGTTCAAACGCTTCCAATTATGCAATCAGGATTCTCTGTATTTGTCAAAGCTGGCTTATTTAAGCTATGCATGACAATTTTTGCTTCCTACTAGCAAATCGAGAGCGACTCCTGCTTGGGATGATCTTCATGTTCCGGAACCAAAACCTTGAGATATGCCGTCTGTATGTTTTCATCCTCATAAAGCCTCGACTTGGACATATTATCTAGTCTGTCTGCCAAAGTGCCTAAGTATGAAGATCGACCAAAAGTTTCATCTCATCTTCCTTTGCAGTCCAGATTTGGATGCAAATCTGCTGAAAAGTGTTCCAAGTTTTCGGTGATGAACTTTCGACTTACCGTTTGTGATTCGCTATATTCCCCATGATACTCCAATTTCTGTAAGGCCAAAATTGGTAGCATCTAACGCCAAGAACGATGAGCTTGATCTTCACCCAGCGTTTTACCCTCTACATCGATTCCCAGAATAGCGAACTTTCAGCGGTGAATCCGTTCGGCTACATTGCTTCAGTGACCTCTTATCTTGGTATCAGGCAAGCTACTCGGAGGACATGCAGTCGGTGGGTTTTATCGACGAACGAAATATGGAAACTTACATTTTGAAGCCTTTCTGAAGAATATGGTGAAGACGTATCTTACTTGCGACTGAAATTGAGAGCATTGAAAGCAGACGCCCATTGAGGGTTGTTGTGGTTTGAAGCATTGCATTCTGACAACGATTATACTCCAGAAACGAAGACAACGAGTAGAAAGATATCCCGACGTCTAAACGTCAAACTAACAAGAGAGTGCATCAAGGAGAAGAGAAACCCAAATCCTCTGCTCCTCCTTGTGAGGGTAAGTACTAGCTACTAGATGGGTTATCGGCTTGATTTTACGACAGAAACAATACTACATTGCTTCAGCATAACCTGGTAAAAGCAGCGCTCTGAGCAGTGTTGTGTGTTTGCACAGCATGAAGACACCCCACCTCCTCTGCTTCTTCTTTAGACAAATACTACCTAAAGACCAGGGAGTGTATCGGTGGAATTCATGGCGTTAGAAATGGACGCTACTGCTGCTCCTTGATTTTGTAAAATTCTTTAACATGTCATGATATCAGTATAAAAGCTGCGGTTGAGATAGCCATCAGGATAGGGAGGAAGACAACCTACAAGTTGACAGCAGTCACTGAGTTAAACAGTTGTACACTGATGTAGATATCAGCAACATTCTTGACGTAAGACAGACAATATTGCTGTTCATGTCCTTCGAGCAGGCTATCTGCTAGAAGACTTAGACAATGGAGCGTCTACAAGCAGTTACAGATTCCTTGAATTATTATTTGCCCTAGCTCGACATCTGAGCATGATAACTCATCCTCACACTGAGCTCTGTCTCCGACTAAAAGAACTCAAAGTGAATTGTTGATCAGCTGAGAGTGCACCTTTTCTCTTCCGCGGACAGGCCACTTTAGAACTCTGTAGGGTGGCTGCTGCATGTGGGACTCGAGGTGTTGAAGGAAAAATAGTGTATGACATCAATTTCGTTCAGAATTGTGACAATAAGTGGCTGCCAACACGTGTTTCCGTTCTTGCAGTATCATAAAATTTTGATAAAACAAAAGCACAACAGTGGAGATGACAGATGGGAGCTTTGCATGAACTCTTAATTTGTGGAAATGATTTATGATTTTGTGCTTTTTTTGGTGCACGAACAAATAAGTGGTGCTTCATCGGTGAAACAATGTTGGAATCCATGAGCATATAAAGAGCTGTCTGTCTGTTGTACCTGATAGTACGCCATGCCACACAAACTAACAACATCCTCAGACTCCAATCCTCAGACACCTCATAATGAGCTGACCTAAAGCAAGAGAAACTCTTATTGAGATCAACTGTAGCAACCAAAGTTAGAATGAGGAAATGGGGAGAAACGAGGATGAAAACTCACTCTCAGCACTAGGAGGAGCAGTTACCGAGTGTACGGAAATAGGAGCTGATTGTGAAGAATGAAATCCCCATTTACTTGAGAGGCTCACTATACACTCCACTTTTAACTCCCAGGAGAAAGGGAAAGCGAGAATCTGCGCAGTTGCTTTCGATAGATGCATGGTGCTCACTAAAGAGAAGATCTCCTCTTCGGGGCTGGAGCACCGGTGGTGATTGAAGAATAAAGCTCCACTTTGAGACTACCTGATTTGCTTCCCACATCTTCCGGCTCGACTTTTCTTACACGCTTACACCAATGCTTGTTTTATGCGTGTCCGAGATTCGAATTCGCAGGAACACCGAAAGTGAATTGTGACGGCCGAGACAGCAAGAAATCACGTTGATGACGGAGGGAGGAGCAATTCCCATACACTTAGTTGGCTTCCAATGTGAAGAGGGTTGTTACAGGAAAAAGCCCCTAGAAAAGTCAGCTCTCATGCAGCAAAGCGGTGGAAGGAAGACCGCACCTAAAAGACCGATTGCCACTGCCAGATATATCAACTGAAGTGAGTGCGAGCTGCAAAAGGCAGCGAAGGAAAATATCTTTGTCGCATCTAATCATGTTTAGTGTTCGGGAAGAACCGGCGACTTCAATATCACGTCTACAGTCCAGCTTTCAGCGGTATGCTTTTAGTTGTGAGTCGGATGCTTACTGAAGGCGTCGATGATTGGCCTAATTGGGAATATCGTAACCTCGTTTTGGCCTCCTTGGGTTTGTGAAAGAAAGTCAAGATACGCCCTAGAAGGTCCCCTAGACCCTCGAAGATCTGATCCACCCAGTAGAATTTCATGCCAGTAGGGGATTAAATCTGTGTACGCATCCCTCATGTACAATGTGAATTTGAGGAGGTGTAGAATGGGCCGATGGTTGAGACCAGCGAAAGCGGGGGAGCAAATGGCCTGAGAATCATTGCTAAATGTGTTCTTCGTTTTATTAGCAGCATGCGGTCAATATTCCACAGTTGCCATCTTCTATGCTATATTCTGTCTCTGTCTCTCTCGTCTACTGGAAACGAACCTAGGCTACTTTAGAACTTGCCATCTTCTTGTTTAAGTGATGATAAAACGGGATGCGTGGATTTCCTCTCGCCCTCCTCGTTTATAGTCTCCCTCCCTGTATTCCTCGCTCATACTTTCAGTTTCTCTGTCCGTCTGCACCAACTCCTCTGGCGCCCCGGTGGACTGAAGACACATTGCGCTGCTCTACATCTTCGCATCTCCATATATGGAGGTGTTACCTGTTATGTTTACATCTTCTGTTTAATCCTTGTACGGCTTGATTTGATTGGGACTTCCCATCCTTCTTCTTATCCTAAGCGGTCGCCTTTCTTCATAAATGAAGGTGTTACAAGTGAGAGCAGGACGTCTTTCTCACTGGTTCTCTTTAAGACTGAAAGGAAGGCGAAATATTGTCGCGCACTGTTCACTCGCTCAATCAGAGTGCGATGTGATTAAAGCACCAGGTGTGTTGTTGATCACCTCCGGAAACATTTCATCGTTCTTCAATTGAAGATCCTCCTCCACAAGGATTGTAGGCGAGATCAAACGGGAGAACTGATACAAAATATGGATCGGGAATCAATTTGAACATGCTTTCCATTGAGATCCAAGCACAAATATGTTCTTCAGTACATATTTCCTTTATATTCTTTACAGAGAAGACAAATTTACAATTGCGTTCGATTCTTTGATCACGCGTCCTGTGAGAAACCATGATCTGAATTATGTACCTAATTCCATTTCACACAAGAGGGGATCACGTTCTCAAAAAAGTATCCTACTTGTTGAGAAAAGATATATAAGCTCTAAATTGATCTCAACCTACATTTCAACGCTCAGCGTAGGGTTCACATTCTTGACAGGAGTACAGAGGCGGGGATTGAGCCATGTCCACCACTCTCAAGTTCTGGAATAACTTGCTTGAACATCTCCTGCTTCATGGCCCCATATATAAGTCTATCGAATTTGCGCTTGGCTAGAGCTTTGGCTCTATCCGTAGCTTCCTTCAGAGTGGATGCCGACTGAGGAAGAGCAGCGTCCACAAAGCCCGCCTCAACAGCAGCCTTAGCGGAATATCTGTGGCCTGAGAGAACAGCTTGATAAAAAGCGTTACCAGGAATCTTGCTTCGGATTAGAGCGTTCATGCCCGGGGTCAAGGGGATCTTGATGTCAATTTCGCTCAAGAATATATATCCTCGATCGGCAGACATAACACGGTAATCATTGGCCAAAGCAATCATGCATCCACCAGCGGCAGCATGGCCACAGACGGCTGCAACTGTTGGAATCGGATACAATAGCAATCGCTTCAAAAGCTGGTGGAAATCGTCAACTATGTCCTGGAATGCCTTCGGATTGCTCCCGATTGCTATAAGGTCTAGACCGTTGGAGAAAAATTTGCCCTCGTTGGTCATAACCAAAGCACAAGCATTGGAACTACTCTCCACCTCATCCAGCGCGCGGGTTATGGCAGCAATGCTTTCCCGATTTAATCTGTGTTCTCCTGGTCCCGCAAAAGTGATCGTGTAAACTTTCTCATCTTCTGGCAGGCAGCTGACTTTCAGATCCATCTTGCGGGTTGAAAAGCTGGATTCTCGATGCAATTCACTTGAAGTCGAACCTCGCACAGAAGATGGCCGTACTCCAGAGCCCTAATCTTACTACTGTGGTTTCCGAGTTTCCTCAACGAACACCACTACCACCGTTCCGAGTAAACGAGAAAGAATAAACACGTGACATCGAGACAGCCGGTTCAGCATGTCGTTTCTGCCATGATGACAAGCAGTCACAGCGCGGTTGCGGAGATGGATTTGACCAACTTGGTGAACACCAGTTCGAAAGAGCGGGACGCAGCGTGTTGAATTATTCATATTCGGGAGACATTGTGGAGAATACGCAATAGTTGAAATGTTGGACATTATTTACAATAAACTGTAGAGCTCTTGTTTAAATAACATGGTGAAATTGCACACAACCAGCGCATCCCGCCAAGTCAAATCTTCGTTCCAATTGTAGCTCGGGCCCACACAGTTAATACCGAAAGCGAACGTTTGACTTGAGTCAGGGCAGAAGCACGGCCCGTTCAGGACGCAGGGCGTCCATCTAGAGCCTGAAGTCCAAGAACGTTCTCATGTCCTTTCCAAAGAGTCTCTAATAGAAGTGAAGGCGACCACGTAGGAAAATCGAAGGATGAGAAGACCCCATCAAGCCGTACAAGGGAGAGACAAAAAAGGTAACATGGAGCTAAACCCCAATAGACTTTATATGAGAAATTTGCCCCACCACTCCTAAGATATCAGAGCTACGCAAGTCTTACAGTATCCGCTGGACGGGAGCATGCGAAGATACATCACCTAATATGATTGCTCTACTATGGATTGTACCCGCCACTGCACTCAGTAAAACAATGGACACACATTGTTTAAAATATACTACAAAGTATGAAAGTGAGAGCGGTACCCCCTTGCGCCTTATATGATAAGCTCTCGTGCACTCCCTGTCAAATGTCGTGACGATCTCTCCATAAAACTCCAAGGCTAGAGGAACAAAGAGGTGACCTAGCTACGTGCCCCTATACTTGGAGACCTTGTGACTTGTTGTTGCACTCGCCGCCCATCCAAGGGGATGGGTAATCACTCCCTCCAAAATTGTATCTCGCATGGGGTTCGTAACCACGACATATGCTATTGTCACCTGATCATCTCATACCAAGTATAAGTCTGCCCTGACACGTGTCATCTGCAAAGCATACGAACACTCCTTCCAAGCCAAGTATCGACTCTCTCATGCCATAACAAACACTATGTCCCTAATGGCATCATGGGTAGCTATCCTCTATCCTCCAAAAGGACATCGTGTCATGTGGACTGCTGCTGCATG
This sequence comes from Lunularia cruciata, assembly GCA_948567375.1. Taxonomy (NCBI): domain Eukaryota; kingdom Viridiplantae; phylum Streptophyta; class Marchantiopsida; order Lunulariales; family Lunulariaceae; genus Lunularia; species Lunularia cruciata. The sequence continues at coordinate 18,148,255 of OX419760.1, forward strand.
TAGTGTAGAAACACACTCACTCAGTGAGTAATGAAGATGCAAATGTGTGGACCAAACCTAGGCAAAACCTCATCGCTATAGAGAAAGTAGCTAGTGCGAGTCGGAATGCCCTAATGCACGATCGAGCTAGGATCCAAGAGCTTGCACCCTTGCTTGAGCAAGAGTGAAGACGTGCTCTAGTAGCTTGAGGAATGGACGAGTCGACTAAGAGAGAATGTAGTGTATGCTCACGTTGTCGCTCTATCAAGGAAGACTGTAAACCTCTAGTCCAATCTGACGATAGTGAAGCAAAAGGTGGAAATTCAACTCGTGCTTGTGGAGATAGACTATCTCTCATTTGCCACAATAACACCTAGAGAGAAAAGGATCCTCCCTCCACCTCTATCACATAAGTCTCCAAAACCGGCCTATCAACAACCACAAAATGAGAGGAAAGTAGGGGTGCTGAGAGAGCCCAACTACCCAAAAATGCTATAAGTGTCATCTCCTCCATAGATAGCAAGCCAACCCCATCCCATGAGATTGGTAGAGCTGTTTGTCTACGTGCTAAATCCCTTATCACACACTCAAAAGTCCCTGGTCCAATAATATCACCAAAGACTCCCATAATCCTCCTATCAAATGCTCTCATACATGATAGGAAGGACGGTGAGGGAGGAACTATACGGATTAGGTAGGATGGTCAACGAGCAATACTAGAGGAGAGTATACCAAATGCCACCTGTGGATCTCCTAAGAATGGAAGGTCATCCACATGGAAAACATCCTCTTCAAGGGCAGCGTCTAAGATGCATGTGACAAAATCCTCCGATCCTACTAGCACTCCAAGAACACGAAGTCCATTTGTGGATGTGATACACCCCTTTGGAAGCTCAAGGTAGGGAGGGATACCTAAAGGGGACCATGCCCTACACTTTGACACCTTGACTCTCAAGCCTACTAGATGTAGCTTGGTAGTCAAGTAGTCAAAGGCTTGCCTAATTGATCTACATGGTCTATGATATGTGTATCACTTGCCAAGGAGGGAAATACACAACTAAGCATGGCCAGAATAGTAGATAGGAGAGCTCTAAAGTGAACCATGGCAAATAAGGCTCCTCCCAAAAGATCTCCCTAATATGTACCAACAGCTAACTCCAAGACGATGACTCTCTCCTGTGAACCACCATGTTGGTAGTAAAGGGAAGCAAGAGAGCCATAAAAGACCGCACAAAAGGAATTAGACTCGCCAAGGATCCACCATCATCCCTAAGCTCTCTAAAGATGGATGCCCGTGAGATGCTATTAAAAGCATTCTCAGCATCCACTTGTAGGACCACCCACTCCAGATGGATATCTAGGAGTGCTCTAATGCTTAGAGATATAACCTCACATTTTCCAGGTGTTGCTACTCCAAACTGATGTGGATTGAGGTGTTGTTGAAAGTGAGAACGATGCTAAAGGACAATGGTACAATTGACCAAAAGAAAAAAGATCTCTCCAATAGCAATCGATCTAATGCCTCTCGTGTCCTTCTCCATTGCAAGAAGTCGACTAGTACCTAACACGCGACTAACAGACATAGGAATGTCTCCTCTCACTACTTAGAGATTACTTCCAAGTAGATGATCCTTCTAGTGGTTTTATCAAGTTGTTTCAGGTGACTGCAGTAGTAGTGCTCATAAACCATCCTTGACAAGCCTCTTGAGGAAAGGCGAGGGGCGGTGCATAATGCTTGTGCAAATAGTGACCTATCAAGACATAAAGGCTGCTCAGGCTGATAATCTAAGACCTCTAGTGGTAGGCCCTCTATTGCTATAGGATGTAGTGAGCATAGGGAAGAGATAGTTTCATCAGTAGGACTCGCCATAGACAAAGGGTGTAGCGCTTGTGCTGCTCTACTAAACTCTCCCGCTTGATCCAATGTCCTACATTGTCGTAATCAAGTAGACTCTGTGATATCCCATGGTAATGCTTGTCTCCTAAATCGTGTAATCCTAACAGACTCCTCCTGAAAGGCCATCCAAACCCCCGCTCGGAATTGACAAAATCTAGCAACCACCTCTCTATGCCCTGCACTTCCCCCTCTAGCATAACAAAGACACCATCAAAGGAGTAAGAGGAATAGGAACCATGCTATCTCATCCGAAGGATCACGTGCCAAACAATCAAGTGTTAGGCAAAAAACTTGTCTAGCCTCATCATGGAGTGTGCGGGGTAGCCTATGGAATAAACACGGACATGGAAAACTAGTCTCAAATCACCCCAAAATGCAACACGCTGAGAAGCTAACCATTCTCATGATTCAATCGGTGTCCTTGGAACAATCAATGAAGAGATAGAAGAAGCATGCGTAATCTCGAGTGTCATTGTTGTTGATGTGATCGCTCGTCTCACGTGTGCATCCCAAGTGGTCCAATCATAGTCCTTGTGCATCCTTCCTACATGGGTTTTTACCCCTTGCGAGGTAAAGCGTCGGTGATATACCGGGCATGAGAAAGTGTAGCCATGGCTAGCACAAGAATAATGATAATAATACATGATACTCCTCTCCATATCTGCCCATATCTATAAAAAAACAACCATTTGCATCCCAATTCACATAAAAAATAATCTATCCAAACCCTAAAACCTATAAATTCTCATAATTTTCAATTTTCATCTCCAAAATTTTCAAATTAAATTCCCATGGAACTTAATCATGAAAAAAAAAAGATAGAAAATGAAAATTCTAGACCCATCACTCTCAATGCATAATATGTAATGATCACTCTAAAAAGGCTAAAAATCTTCATAATTTTCTACTCCATTTTCCATAGTCTTCAATCTAGACACCAATAGCACCAAAATTGAAAAACAAAGAGAATCTACTATTCACTTGAGTGCTATATACTAGAGAACCCTAAGGAATTATAGATGTCTTCTCCCTCTCCTCTCTCGAGCTCCCGTTCACAACATAATCGAGTAATGACTAAAAGAAGGTTAGAAGGAAAATATTCGAGAAATATGTCTTATCATGAACGAACTTTCATGGCCACAGCCGAGGACGAGGACATCTCCAGGGCTTCAGGGAAGAACATTTCCGAGATCGAACTCCCAAGCGCACTGTAGGAATGGAATATCCGGTGTTTCAAATTACGACTCATGTTTAACGTTGTGGTTCATAAAAGCTGCAAGTGGAGCTCACTATTGAACTTCATTCACCTACAGCCCCTTGATTTGGTAGGTAACCTTGTCCTACAATAAAATGTTTATTTTGCATACTTTACCAACCACTATGTCCGGGATCTCCCGTTTATGGGGCATCTGTTCTTTCCAAGCATTATGTAACAATGCACATAATTGAGAAAGCGACCTCCCTGTCACAAGTGCTCCCGCTGCTGCTGCTGTCAAGCAGGTGCCCTACAGGTGCTCGGCGATCGTGTCTATAATCAGTTGGTCCGCACTCGTGGGTGTGAGCCTCTCTGGTCCACCTACTGTATCTGTAAACTTAGACTTGGTACACAAATGACCAAAACCTTCATCAACCTCAGTCGTAAATCAACAAGCACCTGTACATCCTCCTCTTCTCAAGGATCGAACACTTTACATTTCAGCGTAGTTCAAAGCAATCCAGTTAAACGAGAATGCTAGAACAATGCTTCCTCTTCAGCTCCTCACGTCCCTTCATGAAGACCACGATACAACAAGCTCTTGGATCAACAACGCATCATTTCGATCCAATTCCGAATTCTTTTCACCTACTTCTACGACAACCTCGTACTCTTTAGCTCACGTTCCTTTCTGAGGACCACGATATAACACGCTCATCTCTCCCCGCATTGACGAATTCCACAAGAGTTTCTAATAATTTCTTCGTCCAGCTGCCATGGCCTTCACGACGCCCTCAATTCCTTCAACGTCGCTCGATAAAGTGCCAATTCGCGTGATCCTTTCCTCGACCAGGAGCTACTGCTGACCGCCACCCCGGTCCGAGGAAAGCCGGACAAAGGGATACCGGCAAGAACTGAGAACCAGAGGATAGAGCACGACACGGCTGTATCCCCAAGACAGTGCTCCCGGCGTGCGACAAGTGGCAGATCCCCGAAGCTGCTCGAAGCAGAAGGCGCAAATCGTAGGATTTGGAGGCAAGGTGCTATGAACCCGCGGATTATTCGTAGCGGGCGAGGTTATTCCAAAGGCAGCGCGACTCTAGAGACGGTCGAAAATAGTTAGAGGACAACTGATGGATGCATCCTATTCCTGAAAACTTAGGCGGTGAGTTACAGTTGGCCTTATGATTGCAGTCCTCTGCGCGGGCTGGGTTTCCTTCGTGCACGTGAACCCTGAACATTCCTGCGGGGTCCCGAGGGAAGGAATACTTCTAGTCTTCTACGGGAGTGCCCTCGTTTTACAGTGGTGGTCCTAATCAACTACTGTACCCTGAAAAGATGTGCCTACGTTCTCTCGGTGATGAAGAAGGCGACCGCATGTAATAACAAGAAGGATGGGAAGATGGCATCAGGCCCTACGGGGAAAAGACATAGGAGGTGAAATGGGGTTGAATCCCATCCCACTAGAATCGGAGGAGGAATTTGCTCCAAAGCACCTAAAATATTGGAACTATACAAGCAACATCAAGTCTAACGTGATTATTCTACTATGGATTGCAAGAGCACTGGCTCTATGTAAAGCAATGGATACATGTTTCCTAAATATGCTGTAAAATATGAGAATGAGATCGATACCCCTTATACCTAGAACGATATGCACTCTTGCTCCCTTTGACAAATGTATCAAATACTCCATCCATTGCTCCATATAACTCCCATACTAGAGGAATAAAGAGATGACATTGTTGCAGAGCTTCTTAGCAACTCATCAATCATAAAAAAAGAACCCTACATTTGGAGACTTTGCTTCTTGTAAGCTCTACTTGCTTCACATCCAAGAGGATGGGTAATCCCTCCCTTTTGACTGTGCATCCCACTTAGGGTGTAATCACAATATACACTACCGTCACTTCATCATCTCAAACCAAGTATAAGTATGCTCTAACTCGTGTTTTCTACACAACTCCAAGCAAGGTATCCACTCTCTCATGTTATGGCAAGCACGATATCCTTTATAGCATCATGGATAGCTATCCGCTGTCTTCTTAAAGGACACCGTGTCATATGGAGGACCATTGCTACATCTAGTATAGAACTTCATTCACAAGTGAGTATTGAAGATACAGATGGATGAACCAAACTTAGGTGGAATCTCATTGTTGGAGAGAAAGTAGTTGGTGCAAGTCAAAATTCCCTAATGGTTGGTTAAGCTAGGACGCAATAGTCTATACCCTTGCTAGAGCAAGAGCAAAGATGTGCTCTAGTAGCACAAGGAATGGATGAGTCAACTAAGATGTATGTATGTTGAAATTGTGTATCCATCAAGGAAGATTACAAACCTCTAGTCCAATTTGATGGTAGGGAAGCAAAGGATGGAATGTCCTCTTGTGCTTGTGGAGATACACCATCTCTTGTCTTCCATAATAACACTTGGAGAGGAAAAGATCCCTCTTCCACCTTGGTCACATATGTCTCCAAGACTAGCCTATCAGCAACCACAAAACGGAAGGAAAGTAGAGGTGCCAAAAGAGCACAACTACCCAAAAATGCTACATGTATTATTTCCTCTATAGATAGTAGGCATACTCCATCGCACAAGATTGATAGAGATGTTTGTCTATATGCCAAATCCCCTATCACACACTCAAGTATCCTTGGTCCAATGATATCACTAAAGATACCTATAATCCTCCTATCAAACACTCTAAAACATGATAAGATGGTCATAAAAGGGGGAACTATGCAAAGAAGGTAGGGTTGTATACGAGCAATATTAGAGGAGAGTATACCAAATGCTACCTACGGATTTCCTAATAGAGGAAGGTCATCCACATGAAGAATATCCATTGCAAGGGTTATGTTTAGGAACGGTGTGACAAATTTCTCGGATCCTATTGGCATTCCAAGAATATGTAGCTAATTGTAGACATGATACACCAATTTGGAAGCTAGAGGTGAGGAGGAATACCTAAAGAGAACCATGCTCTACATTTTGATACCTTGAATCTCAAGCCTACAAGATGAAGCTTGGTAGTCAAGTGGTCAAAGGCCTACCTAATCTAATCTACATGGGCAACAATGAGTGTATCATATGCCAAGGAGAGATAAACCATGACCTCGCAAAGCCAAAGTAGTAGATAAGAGTGCTCTAAAGTGAACCATGAAAATAAAAGTCCTCCCTAAAGATTCTTATTGTCATGTACCAATGGCCTTCTCCAAGACATGATTCCCTCATGTGAGAAACCATGTTGATAACAAAGGCAATAAGGAAAGCCATAGAAATATAGTACAAAAGGAATAAGACTCACCAAGAATCTACCTACCTTGCTAAGCTCTTTAAAGATGAACGCACTCAAGTTTAAGATTCCACTATTAAAACATTCTCAACATACACATTTAGAACAACCCACTCTAGATGGATATCTATAGAATAACCTACTCTAGATGGATATCTAGAAGTGCTCTCTAGTTCATGTCTTTAATAATGTACTCTATTTCTATTTATGAAAATGTACAATTTATTTGTACTTGAAGGTGTTTTAATACCCTAATGTGTCCATCAAATTCTTGTCTATCCCACCACCAATGTTTTGACGCATGAAAGAACGTAATTGAGAATTGAGAATGAGTATAGTCATGCGACCTTATTATATGCAATCATACCCATCGCATATAATGTATAATACATTTCATTCTTTATACTTCTTTGCCCCAGCTACTTTCTCTACAGCAGAGGTTTTACCTAGGTTTGGTTCACCCATCTGCATCTTCATTACTCACTTGTGAGTGTGGTTCTACACTAGATGCAGCAGCGGTCCACATGACACAGTGTCCTTTTGGAGGACAGAGGATAGCTAGCCATGATGCCATTAAGGACATAGTGTTTGCTATGGCACAAGAGAGTGTATACTTGGCTTGGAGGGAGTGTTTGTATGCTTTGCAAACCACACGTGTCAGGGCAGACTTATACTTGGCCCGAGATGATCAGGTGATAGTAGCAGATGTCGTGGATATGGACCCTATGCGGTATATCGTTTTGGAGGGATTGATTACCCATCTCCCCAGATGGGCGACAAGTGCAGCAGCAGGTTGCAAGGTCTCCAAGTATAGGGGCATGCAACGAGGTCACTTCTTTGTTCCTCTAGCCTTGGAGTTATATGGAGCGATGGACACGGTGTTTGACACATTTGCCAGGGAGTGCATGAGAGCTATTCATGTTAGGCGCCAAGAGGTACCACTCTCACTTTCATACTTTGTAGCATATTTTAGACAGCGTGTATCCATTGCTCTATAGAGAGCAGTGGCTGGTGCAATCCATAGGAGAGCAATCACATTAGGTGATGTTTCTTTCGATGCTCCAGTTGTGTGTAGATCGGACGACTTGCATAGCTCGGATATCTTAGGTGCGGTAGGGCAGATTTCTCATATAGACTCTATTGGGGCTTAGCTCCATTTTTCCTTTTTTGTCTCTCCCTTGTAGAGCTAGGATATATTAGGTGCAGTAGGGCAAATTTCTCGTATAGACTCTATTGCTTAGCCCCATTTTACTTTTTTTTTTGTCTCTCCCTTGTAGGGCTTGATGGGGTCTTCCACTCCTTCGTTTTTTCTAAGCGGTTGCCTTCTTTCTTTATACTTCTTCAATTGCGTTCTCCACCTACTACAGAAACCTGCAATTTCAACGAAACCAAATTAATTACCTGTCAATCTTTCTACGTACGACCGGTAGCAACCCCGGAAGCTGAAGGAGGGAGATAAAATATGCTCCTCCTCGTTAACACGCGTTCTATAAAGTTGATTTATCAACTAGATCAACTGAAGTATTTGAAGCGAATATATTTTTCCTTTGCGTTAACTCACTTGAAACCGGCCCTACCGAAGCTCTATTCTCCGACCCGCGATTGCGAGGCCCAAAACAAGAAATACATCCTGTCGAAGAATAAGTTCAACTACGAAACCTCACTCATTTTCTTTCCATTTTTGTACTAGACGAGAATGAATACTTTAAATGCATGTGAAAACGAAGAATAACATGAACATGAGCGAAGAATAAGTTCAACTACGAATCCTCACTCATTTTCTTTCCATTTTTGTACTAGACGAGAATGAATACTTTAAATGAATGTGAAAACGAAGAATAACATGAACATGAGCGAAGAATAAGTTCAACTACGAATCCTCACTCATTTCCTTTCCATTTTTATACTAGACGAAAATGAATACGCTAAATACATGTGAAAACGAAGAACAACATGAACATGAGGTTTCTATAGGGCTACTGAAGTTGATAGAGATGACCCAAAGTAATGCCGAATGTAGCCAAAGGAACGAATTGGCATACTGCATCTTTCCAAGCAAGGAGAAATTCACAACCCGAGAGTTCAAGTTCGAGATAAATGAAATGAGAGAACAGGAATGGCAAGAGACGTGAACATGGAAACAACGGGAGTTAGAGAAACTCCCCCCGGTCCAGAGGTAAAAAATGTCAGTTACATGTGAGAAGTTGACGTGTGATTGGAATGAAGATGCAACGTACTAAGGAAGGGGAGAGCGACCGACACAGTCACATCAACCGCCAAGACGGCAATGGTATTAGTCACAAAGCAAACTAGTTTAGACGTTATGTATGTTCAGTAATCTAAACTGCGCATTGCTGATTTGAAACGAGGAAAAGGTGCACTGTAGTCCTAAATTTGGGTTCAATATACATGTGATGCACTGCTCAGAGAGTCACTCAGTCCCAGAGTCCCACGTGGCACAGAACTGAACTGGAATCTTGTTCAGGAATATTCCTAGTCTCGGAGAAGCATCACCCGCCTGTTTGTTCGATGAGGAATGAATGTTGAGACTTTACCGGTACGAGCTACGGTCACATGTAGGAGTGTTTACTCTTAGTTCTTATAGGAAGCGGTGTCGGTGTTGAAGAACATTGTGTCTTCGTAAGGTCCTGTGCTGGGCTAGCTACTGGTGGTATAATTGAGGGGAAAAAGCTACCTACGGTCCGAGTGCCTAAGACCGCGTCAGAAGGCGGAGGGACTGCAGGGGAATCCTGGGACAGAGCGGGAGTGAGGAAGAGAACAGAGGAGCGCTCGTGCTGTGCAATTCTTCACACCGAGCATTCGAGCTTTTCCTGCAGGAGCGTCCCCCGATTCAGTGCTCCCTTCCCTCGATCAGTGAAGAAGAAGAGGAGCTGTCTCTTCCTAGGGACGTAAGAGGAGAGGCGAGGAGCAGAAGAGGAGGAGGAGGAGGATCCTGGCAGGAAGGCAAGCAGCAGGTAGGGTGGGCGCGCAACCGAGGGAGGAAGGATCCGAGAGTGCCGGCCAGTGTGCTGCAGGCAGTGATTGATTGAAGCCCTGGAACATCTCACGGAGGATTGAGCTGGTACCGAGTTGGAGCAAATACTGCTGTTGCTGCTAATTAACAGGTTCAGCCTTTTTTGGTTCAATCATCCTCTCTCTCTCTCTCTCTCTCTCTCTCTCTCTCTCTCTCTCTCTCTCTCTCTCTCTCTCTCTCTCTCTCTCTCTCTCTCTCTCTCTCTCTCTCTCTCTCTCTGTGGGCTTTAATATACTCCTCATTCTCTTTCATTTGATCGTCCCGTTCCATTTGATTCGAGCGTTAGAGATCTAGTCACTGGGGCCATTGATTGAGCGAAAGGCACGGCACGGCAGAGAGGGCAGAGCAGAGCGGCTTTTCTTCTACTAGTTAGAACCTAGCACGGGAAGTGTTTGGATGTATAGCTGCTCTTGCAACAATTTGGCATGCCTCGGTGTTTGGATTGCCTACTTCTGCCAGGTTCGTCAGGGCATTCATAACCTCGTAGTTAGAAGAGTGGTGGAAGGTAGTCGGCTGATCTATCGGTTCGAGGTGAATCCATGATTTGCAGAGTAGGCGTTTTTTGAGCGCGATTGGTCTGTGATTGGAATCTATGGGGCGTGGACGAGGATTGTATAGCTCTCGGGAATTCTTTGACATTTTATAAGTTTGATTCTGGACTTGGAACTCTTGACTTCATCGTCCTCACACATTAACTTTTCATTTTCGAGTCAGTCGGTATCTTTTCTGGAATGGCGAGTGGACCTCAGTATACAGAATTATTGATGATGTTTTGTTTCCTATAATCAGGACTCGTTTGAGAACGGAAGAAACTTTGGATCCGTGTCTTCTCCTGAACAGTTGCCGTCTTTTTTACCCTGTAACTACGCCGGCATTGCACCACTGAGTTTTCTGGATCTATAGCTGGTAGCGGCCCTTCGAAGGCGGGCCGCATTATCAGCTTCTCTCATCGGGTTCGGACCTGCATTATAGATCAAAATGGCTTCGGATAAGAAGAATGGGGTTTCTGATGTCGGGGCTTGGGCCATGAACGTCATCAGCTCAGTTGGTATCATTATGGCGAATAAGCAAGTCATGTCAGGCTACAACTTCCGCTTTGGTAAGATCCCCACTACTGGGTACACTTCTGCATACTCGCTGGATCTGGGAAGTCGGGCCTAGGGCAGCACGCTGTAGTTACTAGTCGACGTTTCTTCAACCATATAATCTGCTCAGTAACTCATGTGGATCGCCTGGCCCCTGCATTGCCGAGGAGGTCGGACATGCGTTAGCTTGACGCTTCCGACGAAGAAGCACTCCCCAGTACTTTGCTACTAAGGATCCATCATTATTACCTATTGAAGAGGGGTAGCCCCAAGATATTTGTTTAACTACTCCCGATTTTCAGCTAGCAGAGTTTTAGGATCCAGTCGTTGCAAACTCTTTGAATCCATAGAAATTTACACGCGAATATCACTAAACTCAGCAACAGGAAATTGATTGTTATAAGGGTTCTCCGGGAATTTCCCTTCTCGCAATGTTTAGTTCTGAAAACCCATCTAACCTCGCAAAACTTCTAATGGAATGTGTGATCTCGCAGCTGGGCTTGCATGGACTCACGTGTTAAGTTCATCCGATAGATCCACATGCAATACGAAGTGATTTGAAGCGTCACCTACCCCGTATCTAAATATCTTACCAAATCGCATCATGGCATTTCATCTTCTTCAACGTTCCCTGACGTTTGATTTTGTGATGATTTGCTGCAGCAACTACACTGACAGCTCTGCACTTCACCATCACAGCTTTAGTGGGTTTTATATCGTCAAGATCAGGAGTCATATCTTCGAAACACGTGCCATTTTTTGAACTTTTTGCGTTCTCTTTGGTTTCCAACACCTCCATCGTGGGCATGAACCTTAGTCTCATGCTGAATTCCGTGGGATTTTACCAGGTATGTTTCGTTTGCACCCGCGTGAACCGTGTCATTTATGGCATTTAATTGTCTTGGATATTCAGATGGTCAACTTTGCAGACATTAAGACCCCCTTATATGATAAGCGCCGAAGTCATTGATCTTTTTATCACGGCTATATATATAATTTATTTATTTATTGGAGATCCACTACTGTGCTCCAATTACGGGAACCGTCCTTTCCCTTTCGCTGATTCCATTGCACATGCTATGCGATCAATGGTGCAGATCGCTAAATTGAGCATGATCCCAACTGTCTGTATCCTGGAGTGGATCCTCCATGGGAAAACATATAGCAAGGAGGTGAAGACTGCTGTTTTTGTAGTGATGATTGGTGTGGGAATCTGCACTGTTACCGACGTGAAAGTAAACCTAGGAGGTTTCACTGCTGCCTGCGTTGCGGTCATCTGCACTTCATTGCAGCAGATTGTGAGTTACCGGGCTTCTCTCTCCTTTACTAACTAATTTACTCTTACGGGGCAAAGACTTAACAATCTTCCACAAATGCTTTTGAATTCTGGGAGTTAACAATGACTCGATTGTTTCTGACACACACATGATTCGATCTGCAGTACATCGGTTCCATGCAAAAGAAACACAACATTGGTTCTTTTGAGCTTTTGAGCAAAACTGCACCAATCCAGGCAGCGTCTTTGATCGTCCTTGGCCCATTTATTGACTACGTGTTGAATGGTTACAATCTATTGGAGTATTCTCTGTCCTGGGGAGCTACTGTAAGTACCGGCCTTAATTCTCGAGCATTTCAGAGCCGCTTTCAGACTCCATTTCCGGAATCGGATGACTTAATCCATGCGATCGCCGTTCACTATGATTTGATCGTTTAGGTCTTTTACGAGTGCAGTTATATCAAATCCTTTCATATTCCGTATATACGGGGACATTCAATTCAAATCATGATTACAGGTGGATAGCATTTGAGTTGGTGTAGTATCAACAAGGGTTCAATGGTTAACTAATTTTATACCTCAATGTTTGCAGTTCTTCATTGCCCTATCCTGCACTCTAGCAGTCTTCTGCAACATGAGCCAGTACCTGTGCATCGGTCGCTTCTCCGCGGTGTCTTTCCAGGTGTTGGGACACATGAAGACTGTCTGCGTTTTGACCTTGGGATGGATCCTGTTCGACTCCGTCTTGACCTTCAAAAATATGAGCGGCATGGCAATGGCCGTGCTCGGTATGGTCATATACAGCTGGGCAGTGGAACAGGCAAAATTGCAGGCCAAGCAGTCATCTTTGAGCTACGTGAAAGAGTCCACGTTTTCAGAGGAGGATGTCGCACTTATGAAGAGTGGTCTGGACCAACAACCAATGAAGGATATCGAATTAGGACGGGACATGAAGTAGATGTATTGAACTTCTGAACAGAATGAGTTCACAGCTTAGTTTAGGGAGTTTCATCCAGGAAATGTTGAGGACCTCAAGAAAACATGGATGGGCTGGACCCCGCCCGACTACTTTAAGAGCCACCCAGCCTTAGTGGCCGACACGATTCTTCTAGGCCGATACTATTTACTGTCTATGAAAGTGGCACACTTGCGTGCACAGGATCCGAAGTCTGTGCCCCCGAAATTTTCGGTTACCTTATTCCAGCAGAATGATGCTAGTATCTTTATAAGATCAGCAGCTAGCGAAAGAGCACCAAGAGTTGCAGGGTATCCACGTAAGGTAGTCGAGGCCTGTTGGAGGAAAAGGGGGCCTTGTCTTCACCTGATTATTGCCAGGGAGATTATTTGAAACGGGTTCTTTCAATCAAAAGCTCCCTCCCATCATTCATTCTTCGCCGACTTAATCTTTGTAACTGTACTTCTTCACTAATCAGTATCTGATTAGATACTGACGGGCCGCCCGAGTGGGAACACAGGCCGATATTTATATCCATAAGAAGATTTAATCATGTATATTGGCAATCGTTCCTTGTTCACATCGATGCTACATCTCACTGGTTTACACCTAGTATGATCGTCCAAAAAGCAGTCTACCTGCTTTGGCTTAACTGCATCACTATTCTGGCATCTATCATTTTATGGTGTTTTTCGATGTCGTTGGTCTTATGGCACTCTTTATCAATTTCGTTCATTTCTCTTTTTGGTGAATTAGAAATGCTTTCGCAAGGACTTTGTTCCTGCATTAAGACTTGCACCAGTGCTGAAATCTAGATAGACTGTCATGGCCAATAAAAGGTTACACCTCTCGCTCGGAAAAGAAGGAGAACGTCCCCTAATGGGCACAGTTCTTCCAATGTCTGCTTGATCGACATTGTAGGCTACCCTAGTTCTTTGCAATCACGGTGTTAGGTTAGAGGTGCCCCTCAGGACACCGGCTGCTCTAGGTCCTATATTCTCACTATTACCAGCTTCAGGCGGGTGTGACAAGTCGCTCTAGAGTTGGTAGGCTGCTCTCATGCAACGATACTTGAGGGCTCATTACATGGATGATCACTCAATCTGTCAGGAGCTGTTTGACGTGCATTGTCTGCCCATAGTTTACACGTTGTCTGAACTATGTCCCTCTCTATACCATTCGGTGCAGAAAGATTTGCCTATGGACACTCCCCTACCAAGAATGATGCGCACCGAATAGCTCTCGAATATCATATCAGCACAACCTAGTGCTCAAAACAGGGAACGTGGTACAACATCAATCTTCTCTTGACTGGGTGCTAAACAAAGCAGGTCGGATCTTCGCACTATACTCGAATGCGGGAGGATTTGTTCCCGGGCAGATCTTCGTAGCGGAATCCGCTCTGATGTGGTGCGGAGACAGCTTGTGATCTGGTTTCAGTGCAAAAGCAAATCTGTACCAGAATACTAAAGCAGAGAAGGTACGCAGTCTTGCTGACATGGGCAAACTGAAGTTTAATTGATGGACTTTTGTCACATAATGTAACAACCCGCCCTGCCATTGATACCAATTGGTAGTACTACTCTAGTTATGCACCTGCTAAGTTGCTGCTTAAATAATATCCAACTGCTTCAGTTTTCAATTTATGTTGATTGCTTTACCACATGGTGTTTCAGTTTTACATTTAGTGTAAATTGGGTAGATTGTCTAGATGATTCTTATTCTGATTCCTGGATGTAGGTCACGCGAACCCAACTAGAGAGCCGTTCGTTGGCCCAACTACTTTGTTAGTTGACAGAAGAGGTTGTGATCAGAAAGGAGTTTTATCTGTGAGACTAGAGGATCGCATGAAACACGTCTTACGAAGTTATGAAGCTGTTGAAGTCGCTAAATATAATTCTAATAAGCCAGGATCCGTGCATAGCTGTTGGAAATTTCATACCTTGAAATTCTGCACGGTTGTGTTTTGCAGATCAAAGAATTTTCGTCCACGTCATCAATCATTGAACTTTCATCGAGCTCAACCTTTCCTTTCATTCTAACAGATCGGTTTACATATTCATGTGTCGAAAAATACAGTGTCACTTTGACGAGAAACCCACTCATGGGTCTTGAAGGTTATAGTTCAACTTGACCATGAATGTAGCTAAGGTGCCTTGTTTGTTTACAGAGATTCTACCGTGAGAACTTACACGTTCTTCGCGTTAGGCTTGTAATTAGGGACGCTTGGAGTGTTCACACATAGTACATCCCCTCTCAATTTGGACAAGAACTTCAAAATATGCACCCTAATTGTGCCGAGAAGGAACTTTAGCTTCAAGTATCCGTCCAGGTGAAGTGTGAATATCCAGGTGCATCTTTGGGAGATCGGATAAATCCCTTGCCTGACCGGGTTATTGAGGAATGAAGATATCTACTCAGTGCACCTGATTAATGTGGAAGTTTAATATCCATAGATTGAACTATGGGGCTTAGCCCCATTGTACCTCCTATGTCTTTTCTGTTCCTTGTACGCCTTGATGGGATCTTCCCATCCTTCTTATTATCCTACGCCGCGCCTTTTTCCGATTAAACGGTATTACAATGCCATATGCTTCCACTGCATGTGATTGTTGGGTGTGGATGCTTGCATATCAATGTGGCGGGCAGTTTCTTTAGGCCAGAGTTTCCGACATGGTTTACACCCGAGGCTTCTAGCAGCCAATCTCGTGGACTATTGACGACATTTCAAGTTTTGGCTGGCGTCCAGTTCAAAATGCATAACACGGTTGAAGCCAACTTCTCATATGTATCGCTTGTGCCAATGTTGAAATATTCACTTGCAACGGTATCTCCGGTGTATGCTTGTAATCCTGACGTCGAATGAGGTAAAGTTTATCGGAAAGAATAAACAGTCTGCAGAAATTCTAGAGAAAATTGATTAGTTTTTCTAATGTGGCGATCTTGCCTCGTCAGGTCATTGCGCAATTGTTGGCTGCGAGAAAGCAGAAAGAGCAGGACAACGCCAACTTGACTGTCATTAGGGATGACATCAATCGCATCATGCGTGCCACTGGCTCTCAGAATCCACTTTTCAGAGAAGGTATTGTACTGCTCATTTTACGGTAAAACGAAATCCAGAAGTTTTCTCATTGATTTTTAAATGCCCGGCCCCAAACCCAGATGCGCCAGATAGGCTTGAAAATATTTCGTTGTAAGGGAAACAAGCAAGTAAATCATATTGCTTGCTTCACTCGAGAACGGCGAATTGGTCTTTCATGTGAACAACGTGGAGTTGTTCATTCTAAAGCTAGAGACATACAGTTTATGGATTGTTCCCGATGCTCTCATGGTTCTCAAAGGACAGCTTAATGCTTGAAAGAATTTCATAAGCGACTTTCCTGCTCATGATCAGACAGCTGTAAGTAACCTGAATTGCAGTACCATTACAGCTTGTGAGTTGTACGAACTGACCGGTTCTGCATTGTGGTGAGCAGCATCTAAGGGAGTTGTATTCACATTATCTTTCAAACGTCAAGATTGGACAAAGAGGAAAAGAGGGCTTCCTATATTTTCGGAGACAGCATACTACGCATTCTGGTCCGCGATGATCAAAGCAGAGTTCGCCACGCCTTTCATGGAGTCTCTGCTTGTGCGAGTTAATGATATGGACCTCGAGGAAGAGATCGATCCTGAGGAGAAGCGAAAACGCTTGCACGCAACACGAAGAGAATGGGATTATGGCAGAGAGTATTATGTGCCAGATGCAGAGCCGTATTGTCGAGGTCATCCCCTGGTACAACGAACATGCAACTTTGTCACCAAGATTGCACCTGAATATCGTATCTTTGCAATCTCAAAATACTTCGCTCGTCTTTCAATTACTAACTACTGCAGACTCGGTTTCATATGTTCAATTTTTCAGAACAACGTCACACACCCTCCCTGTGAACATCCATTCTACAAGCTTCAGTTAAGAGAGATCGATGAAGAAAGTTCACGTTGATTTGAAACTCAATCTTGTGCATTGCTATTGTAGAAAGTGGCTTCCTAGACGTGGACTGGTACTGTAGATTTAACAATTACTGAGTTAGACCAAGGCAAGAGGGGAACCTAAAGATGAGGCGGTAGATTATGATGAAGGATGTAACTCTCAAAAGAGTTGAAGGAGATACAGGAAGTTATACACAAAAGACAACTCAGTTCTTCATTAAGCCTTTCAAGACTTGCAGATATTCACACATCTATGAGAGCTGCTGTCGTGAATACCATAATTTTGATGATGTTCTGGCATTCTATCGACTATAAGACCCCGCGAATGGTTGCTGGCCTTGTCTCCATTCCACCATCTGCCACAGTGGAGCGCATGGATCTAACGGCTTGGAAGGCCGCGGCAAGTGCTTTTCTACCCCAGAATGGAGGATTTTATCTGTCTGCAGAGGTCCTGAAGTTCTGTGCTACTGTGTCTTGCAGACTGCAGAAGTTCAAGTTGTTTCAAAACGTCGTAAATGGAACAAATTTGGAATCTGGATTGACTTCATTGGCTGCAATTCTGCTCTTAAAAAGGAGTCAAATTAAACCAGCTCTCTATATTGAAGTTTCCTATATGGTCTAACAAATAAAGCAGATAGGACCTTTGCAATCTAAAGTATCTGTCCGTTCACTAAAGTCGTGTTGTGCCCTTGAGAGAATCAGAGGTGTCGTTCGCTTGATGCAGGTGATGCAATTTATGAAGGCTGATTCAGCACAGAAACTGAAATCCTTGGCCGGATTCCTTGTTCAGTGGTCTGGGTACATGGCTGGCAAGAATGCAGCAATCGACAACAGTATTATAGGTATCTCTTCAGTGCTATTACCGATTCGTGTTAGTTCTGAGTATCGTCTGCGTGACATTGGAAGAAGCTACTTCAGAAGACATCATCCTTCTCAGGTATAGAGTTCTGGAAGGAATATATCTTTACATGTCCAGTGTTCCTCACGGATTTCCTTTGAGTGTGTCCCATGGGGCCTTTAAACATCTATCGTTTCAAGTACGAACGTCTTGGCTCGTAGTGAGAAGGATAGAACGATTTATCAGTGGTCTGGTCACGCAGGCACTGGATGGATTTACTTGTGGTTACAGCAGGAGGTAATGAAACAGAATGGTCAACTCGTTCTGGCTGGCGTGATTGGAGCTCTTGCCCGTGTTGCCATGGACAAAGAAGCTACTATAACTCCCATAATGGAGCTCCAAATCATGTGCCTTCTTACTACCCTTAGCGGCATCGTCTCACTGGTACGCCAACTGTTGTCTCAGGGAGAGCACTGAAACCTAGTAGTTTGCAGAGCTGAAAAGCTTCTGTTGAGATGTTTAAGACTGAAGAATGGTTTACCAGGAATCTGGAAGATGTGACCTCCATGAAACTAGCAAACTAGAGCAACTTGGTACACAGAATGCTGAAACAAAGATAAAATCCCATGTGCTTCAAGTAAAGTGTTCGAGGTCTGACATGTGCAGGTTGTTGGTCAAGGGTGACTAACATTTATCAAGGAAACTAGGCATAGTGCATCCACGTACTAACACTGCAGATGAAATATGTTCTGGGCTAGAAGCTATGAAATGCCTTGGAGTGTATGGAACCGTCCTGCAAGGTGCCAATGATTCTGGCAGCTAACTTACCTCGATACTTTGGCAGGTTTTCTTGAACAAAGATAATCAGGATAAAGCGGAATGGTATGCAGAACTCGTCTCTGAATGGTTCACGCCTATTAGAGATATTGGTTTGCTTACCTTGGAGGTACTCCGGCGGGAGCACAAGGCACCTGGTCAGAGTACAAACTTATTCTGCAATATTAATTGGCACTCTTAAATCCCTTTTTTCTCCCCGAAGACTGGTGCAAAATCAGGATAAGCTACATTGTAGCTTCAAAATCTTGTTGTTTTGATTCCAGAATATCCTGACATTCTACTCCACCCTCAAGCCAACAGCTTGTTCTCACTTTACTGAGGAGATCTCTCGGGCCGTTGATCTGACACAGGATTCGCTTCCAGGAAAAGATGTTCAGCAAGCGATGCTCGGCTGGGTTTGGAATCCAGTAGACCTTTTGCGAACTCAGTTCATGTTATAGTGAATCCAAAGTGTCCTCGAAGTTACAACCTCTTATCCCTCCTTCACGCTATGCCGTTAGAGGCTGACTTGAATGCTCATGAAGATTCAGAGTACGTTCACTACACTCGCTGGCGGCTGATACTCCAGATGCTAATCACTTGTGAGGTTGACGAGGTGGTCCAAGAGAGTGAAGCTCATGTACCTCTTTTGCTCCCCCCACAACCTCCAGAATATGTGGCATTTCTGTTTGAGAGACTGCTGAAGATCATGGTAGAAGCTGGTCAATGCAAGGACGCCTCCGAGGCGGCAAAGCTTCGTGCCGGAAAGGTGAAATCAGTTTGGGATGAGATGTGTCAAATGTTTCAGATAAGACAGCTCATAATGCCTGAGGTCGACAGAGTATTAATCGATGATCTCCCAACGAACAGGTAAGGAAATATATACGTGGACGTTGCTTCTTGGGATCAATAGTGACAGAGCAGTATTGCCAAAGTCAACATCATTTGTGATTCATGAGATGTTCGAGCATGCTTAAGTTTTCATGGAAGTATGGCTGGCAGGTAAGCTTCTTCAGTCAAGTTCCTTATGGCTTAGAACCGTCTGTCTCGTGTCCATGACAGTCGATTCTAAAATCACTTATGCTGTCCTTTAACCGACTCATCTTCAACACTGAAGTGGATATCTAAAGCACTCAAGAAACGTTGAAATGAAGCTGTTTTACAGAGTGAATCCTTTGAGATTTACGACTCTGAAGGCTGTACCCACCTGGCTTCCCAACAAAAACCTGATGACGAGCGGGAGCTCCACCATGGGCGGTTTGCCTCGCTTCTCTAGAACAGGCTCTGAGGACATGTTGATGACTATTATCAGCAGAAGCGTCGATGTGGCAGCTTTCTCGTCTGCTGACTTTTTCATTTCACAACGACAAAAGGGTGCAAAAGAAGTGGTGAAGGTGATGGTTGGAGGAGGTGATGGAACTCTACATTATATTCTTGCAGGCTTTGTAAACCTCCAATATTTTGGAGATTTGCTACCTCTGGGTGTTCTTGACCAGCTCGACGTGAGATTCTATATCTTGCCAACGGGAGAAGTGAACTCACTGGGGACCTACATAGGTCAAACTGACCTCTGGTATGATGCAACCGTCAACAAAATGCTGCGCAGTAGCCTCCCAGCCGTTCCTCATCTCGGAGATATCAAAGACCATATCTCAGAAACCTCAGAGAAGCAAAGACATCCTCCTCAGCAGCCGCAGAATTGGCATAACATAACCCTGTGCAATCTGCTCACTAAGCAAGTAGAGAACTATGCCTTGGAGGCTAATAATGTCATGAATGTCAGTATCTTCAATTGTGAAGGTTGGTACCATGATGGCGTTACGAATTCCTACTGCACAATTCCGTTTATCTCAAGAGCCGAACTAGGAATAACAGCAGCTCTGGTAACTCCCATTGGAGAAAGACAATTGGGTCAACATGTGGGAGCTCCTCGACCACCGAGGGTGGCGACCGACAGTATCGAAAGCCTAGCTCAAAAAGTTGCTCTCAATCTGTCCATTACTTGGACGGGTGTAGGATGGAATAATAAGGAGCTACCTCAACAGGTTGAGAAGGGAAAGTACCTATCAATAATGGTTATCAATGTTCCTAAGCCTCATGAGCGCAGACTGTGTTGTGAGCCATGGGCAGATCATCTGGACTTCTTCGTGGTTGATTGTACACTCAAGGCTGTTGTGGACAAAAAGATCAAGTCTCTAACTGATATTACATTTTGGTCCCGCCCAGAAACAGCTAACTGGGTAAGCATAGAAGCTCAACGAGGTGAGGAAGAGGAGACACCCTTGAGCTTCGATATCATCTTGGATGGAGAGATTTACGGGCCCTTTCACCGAGTAACCTTCAGTCCATGCTCGCACCCCGTAAAACGAACGACGAATCTGAAGCTGCCTGTCGTAACTTACTGGCCGCCAGAGATCTCAAGGTTCTGCTGAGCTTCAGGTAGATTTCGAGGAGATTATCTAAAGGAGAGAAATTCCATGATCGGTAGAAAGTAAAGAATGTATCTGAGTTTGAATTGGGTTCATACTCATGTTCTTAAACTTGATGACCTGAAGGGTCTTCAATAGCAGTCTACGTTTGATGATGACGGATGCGTGAATATACATCAAATTTCTTGGAACTCTTCAAGAGACCTCGTCTCTTACATAGTAGATATTTGCCAGATTTTACACTCAGTGGGAGTCTAAGTTGAAAACTAGTTAGGTCAATAAAGAGCAGGTAAAGTTTATCCTCGAGAATTGTGTTTGAATTTGAGAGTTTGTCCCGAAACTGCTATATGCGTTTTGATAGATACGCATCTTCATAATTGCTCCTGGATATCGGGTGTTTGAGCCTGTGAACGTCTCGGGTGAATACACCCACTGATGTTTCTGAGCATTGACAGACATATTTTGACAGCCGGAAAACCAGTGTAGTGGGCCACCAGTAAATATAAGCAGTCACTTTCATATTAGAAAGGACATACCATCAACTGAGTTGAGTCAATCAGAAGTGGGAAGGTCCACAGACGAGCTGGGAACAACCAGACGAACGCGGTAACGTTAAAACAGAGATCAACTGTAAATCGTACACTGAAGGGGTTCGAATAGAACTTTACAGGTTAATTTTCTAGCTGTGCTGCGTGAGAATACTAATCATCAAAATTTTGACTACATTATGTATTTACAACACTCCTAGTCTTGATGTTTTGAGCACCAAGTTATTTCGGAGAGATGTAGGGACCTGCAAGTCTCCTTTAGAATTGTAACCAATCCTGAGATGTGAGATGTAAGAGCCTTCTTATCTTCTTACCTTGAGAACTGTAACCAAGCTTGAAAGCCAAGGGGCCAAAGTGTACTAATGGCTATTCAAGATGAGTCGAAGGTTTTGGTGAGGTGATCATGGCTGTGAAGATGCGAAGACGGTCATTTCTCATTGCTGCTTCGGAATCAGCCATATTTATGTAGGAAGCAGGAACGGAGAACAGAGACGCACGAGGTAGTGAGTCACCTTCCATGACCAACCTGTTAGCTTTACACCGTCTCCAAGCTAGCTGGATAGTAACAGCAGCCCACATTCTCCAACCAGAGGAGTAGAATCTCAGTGTACGCTTCATCTTCTCGTTTTCAAACTTGTAACGGAAGTGCTGAACAACAAACTTCAAGTCTCTGGCTTCCAAAGCGAACACCTCAGCCGAATCCAAGGCAATTAGAGTTGCAGTAGATGGGGGTAGCCGATCCACGGGAGTTTTCCTCAAGCACCAGGATAGAAGTTCGTCTCCACAAAAGTTACCAGGACCAAGGAGACAGTAGCTGGACTGGTTGCTCTTCAACTGGTAGGAGCTCTGAAAATGCCCTCTAACAAGAAAGAGCATTCTCATTACCGGATCGCCCTCTCTCAACACCTACAAAATACACAGAGCTTGAGAACATCACCCAATATACGGTTCTACAACCTTCAATGAACGTTCTCCTGGTCAGTGACTGATCTCCTAGAGCTACCCTAAGTTAGAAATTTCCCAAATTATTTCCGGGAATGCCCTTACCGCCACGCACCAATCATTAACTTTTGACAAGCCATCTTAGGCGAGCCTGCAGAGCCAAAAGCATAGTTGCAATCAATGTCCACGTTGACGGGTATGCAGATATTTTACCATCTCTCCCTTGATGAACAAGTGCGCTGTCAATCTTTCACAAACATTGTCAAGAACCAATTCATCCATATGCTCAAAAAGGGGCACCTGTAGAGCAAGGATCATACACAGGGGCCCAATGAAATGTCGTTGAAATTATGAGGCAATAGAGAAGCAGAAAGTAACTAAAGTGAAGATGGCTTCTCCATGTCTTCATTTGTTTCGAAAATATCCCGCAGTGGGAATACGGGTCAATGTATTGTTAATATAATACCTGCCGGACCAAATCGAGGCAGAGATGTCTTTTGATATCACGTCTTAGACCTTCGGGAAGGTCAGCGACCATAGACGTTTCATCAACTCCTCTCGTGGCAGCCCACCGTTGTCGTTCATAATGTCTCACGCGTTGTCGTAGCCGAGGTGGTAACTGTCGCCTTCTCATCCACCACTCTACATCTCTAATACGAAGCTGCATCATTTCCTTCCTCGCAGTAATAGAATGAAGGAACACCTGTTGCAAATGCAGGACAACAAGAGCTAAACTGGGTCAATCAGAATCCACGGCCAAATTTCTTCTCCTCAGAACAGACAGATGATGAACTTTTCAGAGCATACATAGAAGACAGGAAGTACTACAAAATAGACATAGAAGCCTAAATACGCAGTCTAGTTCAGCTTCAAAATACAAGATATATTGGAGAGAGTGTAACAAGAGCTAATGCGATTGGTAGGGTGTGAAGAGATGAGAACTTGAATCTACAGCATACAGAAAGCAAAATGCCGTGCCTGAATGTTTCCGATGAGCAGCATAAACAGAAGCAATCCACAGGTTATCACGAAAATACTGAATGCCACTTCGAGTGGTTCGTTGCCTGGTACCAAAGCATTGCCGAAGGAACTGCAGCATGAGCACTTAAGTGCCTCAGATATATACGGGACGAGACTGTTAAAAGGTTAAGTATGTACAAGATAATTTCTCTTCAGATTGTTGCCTGGTTTCTGTAAATCTTTCAGTTAGTCCGACATGTATCAAGATTCGAGAAAAGTCATCTCCTAGTTCATTATTAAAGGTGGTTGAATCGTGTGTCCTCTGGAAGAAAAGGATCAGCTACCAGTTGGCGAGGTAAGACTTTCCTCACCTCAAAGTCATCAAACCCCAAAACAGTGGATACAGAACTTTATCAAGCCACTTGGTTTCTCCTGGCAAAGGGACTGCTTGATGATATATACCGAAGTTGTAACGGCCACCGTTCCTCAAACACTCCTTCTGCAGATATGAATCACTTGCGAAATCTGCTCTTTTAAGGTCTTCAAGCAGCGGCTGTTCCCCATAGGATAACGGTTTTGGACAACCGAAAAATCGTCTGTGACAATTTTCCATGGACCAACAGCGTTCCATTGCACATTCTTCCATTTCGTTCACTGTCAGGAGATACCATATTGCTCCAGCTATCTGGAGAAACAGATCGCGTCAAAACAATTGCTACCCTCCGATGGAAACAGATGATCGTTTCCTCCCAAGTACAAAGTGGACTTCTCGTGCGAAAAGTAAGTTTTGCCATTCTCAACTATCAACGAATTCAAGCAGCATTCCTAGCTGAAGTGTCTTACATGGGCTGCCACAAAGTAGGCTATCAAATTCAGAGCGAAGCCCCACCAGGCTGTGCCGAAGATGTAGCCTGTAACGTGCTGCATGCGCTTGATAAGCATAACCATATGAAGCACTCTTGGAATGTACTGGAACAGGAACACTCCGAGAACCACTCCCAGTAGAAGTGAAACTCGGGCGCCAGCACCGATGATAGCCGGCACCACACACCAAAACAGAAACTGCATGAAACTTCCAAGAGAACCATGTCAAATGCAAAGATAACTGCAGAAGTACTCTAAGAGTCATCACCTTCATTGAGAATGCCCTATTGATTCATGGAGGTTCAGATTTTAGTTTCAGAATGTTATTACTCATGATCTATTTCCTCTTAGCTTTCGCGCTCGAAGGACAAGAATAGCTAAATGATACAGAAACATGAATAGCTAAATGATAGAGAAATCCTCACTCAGGAGAACGGTAACGGCAGATCGTGCAGCGGAAGTCCACAAGAACCAACTTGACATGGAAGACCTAACATACGACCCTTACGGCAGAAAGTGGAGTTGAATTATTGTTTCCAGCATTTAATGTCCCTCACATCACTCGTTGATGGTAGAATGGAGGCCAAGTAGGGTCTCTAAACGGGCCGGGATGCTATGGACACACAGTTCAAATACCTGAGGTATGGGAAGGATGACAAACACGTCAATAATAAAAGCCCAAGTATGGCACACATAGTTTGTGGCAATTTTGCGAGCATCCCAAACCAGCAGGCCTGTCCCAAGGACTAGGGATTCCTTGGAGACATAAGCTAGTTTCAGCTGCAAGAACATATGGAACACGTACATCGCATCGATGATCGCCCGCATAATCGTGACTGTTACAGCGAAATCTTTGTTCACAAAAATACAGGCAAGCTCCATGTGCACCGAAAGCAGGTACAAGAACAAGGGATCGATGGCCGCACCCACTGAGCATGTGATTAAGAACACTCGATTCCACATCTGTACTGGCCTGGTACGAGGATCAACAACTCCACCAAAAATCCACCGACCACTCTCTTCAGTCCAACCAGGTCTACATTTGTGGGTGGTGTCTGAGAGGAAGTTCTGACTGGAGCTAGAATCCATGCTGTGTCTTCTGCTGAAATTTGCATTTGCCTGCTGGTGGGTGCAGGTGGCATTGTTTACACTTGACATGTCCGGTTTTTTGCACAATCTGCAGATACTAGTAGAAGCATCACTGCTTTCCAGATCCGACTGCACATCGTGGAGACCTCTAATCATGCTCCTTCCAGCCCTCCCAATATGTCTGACTAGCTTGGTCAGCTTAGTACCACTCTTTCTTCTGGATCTTGCCCTACCAAGAACTCGATTCACCTCCGTCATCCTGCAGACAAAGGGCAGCTCATCAGCCTCTTGACAATCTCAACTCAGCTTCCAATTTCGGTGCCACTTCCCATTTCCCTTGAGTCGACCATTTTAATCAAAAGCAGGCAAGAGAATTAACTTTGCAACCTAAACTCCAAAGACTTGGGAACCATTTTGACTTGGCTCCAAAGCCTCAGATTATCCGTAAAGTAGAGACGAAAGATATGAATGGGGAGCCTAACCCGTACACATCTTGATCGATGGCGTCCAAGTTCATGCGAGAGTCATGCGATCCGGAGGAGGAACTGACGGCCAAAGGCATCTCTGCACTCCTCAAAACCGGTGGTAAAGTTAGAAAATTCTTCTGATTGAAATTTTGGTCCATTAAATGCATTTGGAAGAAATTTAAACCGTATAATCATCAATATTCTATTTGGGCAATAATGACCATCAGTCAAGCAGCGAAGTATGAGCCCATCATACCTGAAAGCACAATTTCTTGTCTGTGGATCTTTGGCTTTAATTTAACCAGTGAGTTCTCAGGACCATTCTTATCCTCAGCAACGATCCAATGGTATGGGAAACCACCGTAACAGTTCTCAGGCTGTCCATCGACCTTAGCATGACTGCAGCAATTGAAATAAGAATGTTCTTTTCAAGTCACCGACATCAACCATTCTCTTTGGATTCCTTCAATTCTGCACAGGGAGCTGATAGACCCCTCAACCAGCAAATTTCGACAATGTTGACTTCTATCTGGCCGTGACCTAACATTTCTTCTGAAGCCCCCTCAAGGTAAGAGTTTGTTTGATTCCAGCATTGTCCGATCTGGGCCCGATTCCGATGTAATAACGGTCGAGCTTGCAGAATCAAGTGTTGCACATGTTTTCTGCTCGGAGGAGTTGACAACCTCGGAAGAATCTAACACATTTTACTGAAATCTGCGGCGGATCCAGAACTTCACTCCATTTCACGTGGTTCCCTCAAAACTATGCGCCTATCTGTGACGTTTCATTTGCAGATTTCAACAGAAAACATCCCACAAAGCCCCAGCACCTGGATTTTGGGTTTTGTCTCGATACCCGAGTCTCGCACGCTGAGGAATCAATCGTCGACAGTAATACTGTAACAATGCAACGCATCATTTGCCATACCATAGGAAGATAGAATTTTGATCACACGTTCCTTCAGGTTTCCAGCCGTGGATTCAAGCTGTTCCTCTGTCATAAATTCAACGGGAGAGCTGTATCCAGGGCCCAAAAAGTAGTATCCCATTATAAGCACTGGTTACTAGTGCTGGTGCAGGCTAGCTAGCTGGCTTGCTGGCGGGCCGGTTCAATTGAAGAAGAATAGATGAATTGACGCTCGGAGAACCGCTCTGCCTAATGTTTCTGTTAAGACCCGGTGATTAGCGCAGAACCCGGTACAGGAACCCCATAGCCTCAATCCAAACCATTATGAGTTTCTTTCATGCCCTCAAGCTCAAGGCAATCATGTGTGAACCGAGCTTTTGACATGTGTTCATTTCGGAAATCGGCACGTATTTGGTTTCACACATCTGTTTGGACATTCTAAAACATAACAATTCAAATTCTTGGAATCTGAGGGCAAGAAACCTTCAGCGATTACGGATTTGACATCTATCTATCTATCGGAGGATATCTATCGATTCGTTGATTGTCAGTGGATATTGCCAGGTGCGAGTAAGGGATCGATGGACGCATTTCATGAGCAGCGTAAAATCTGAGGGCGAAGATATCTGAGGGAAATCTGTTCTCATTTGGCTGCGGATTGCACAGTCTTCTCCTGTAAACTCACCTGATGCATTATTTCCGTCGTTGCGTCTCTTTCTAGGGAAATTTCAATTCCTGGTTGTCGAGATCCCACAGCCATTCCATCAAACCTTGTTACACGAATGTTGCGTAAAACCTGTATGGAGACGTCAAGAGATATCCCGTCAGGTTTCATAGAATTTCCAACCGCTCTGTTCATAGCCTCAAAGTTATTCAACTGCAGACTTAATAGGAATTCAGGGTCCAACAGATTCAAACTGCATCTTGAATTTTGTACTTGGATGGTCCATCATATTTAAACTGCATCTCAAAGTTTTGTAGTCGGATGATGTCGTGTGAAATTCAAGGTGTGGTAATCATGATGGAGCTGCGATCGGGAGGCGCGGGAGACGGGAGGAGAGGGAGAGACGCGAGAAGACACATGTCATTCATGAGGGCTCTTTAGCATATAGCACTCGAGTGTATAGTTTATTTGATTAGTTTTTCAATTTCGGGTCATTGGAGCGTAGATCGAATATAACTTGAGTACGGTATAGAAAATTATGAGTACTTTTAGTTTTTTTTGAGTTGGAAAGGATTATTGCACCTTGATAATGAAGTAGAATGTATGAAGATTTTTAGTTTTTTTTAGAGTGGGAAAAGATCATTACATATTGAGTATATTGAGAGTGATCATTGAGAGTAATTGGAATTTTTATTTCCAATCTCTTTGTTTTTATGATTAAGTTTCATGAGAATTTAGTTTAAAAATTTTGAGAAGTAAAATTGAAAATTATGAAAGTTTATAAATTTTAAAGTTTGGAGAAATTATTTTCTTAGGTGAATTGAGATGTGAAGGGTTATGGTTTTGCAAGTAAGGGAATATATGGAGAGGAGCAGCATGTGTTGCTATCATTATTCTTGTGCTAGCCATGGTTACACCTTCCCATGTGGGGTCGCTTAGGGTAGCTCGGGATACACCATGGCCGGTGTGTCACTGACAATTTACCTCGTGAGGAGTAAAGACTCACATGTGAAGGATGCACAAGGACTATGATTGGACCACTTGGGATACTCACGTGATACGAGCGACCATATTGTCAAGAGTGACACTCTAGATTACACATGCTTCTTCTATCACTTCGTTGATCATTCCGGGGATACCGATCGAGTCATGGGAGTGGTTGGTTTCTCAGGTGGGTTGCATTTTGAGGCTATTTGAGACTAGTTTTCCTTGTCAATGTCTATTCCATAGGCTACCTCGCACACTCATGATGAGGCTAGACAGGCTTTTTGCCTACCACTTGATTGTTTGGCACGTGATCCCTTGGACGAGGTAGCATGGTTCCTATTCCTCTTACTCCTTTGATGTTGTCTTCGTTACGCTAGAGAGGCACATGCAGGGCATAAAGAGGTGGCTACTAGATTTTGTTGATTCCGAGTACGGGATTGGGTGGCCCTTCAAGAGGAGTCTATTAGGGCTACACAATTTAGGAGACAAGCATCGTCATAGGATACCACAAAGTCCACTTGATTACAACGGTGTAGGACATTGGGTCAAGCAGGAGAGTTTAGTAGAGCAGCACGAGCACTACACCCTTTGTCTATGGCGAGTCCAACTGATGAGACTATCTCTTCCCTACACTCACTACATCCTATAGCAGTACAAGGACTACCACTAGAGGTCTTAGATTATCAGCCTGAGTAGCCTTTATGTCTTGATAGGTTGCTATTTGCACAAGCATTGTGCACTACGCCTCGCCTTTCTTCAAGAGGCTTGTCAGGGATGGTTATAAGCACCTTAGAGATTGCTTCTAGGCAAATGATCCTTCTAGTGATTTTACCGAGTTGTTTCACGTGGTTGTAGCAGTAGCGAGAGGAGACATTCCTATGTTTGTTAGTCAGGGGTTAGGTGCTAGTCGACTTCTTGCGATGGAGAAGGACACAAGAAGCATTAGACCGATTGCTACTTGAGAGATCTTTTTGTGTTTGGTTAGTCGTACCATTGTCCTTCAACATCGTTCTCACTTTTGACAGCACCTTAGTCCACATCAGTATGGAGTAGCTACACTTGGAGGATGTGAGGCTATATCTCTAGGTATTAGAGCACTCCAAGATATCCATTTGGAGTGGGTCGTCCTACAGGTGGATGTTGAGAACGCTTTTAATAGTGTCTCACGGACATCCATCTTTAGAGAGCTTAGGGTCCGCCAAGGATCCACTAGCCTAGAGGCTGGTGGATCCTTGGCGAGTCTCATTCCTTTTGTGCCGTCTTTTATGGCTCTCCTGCTTCCCTTTACTACCAACATGGTGGTTCATAAGAGGGAGTCACCGTCTTGGAGTCAGCTGTTGGTACACATCAAGGAGATCCTTTGGGAGGGGGGGGGTCTTATTTGCCATGGCTTACTTTAGAGCTCTCCCATCTACTATTTTGGCCATACCTGGTTGTGTATTTCCCTCCTTGGCAAATGATACACACATTCTAGGCCTTGTAGATCAGATTAGGTAGACCTTTGACTACTTGACTATGAGCTACATCTAGTAGGCTTGAAAGTCAAGGTGTCAAACTGTAGGGCATGGTCCTCTTTAGGTATCCCTCCCCATCTTGAGCTTCTAGAGGGGTGTGTTACATCCACAGTTGGACTTTGTGTTCTTGGAGTGTCAGTAGGATCAAAGGATTTTATCACATGCTTCTTAGATGCTGCCCTTGTGTGACAACCCGGCAAATATAAATTTTGCGGTAATCGGGTAAGTAAAGTTTATTCGTGTAGAGATACGAGTCAGAATTAGTCAAATATGAAGTCAAACAATAACATGTAGTTCTTCTTGATTTTGTCTTTAATCTCTCAGGTAGAAAGCACACCCAGAAGAGAGTAACAAGCATTGATTCATAATCTCGTCACAAATTCACACTCCTTAGTCACAACTCCATCAAATCTTTCCAAACAATCTTGATTGTGATAATTCAAGCTTTCCCAAAAATGGCACTTCACTACAAAACAACTTTGCTTCAGAATTTTGTTCCACCCCTCCACTAAAGGCACAACTTCCTTGATCAAAATTGCTTCACATCAAGTTTGTGTTGCACTCACAAATGCAAAATACTACAAACACTACAATTCTTCTCAAATATATTAAGGCATTGCTCCGATTGCACTTCACTCAAGATCAAACACACAGAATGAAGATCAAGGTTGCTAAATCTAACATCCACCAAGCACACTGACTTGCACTTCAAAATTCTCCACACACTCACAAACACACGCAAAATTGATACTCGAAATCAAGCTCAAGTGACAAGCACTACTTCACAACACTTCACTTTATCTATTCTCAGAAATTATGAGCATTGAACAACATTTTCTTGCAAATGCCACTCTTAAATAGTGAAGCAAACGATAGTTACTAACAACTATACCATTCTACAAAAACTTTTCCTAGCTGCAGATCCGAAAGGACAATGCACCTCTTCATATCTGCCTCTTGAAATCTCAAATTTGTTACTACTCCAATACAATGTCTATTTCTTCCTTGGCTTCCAATCCCAAAGTAGCTTCACTTACTACTATGCTTCACAACTACTAATTCCTCTACCAATTCTAACACTTCTTTGTTCTGATCTACAGTTCCTCTAGTGGGTAATCTTTCTAAACCTTTATCTTCCGACCCACTCTTCTCTAATATCTCTAACTTCCCTTTCCTCCTCACCTCGGATTATACTCTTCTTCAATTTCGAGTTCTCTTCTTCCAATCAAGCTAACACCTACAATACAATCTTCACTTCCAAACACATCGACTCCATCTCCCTCTTCTTGTGTTCTAACCTCATTAACAATGGGCATACAATCTTCACAGATAATCTACTCCTTCACTTGGAATTACTTTGGCTTGCAGACTTATCTCCTTCTTCTTCTCTTTCTCACACGACACTTGCATTCTTAGTTGCAATCCCCTTATAGGAATGGATTCTTTGCTCCTTGAACTTCCACTCTCCACTTCTCTTACTTTACTTGGCTCCGCTTCATACTTTGCCTTACGTCTAGAATGGACTCCCCTCTGAATTGTAACTCTCTTTTCCTCCTACTTTGGAACTTTGTCTTCTAGTTTTGAGTTACCTTTCTCCTTTGTCTCCATCTTGGCTTCCTCCTCTTTGGGTACCGACAACATCTCTACTCCATCATCACTGGCACTACTTGTGTCCCCACTTTGAAGCATGAACTTGGGTTCTTCCTCCTTCTTTGAGTCTTTGGACTTGCACTCAGCCTCCCCTTCCGACTCTTTGTTTGACAACGTAATTACCACCAATTCTCTCCTTGGGTTCACCTTTCTAGCTTTCCGAGGTTGCACCTTCTCTACTTCTTCTTCTTCTCCTTGTTGATTCCTCTTCTTGGACTTTGGAGTACTCACCCTCACTCACACACTCTGCCCTGTCTGCTTGTAGTATTTGCAGGATATATTGCTGCTCTTCCACATCAACATCCCTTCTCAAGTCGGGGTGGAAATAGGACACCATCTTGTGTCTCTCCACCGCATTGAGCAAGTTCAGCCCCAAATAGAAGTGGGCTGCAAACGGCACAATGTAATGTGGAGGCAACTTGTCTCACAAATTCCACACCATCTATCTTGTCCTCTAATGAAGACACTTTGCCCAATTAATTGGCTCTCTTGCAAACATCTTATGGAAGAACACCGCTTGGTGCTTCATCACATAGGTCATTTTCTCCGGCTTCAAGATTGCCATTAGAGCACTCACAATCCATCTCTTGACAAGATACTTATAGCTCTCCACTTTGTAGCCATTCTTTGTGCATTTCAAAGAAAAGGCATCTCTCACTTCTTGGCGGCTCCTTCTCCCTTCCCCAAGAAGGTGGCACCATGCTCTATGCCTGCTTCTTTCCCAAGTACTAATCTCCAATCCGACTCTGTCCATCAAGCCGGATTTCCTCTCTTCCCTTCTTCCTCAAGGCCATCGAGATACTTACTCTAGATTATCTCATTGATCTCGATCATGAAACTTGGGAAACTAACATTCTAGTTCCATGCCAAGAATGTGATCTGAAGCCTGCTCAAGACCTCAATTCTTGCAATCACATCTAACCTCCAAATTGCATGATTTCTCACTACAAATTTGGAGTTCTTCTTCCCACCTCCCATCTTTCTCTCTTCCACTTTGGGTTGGGGACTATTCTTCCTATTGATTCTCAGATTAACTCTCTTGACTTCATCTTGACACACCATTGCATCTTTGACTACACATCCCTTCCCACATCTTCTGCAGGACAACTTCTTAAGGGTGGTAGAAAATTGCTTGTCATCACTTCGTCTCTAACCCAAATTTTATAGTGGCACGTCTCCTCTATCTTTCTTCACTTTGAGTTCCTACCAAGAAATCAAACCTCCTGCATGCTCCTATCATTGTCAATTGTCCCTCGCTCATACTTTTGTGAACGATTCCTTCTTGAATGTCTTGCCCCAAAGGAAAGTGGTTACACTGTCCTCACCTTGGGTTGAGCATCCCTGGGATAAAGTCTCCTTACTTTGGGTTGCATGCTGACAGGGCAATTTTGAGTACCTCGCCATCTGACACAAAGTCACTTTACCTTGGGTTACACCCCGCGGACACCTTTCTTTGCCTTCTTTTGCCATACAGGCACAATTTGACTTTGTCTGTATACTTCCTCTTCAGAAATAAGAAAAAAAACAAAAATGTGGGTACCACATACCTCTTCCCTCAAATGTGAGCGTCCATGCAAACATAGACCTCGGGTGCCTTAGAGACTTCCGAGTCTATGGTCCAATATCTCCAAACTCGCCACCCATTCACTTGAGTGGAAAATGGTTGCCCTTCCAAGTCTGCAAGTTGAATGGACCCATTGTCATAAAGATGAAGAACTTGATAAGGCCCCATCCATCTCAAATGCAGTTTGCCTGGAAATTGTTTTTGGCAATTGTCGTATAACAAAACCAAATCTCCTTCACAAATAGTCACAGGCTTGATGTGCTTATCGCGACTGACTTTCCTCTGTTCTTGTACTTCTTTCATGGTTTGCATTGCATTGTCTCTTTTCTCTTCTAACCACATCAGTTGATGGATTCAAGCTCTTGACTTTCTTCTTCCGACAATCATTCTTTGCAAAGAATCCGATATGTCGGGACTTCAAATTCAAATGGTAGTATGGGGTGCAAGCCATATGTCAAGAAGTATGGAGTTTTCTTGGTTGTGATCTTTTCTGTTGTTTGATATGCCTACAATGCGGCTAGTAATTTTGTATCCCAGTCATAGGCATAATTGACAGTCACCTTATTCAGAATTTTGCAAAGTAACCTATTTGCCTTTTCCGTTAAGCCATTTGCTTTTGGATTATGAGGAGTCATCTTCCGGTGTTTAATCTGAAAGTATTTTGTTAACGCCTCCATCATAGAGTTCAAGAAATGTGTCTCTCTATTACTTGCTAAGTCCAAAGGACATCAATATAGGGAGATGATGTTTCAAAAGAAAAATTCCGCCACTATTTCTACATCATCTCTGCAATTTGCTTCAACTTTGAACATCTTGGTAGCATAGTCAGTGCAAACCAAAATGTAGCATTTTCTCGTGACTCAAGTTACCGGTTATATTGGTCCCACAAAATCAATTCCTCATTTCTCAAATGGGGCCAAGGGTAAAATTGGTCTCAAAGGCCATTGGCAAGTAGCCATCGGTTTTCCCATTCTCTGACAAGCGTCATAGCTTTAAATATGGGCATTTTTGTCTTTGTACATCATAGGCCACCCGTACCCCAAAGAAAGAATATTCTTTATAGCATTCTTGAAAGCATAATATCCCCCCGATGTTTTGGAGTGTAAAGACTCAATTACGCCTCCGACTTTGTATGACTCCAAGCGCCAAAGTACTTTGTCTTTGCCCATCTTGAATAAAATGTTGTATTTTAGTTAATATGGCCCCATTTTCTTGAGATAGACTGCACTCTGCTCTGGGTCCAGCCCTTCAAGATGATGGAGAGTATGCAGATAATGATATTTGGCTGCATACCTTGTACTTCACATTGCTATTAATTGATATAACTCTTCATCAAGGAACCAATCGTCGAGCTTCTATTCTTGGTCTTGAGTTTCTAACCTGGATAGGAGGTCCAAATTTGAATGCAAAGCTCCCTTCCTTACTTGTATAGTATATGTGAATTCTTGTAACAACAAAATCTATCTTGCAATTTGCCCGGACAAATTTGCCTTCTTGACCAAATGTTGCAATGCATAATGGTCAACATAGAAGACAAACTTGTATCCCAACAGGTAGTGGCAAAATTTCTTGCAGGCATACACCATTCAGAGTGCTTCTCTTTTAGTCGTTGAATAGTTCTTTTTTGAAATTGAAAGTTGTCGGTTGGCGTAATAGATGGGGTAATCTTTCTTCTTGTCGTCCTTTTGACTCAAGACTACTCCAATTGCCATGGAAGAAGTATCCACATATACATGAAAAGGGACATCGCAATTCAGGGCCCTCATGACTGGTGCTTCAACTAGTTTCTTCTTCAATACCTGGAAAGCTTCTTCTTGATTTGCTTCCCATTGGTAGTCTTTGGATTTCTTCAGAAGCTTTGTGAGGGGTGCAGCAAGCACCACATAGTTTGAAACAAAGCGTTTGTAGTATCTGACATGTCACAAGAAGGCTCTCAGCTCTTGGATGTTTTTTGGGGATTCCAAAGCTGAAATGACTTTTACCTTCTTGACATCAACTTCAATACCTTGGCTTGACACCCAATGCCCCAGAAGAATTCCCTCCTTCATTGCAAAGAAGCATTTCTCCGGGTGTAATGACAAACCGGCAAAACAACACCTTTCAAAAGTTTGGCAATGGTAATCCAGATGTACATCTCTTTGCCCAAACACAAAAAATTCATCAATGAAGACTTCCACAAATTTGTACAGGAAATCCTTGAAGATTGAATTCATCATCCGCTGGAAAGTAGCAAGAGCATTACACAACCCAAAGGGCATTTGATTGTAAGCTAAAGTGCCCCCATTGTTTGTAAATAGGGTCTTATCCTTGTCCCCTTCTCAGATGGACACTTGATTGTACCTTGAAAATCCATCGAGAAAACCATAACAAGGGTGACCAACTACTTGGTCCAAAATTGTATCAATAAAAGGCAAGGGATGATGATCCTTCCTTGTGACCGCATTTAACTTGCAGAAATCTTGGCACACTTGTATCTTCCCCATTTTCTTCTCTGAGACAATGACAATAGGGGAGACCCACTCACTGCTTAAGACATGAAAGATTATTCCGACCCCTAAGTACTTGTTGATTTTGTCTTTCACCAAGAGGGAGTACTTCAGGTTCAGACAGTATTGTCTTTGCCAAACCGGAATTGCGCCTTCAATAAGATCAATCAGATGCTTTCCAAATTCTCGTGGAATACTCGGCATTTGATCAATAGACCAGGTGAATACATCCTGGAATTCTATAAACAAGGCAGTGTATCCTACCAACTCTTCCGAAGTGACTGTCTTCAAAATTTTTCCTTCAGTCAAGACAACATCTTGATAGTCATCGGGGTTGATGACTCCTGCAACATGGCTTACTTGGCTTAATCTGAGTCGAGCTGGCATCAAACCCCCTTCCTCCAAGTCATGTTCACTCCAAGCGAGGTCATATGGGTCTTCATCTTCTACATCCACCTCGTAACATTCCAAGTAATTAACTTGGACTTTGTCTCCAGATTTGTCTGAGGACGAAGACAATGAGTCTTCAGATTTGTCCTTGTCTTTTGACAAACTTGTTTCCCCAAGATGGGGAACCTTTGTCCAACTCACAGTCACCAGCTTCTGGTCTTTGGACAAAATGTCCTTGAACCGTAGCTTCTATTGGTGCCAATCCACCACAACTTGGGCACTATACAACTAGGGTCTTCCAATCAATAGTGGGTAACCAGTTTTGGTCATTGGTCGCAACACAATGTAGTTCAACTTGAAGGGCACCCCTCCAATGATCACGATAATGTTTGACAACATGCCCAATAACCATCTCCTGGTTTGGTATGCAAATTTCAAGACTTAGGATGTTGGCTCAAATGTATGATACCCTAGTCAATTTGCAGTATCCTTGGTCATGATGTTCACACCGGAACCTGAATCAATGGGTATTGGTGTGATCATGCACCTTGCAATCTCTACATCAACCTCGGGAGATCCTTGATCCTCTTGTTCAATACGATATATGGCGGGCATGTCTTTTTTAGACATTGCCCTTACTTTCTTGAGGGCCAAATTCAGCTGCCTCTTGTACAAACTATTATCTTCCCAAAATTGCTTAAATGTGAGGTTTGCATTTGTGGCTGCCAAATCTACAATAATATTGTATTGGGGAACTCTTCCCAATTTCACCATCTTCACCTTTGGCTTTGGGTTCAAAGTCTCTCCCTATTCAAATTTGACTTTGGGATGCTTCATGATGGTGATAGGGTGTCAGTGGTCTAGACCCAAGGTTCCTCGGGTTGGTCCACCTCGGCTTGGATCAGACCCTTTACTTTGGATTGGATGTCCGCCAAAAAATTTAAAGGCTTTGTCTTTGTCTTCTCTTCCAAACTCAGTTCCCAGATCTTGAGTATTGCTTCCTTGAGTTCTTTTTGCAAGGCTTTAGCTTTGGCTTTTGTGAGGATCTTTTCCTCCTTGGCAAAAAGGATTGCCTTTGGGCATAGCCTCTTTGCCTTTCTTGAAGACAATGAGGTCGTACTCAGTTCTTTGGGATCACACTGCTTCTTACTTGTGCGTGTCTCAACCTTCAAAATTTCAAAGTCCGGCCATTCTCCTTCCAAGGCCAAGCTTCCTTGCTGAGGTCTCTTTTCCTCAAGTGTTATACAATTTACAGTTGAATCACCTTTCGCTTGAAGCGTTGCACGCTCAGCCGGGGTCTGTACATATTTTACAGGTGGCTTTGGGTTTGGTAGGTGAGGACATTGGTTGCCTGTATTACCCAATCCTTTGCAATTTTTGCACTGAAGAACGTACCCAATTTGCCTTCTTGGCTCCGGATAGTTTGGAGACCAATGTCCCATCGAGCCACAATTGTAACATGCACGGATGCAACATTCTTAGGTCAATTTTGGTTGCTCATTGGTAGTCTTCATGGAGGAGCATTGGGGTTATACTCCCTTGGTCCGTACCTTGGACCTTGATACAATGTGCTTGCCTGAGGTCGTACCTCTTGGATTTGGTATACCGCTTCCTCTTCCTCCTCTTGGTTCACTCTCGGAACCCAATCAATCTACTACATCGGGAATGCATTACAAGTATTGCATTCTGTATTTGCATGGCCTGACTTGCCACACGCGGTGCACCATACATTGGATCTGCCAAATGATGGAGGCTTTCTTCTATCCTTTGCCCCAATCATCTAGATCTTAAAATCCAAAAACTCTTTTATAAGCGCATCCAGCTTGGTATCCGCCTTATGTACACTCTTTGCTAGAGGTGTCAATGGTTTCTTACCCCCACGTCTTTGTATTCATCTTGGCTTTGATTCTTCTTTGGATTCCAAAGAAGAGCTTGAAGACGTGGAGGATTCTTCCAAAGAAGTGAATGTACTGCAAAAAGCTCTCCTTCTGGGCTTCTTGCCTTTCTTCTCCCAATTTCTTTGATTGCTTGTAGAGTGAGAGTGAGCTGCCTCATAGCAGGCGACATGTTTGAGTACCTTGTCCAAGGAAGTTACATTCCTCTCCCTGGCAAAGATCCGAATCTCTTGTGAGAATCCTCCCAAGAACCAAGTGATAGCTTGGGCATTAGAGTAACCCACCACACCCGATTGCTTCAAGACTCGGTTCAAGAGCGCCATGAACTGCTCAGAGTAGTCTCTCAACTTCCCCTTCTTACCTCTATCCAAATTGTTCCGTGCCGCAAAGACACTCATGTTGTAATCAACTTCCGGGAAGCGTTCCAGGAAATTGTTTCTCAAGTCTGCCCAATCCGCTGGTACAAAGCCCTTCTGGGTTACATGGGTGTACCAACTTCAAGCTTTCTTTCAGAGCAAACTTGGGAAAATTTGTAGTCTATCCGCCAAGTCATGTTCCTTGTTGGCGAAGGAGATGACTTCAAATTCTTTGATGAATTCATCAGAGTCTTTGTCTTGTTCTATCCCCTTGTATTTTTGATAGGCATGTCGGGTGATAGGCAATGAAGTCATCATTTGACTTGGTGGAGTCGGTTGGAGTAAGTTTGAACTTGATGGGACCAAGGAGCTAGATGGTATCAATGCCGTGTTGACAGCCCTGTGAGCCGGCCTGTCTCTCACTCAGGATGAACCTCTGATGGCTATTATGGTAGCGCACCATGGACTAAGAAGGCAAGGAACCCCAACTCCATCATACTCCTCTGAGGCTAACACTCCAAGACTCAAGACATTGCTCACTAGAGAACTCAATGAGAGAGAGATAGTTGCAAATGAAAAGATGATGAGTACCTCCTCACCCCTTGTTTATATACTTGTGAAATAGTTACGTACTAAAGTTAGTAATTACCGTAGTAACTCAAGTTACTAGACTAAAAGTCAAGTAAAGTCAAAAAGTAGAAAGGAATATCCATTCACATGGGCATATTCCCCTAAGCATGTGGTCTTATCTTGACCCAACCACTAAGTCAAGGATTCCTTGACATGGGCTATCCTTGGACTAAAGAAGAATCCAAAACAAAAAGGCTTGCGGGCCCAAGAGTTCTCAACTCTTTCCTCAAAGCCAAACACCTAGGAATAATACCCAGTCAACACACTAAAATCCAAAATAGTGGTGCTCATCTTTTCTACTTCCTCTAAAGTAAGGTCCCCTCTATCTTAGCTATGACTAACTTTAGCTAACCATGACTAATATAGAACCATCCTTTATCTCTAAATAATATCTCTTAAGTACTTGTAATACCAAGCTAAATATCATAATACCACACACATGCAAAAATGGGTGTTATAGCCCAGGGGTTCCGATTGGTCAAGTTCAAAGTCGGGTCTTCTTTGACAATTTCTTCTCTGAGGGTGTTGACTTCAACCCGAGTGGAAGAATCAGGTTCAACACCTTTGGAGTGTTCTTCAAAATTCCTTCAAGACAATTGAGGAATTGTGCATAGAAGGTGTTGACACTCTTCTTTTGTTAGTGTCCATGTTGTCTTTTCTCGAACAAAGTTCTTCAGAAAGGTGACTTCCTTTACAGCTTTAGGAGAAGTCGGTGTATTGGGCCATAATGAATATGTCTAGCCGCTTGAGTCTTTCTTCTTCTTGAAAGAGGGAGATGAAAAGTAGCCTTGCCAATCGCCTTTGCATTTCTTTTGGTCAAGTTCTCGTAGGGCTTCTTACACTTTGTGAAGAAGTTGAAAGTCCAATGCCTCTTGTTTGGTTTCATCAAAAGTAGATTGGATCTTCAGGCATTCATCTCCTTCACAATGCAACATTTGTCTTCAAACTCTCTCTTCATGTTGTTCTCTCAATGTAGATATTCATATTGCTTTGACACCCAGTTTTGAGTTTGGCTTTGTATTCTTCCACTTCCAAGATTTGTATCCCTAACAACAGCATCAAAAATCATGTGACAACCCGGGAAATATCACTTTTGCGGGAGTCGGGTAAGTAAATTTTATTCTCGTAGAGATACGAGTTAGAATTGGTCAAATACAAAGTCAAACAGTAACATGTAGTTCTTCTTGATTTTGTCTTTAATCTCTCAAGTAGAAACCACACCCAAAAGAGAGTAACAAGCACGGATTCACAGTCTCATCACAAATTCACACTCCTTAATCACAACTCCATCAAATCTTTCCAAACAATCTTGATTGTGATGATTCAAGCTTTCCCAAAAATGGCACTTCACTACAAAACAAATTTGCCTCAAAATTGTGTTCCATCCTTCCACTGAAGGCACAACTTTCTTGATCAAAATTGCTTCACATCAACTTTGCATTGCATTCACAAATGCAAAATACTACCAACACTACAATTCCTCTCAGATCTGTCAAGGCATTGCTCCAATTGCACTTCACTCAAGATCAAACACATAGAATGAAGATCAAGGCTACAAAATCCAACATCCACCAAGCACACTAACTTGCACTTTGAAATTCTCCACACACTCACAAATACACACAAAATTGATACTTGAAATCAAGCTCAAGCGACAAGCACTACTTCACAGCACTTCACTTTATCTATTCTCAAAAATTATGAGCATTGAACAACATTTTCTTGCAAATGCCACTCTTAAATAGTGAAGCAAACGATAGTTAATAACAACTATCCTGTTCTACAACAACTTTTCCTACCTATAGATCTAATATGACAATGCACCTCTTCATATCTACCTCTTGAAATCTCAAATTTGTTACTACTCCGATCCGATGTCTACTTCTTCCTTGGCATCCAATCCCCAAGTAACTTCACTTACTACTATGTCCTCGGGTTTCACAACTACTAATTCCTCTACCAATTCTAACACTTCTTTGTTCTGATCTACAATTCCTCTAGTGGGTAATCTTTCTAAACCTTTATCTTTGGACCCACTCTTCTATAATATCTCTGATAGTAATTCCAAAGATATATGCACTCTTATGTCATCTACTTTGGGTTTCACTCTTACATCCTTCCAAAGTTTATCTATTTCCAATTTCACTAAGTCTAATCTAATTGTGATATTGTCTTCCACTTCCAATATCTTCCTATCTACACAAGTTCTGAGACTGATAAGTAAAGCGTTCAAGTCTTTATCCTTCACATTTCTCCTCCTCATCTCCTGCACCAACAACTTCAACTTGTGCAGTCTTGTCTCTTCAATTTGCACACTAGCTTTTGTACTCAGCATTGCATTCATCTTAGTTACTATCTCCTTCAATGGCTCCAATCTCATTCTTCTCTCCTATTCTTGATCTACAAGCTAATCTTCTCTATACATTGCCAATGCTTTGAAGTTGGCTTTCATTGTCTCCTTCTCCTTCTCCTTCTACACAATCTTCTCCTCTTGATTGCAAAGTAACTCTCTTAATCTTTCCTCCTCTCTATATCTCACTGCCAACTCTCTTTGCCAGAGCTGCTTCTTCTCTTCTACACTTTCCATCACTCTATTGAGCTCTTGCTCCTTCTCTGCTACTCTCACCATAGCATGGCTAATCTCTAATCTTGAATCAACAAACTGTTGTTTCAAGATTTCATACTTAACTACTTGTCTTTCCCTTGCTATGTCATTCTGCTCTATGGTTCTCTCTCTACTCCCCACTTCTCTCTTCAAGTTCTTGATTACTTGATTTTGCACTACTGCATCTACTTGTAGCACTTCCCTTTCCTCCTCACCTTGGATTATACTCTTCTTCAATTCCAAGTTCTCTTCTTCCAATCAAGCTTACACCTGCAATACAGTCTTCACCTCCAAACACGTCAACTGCATCTCCCTCTTCTTGTGTTCTAACCTCACTAACAACGGGTACACAATCTCTCGCAGATAATCTACTCCTTCACTCGGAATTACTTTGGCTTGTGGACTTATCTCCTTCTTCTTCTCTTCCTCACCCGACACTTGCCTTTTTAGCCACAATCGCCTTATAAGAATAAATGCTTTGCTCCTTGAACTTCCACTCTCCACTTCTCTTACTTTACTCAGCCCCGCTTCATACTTTGCCTTACGTTTGGAACCGACTCCCCTTTGAATTGTAACTCTCTTTTCCTCCTATTGTGGAACTTTATCTTCTAGTTTCGAGTTACCTTTCTCCTCCGTCTCCATTTGGCTTCCTCCTCTTTGGGTACCGACTGCATCTCTACTCCATCATCATTGGCACTTCTTGTGTCCCTACTCTGAAGCGTGAATTTAGGTTCTTCCTCCTTCTCTGAGTCTTTGGACTTGCACTCAGCCTCCCCTTCCAACTCTTTGTCTAACGACATGATTACCACTTGTTCTCTCCTTGGGTTCACCTTTCTAGCTTTCCAAGGTTGCACCTTCTCTATTTCTTCTTCTTCTCCTTGTTGATTCCTCTTCTTGGACTTTGGAGTACTCACCCTCACTCGCACACTCTGCCTTGTCTGCTTGTAGTACTTGTTGCTACTCTTGATTTGTAGGATGTACTACTGCTCCTCCACATCAACATCTCTTCTCAAGTCGGGGTGGAAATAGGACACCATCTTGTGTCTCTCCACTGCATTGAGCAAGTTTAGCCCCAGATAGAAGTGGGCTAAAAATGGCACAATGTAATGTGGAGGCGACTTGTCTCACAAATTCCACACCATCTGTCTTGTCCTCTAATGAAGACACTTTGCCTAGTTAATTGGCTCTCTTGCAAACATCTTATGGAAGAACACCGCTTGGTGCTTCATCACATAGGTCATTCTCTCCGGCTTCAAGATCACCATTAGAGCACTCACAATCCCCCTCTTGATAGGATCCTTATAGCTCTCTACTTTGTAGCCATTCTTCTTGCACTTTGAAGAAAAGGCATTTCTCACTTCTTGGGTTTCTTCGGCTACTTCTTCCTTCTCCAAGAACGTGGCACCATGCTCTGCGCCTACTTCTTTCCCAAGTACTAATCTCCAATCAGACTCTGTCCATCAAGCCGGATTTCCTCTCTTCCCTTCTTCCTCAAGGCCATCGAGACACTTACTCTCGATGATTTTGGTCATGAAACCTAAAAAACTAACATTCCAATTCCATGCCAAGAATGTGATCCAAAGCCTGCTCAGGACCTCAATTCTCACAATCACATCTAACCTCAGAATTGCATGATTTCTCACTATGAATTCGAAGTTCTTCCCACCTGCCATCTTTCTCTCTTCCACTTTGGATTGGGGACTATTCTTCCTACTGATTCTCGGATTAACTCTCTTGATTTCCTCTCAACACACCTATGTATCTTTGACTACACTTCCCTTCCCACAATCTTCTGCAAGACTACTTCTTAATGGCGGTGGAAAATTGCTTGTCATCGCTTCATCTCTAGCCCAAACTTTATAGTGGCGCATCTCTTCCGTCTTTCTTCTCTTCGAGTTTCTACCAAGAAATCACACCTCATGCATGCTCTTGTCACTGTCAATTGTACCTCATGTGTATGCCTGCCGCTTTTGTGAACGGTTCCTTCTTGAATGTCTTGCCCCAAAGGAAAGTGGTTACATTGTCCTTGCCTCGGGTTGAGCACCCTCGAGACAAAGTCTCCCTACTTCGGGTTGCATGCTGACAGGGCAATTCTGAGTACCTTGCCTTCTGACACAAAGTCACTTTACCTCAGGTTACATCCCAAGGACAACTTTCTTTGCCTTCTTCTGCCATACAGGCACAATTTGACTTTGTCTATACACTTCCTCTTTAGAAATAAGAAAAAAAGAAAAATGTGGGTACCACACCTTGCAAAGGATGTTCTCCATGTGGATGACCTTCCATTACTAGGAGATCCGCAGATGACATTTGGTCTACTCTCTTCCTGTATTGCTCATTGACCATCCTACTCATCCGTATAGTTCCTCCTTCACTGTCCTTCCTATCACATTTGAGAGCATTTGATAGGAGGATTATGGGAGTCTTTAGTGATATTATTGGACTAGGGACTTTTGAGTGTGTGATAGGGGATTTGGGACACATACAAACAACTCTGCCAATCTCATATTGTGGGGTTGGCTTGCTATCTATGGAGGAGACGACACTTTAGCATTTTTGGGTACTTGTGCTCTCTCTGCACCCCTACTTTCTACTCATTTTGTGGTTGTTGATAGACCGGTTTTGGAGACTTATGT
Source organism: Lunularia cruciata (assembly GCA_948567375.1). NCBI lineage: Eukaryota > Viridiplantae > Streptophyta > Marchantiopsida > Lunulariales > Lunulariaceae > Lunularia > Lunularia cruciata. Next base: position 18,192,180 of record OX419760.1, read on the forward strand.
AACAGAGGTAGAGGGAGGATCCTTTTCTCTCCAGGTGTTATTGTGGAAGACAAGAGATAGTCTATCCCCACAAGCACAAGAGAATTTTCCACCTTTTGCTTCACTATTGTTAGATTGGACTAGAGGTTTACAGTCTTCCTTGATGGAGTGACAATGTGAGCATACGCTACAATCTTTCTTAGTCAACTTGTCCATTCCTCATGCTACTAGAGCACGTCTTTGCTCTTGCTCCGACAAGGATGCAGGCTCTTGGATCCTAGCTCAACTATGCATTAGGGCATTTTGACTTGCACCAACTACCTTCTCTACAATGATGAGGTTTCACCTAAGTTTGGTCTACCCATTTGCACCTTCATTACTCACTTGTGAGTGTGGTTCTACACTAGATTCAGCAACGGTCCACATAACATGGTGTCCTTTTGGAAGACAGAGGATAGCTATCCATGATGCCATTAGGGACATAGCGTTTACTATGGCACGAGAGAGTTGATACTTGGCTTGGAGGGAGCGTTTGTATGCTTTGTAGATGACAAGTATCAGGGCAAACATATACTTGGTCCAAGATGATCAGGTGATATTAGCAGATGTCATAGTTATAGACCCTACGTGGGATACAATTTTGGAGGGAGTGATTACCCATCCCCTTGGATGGGCGGCGAGTGTAGCAATAGGTTGCAATGTCTCCAAGTATAAGGGTATGCAATGAGGTCACCTCTTTGTTCCTCTAGCCTTGGAGTTATATGGAGCAATGGACACGGCATTTGACACATTTGTTAGGAAGTGCGCAAGAGCTTATCATGTTAGGCGTCAAGGGGTAATTTCTCACTCTCATAATTTGTAGCATATTTTAGACAGCATGTGTCCATTGCTCTATAAAGGGCAATGGCAGGTGCAATCCATAGGAGAGCAATCACATTAGGTGATGTTTCTTTGAATGCTCCAATTGTGTGTAGACTGTATGACTTGTATAGCTTGGATATCTTAGGTGTGGTAGGGCAGATTTCTCATATAGACTCTATTGGGGCTTAGTCCCATGTTACCTTTTGTGTCTTTCTCTTGTACGGCTTGATGGGGTCTTCCCATCCTTCGGTTTTCCTACACGGTCACCTACTTTATCTTTAATCATGTAATGCGCCCAAATGGGTTAATGCAAATGCTTGTTGGAGAAAAAGTTTCTGTAGAGCATAAAGAGAAGTTGATATGCTTCTTTATTTACCTTCTCTATTCATGCGAGATCAATTAGAAATATCCACTTTAGGATTCTAGATTTATAATGACACGTAGTAAGATGACTCGAGCTTGGGTATGCAAGGTCAATTCAATAGATATCCATTCTAGGTTTATTTTGACACCCAATACTAATAAGATAAGGAGAGAGAGTATTCACTACCTTACGGTAGTGGTTGGAGTAACTAGCATAAGCTAGTGAATACTCCAACCATTCATATGAAATAAAGTACAACATACATGAGAGAGAATATTTAATGTGTAAGCCGTAGCATATTTCCCATGCCATTTTTTGAAACCATTGAAAATCAACCCTTGAAGTAGGTGATAGAGTTTTGATAAACTTTCAAGGAAGCTTCTATAATAGATTTTCCAAGAATATAATTTTATTGTTATTCATTGAACTAGAGTGGTGAACCTTGATTCAAATAGTTTGACTAGAAACCCATATACAAACTAGTATGATAAATCAAGAGCAAATTGGCATAATAAAATAGATGAGGAGATGGTACCGGGGTTTGCATATTCCCTTCTATGTATTGGGTTTTAGTGGTATTGCAATCAATGCAAATAAAGGGAGATATTGATCCAAAAAGTGATGATGTTGGGATAAGACAACAAGATAATCATGATGATGTCTTGGTAATTCACTATATTTGCACTAGTATTATGGTAGGTACAATTAGTACCAAGAAGGGAGATCGTATCCTTCAAAGAGCAAAGCAATTCAAATTCAATTTGGAAAGCAAATATCTTCTTTGGATATGGGAGGATAGTAGAGTACAAGTAGTACCACTTTCATCATTGAGATCATGGTTGGTATGATATGCTCATGAGGAGCTAGGACATTTTAGATTAAAACAGATCTATAACTTACATGCAATCATCACAAAGATATGAGTCAAAAATGGTCAAATACAAAGCCAACAGTAATAATTTAGTTCTTCATGAGTTCATCTTTAGTCTCTCAAGTAGAGTTCATCTTTAGTCTCTCAAGTAGAAACCACACCCTGCAGAGAGTAACAAGCACTGACTCACAGTCTTGTCACGAATTAAAACTCCATAGTCACAATACTCTCCAATCTTTCCAAACCAACTTTGATTGTGATGATTCAAATTCTCCTAAAGACGGCTTTTTCATTACAAAATGAATTTGCCTTAGAATTTCATTCCACTCCTCCACTAAAGGCACAACTTCCTTGATCAAAATTGCTTCATATCAAACTCACATTGCACTCAAAAATGAAGACTACTACCAACACTACAATTTCTCTCAGATCTGTCAAGGCATTGCTTTGATTGCACTTCACTTAGGATCAAACACTTAGAATGAAGATCAAGGCTATGGAATTTAACATCCAAAATTTTCACTGATTTGCACTTCAAAATTCTCCAAACACTCTCAAATACACACACAAACTTGATACTCGGAATTGAGCTCAAGCGACGAGCACTAAGAATCAGCACTTTGCTTTATCTATGTTCAGAAATTATGAATATTGAACAATATAACAATACAAATGCCTCCTTTAAATAGACTGAGCACTTTGACAATTATCTAACAACCATACCATTCTACAACAACTCCTCCAACCTACAGGTCCAAAATGAAAATGTACCTCTTCATATCTACCTCTTCAAATCTCAAAATTGTTATTAATCCAATCCAATGTCAACCTTGACTTTGGCTTCCAAACCTGATGATCCTCCTATTACTTCTCATTCTTTGGATCTATCTTCTTCTACTACATCCTCCACTATTTCCACTACTTCTTCACCCTTAACTACAATTTCACTAATGTGTAACCTATCTACCTCTTTATCTCCCCACATAGTCTTCTCTAATGTCTTGGATAGTTGATCCAAAGACACCTACACTCCTACTTCTATAACTTTGGACTTCATATTTTCCTTCACACTCTCCTTCACACTATACTACTACTCTCTAAATTTGAATTTACTAAGTCTAATCTAAGACTTACATTGTCTCCTACCTCAATCATCTTCTTATCTACTCGTTCACTCAAGTGAATCAAAAGATGGTTCATATCCACATCTTTTGCTCTCCTCTTCCAAGTTTCTTGCACAAGCAACTTCAATTCATGCGGTCTTGCTTCCTCCAACTTCCCTTCAGATTCCATGCTCAGCATTGCTCTCATTCTCCTAACAACTTCTCCTACAGACTTTGATACATACCCTTGAGATTGTTTTGCCTTCAACTCTTCTCTATAAATCTTTAACTCATCTGCATACTCGGCTGCCAACATCTTCTTCTCCTCCTCATACATATACGCGCATGAAGAAGGGGAGGGGAGAGCAGCACTTCTTACTAGACTTCTCAATCTTTCTTCCTCTTGGTGTCGGACCGCTAACTCCCTCTGCCATACTTAATCCTTCTTTGCTGCACTTTTCTTTAGGCTCTCTAACTCCTGCTCCATCATAGCTGCCGTCACCTTTGCATGTATGTTTTCAATACAAGCTTCATTGACTTCACCTCTCATCTTCTCAACCAACGCTTTCTGCTCTTTCAACTCTTTGGCTTGACCATTCATCTCTCTTCCCCATTGTTAAAAACTCTCTTGCAATTTCTCTATAGTCTTCTTCCTTAAGACTACCTCCTCTCAAAGTTCTTTAGCTTCTTCTTTTCTTTGGGTTACCATCTCCTTCAATTCCCTTGTTTTGTCAATCAGAGACTTCATCACCTACAACTCATTCTTTACCTCCAAATGATCTTTTTGAATCTCCTTCTTTTGCTTATTCAATAGTGCCAACAACAGACTTACAATCTATGACAAGTACTCCACCCCATCAAAGGCTTCTTCTTCTTTTGCTTGGTCTTTGTACTTTGCCTCCATCGATGCTTCTTCTACTAGAGTCTTACTCCAATGTCTCAATCTTTGTACCTTCAATGACCTTCCTTTTGAGCTTACTTCTTGTTAATTCACTTGGCTTAGAACTACAGGTTCAGGCATAGCCTCTTTGATCTTACCCCCTTGTGGACAACTTTCTTTGGTTCTTCATCCATCTCCTCCATGGGTAACTCTAAGCAAGGGCCATCTCCTCCCTCCATATGATCAATTGCCGCATGGAACTCCTCATCGTCTTGTGCCGTCCTTCCATCAACTGACTGCTGGACTCCATCTTCACCTTCACTCTCACTACCAGACTCCTTGTTTTGTAATATGAGTTCAGCTTCTTTGGAGTCTCCTCTCTTTGACTCTATCTCTCCTTCAGACTCTATTTCTGAAGCCTTGTCCTTCACCACCTCTTTACCTCACAGGTTGAGTCTTTGGGTATTTTGTTGTGGCTGGAGTAATGATACTCCTTCAAGTTTAGTCCGCTTCTTCATCTTTGGACTTCTTCCTTCTACCATCTTTCTCTATCTCGTCTTGATGAAATAATTGTCATTGGACCGTAGTTGCAGGATGTATTATTGCTCCTCTTCATCCGCTTCTCATCAAAGATTAAGATGGAAATGCGAAACCATCCGATGCTTCTCCTTTGTTGTCAACAGATTTAATCCCAAGTAGAAATGTGCTGCAAATGGTGGAAAGTAGTGTGGTGGCAAATGGTTCCTCTAATTGACAATCATCTGCCTTGTTCTTTGGTGGAAGCACTTTGCCCAGTTCACTTTCTCTCTTGCAAATATCTGGTGGAAGAAGATTGCTTGCTGCATGTTCATGTACATCATTTGCTCTAGCTTGAACAATGCCATGATTTCTCCCACAATGCTTTGCTTAATTGGGTCCCGATAGGACTCCACTTTGTAGCCATTGTTGGTTTACGGAGCAAAGAACAAATTCCTAATTTTTGCGGTTTCTTTTGCAACATCACGCTTCTTATAAAAGGTGACCGTGGTTGCATCTCTTGCTTCTTTCCCCAGCACTAGCTTCCAATCCAACTCAGTCCATTGAGCCGGATTACCTCTCTTCCTCATTACTTTGGGGACTTCCTCACAATTACTAGGAGCTATCTCTACCATGAAACCTAAAAGACTAACATTCTAGTTCCAGGCCAAAAAGGCGATACAAAGTCTGTTCAGGAATTTGATTCTAGCTACTACATCTAATTGCCAAATTGCAAAACTCCTCATTGCAAGTGAATTCTTACTCTTCTTTGCCATGATTTGCTCATGAGTTCTTTGGTGTTGGAAGATTATCTCCTCTCTTGGACGTAACACTCTAACCTCTTTTGGTCTTTGGGAAATTTCACTCTTAATTGGCTTCTCAATGTGCATTGCTAGAAGATGACTACTTGGAAGGATAGGGTATCTACTTGACATTTTTTATTTCCCCTTGCGTCATTGTAATTTTATAGTACTTTGAGGTGCAATCATTCTTCAATTGATTTTGAAATTGACCCCCACTTCTTCTACGTGTTTGTATCTTGTCACTTTCAAAGTATTCCTCTCCTACCTCCGTTGTTTCTTTCAGTGTACTTTCTTGGCTGACCTGACATGCAAAAATATTGTTGCATCTTCTTTGTATCAGCTTGCACTTCCCTTTTCAAAGATGCCCTTCTTTGGGTTTGTCTCTTTGTAAGCCCCATCTGAGTACTTTTGATTCCCGACCCAAAGTTTACTTCCTTGAGTTTACTCCAAAGACACATAAGTCCATTCTTTTCTTTGTAATTCTACTTTCTCAATACACTTCTTCAAACTTGTCAAAATAAAAAATGTGTGTACCACCATTTGCATAATAAGTGAAAAAGGAGTTTAGTATGGTTTATCTCTACATTATTGGGGTAGATTATATGACAAATCCCATGGTTGAGTTTTTGCCATATGAGCAATTTATGTGCATGTATATGATTGGCCATGTGAATTACGGTCTTGTCTTCTTTGAGGGCTCATATGTATATATGCGGTAGAGAGTTGATAGAGAGGAATGTATTTTGGTTTTAAGAGTCTCTAACGTTGGGAGTGAGAGTTGTCATAGAGCATGAGCGCTAGAGTGTTTGAGTAAGAGATGTTCTAAGCTCTTGATCTACCACTCCCAAATCCTTTTCTCATCAAGCTTTAGATTCTACATTGTGATGAACTTTGGGGTTGGATGGTAGCACAATCTAGGGTTGTATGCATAAAGTCATAGATGAGAAGTCCGGATCCAATTGTTCTTTGTGTGCTTACTTATGAACAGGTCTAGGACTTGATAATCTATTTTCTCTTATAGATGAAGAAAGACTTAATCTCATTCAATGGTTTCAAATTGGAGTTGTGGGGTCTATTTGGCAAAAAGAGAACCAACTAAATGATAAAAAATTGCAAATGATTAGGTCCCAAGAGGAGAAGTGTGGAGTTTTTCAATCATCAAAGGAGTCAAGAAAGTGTATTCAAGGAGAAAAGACCTTGGTGGAGAGAAGAGCTAACAAGCTATAATATCAAGATAGAAAACAAGTGATTTCAGTATGGTGATATGACAAATTTAATTGAGGGGGATAGAATTCATACTTAGGTGCACAAATTGGACAATTTAGAGAGCTTCATGACACATTTTCATGATCTTTCAATGGTATTGGAGAGTAGAGAAAGTGGTTATATTTTTTAGTGCAAGAAATTATAATATTTGGTAAATCTCAAATCAAATTTGGTTGATTGAAGTTGGAGTTAGAAAGTAAGGTGTTGGAGATGAGATGATGATCAAGTTTAGACTTTTGGTCACTCCTCAATTATGGTTCAAATTAGCTTATGGACATTTTTATAATTGTTGGTGATTAGGTCTTGCACCTCTTGTAAATGTTTCATGTGAATTCCTCAACTAGAGAATTCAAGGTCTTGGATCAACCATACTTGGGTCAATACAGCTCACAAGTTAGCCCACCTCAAGAATTGATCCATATCTAGAGATTGCATTTGGAGTAGGCACTATACTTTGCATGGGTTAAGGATAGGGCACAACCATATACTATAGAAATTTTTTTTGGCTTTTTGTCCATGGAGAGTGAGAGTTGATGCAACAAGTTCTATTGAAAATATTATCGTAAGCTCAATAGAGCATTTTTATTTTCATTCATGATTGAATGTCAATTCTCCCATTTTTATGACTATGATTGAGGCTTTTAGGTTGCTAGAGTGTTTATGAGGATGTTTTGTACCTCTAATCCAAAAATGTGGGCAAAGTAGCCAAGAAACAAGAGCAAACCCTTGATTAGGGATTTCAGAATTAGGATGGAAATTACAAAAATCTGGCCAAGTTTGAGATCTTGTCAAGGAAGTTGTAGCAGTCAGATTGTGGCTTGCTTCATACCATTGGAAAGCTTATCTTTCAAGCTTTTTATTGACTTCTAGATCATTTGAACCAAAGCAACAAAAAAGAAGTTATTTTATTTGAATGACATAGAGTTTTCCCCATCAAAAAGATATAGAATTACATCACTAAGAGTACAAATTGGATTGAGAGTTGGAGCACAAATTGGAAAAAATGTGGAGTACATATTGAAATCAGCTTGAAAACAGTTTAGGGGGCTCTAAAGCTAATTTCCACCAAAAGCATGCAAAGTTGTTGTCAAATTCTTGTGGTTAGATCCTTCATGCTTGCATGGTTATTTGTATGCCCAGTTGGCTTGGATTGGTATATGGGTGTTGCGCTTAGGTTTTTTCCTTCTAGTATTATTATGTATCTCTCCTTGGTAATGTTGGGTGTGATTAAAAATAGACCAGGAGTGCAAGCTATGATGACACATTAGGTTGCCCATTACTACTGTACTCGGTAGAAGAATACTAGAAACAAGAGTGGAGGAAAAATTCCTAGTAGTGAAAATTTTACATAGAGCCTCTGATCCATAAACTCCATATCTAGGCACCTTATGTGTTCCCAAAGAGAGAAAAGCAAAGTACAACAGTTGGTGAACTCAACCTTAAACTTCTAGGATGGAGAGTTAAAAAGGAGTTTGTTGGTCGATATTAACAAGAGATCAAACAAGAACATAGGAGATTTGGGTGCTAATATCTCTATAGAGGCACTCACATTATAGCTTGATCTAGCTACAACAAAAAATTTCCAAGCATTTGCATTGTCTATGTAGCAACACCAAGTTGCAGAATGTAAGGAGGCATTGGCTACTAAAGCCTTGCAATCAGTTGTGGAGATGTTGGATCAATTTCATTGGAGGAACATCTCAAAATACCTGAAGTATTACTGAAGGGAAATGGAGCTCAATAAGGTTCTTAAATAGGAGATGATGCACACATTTGAGCATACGGTTATCTCAAAGCTCCATGTACACTTAAAGGAGGTCATTGAAGCTCATGGAGAAAGTTAGGAGATATTTTCTATTCATATGAAGAAGGACTATTGCTTGGGAGATATGGATAGGGTATTTAAGAATTCATTCATGGAGTGGGTGAACAAAGCGGCCAAGGGACTAAGTGCAATGAGCTATTTCAGGAGTTTGAGAGACAATACTTACCATTGTCTTGAATGGAGAAGCTCACACTTGAGAATGACAAGGTGGAGTTGTTCTTAAAATCAACAAACAACAAGCTACAAAGGGAGTTGGAGGTCTTGCTAGAGGATGGGTTTGAGGATAGTGGATTGAAATCTAATTGGAGAAAGGTCTCAAAAGTAGTGAGTACTTTTCCCATACAAGAATACCATAAAGAGAAAGTGGTGGTAAAACTAGAAGTAACACCACCTATGGTCACAAGAGCTCTAAGGTAGCCAATGATACCACTTACCACAATACCAAGTGTCCCTAATCCTATTGTCACAACTCCATTATAGAAAACCACCATCAATGATTTGGTGAAAAGGATGAGAGACATGCAAATCAGTTGGCAAGGTTGGAGGAGAAACAAAGTAGTTTTGAAACCAGAACTATGACAAAGCAAGGCTATATGCAAAGATGCATTTGGTGTGATGGTATTGAACACACTAGGAAGGATTATGGTGACTTTGCTGATATTATGCAGCAAGGAGTGGTTTTTTGGAAGGATGGGAAGATTGCTTTGAAAGAGACAAGGGAAATGTTGAAAACCAATTTTGGGAAAGGGGGAATGCGAAAGGTGTTGGAGGATTTCCTATCATAAAAAAGTACTACATCAATTGAGGCCATTGCCTATGGAGTGGGGGTAATAGGATATGGAGATGAAGCATTTTTGAAGCATGTAGATACAAGAAACATGTGGAGCAATGCTCTCTACACACAATGGAGAAGAGGAACACCACAAGAAGAGAAATACTATGGGTTTCTACTGAAATTAGGCAAGCCACTCAATGGGTGGATCTAGTAGATACTATGTTAGTTCATGCCACCATAGCAAGAAACCAAAATGAAGCTCTCATTGAAGAAAAGTGAAGGAGAGATGACATAGAGCTTGGTGAAGAGAGAACAACTCAAAAAAGACAATTGAAGGGAGATAGACTCCGTAAAGAGGGTGTTCCAAAAAGGCAAGGAGTGGTACCTCCACAAGATGAGGTCATGGAGGATACCTTGCCTTCTAATTATAAAAATGAAAATGAAAATGAAAAAGGAAGGAGAAGGGTAAACCACCTACTTACAAGCTTTAATTTGATATTGAAGCGACCACCAACTTAAAAGGAGTACTAGAAGAGAGAGAACTCAATGCCAAGGTGAAGTTTACTCTTTAGGAGATCCTTGGGATTGCAAAGAAGGAGTTTCATGATGTCATCATAGACACCATCAGATGCAAGTGGCAATTGATTCAAGAAACCATTCTATCAAATGCTCTTGATACTATGATTATCAAAGAAGAGGAGTTAGAGCTAGCTTGATGTTGCAACAACCAAACGGTCAGATCTGCAATGGATGAGGATAAAAATGAGATCTCTAGCCACAATAATAGAGTGCACTTTGCCAGAGCTACCATTGAAACCTTGGTCAAGATAGCCAATATGATAGATCTTGTGGTTGCTCTTATCAATCACGGATCAAAACTTAACATTGTTGCCAATTGATATACAAGCATGAGAAATAGCCAATTGATATGGAGCATGATTAGGTGATCAAAGTAGCCAAAGAAACCAAGGGAGACCTCTATGGGGCCCACCTAGATATGAGAGTGGAGATTGGAGATGCGGTTATTGAACAAATCTTCTTTGTTCAAGAGACTACATCATATCTGGTGATCCTTGGACAACCATTCATTATAATGGTGAGATGGAGATCAAAGTCCTTGATAATAGTTTTTCTTATGCTAAAATTAGAAGCCAAGATGGCAAGAAAGTAGAGCAATTTCTCATTGCACCTACAAACCATGAGTGCAACTGAGATTACTTGAGGAGTGGTTCTCTACTTAAAGTAATGACGGAGTTCAAGGATTTTCTCCAAGTATCACCATAGGGTGAGAATATAGTGGTACATTAGAGAAGGTGCTCTTGCTTCAAAAAGAAAGTACCTTATACATCTTTTTTTAATTTTGAAGCTAGGGTGGAAACCACATACAAGAGAGTAAAGAGAAAGGTCAAGCATGTGGCTAAACCTCTTCCAAGTGACTCTGATCAGCATGTCCAACATGCTCAAAAGAAAAAGAGCTTAATGGATTCAAATCAAATAGGTCACAAGTTCACCAAAGCTACACTCAAAGAGTTGATGGTTGGTTCATCAAATTTTCTTGTACCAACTAAGGAAAAAAATGTTTCCAAATATGTTGAGTTAGCATGGGAAAGCTTTCTCTTTTGAGCTTTCTGAAATTGGGTGTGTAGATCCCCGCATTGTAGCTCTAATGATCATCTTTACAATTGACATGCACCTTGGGACTTGAGACTTATTTTGACACATAGAGCTTCCATGGCAAAACTCATGGAGTTCTTGAAGGAGAAAACTGATGCAAAGATCCTAGAGTCTTCATTTGTGCCTTATTCTAGTTGCATGTTTATAGTGCCTAAGAAGAATGGAGCTTTGAGATTCATTCAAGATATGCAGCTAGTGAATGGAGTGATAATCAAAAACATGAGGATAGGGCTAAATGTTGGAGAATTTGCTGAAGCTTTTGCAAGTAGAGCCATATATTCTTTGGGAGATCTGCACTATAATTATGACCAATTCCAACTTGCTAAAGTGAGTAGAGACATTACTACAATGAAGATGTCATTGGAGTTGATGAGGATGTGCACATTGCCGCAAGGAGCAACTAATTTTGTTGCACACATCATGAATGAATAAAGTTCTTAGGGAATTCATTTTGACAAAGATAATGCTTTTTATGGATGATATTCCAATAAAAGGGTGCATAAAGGAAGAGGAAAAAATGAAGTATTGGATTAGAGGAGGTGTTGTAGGTTTGTAGCTCATCACATTGTGACAACCCAAGAAGTATCACTTTTACAATAATCAGTAAGTAAAGTTTGTTCGCATAGAGATATGAGTCATAAATCATCAAAAACAAAAAAATAAATAACAAATCAGTTCTTCTTGAGTTTTTCCTTAGTCTATCAGGTAGAAACCACACCCAAAAGAGAGTAACAAGCCCTAATTTCAGCCTTGTACCAAATCAAACACCCATAATCACAACTTCATTAAATCTTTCCAAACAATCTTGCTTGTGATGATTCAGATTCTCTTGAAGAAGGCTACTTCACTATGAAACCACTTCACCTTAGAATTGTGTTCCACTCCTCCTCTAAAGGCACAACTTCCTTGATCAAAATTGCTTTGCATCAACCCCGTGTTGCGCTCACCAATGCTAAATGCTACCAACACTACAATTCCTCGTGGATCTGTGAAGGCATTGCTTTGATTACTATTCACTCAAGATCAAACACAAAATGAAATCAGAAATGTGGAATCCAACATCTAACACTCAGATTTGCACTTTGAAATTCTCCAAACACTCACAAACACACAAGATTGACAATTGGAATTAAGTTGACATGACGAGCATTGAGTTACATCACTTTACTTTACTCAACTTCAAGAATGTAAATATTGAACAACACAACCCTATGAATGCTTCCTTTAAATAAGCAAAGCACTTCAACAATTACTAACTAATATATTGTTTCCTAACAATCTCTAGATCCAAAATGGCAACCCATTCTTCATATCTATTGATTCAAATCGCAAATTGGTTACAAATCTGACCTGATGTTTACCTCTTCTTCTACACCTGCTGTATCTTCCTTCATATTGTGTGCTTTGGTTCTATCAACTTCTATATCTTCTTCTATTTCTATCAAATCTTCCATCTAAACTGCAATTGAAGCCATGGGCATTCTATCTACCTTCTTCTCATCCATCCCACTTACTCTTAATAGCTTAGATAACTCCCTTGAAGACAATTGCACTCCTACTTCCCTTACTTTGTATCAGGTTACTACCTTCATTTTACTCCAAAGCTGCTCTAACTTGGATCTAACCAAATCTAGTCTAAGACAAACATTGTCTCCTACCTCTATCATCTTCTTATCTACTCAATCTCTTAGGTGAATCAGCAAAATTTTCAAATCCGGATCCTTTGCCTTTCTCCTTCTTGTCTCTTGTGCTAACAACTTTAGTTTGTGCAATTGTACTTCTTCCACTTTCACTTTGGCTTCTATTTTCAACATCACTCTGAGCTTTTCTACTACTTCTCCTACTTGCTCTAATGTATGATCTCAAGCTCGCTCCACCTGCAACTCTTCACGATACATCTTTAGTGCATCGTTGAACTCAACTTTCAACACTTCTCTCTCTCCTTAATGTTGGGCTTCTACATTAATGACAAGTCTTCACTATCACTCTTCTTCTCTATTCCTCTCGGCTAACTCACGCTGCCAAGCTTCATCCTTATGCATTGCTCTCAACTTTAAGCTTTCCAATTCTTGTTCCATTACAATTGTGATTGCTTTCAAATGTATGACTTTTATACGCGCTTCATCAAATTTTCCCTTCAACTTCTCAAAAAGTATCTTCTGCTTAGTTAGCTTGTCAGCCTACCTTTCAAGCTCATTTCCTTGCTTCTCAAAAGCTTTCTACAAGTTCTCAAACCTCTTTTATTGAATTTCTTCATCAAAGCTCTTCAATTCTCACCCAAAGCTCTTCAACTTGCTTCTTGCCTTGGATTAACTTCCCCTTCAAGTGCACAATCTCTTCACTTAGACACTTCACAACCTACAGTTCATCCCTTACCTCCAGATGATCCTTCTTCTGCTCTTCCTTCTTCTTATTCAACACCAACAACAATGGATAAAATGTTTTAGAAAAGTACGATACTTCCCCAAAAATCTTCTTCATCTTTGTCTTCACATGTTGCTTATGTTGGTGGTTCTTTGACTGGTGCCTTACTCCAAAGTCTTGGTCTTTGTACCTTTGGAGTAACCTCTTCTGAGCTTTCTTCTTCACCTTCCTCTTTACTTGGTCCTACCATAGCTGGTTGAAAAATCTTCTTTGTTCTGGTTCCTTGTGGAAATACTAACCTCAGCTATTTGTCTCTCTGCTCTTCTATCCACCATAGGCAACTTTAGACACAAAATATCTCCTCCTTCCATTTGGTCAATCGCCGCATGGAACTCTTGATCTTCCTCCTCAGCCACTTCCTCCAATCGTTGCTGAACCTTGCATTCTCTATCACTCTTACTGCTTGATTCCTCACTTTGCAATGTGAATTTTGCTTCTTCTTCTTCCGCCGAGTCCTCTAACTTGTACTTGACTTCCCTTTTTGATTCTTCTCCCAATGACGGGTCTTGCAAGACTACCTTGTGCCTTGGCTCCAACCTTCTTGTATTTTTTGGATGTACTTGGGACACCATCTTTTTTTATGTATCTGCTTCTTCATCTTTGGGATTTTCACCTCCACTCTCTTCTGCTATCTTGTCTTGGCAAAGTGGCCATCGTTACTTCAGATTTGGCAAATGTACTACTACTCTTCCACATTTGCTTCTCTTTGAAAATCTGGGTAGAAGTGAGACATCATCTTCTATCTCTTGACTGCACTCAGTAGGTTCAACCTAATGCAATGCAAATAGCACTAGGTGGTGTGGCGGTAATCTATCTCTCCAATTCCAGCTCATCTGCCTTGTTCACTAGTGAAAGGACTTTGCCCAATGCATCAGTTCTCTAGCAAACATCTGATGGAAAAATATAGCCTGGTGCTTCATTACATAAGAAGTTTGCTCTGACTTGAAGATTGCAATTGTCGTTGCTTTGAAACTTCACCTTATTGGATCTTGATAGGTATCCATTGTGTATCCATTCTTTGTACGCGTAGCACCAAAGGAATTTTGCATCTCTATGGTCTCTTCTACAGACTCTACCTTCCCGTGGAATGTAACCTTGGTTTCCTTACCAACCTCTTTCTCCAAGACTAGTGTCCAATCCAATTCTGTCCATCAAGCCAGATTGCCTCTCTTCCCTTCATCCTCCAAACCCTCCTCACAATTACTTGTAGCTATTTTTGCCATGAAATGTGGAAAACTTAGGTTCCAATTCCAGGCCAAAAAAGTGATCCAAAGTGTACTCAAAACTTTGATCTTTGCTATGACATCTAACCTATGAATCATAGGATTCCTCACTATGAGTGAGTGACTCTTCTTTCCACCCTTCATTGGCATTGTGTGATCTCAAACTCTTCATCTCTAGAAGATTATCCTTTCCCTTAGATGAGAAATTCTCACTCCCTTAGGATTCTTAAAAATCAAACTCTCAGTTGGCTTTGTAATAGGCACTCCTTTGGGACAACTATTTAGGGCCATAGAATACTTGTGTGACATTTCAAAAATCCCTTAAAATAGTCTCAATCGTATATTTCTTTGCTACTCAATCATTCCTTAGTCACTTTTCACTTGATAATCACACATTTTGCATGCATTCCTCCTGTCAATGTCAATTTTATCCCGCTTATACCTTAGCCATTTTCTTGCTTATACATTATTGGTTGGCAAACTCAAAAGAAAGATGTTTCTCTGTCTTTGCATCAAGTTTCCTTCACCCCGACGCAAAGTTTCCTTACATTGGGTTCTCTCTTGACAAGTCTGATCCAAGTTCTTCTTTTCCTAACACAAAGTAAACTTCTTTGGGTTTGACCCAAAGACACAACTCTCCTTCTTTTGTTGCCCATTTGGGTTCAATCCAACTTTGACTATACACTTCTTCTTCAAAATTCAATAAAACCAAAAACTGTGCATACCACATACATTTTAGATTAAGATTAGATCTTATAAGGCTTGAAGATGTTGATTTGATCTTATCAAGTGCTTAATGCAAATTTGGGGTTGAAAAGGTAGTCATTGTTTGGAATTTATGTGAATGGTCTGGTTGCAAACCTGATCCAAGCAAAGTGGGACATAATTTAGTGGATGAAGGACACATGCAACTCACCAACAAAAGTAAAGAAATTTTTAAGAGCTTTCATGTTTTATCATGTGTAGATTCCACACTTTGCCCATGTAGTAGATCCTCCCTATTGTTTATTGCTAAAAGATCAAAATTTTAAATGGGAAGAAAGACAAACAAAAGCATTTCAGAAGCTAAAAAATTTGTTAGAAAGACATGCAAAAGCAGTTTAGAAGCTAAAACAATTGTTGTCCTCTCCACTTATACAATGATAGATCAACTATGATAACAACAAAGCCAGAATACTCACGGTTGATACTAGTCTTGTAGCTATTGATTGGGCAATAAGGCAAGATGATGAAGATGAGAACCGATATGCAATGTGTTTGCACAAAGGTGTTGAGTGAGTACCAAAGAGTCTTCCCTCAAGTTAAATTAGAGCTATATGGAGTGGTTATAGCAATGAAGTCTAAGGACTACTACTTGATTGGTGTATTGGTTATAGGAAAAAGATGACCGCGTAAGAAAAATGAAGGATGGGAAGACCACATCAAGCCGTACAAGGGAGAGACAAAAAAGGTAACATGGGGCTAAGCCCTAATAGAGTCTGTATGAGAAATCTGCCCTACCGCACCTAAGATATCCGAGATATTGGTTATAGTGGAGATAGATTATTTGCCACTATTGGAGATGATTACAAATTTTAATACCCCAAAGGATGCTTAGATAGATAGTATACATCAGGTCCTTGAATCTTGAGTTTTGACACATTATGTGCAAGGTTAATCCAAAAGTAGATATGCTCACTTGGGTTGAGTATCAAGATGAAGAGTCAATGATTAATAATGCCAAAGATGTAAAGCTATTGAGCCCTTGAGAAGAAAGTAGTGCACTTTCTTCTCAAGGGCCCAAGTGGGAAAGTATGAGCATCCTAAGTTCTTCATGGAGGAGCTTTATGAAGGAGAATGGTTGGATAATGGGCATTACATTATCTTCTTGACCAAGCAACCAAAATAGAATGATGCTTGGTACAAGCAATTGAGGCAAAAATCATATAACTACCTTTTGGAAGATGGTTATTTCTAAACAAAAGCTAAATGAAGTGGTGGGCCTCCACAACAAGTTGTGTATAAGGAGGAGATAAGGAAGCTATTGATAAGAGAATTCTATCAGAGCTTGTGGGCTGGACATAGAGGTATTTATGTTACTTTTTTGAAATTGAAGGAGAGGTATTGGTGGTATAATATGTACAAAGATGTAGTTTAATTTGTGGAGACATGTAAAATCTACCAAACATACTCAGATATTCAATATAGAGATGGATTGCATCCTACCATCCACTTGTAATGCATTGCAAGTGGGTTGTGGATTTGGTTACTATACCAGTTGGGATATGACAAATATCATACTTGGTTTTGGCACAAGAGGATTTGTCTAACCAGGTAGAAGGGTGAGCCTTGAGGACCAAAATCAACAAAGGAGTTTGCAAATTTTTGTTGGAGGATGTGATTTTGTAGATATAAGTGTGTTGGAAAAATTATAGCAGATCAAGGAGAGCTGAATAAACAAGAAGCCAAGGCTTTCTTTGATCAGTGTGGAGTCAAATTGACTCTTACTATAGCTTGTAACCCGGAGGGAAATGACAAGAGTGAGTGAGGTCATCCATCTATTGTGAAAGTCATTGCAAAAGCATGCCAAGTGAGAGTGAAAGAGTGGCCAAGGTTGTTACCATTTGCTTTATAGGCAGATTGCACCACTCATAGTTTGGTAATTGGCTACATGTTACCAGAGTTGATGCATAGGCAGAAACTGATTATGCCAATTGAGGAGCAGATACTCACTTGGAATGTCCTACCTTGGGGAGATTGCATATCTAAGGAGAAGCTTCTAGCACTCAAGATTTGCAATTGCAGAAAAGGCTAGAGGATGTTGAGCTAGCAATTGAGAGGCTTGTGTGACAACCCAGCAAATATCACTTTTGTAGTAACCAAGTAAGTAAAGTTTGTTCCTGCAGATATATGATTCAGAAATGTCCAAATACAAAGTAGAACAATCACAACATAGTTCTTCTTGATTGCATATTTAATCTCTCAGGTAGAAACTACATCCAAAGGAGAGTAACAAGCACTAACTCCCAATCGCGTCACAAATTAACACTCCTTAATCATAACTCATTCAAATTCTGTCCAAAAAATTCTTGATTGTGATGATTCAGATCCTTCCAAAGACGATTGCTTCTCTACAAAACAACTTCATCTCATAAATGTGTCCTACTCCTCCAATAAAGCCAAAACTTCCTTGATCAAAATTTGCTTTACATCATGTGCTTGCACTCACAAATGCAGAATACTACCAACACTACAATTTCTCTCAAATCTGTCAAGGCATTGCTCTGTAACACCCATTTGTGCATGTGTGTGGTATTGTGATATATGGCTTGGTATTACAAGTACTTGAGAGATATTATTTATATAGAGATAAAGGATGGTTCTACATTAGTCATGATTAGCTAAAGTTATTCCTAGCTAAGATAGAGTGGACCTTACTTTAGAGGAAGTGGAAAAGATGAACACCACTATTTTGGATTCTAGTGTGTTGACTTGGTATTATTCCTAGGTGTTTGGCTTTGAGGAAAGAGTTGAGAACTCTTGGGCCCGCAAGCCTTTTTGTTTTGGATTCTTCTATAGTCCAAGGATAGCCCATGTGTGAAGGAATCCTTGACTTAGTTGTTGGGTCAAGATAAGATCACATGCTAGTGGAATATGCCCATGTGAATGGATATTCCTTTCTACTTTTTGACTTTTTGACTTTGACTAAACTTGATTTTTAGTTTAGTAACTTGAGTTATTGCGTTAATTAGTAACTTTGGTACGTAACTATTTCACAAGTATATAAACAATGAGTGGGGAGGTACTCATCATCCTTTCATTTGCAACTATCTCTCTCTCATTGAGTTCTCTAGTGAGCAATGTCTTGAGTCTTGGAGTGTTAGCCTTGGAGGACTATGATGGAGTTGGGGTTCCTTGCCTTCTTAGTCCATGGTACGTTACCATTATAGCCATCAAAGGTTCATCCTGAGTGAGAGACAAGCCGGCTCACAGCTCTAATTGCACTTCATTTAAGATCAAACACACAGAATGAAGATCAAGCCCGTGGAATCCAACATTCAACAAGCATACTGACTTGCACTTCAAATTTCTCCACACACCCACAAATGCAAACACAAAATTGATACTCAAAATTAAGCTCAAGCGATGAGCACTATTTCAAAACACTTTGCTTTATCTATTTTTAGGAATAATGAACATTAAACAACATTCGA
The DNA here is from genome assembly GCA_948567375.1 of Lunularia cruciata. Taxonomy (NCBI): domain Eukaryota; kingdom Viridiplantae; phylum Streptophyta; class Marchantiopsida; order Lunulariales; family Lunulariaceae; genus Lunularia; species Lunularia cruciata. The sequence continues at coordinate 18,210,937 of OX419760.1, forward strand.
CTGCAAATGCCTCCTTTAAATAGTAGAGCACTTAACAGTTAACTAACGTCCTAAACTGCTTCTTGATGACCTTACCAACCTATAGATCCAAAATGATAATGCATCTCTTCATACTCCAATCTGTTCTAACTCCGATCCAATGTCCACCTCTTTTTTAGCTTCCAAACCCAATGATCTTCCTATCACTTCTCCTTCTTTGGGTCTACTTAATTCCCGTCCTTACTCTTCTATTTCTAGTATTTCTTCACTTCAAACTCGAATTGCACTCCTATCTACTCTATCTACATCTTTATCCACTTACCCATTCCCTTTGACTATCTTAGGTATCTTATAGACCTCCAAACTCAAAAATTTTGGTGGCAATAGAAAGCCTTGAACAAGACCTTTCCAACAAGATATAGCATGCACGATTTGGACATTTTATCAATGACATATAACTCCCGTAGTAATCTTCACCTGCAACCTTCATTCTGATGCAAAGTACCCTCTTTCGGCATTTGACCTCCTTCAATCCGATCTGAGTCCTTCTTCCTCTGACACAAAGTAAGCTTCTTTGGGTCTGGTCCAATCTGAGTCCTTCTTCCTCTAACACAAAGTTGACTTCCTTGGGTTTGATCCAAAGACTCAATTCTTCTTCTTTTGTCTCCATTTAGGTTCAATTTTGCCTTGACGGTACATTTCTTCTTCAAAACACATCAAAACCAAAAAATGTGGGTACCACAGCTTAAGAAAGCACACCTTGGAAATAAGAATAGATTTGACAAATGCTATAGCTTGAGGCCAAGAGATATTCAAGATGGAGATTAGGTGCTAGTCTATGATAATAGTCTAGATAACCAACATAGTGCTATGAGGAAATTCTCCAAGTGTTGGTTTGGACCTTATGTGTTTGTTAATGTGCTTGATAATGCTACTTATGCTCTTTGAGAGTTCAATAGAAATAAACTTAAGGTTCCAATTGCATGCAAGTGCCTCAAACTCTTCAAACAGCAAGAAGGAAGTTGGAGCATGAATGAAGTAGATAAAGTGTTAGATCTCTTTTAGTTCAAAAATGAAGATCTACTACTAGAAGATGAGTCTCAAAAATCAGATGAAGAGGTCATATGACTCCAACCACAATATGTGGTTTGATCAATTACTGCATAGTGGAGGATGTACAAGTTTAAAGGGGGTGGATTTCATGTTTTGGTTTGTATAACTAGTGAAAAAAGAGTTTAGTATAGTTTATCTCCACATGATTGGAGTAGATTGCACAATAGATCCCATGGTTGAGCTTTTGCCATGTGAGTAATCTACATACATATATATGATTGATCTACATACATATATATGATTAATCTACATACATATATATATGATTGGCAATGTGGATTGTGGTCTTGTTCTCTTTGACTGCTCTTTTATGTATATGGTGAAGAGTTGATAAAGGAGTGTGTGTTTTAGTTTTAAGAGTCCAGAGCAAGAGGACATTTGGAGTGAGAGTTGTAGTAGAGCATGGGTGCTAGAGCATTGGAGGAAGCACTTGAGTAGGAGATGTTTTGTGCTCTTGATCTGCCATTCCCAAATCCTTTTGTCATTAGGCTTTAAATTCTACGTTGTGATGAAATTTGGGGTAGGATTGTAGCACAATTTGGGGTTGCATTCATCAAGTCATTGATAAGAAACCTTTATCTAATTTTTCATCTTGTGCTTACTTATAAATAGGTCTACAACTTGACAATCTATGTGCTCTTATAGACGAAGAAGGACTTAATTTTATTTAATGGCTTCAAATTGGAGTTGTGAGGTCCATTAGCAAAAAGAGAATCAAATCAATTACAAAAAAAATGCAAATGATTGTGTCCCAAGAGGAGAAGTCTAGAGTTTTTTGACCATCAAAGGAGTTAGGAATGCATTTGAGGAGACAAGACCTTATTTTGAGAGAGTAATTGATAGACTATAATTTGAAGATAGAAAACAAGTGAGATATGATTGATTGAAACAAGGGAGATAGAATTCATACTTAGGTGCACAAACTAGAAAATTTGAGGAGCTTCTTGACATATTTTCATGATTTATCAATGGAGAGTAGGCAAAGTGCTTATGTTTCTAAGTGAAAGAAATTCTAGTTTTGGATCAATCTCAAATTAGATTTGGTTGATTGAAGTTTGAGTTGGAAAGTAAGGTGTTTGAGATGAGATGATGATCAAGTTTGGAGTTTTGTCACTCCTCAAGTTATGGTTTAAATCAGCTTATGAAAATTTCTAATTTTTTTGGTAATTAGATCTTGCACCTCTGTGCAAAGGTTTCATTGAATTCCTCAAATAAAGAATTCAGATCTTGGATCAAGCATACCTAGGTCTATAAGGCTCACAAGTTACCCCAACTCAAGAATTGATCCATATCTAGAGATTGGGATTGGAATAGGCCATTAAACTTTGTATGGGTTAAGGATATGGCACAACCAACTATTGGGGAAAATATGGTTGGCTCAAGGTCTATGGAGAGTGAGAGTTGATGCAACAAGTTCTACTAAAAATACTAACAAAAGCTCAGTAGAGCATTTTTGGCTCAATCATGATTGAATGTCAATTCTCCCCTTTTCATAACTATGATTGAGGATTTAGGTTGATAGAGTGTTTTTGAGTATTATTTGTATCTTTTATCCAAAAATTTGGGGAAAGTTGCCTAGAACCAAGAGCAAACCCTCAATTAGGGATTTCAAAATCTGGGTGGAAATTACAAAAATTTGGCCAAGTTTGAGATTGTCAAAGAGCCTATAGTAGTCAGATTGTGGTTTGCTTCATACCATTAGAAAGCCTATGGTACAAGATTTTCATTGAGTTCTTGATCATTTGAACCAGAGCAATACAGAAAAATGTATTATCATTTGAGTGGCATAGGGTTTTCCCATCAAAAAGGCATAAAATTACTTCACTTGGAGTATGAATTGGAGTGAGAGTTAGAGTACATGAAGAAACTTTGAGTATAGATTTAAATCAGCTTAGCAATACGGCAAGAGGCTCTAAAGCTGATTTCCACCAAAAAGCATAGAGAGTTGTTGTTGAATTCTTGTGGTTGGATCCTCTTTGTGCTTGCATGGTTGTTTATATGCCCAATTAGTTTGGATTGGTGTGCAGGTATTGCGCTTAGGTTCTTTCTTTCTATGACTATTATTTATTTCTCCTTGGTAATGTTGGATCTGATTACTTGTATACCAAGGAGTGCATGTTATGATGGCAAGTTAGGTTGCCTGTTACTACCCTACTTTGTAGAGGAATATTAGAAACAAGAGTGGAGAGTTTTGATGGTTGGATAACACATGTGCTCAAACTAGTAATGATAGATTTACATACAAGCTCTAATCCATAAGCTCCATAGCTAGGCATCCCATTTGTTCCTAGAGAGAGAAAATCAAAGTACAACAATGTGAGCTTAAATCTCATCATATCCTTGCTTAAGACAAAGCAAGGTCATACAACAACAATGGTGTTTATTCATAAGCTTAGTAAGCAAATCCATCTAGCACCAACCTTTAATATAGTGGATGCTCTAACATTGGTTTAGATCTACTTTAATAATGTCTTCAAGCAGCATAAGATGCCTCATGTACTCATCTTAGATCGTGATCCTCAATTCACTAGAAAATTTTGGCAAGCACTCTTCCAACTACTTAGCACCAAGCTTGCTTTGTCCATAGTCTATCATCCCCAAAATGATGGACAAACCAAATATAAAAATTGCACCTTGGAGGATATCCTTGATGCCTTTGTTAATGTTCACCATATTAATTGTGATGAATATCTTGCAATTATTGAATTTGCCTATAATAATTCCAAATAAGCAAGCATTGGATTCTCTCTCTTCTTCCTTAATTTTGGCCAAGACCCACTTGTTCTATATTCTCTTCTTACTCCTCCTCCATCTCATGTCTCTCATACTTCCACCTTCTTGACCATAATATCCCAATCCCTACAACAAGCCAAATCTCATCTCTTTGTTGCTCAAAATCATCAAAAATAATGCATAGACCAACATCGTCTTGATCTCACCTTTCAAATCAATGATAAGGTCATATTTTCTTCTAGTAACCTACCCCTCCCACTTGATATCCAAGTTTGTGAACTTGCTCCTAATTAGATAGACCTATTTGATGTCACCTAAATTGTTTCTCTTGTTGCTTATCAATGTGCCTTGCCTTGTCATATGCAAATATATCTTATCTTTCATGTTTCTAAGTTGAAACCCTTTGTTTCTAATCCATCTTTTTTTCCTCTTATATCCAACTCCCTCCTTCTCTTGTCCTTATCAACAATCATCAAGAGTATAAATTCAATCTTGTCCTTGCACATTGCCACATTCAACATGGCCGCCAACAACATATTGAGTACAAAGTCCTTTAGAAAGTGTATCCCCTTCATGATGCCACTTGGGAGCCTCTTTTGAGTCTCCAAAATGCACAAATGGCCATTCATGAGTTTGAAGTTTCCATGGTGGCAACAACATCAATAACTAGGGAGGAGGAGAATATGTAACTACAGAATTTTATAGATGAGTTAGTCAAGACTAACAAAGTAGCAAATAGTCCAAATCAGCCAAGAATTATAGAAATATTCTAGAAGCATCTAGGAAGCTATTTGGTACCTTCTAAGTATTGAATAATGTGCATGCCAAGTGGTGACTTCTAGCAGGAAGCTTCTTGAGAAGTTTCTCAACTTGCTTAGCTTGCATGCCAAGTAGGCAACTTCTAGAAAGAAATTTCTTGGTTAGCTTGGCTTGCACTCTAAGAACATGGCTTTTAGGAAGTTTCTTGAGAAACTTCTCAAGAGCCTTGTATATTCCTTATAAATATGAAAGCCCAAGTTCATGCTAAGCATTTGGAGTTTCACTCATTCAAGAGTCTCACAGTGATCTTTCACTTCAATCTTTGATTCTCTTATTTCTCTCCTCAGTCATTTACAAATAGAAAAATCATGACATTTTGCTAGGATGGTGGTTTTTAGGTCTAAAGCATCCAAGATCCATAACTTGCCATCACAAAAGGTGAGTCCTTGGGTATTGGTTACACGTTTGGATAATTGAGCTCCTACAATCTATGGGTCATTCTTTGTAGCAATAAGAATCCTTGGCCAAATGTAGGGTTCATCTTGATCCCTACCATCAAATTGTTCACTATAGGCATTTGGGTGAGTTTATCTACAAGTTATTTCTTGCCTTCCAAATATGTTATCATCATGTTGAACTATTTGCCACTCTGTCCAATGAATTCATCAATGAGATAGATCTTTCTATGTCTTGAGGTAGACTAGAGGTTTGTATTCCATCTCCACTACAAATACCTTCTTGCCAAGATAGTGCTTCTAATGCTTGGTTTCAAGGACTATAGCCAAATCTTCTCATTTGGTGGTATGATAGTTGTGCTCCACCAATAATAGCTTTGAAAGCAATATGCAATTGGATGTCATCCATCATTCTATTCTTGTTGTAGGATTGATCCTATCACAATTCCTAATGCATCTATAGCCAGCTTGTTTGGACATTTTAGGTCATACTATTTCAAGATTGGTGCATGTAGTAATGAATCTTTTAATTCCTAAAAGGCCAATTCTTATGTAGTTCTTCACATCCACTTCTTCTCCTTGCCAAGTAGTGCCATTAGAGGTTGTGCGACCTTGGAGAAGTCCTTGACAAATTGATGATAGAACCTTATCAATCCCAAAAAACTCTTAAGTTGAGTTTGATCTTTTGGAGCCTTCCATTTTTGGATAACCTCCATTTTATTTTTTTAACACTTGGATACCATTGGCACTTACTATACACCTCAAGTAATCTACCTCAAACTTGCCAAACTTGCACTTTGAGACTTTGGCATACAACTATTTTTGTCATAGAATCTAGAGGACTTCTTGCAAATGTTACTTGTGCTCCTTCATCATCTTGTTGTACACTAAGATGTCATCAAGCAAAATAAAAACAGATTTATCCAAGCATAGATTAAATATATCATTCATTAAACTCATGAAAGTGACTAGTGTGTTGGTGAGGCCAAATTGCATCACCTAGTACTCAAAGTAACCATACCTTGTTTGAAAGGTAATTTTGTATGTATCTTCCTCTACAATCCTAATTTGGTTATAACCACTCTAATCAAGTTTAGTGAAGTGTTTTACCCCCATTGAGTTGATTGAATAGGTTATCCATGAGAGCTAATGGGTTTTTTTTTATTTCACCATTTGTTGATTTAGGCCCTAATAGTCAATGCACATATGCATTGTACCATCCTTCTTCACAAACAAGACAAGAGCCCCATATGTTTAGGTTGGATAAACCCTTTCTTAGCCTTGCACTCCTCCAACTCATTAGGTGATAGTTGATATGGAGTCTTACAAGGAGGTGTCTTCCTAGGAAGTATCTTGATTTTATGATCTGCTCTCCTTTTTAGTGGTAATCCTAAGGATAAATCATCAAGAAAGACATCTTGAAACTTGTTGACCATGTCAAATTCTCAAGAATTTGTACATTGAGTTATGCATTCTAGACTTCTCTTATTAGATCCATGAAATATCTATATGTCTTATTGATAGTTGTTGTCCCTATGACATAAAGAGGAAGTTCTTGCCATTGCAATCTGGCCTTCCATTGGCTATTTCTGACTATTTTCTTTCTCCAATCAATTGTAGCTTTGTAGTCCTCCATCCTTGGTATGCCAAAGATCGCATTGTAATGAGCTAACCATATCACTTGCCACTCAACTTCTTCCTAATAGAGAGTGCTACCTTTTTAGGTAGCAATGTGATCCTCTTTGTTTGATCATTAGATAACTCTACTTCTTCATTCTCATTTTATTCCAATTCCATCCCCAACATTATTGCAATATAGCAAGACATGAAATTCTTTGTTGCTCTAGGATCTATCAATTCTCTCACCTCATTGCTTTTTAGGACTCCATTTATAACAATCAATTGTGCATTTTTCTTCCTCAACCTTTGCACACTTGTCCTCTTCCTTGCCTAGCTTTTACTTTTCTCCATTGAGCCAATTAGGCTACAAAGTACATGGATTGGTGATCTTTGTTTTCAGATATGATTCAACATCCTCCTCTTTAATTCATCTCTCCAAGTTGTTCAAAGGTCACATGTATGAATGTTGAGGGTCTCTAGGAAGGCAAGCTCAATAATTGATGGCTATGTGCCCAACTCGGCCGCAATTGGTTCAACATCATTGTTCTATTTGAGCCCTTTCTCCTCGTGTGACTCCATCTCTTCTTTGACCCATCCCCATTCTGCTTGGAGCAATTGTGCTCCTCAATCTTGAATATTACCCAATTCCATAGGAATTTGTCCACCCAAGTGTGGTGTTTCAACATGATAGTGTTGAGTTAGGGCTATCCTTCACCTCTTCCAATCACTCCTACTATTCTTTGAGCACAAGCAATGGTTTCAAAAATAGTGTGAGGATTTTGTACCATTACCTCTTGGAAGATTCACTCTTTGAACCCTGTTTGAATTTGTCAAGAGATTCTATTGGACTCATATTGGTTATCACAACCTATAGATCAAGAAATGTCCCCATATACTCTTGTATGTTGCTCTTCTACTTCAACTCCCATAGTTGAGTTTGATCTATGTACATGAAATCCATGGATTTGAAATTCTTTAGCAGCCTTTCTTGCATTGCCATCCAAGTGATCTCTCTTCCTTTGATCAACAATAATTATTCCCAAGCATCATACCATGTGAGGGCTTTATAGATCAAGTACCCACATGCAAATATACCTACGGAATGAATGGTGATCTCAATTGTAAATAATTGAAAGTATTGATTTATTCTTGAAATCTAATTTTCCACTACTCCCATGGAATGATGTTCCTTGTAGGGCTTGATATTTTACATCTTCTTCATCCATAGTAACAATATGGCTTCATCATTGACCAAAATCAGTATCATCAGCATGAATGACTCTCCAAGTACTTTGGCCATTGTTATTGGGTTTTGGAATGATTCCCTTTCTTGTGTTACATGATTTTTTTTGAAAGTACATACTTGACTTTGCAATGCTTTCATTGTCATCTTGATCTCCCAAAACTTGTTCAACATTCCTTGCATTTCTTGCATCAGATCTTGTAATTAATGCTCCATGATTTGTACATATAATAAATGCTCAATTGTTACGTTCTACTTCAATATTGGGTTAATATGATCACTTGGGAGAGGGTATGGATGATTGGAACTACCATTGGGACCTCAAAGGCTATCACTCATTCATAATAATCCTTACCAAAACTATGCATTACAAAAAACCTAAACATCACTTTTGTTCTAACTACATCATGGATTTTTACTTAAATGTTGAAAGGGAGAGGATTTAGCATATTCAAATCCATTACATCATAACAAAATGTAAATTGTCAATTCCCACTCTTTGTTGTGTATCACCATAGATATCACTGGGTTTGGCAAATTAATTATTATATCCATGAACTCTACTACAAAATGGCAAACAAGATATAGTCTCACTTTCTCATGCTAGATGTGCATAATCTTGATGAACTTGTCAGATTCATGAACAAAAAGTGGGTGCATGAAATTGTCCTTTGGGAATATCCATCCCATCTTTTCTCTAAAATGCCCCAAATCTATCAATTGCACTATATTTTCTCCCCTTGAAATTACTCAATCTCAATAACTTGTGTTCCTCCAAGAGGGGTGATCCACTCTTGGATTAAAACACCTACTTTAATACCATTTTAATGCTCTTGAGAACAAGAGAACCTCCAAGAGAAACACAAGAGAAGAAAAACAAGGCTTCATCTCTCAATACTCATGTCCCAAAAGAGCACCTTGTCTTTATTATATAACAAAGAGGATCCACTCAAAGTGAGTTCCACCTTTGGATCGAATATATGGATTGGTGAAACACAAGGTTTCATCTCTCAATACTCTGATGTCCCAAAAGAGCACCTTATCTTTATTATACAACAAAGAGGATCCACTCAAAGGGAGTTCCATCCTTGGATCAAATACATGGATTAGTGATATATCAAAAAGCTCCACCCTTAGGTTAGTTGTATGGATTGTTGACATGTTGATCCTTCTCCTATTTGGTTGGTCAAATTGTTTAACCAAAAGGAATATTTAGAGAATCTTCCTATTAAAAGCTCAAAATAACATGGGTGAGGTACCATTGGAAAACTCTTGAGCAGATGAACAAAGTGGGGAGTAGGCAATGCCTTTTATTGTAATGGGAGTGATAATTCATTTTTCAAGGCCTAATTCATCCATTTAGGCCTCCAAAATGGGGTCTAAAATTTTCAAGGTGTTTTTGGCCTTTGCCCTATTAGTCAAAGTACTCTTTAGGTGACACCTCTATCTAATCAAATTAGACTATCATATATCATATCCCTTTTACCAAGCCAATTTCCACCTCTATATAATATGTCTAGCTAATGGTATTACAAAGGGTCTACACTCCAATCTAAACCACCTAGCTTATTAAAGGACATGGTCTCTCTCCTTGGCACCATATTATGCCACCCATAACACTAGTGCAAAGGTAATCCATCACTAAGACATCATCATGAATGTCTTGCAGACCTACACCAATATCTCCATGCTTTGGATCTATGACCTCAATAACTCTTGTCTAAACAGAGAGAGATACAATCAAAGCCTCAAAAAATATACATAAAAGGTAGATGCATGTCAACTTGGCACCATCTCTTCATTTGTCTCACCATGCCAGTGTGCTTTTGTTTGATCTTGTTGGTTGGGACATGCATTTCTACTCAACCCATCTGCATCATGATTCATCACTCCAAGTCTATGTTTAATCATGAAATCATACTTGTTTAAAATTAGAGCCCATCATGCAAGATTTTTAAAAGTTTTTTCAACTCCATCAACCGTTTCTATGGTTGAGGATCAGTGATGAGAATGAATGGGTTATGAAATAGGTAACATTCAAAATGTGTTATTGCCAAGCACTATGAACTATACTTCACCTCTACAGAATTTTTGGAGTAACTAGCATAGGCTACCTCAAACTCCTTCTCCTTATTATCATATCAGATGAGCTCTACTCCAAGCTCCACATACTCCAATCAATATGAACCTAGAATGTTGTTCTCTAATCGCTCTCCTAAGAATAAGGGTAGATGTCAACCTCTCCTTCAGCTCTATAAAAGCTCTCTCTTGCTCATCTCCCCAACACAACTCTTGTGTAAGTATGATAGCTCATTGTCAACATACTTATATATAGTTAATAAGTATATTTTGTTCCCACAACATATTGATTGGAAATGTCTAAAACTGAAGTAAAATGCACACTTATCTCCTAATCTCAATTCATTTATTATATCTTGTTAAACCTCTTATACAAAAACCATTTGTAGAAGAGGATAATTTCACCCTCTATAGTACACTATAGCAAAAAGAATATCACAAAGTAATCATTTTAACTCTAAAATCAAGCCAAGATTGCTCCTAAAGATGATGGTTTGTCCAACTTTGAGTGCCACTCCCTACCAAAGATGTAATGCCTGCAAATGTGTTTTACCCTTCCTAAAGGACACAACTTGCATGACTTATCTTCTTGCTACTTCTTGTATAAAATTTTTGATTTTGTAGTACTGCTTGTGCAATGAGCCTCCCAATCCACTTGTTGCACAAGTTCACTCCTTTAAATCCTTTAGTGCACAATTTGATCAAGTGCAAGTACCTACTTGACAATAAGAAACCCATATTGCAAAATTGCTCACATCCACTCTTTCTTAGACATTAAAACAACATGCAAAATGTAGGACATAGAACTTGAATAGAAGTATGCTCACTCTTTACTTGTAATCAAAGTCTACATTACACAAAAGAACAATCACAAATGCTAGTGGTACTCAGCTTTATAGAAAATTCTAGCTTTGAGACAAAGGAAGTAGAATCCCAAGTGAATCTTTAGTAATCTTGATCTAAACTGTCCATCATTGGTTTTACTATCCTATTCATTTCTAGAAAGATTAGGCTCCTACACATGTGAAGGGAGATATCAAACCCCACCTATTCCATTTTTAGTGTACAATCTCAAGTACATATGCAAACCCCCAAGGGCCCTCCTTTTCAAGTATATACAACTCCAAGTGTAGTACCATTTTGAGAGCACTTGTCCTCAACTCTATGCAATTCCAAGTGCCACTTAATTTTGAGAGCACTCCTCTCAAGTACATACAATGTTAATTGTAGGCACAATTGCATACTCAGAGTGCTCAACTATTGTACAACTCTAAGTACCTAATCCTTTCTAAAGAGTGCAAGTCTTATTGAAGGACTTCCTTTTGAGGGAATGCCTAGGACTAGAACCATTGTGGTGAAGTACTTTGTTCACCTCTATAGTATCTAATGAGTTGGTTTGTTTGGGCTTGATACCTAGCTATCTCTAACAAGAAGGTCTGACATACTTCAATGAATTTCTTATCCAAATGCTCTTCAAGTGTAAAGACAAGTGGTTCATGTGCTCCTTCTTGTAGGCCTGATTCTGCAAGTGATGGACTTTCATCTTCAATTTTTGGCATTTGGTCCTCAAGGCCCACACTACTCCTACTTCCTTTAGCATGTCCAAGAACATGGCCTATGTCTCTTCCAATTGGTGCAATGCCTTTAGTTGATTTCTTCTCTTTGCTTCAATTGCCTACCCTATTTGGCCTTTTCTTCTTCTATCACTTGGAGGCTTTTTGCATACTTGATTCTTTCTTCCTCTACCTCCTTGGTGAGATGTTCTAATTGAGATACCACTTCCTTTTGGTACTCCCACATCTATAGCTCTAGCATTACTACTCAATCATGCTTCTCCTTGAAGGCATTACTACTCTGAGTCTCGTCCACCTCTTAGCACTTGCCACAAAGTTGGTCTTTGGCTTCCTTCATGAATTGGTCAAACTTGAGGTAGAGTGTCTTCCAATCTTCTTCTAACCTCTTGGTCTTGAATGCTTGATGATCTTGTTTATTTTCTACAACAGCACTTCTACTCTTCAACTCTTGGTTCTTTTATAACAAGGTACATACCTTTGAAGCCTTTGCCTTGTCCAGATCTTTGGCCTTTGCTGCCTCATCCTTCACTAGATCCTCTCTGGCCTTCTAAGTGTAGACCTGCTTGTGGATGGCCTTGATTAGCATGGTGTATTCTACCATATCAGGGTACTTAGCTTGGTATTGTGGCGGGAACACCTCCATTAATTGCAATGTAGGGCCCACTAAGTGAATGATGAAATTAAAACCATCTTGCACCTACACCAACTTGGATGTTGTAGGCGCCTCTTGTACTTTGATTTTCATTTCAAGAGTAGCCTTAGGAAGATCCATCACAATGTCAACATCCTCTTCATCTTCAACATTGTTGGTAACTTGGTCCTCTTTCTTGATGCAATCATTGGCCTCTTCTTCTTCTCTCGACTAAAGTTCTTGGTCCTTTGAGCACTTGGCACAATCTTGCACTTCCTATTATGGCTTCTTCTTCTTGAACTTTTAGACTCAAATCTTCTTTTAGTGCTCTTCTTGATTTACAAGGCCCTTGTCCATGTCTTGGTCTTGCTCTTGGAGAGTAGACTGAGCATCTTTCCTAGTTTCTTCTCCTTCTTTGTTGTCTCTTGAGGTGAAGGTTGACCCTTGTAGAATGAAAGACCCCTACTCTTCCTTGTCCTCATCTTCATCAAGCTTAGTGTCCTTTGCTTCATCTTTCAAAGAGGACACTTCAACAATTTGGGCACTTGCCTTTGACTTCTTGGTTGGAAGAAGTGGTTTCTTCCTTTTGTGTGGTGTTCTTCCTCTTTGAAGCCTTGGGCAAGGCAAGCTCTTCATCCATAGGTAACTTGGCCTATCTCTACAAATTTTGAATCCGGCAACCGATACATGGCAATCTGAGTAGGTCCTTCAGGTTGCACTTGAAAATAATCTATAGGATGAAAATGATTATGGAACCTCTTCCTCTTTTCCTTGATGAGAAGATTCATCCCCATGTAGTAATGCACTACAAAAGGATCAATGTAAGTGGCTACTCCTTTGTCTTCAAAATCTCTATGCAAGAGCTTGCACTACTTGTCAAACATTTTGGCCCAATCTACAAGCTCTCTTGCATATATGTAATCAAAAAACATTGCTTGCCCATTGGTTAAGTAGGTGGTTTTTTTCTATTTAAAAAGTTTCATAATTGCTTCTACAATGGCTCTTTAGGTGGGGTCTTTGTAACTAGCTACACTCCATTCGTTGTTCTTAGAGCGCTTATTGTAAAGTAGCTCTTGACTTTGGTGGTTAGCTTCTCGTCTGCAAACTTAGTATCTATTGTCATTACTCTTGCAAACCCTAGCATCCGGGCCAAGTACCATTTGCCAATAGTCCTTAGTCCAATTCAATGGATTGCCTTGCATTCCTCTTAAAGTTCTCTCTCTCTCTCTCTCTCACTTCTAATCTCATGGATCATATGAAAGTCTGATAACTCTTAATTCTAGAGTTGGAATGCTAAGTGCTTACTTTAAATAACATCCATCTTGCATGATTGAATCAAAATGAATCTACATATTAAGAAATCTTATTTTGGATAAAGAGATAATCCACTTACAAGTTTAAAAGAGAATAAATTAATACTCCATCTATTTATAAAATATTGCTAGTAGATTTTTGAAGAAATCAATTTATATTCTCTATCTATATTTAAAAACAAGAAAGGGCAACCGCATAGAAAACATGAAGGATGGGAAGACCCCATCAAGCTGTACAAGAGAGAGACAAACAAGGTAAAATAGAGCTAAGCTCCAATAGAGTCTATATGAGAAATTTGCCCTACAATACCTAAGATATCCAAGTTATGCAAGTCGTACAATCTACAAACAAATGGAGCATCCAAAGAAGCATCACCTAGTGTGATTGCTCTCCTATGGATTGCACCAGCCACTACTCTCTATAGAGAAATGGACACACACTATCTAAAATATGCTACAAAGCATGAGAGTGAGAGTGGTACTTCCTTGGCACCTTACATGATAAGCTTTTGTGCACTCCTTGACAAATATATCAAATGCCATGTCCATTGCTCCATATAACTCCAAGGCTAGAGAAACAATGAGGTGACCTTGCTGCATGCCCCTATACTTGGAGACCTTGCAACTTGCTGCTGCTTTTGCCACCCATCTAGGAGGATGGGTAATCACTTCCTCCAAAACAATATCCTGCATTGGATCCATAACCATGATATCCGCTTTTGTCACCTGATCATATTGGACCAAGTATAAGTCTGCCTTGACATGTGTCATCTACAAAGCATACGAATGCTCCCTCCAAGCCATGTATCCACTCTCTACATTTAAAATAAATTTGGTTTTGGTAGTAATTATCTTTAGTAGTTATTTTCCTTAGTGGCATACAAAATCCAATCCAACATCAAAAATTTGTTGTTTTAGATGTTTCAAAAGTTTTGAATTTGATATGGAAGTTCTCTTTTGCACTCTTATGTGGAAACCAGAATTTTGCCACATTAGACGTTATTTTCCGTAATAGATGTTATTAGTGGGATGATGTACATGGGCAAGTTGGATGAAAACTGGCTCTTAGGGCATTAGGGTATTTAAAAAATGGAGTTTTCACCTCGTAAAATTCCATTAGATTTATTTATGAGTAATATTGAGGATTTTTAGGGTAAAGTGGGAGGGAGTATTTGTTAGTTTTACAAGTGTCCACCTATAAAAGTTTTATGTGCAATGGAAACCTTGAACCATAGCTTTTTTTTACATGTTGAATGCTTTTGTAAATATTAATCAAGTGACCTTAACATTTATCAATCTTATGAAAAATGTACTAAAATAAGTCTTCTTGATTCAAATTGGAAGGAAAAGTAACTTAAACACATAAAAACAATTTGCAAATGAAGAAAACATCCAAATCAATGAGGATGCTCTACACTCTCAAGGAGCTTTGCCATCTTAACCATGTGCAAAGAGAAGAGAATAGTAGAAATGTGCTAGAAATTTTTACAAGTTATCAATTTGCACAATCTATAGTTGTAGTAGAAGTGGAATCACCAAAGTTAAATTAAGTGATAGAAATTACCCAAGTGCAAAGTAAAATTTAGTGAAAAAAACAACATGAGCACAAAGTCCAATTTAATGATAGATAGTACCAAGTGCAAGAGTGTCAATCTCATAAATATGATGGCACAAATCTGTAGAGGTCAAGTTGTTGAACAAAGGCAATGTTTGTCTCCACTCTCAAATTTCAACATTATACGCATGAGTACCCAACAAGAGCTGACAAACAAAATAAAAAGAGGTATGCATGTATAGCAAATAGAGTGGCAAGATGAGCTCAATAATGACATTGACAATGGATTTTGGGAATGTAATGAGTTGATGGACAAGGAAGAATGAGATATAGAGTATGCTTGCATAGAAGAGGGGAAATTACTTTTAAGGGAGTGAGACTTTACCCACTCCTTGCATTATTTGGTATACACAAATATAGTGGGTTGTAATAATGAATTCATCTCTTTTTTATTTAAAGTTTTAGATCTAATTCCTTTGAAATAATTGACATGGATGGATGTGAATTATTTTTATATTTTGTTGGAGGTCATTGGAGATTATGAGGTTTTATAAAAGAGTAAGTCAGGGAGGAACCAGACTCTTATGTGGATCCAACTCACTATAGTGCTCAATTGATTTGGCCATAGCAAGAATGGAGCTTGCATTGCAAAAGGTACTAATTTGTGGTGTATTAATATAGGATCTACTACAAGATTTACAAAGAATTATCATAGCAATTTATCTAATTTGGTCAATGAGGTAACATGGTCTCATACAAAAGAGAGAGAAAAAAAATTCAAGGGTCTTTAGATTGAAAGGATTCTAGGAGTGTGTGTGATTAGTGGATACAACACTCTTCTCCATAGCTCAAAGACCCAAAATTGATGGAGAAACCTACTTCAACAAGGACTCTTATTCTATCAATGGACAAGTGATATGTGATGACATGAGATTTATTATAAATTTCATGAGAGGTAAGCTATTTTTTATTTTGTGATTTTAATTATTGAAAACTAGTAGGTTCTTTCCATAGTAACTTGGAGTTGTTTTTTAATATGGTGCTTTTTGTGATATGCAATTTTGGTAGGTTTTGTAACAATACTAAATTTATATATGAGTTATTTAAGACTAAAAAAGTAGCAAATAGACCAAATTAGCCAAGAATTATAAGAATATTCTAAAAGCACCTACCAAGCTTCTTGGTACCTTCCTAGTGTAGGGTTATGTGTATGCCAATTAGTGATTTCTAGGAAGAACCGTCTTGGGAAGCTTCTTGACTAGCTTAGCTTGCATGCCAAGTAGGTGGCTTCTAGAAGGAAACTTATTGGGAAGCTTCCCAACTAGCTTAGCTTACAAGCTAAGTAGGTGGCTCCTAGAAGGAAGCTTCTTGAGAAGTTTCCCCGTTAGCTTACCTTGTATTATAAGAAAGTGGCTTTTAGGAAGCTTCTCAAGAGCCTTGTATGTTCCTTATAAATACCAAATCCTCATGCTACACATTCAGGTTTTCTCTCATTCAAGAGTCCCAATGTGATCTTTCACTTTGATCTTCTATTCTCTTATTTCTCTCCTTGGTCTTTTACATTTGTATTAGAGTAAGAACGGGATGGATGGAATTTATGGACCACCAAATTCATTTCTCCTAAACTATTGGGATTTTCATGTCCATGTACTACCTAAATATCATTTTACTCAATTCATCATCTCACACTTTGGGCAGAATTTTCTAAATGCAATCACCTTGTTCAATGAACCCTTGGTACTTTTGATTGTAACTTACAAAGAATGGTGGACTTGTTGCATTTATGTGTTAACTTAGATAATTGTAGATAATTTGATGGATTAGTAGTCATTGCGGCAATGCCCAAAATTATCATTGTTATATAACAACAAATCAAACACTCTACTTATTTTTTGGAAGAAAGAGACCATTAATAACAAGAGCATGTAGAGAGTGCACTATTTTGGGAAGGAGAAGAATAAATGTGATTTACAAAGCCCAAGGTATTTGAAGGCAAGAATTTCCTGAGCACCAAGGAGAATTTTTTGTTTGATTGTGAATGTTATTTGAAGTTATGAATCTTTAAGATGAAGGGAGACAAATTCTGTTGGCTTAAAGCCAATTGGATGGAATGGCAAAATTATGGTGGTAATTTTGAGTGGAGAAGCTAAACAGCCATTTTTTATGCCAATCTTGACATGGAAAGAATTCAAGTGTGCAATACTTAGAAGATTCCAAGTTATAAATGTTGCACAATATAGATTGGTAGAATTGAAGCAAAGTGATTTTATGACAAGAAAATTTTGCAACAAAATAGTGGTTACTTTTATTATCACCAAATTGGACATCAAATTGTTGAATTTCCACTCAAGAATGGAATGGATGACCTCAAAAAATTGCCCAAATGGAGTTTATGGAGCATGATGATCAAGGAAACAAAGAATCATAGTAGGAGAGTTCAAGTCACTTATTGGGAACTTGATTAGTTCTAAAGGGATTGAAGGCTCAACCTATTCAAGTTTTCTTCACTTGCAAGGTACTATATTTGATCATGGTTGGTTAATTTTGAAAGTTTAAAGAATTGCATGTCCATTCAGTAAACAAAAAAATTAGGTATTAATGTATTAATTTTCACCAAAGTACAGAACAATGTATTAATTTTCACCAAAGGATACCAATAGAGTTGTTGGAGAAGAATTTTATATGATGTGATACATCTCCTAGGGGAGCACTAATACTATCTATTGCAAAGAAGTATGGAGGACTTTACTTCTATATTGATTATCGTGGCCTTAATAAATAGATAGTGAAGAATGCATATCCTTTGCCTCAAATTGATTACTTTCTAGATCAATTGAGTGGAGCATGATACTTCTCTAAGTTGGATATTTGGAATGGCTATTGGTAGATTTTTGTTGATAGAGAAGATATGCAAAAGATGAATTTTTGCACAAGGTATGGACATTTTGAATGGAGAGCTCTACCTTTCAAGCTCACTAGTGCTCCAATAGTCTTCATTGATCAAATGCATTGGGTGCTGGATGGGCTATTGGATCAATATATTGTGGTGTTCTAGGATGATATTTTAATCTATAGCAAGATGGAGGTAAAATACACAAATCACATTCAAGAAGTCATAAGAAGATGACTATAATGGAATTTTTTTTGCAAGAAGTCAAAGTGTACCTTTTGGCAAAAGGAAGTTACCTTCTTGGGTCATAAAGTCTCATCAAAGAGGATCAGATGGAAGGGGAGAAAATCAGGGCCATTATTGATTGGCCTACTCCAAAGGATACCATAGAAGTATGGGCATTTAATGGATTGGCAAGTGTTTATTAATGATTCATCCAATATTATGCTCATGTGGCTACACCATTGATCGACCTCTTAGGGAGGCCTCAAGCTTTCAAGGGACCATCAAGCATGAAGAAGAATTCAAGAAGCTAAATCATGTGGTGTCTTCAAGACCCATTCTTCAACCATATGATCCTCAACTACCTTATGTGGTTGATTTTGATTCTTCTAACTTTGCCATTAGAGTTATGTTGCAATAGGAATTTCCATATAGGTTACATCTCATTGCCTTTGCATCTTGTCAACAAAACACCATAGAAAGGAACTGCTTTGCTTGAGATTGAGAACAACTAGCAATAGTATATGCCACCAAGGTATGGAGGTATTATCTCTTGGGGAAACAAGTGAACATTCAAACCGATCACAAACCTTTGTTGTAGACATTATATTTGGAGCACATGAAGAGTTAACATCATTGATGGGAGGAACAATTACAATTTTTTGACATTAAACTTGAGTAAAACCTAGAAGGTTCTATGTTATCTTTGATGCCCTATGATGATGACATGATTTGAAGACTCTTCCTGAACCCTCATCATAGCGACATTTATAACACTATCAATTGATTCAAAAGTCCAAATTAAGTTTAGTATTGCTTTACAACAAGACCACTTTTTTCAGATGGTACAAGGTCATCTTCTTGCACACAACAAGGAATAAAACACCTTCTCCATCAAGGAAGGCATTCTATTTTGTGAGAATTGGATCTATGTTCTAGCCAAGGATGACCTACGACTTGTGTGCTTTCAAGAAGCCCATGACTTACCAATTGCTGGTCACATAGGTTTGGACAAGATCCTGGGTACCCTATAATGCCAATGGTGGTGGCCCAACATAGCATGAGAGTTTCTCTGATCTTATGAAAGCTACCAACGTAACATGGCCAATAACCAAAGCCAAGTTAACTCTTTCAATTGCTTCCCATCCCATCTGCTCAATGGAAACATGTGAGCTTAGATCTCATCACATCCTTTCCAAAGACAAAACAAGGTCATATAATAATCATGGCATTTATTGATAAGCTTAGTAAGCAAATTCATTTTGCACTAACCTTTGATATAGTGGATGCTCCAACATTGGCCCATATCTACTTCAACAATGTCTTCAAGCATCATGGGATGCCTTGTGTATTCATCTCCAACTATGATCCTTAATTCACTAGTAAATTTTAGCAAGCACTCCTCAAGCTACTTGGCAAAAATTTTGTTTTATCCGTGGCCTATCATCCTCAAACTGATGTGCAAACCAAACTTGCAAATTTTACCTTGGAAAATATGCTTCATGCCTTTGTCAACATTCACCATAACAATTGGGATGAATGCCTTGTGGTTGTTGAGTTTACCTACAATAGCTCCAAGTAGGCAAACACCGGATTCTCTCTTCTTCCTTAATTTTGGCCAAGACCCACTTGTTCCAAATTCCCTTCTTGCTCCTCCTCCATCTCACATTCCTCATACTTCTACCTTCTTGACCACAATATCACACTCTTTATAACAAGCCAAATCTCATCTCCTTGTTGCTCAAAATTATCAAAAGCAATACACTGATCAACATTGTCATGATGTCACCTTTCAACTTGGTGATAAGGTCATGCTTTCTTCTAGTAACCTACCCCTCCCACTTGGTACCCAAGTTCATAAACTTGATTCTAATTGGATAGGTACATTTGATGTCACCTAGATCATTTCTCTTGTTGCTTATCAACTTGCCTTGCCTTGTTATATGTAAATCCATCCTATCTTTCATGTTTCGTTGAAACCCTTTGTTTCTAATCCATATTACCTTTCCACTTGTGTCCAACCCCCTCTTACCATCCAGATCAACAATCATGAGGAGTATGAAGTTGATCATGTCCTTACACATTGCCATATTCAATATAACCTCCAATAACATACTAAGTACAAAGTACTTTGGAAAGGGTATCCACTTCATGATGCCACTTGGAAGCCTCTTTCTCACCTCCACAATGCACACACGGCCATCTAGGAGTTTGAAGCTTCCTTGGTAATGAGGACACCATCAGCTAGTGGCGGAGAAATATATAACAATATGGAGTTTACATATGAGTTAGTCAAGACTAATGAAGTAGAAAATAGCCCAATTTGCCAAGAATTATAAGAATAAAAATCTAGAAGCATCTATGAAGCTTCTTGGTACCTTTCCAAGCATTGGGTAATGTTTATGCCAAGTGGTGACTTCTAGGAGGAAACTTCCAGATTAGCTTAAGTTGCATACCAAGTAGGTGGCTTCTAAAAAAAACTTCTTGGGAAGCTTCCACACTAGCTTAGCTTGGATGCCAAGTAGGTGGCTTTTAGAAGGAATCTTCTTGAGAAGTGTCCCAGTTAGCTTAGCTTGCGCTCTAAGAAGGCGGCTTTTAGGAAGCTTCCCAAGAGCCTTTTATGTTCTCTATAAATACCAAAGCCCAATCTCATGCTAGGCATTAGGATTTTTCCTCATTCAATAGCTCCAATGTGATCTTTCACTCTGATTTTCCATTCTCCTATTTCTCTCCTTGGTCTTTATAGGTTTTTTGTACCTTTCATATTCTCATCATTCTTTAAATTTGACATTATGAAAAGGGATGTCATGTTCTTCACATTGTATAATGTGTCTTAAGAAGTCTTTCCTTTGGAGTGATTTGAATCAAAGAGGAGCTATTGAATCATTCAAACACCACCAATATCTATTAGGTGATTTACACTACACTCCTATTTGGTGCACTTGTTAAAAATGCAACATTCTCAAGATAGAACAGATTTTAATAAATGTGTAGCCTAAACTTAAGTTGTCATTGAGCATTGCATAAGAGTTTGAAAGTGGCAATAACATTTTCTATCCAAATTAAAGATTCAGTTGAAAAGTTACAAGAATAGGAATTAATATATATTATGGTCAATTAGTGCATATATTGCATGCTTTTCTTATTAGTAGAGAAAACATGTGGGAGGAGGAAAAGGAGTTTAGAGAGGAAGAAGTGGATGTGGACATACTACATCTCCTTCCTAGAGAAATTCACAATAGAGAAGAGAGAAGATCAATAGTGATGAACACATGTAGCACATTTAATAGACTTTGCAGGTTATTGAACTCCAAATACCATTTCATGGTTCTAACCACTAATAATAAAACAATCATTCTTTCATCAAAGGTATTATCTCTAATGTCTCTCAAAGTGTAACCAAATTTATGTTTTTATGATGTTATATTATGCATGGTGTCACTTGTGACTATATTGTTATGTTTTGTGTTCTAGTATTGTTAGAGTGTAGATGGTAGCATGTTATTGTATGGGTGTTGCTAGTATCCTTGTGTCTTGGTTGGGTATCACTAGTGGCATTGTTTACCATTATGGTGTTAGTTTGGATCTTGTTGTCTTGAAAAGAGATGGTGCTTGAGGGTAGCTAGGCGGTAGCTTAATTAGTTCTTTAAGATTTCAATATTAGTCTTGAGAGTCAATGAAAAGTTTTTTTTCTTGGTATTTTTGATTGGATTTATATTTCTCTGGTCTTGAATTATGAATATAAGATATGGTTTGTTGTGTCTTGGATTATTCAATAAGCTACTATATTAGATAGTAAGGTATCATTGAACTACAATTTATTATGCATGATAGATACCTATTTTTCTACAGACTACTCTATAAACAGCCTTCACTTACACAATTTATAAGAAAATAACCACTGGATAATATTATTTTAAATATTACAATTATATATAAGATAATATTCTAAATACCAATAAAACAAGGAGATGTCATTGAGATTTAATTCTAAATTACCCCTTGGGAAAGCTCCTATTGAAAATTAGCCCTCCTTTACCCTTGAGTTTGGGTAAAAGCTAGATCTTTCCATCCTTTTGCTATCCACTGCGCGCGGCTTACCTTTACTATTTCTATTCACTATGAAATTTAGAAACGCACATCTGATAGAAAACCCGTGAAGCCAAAAGAGGGGAAGACCACTCAAGCCAAGCCGTACAAGGAAAACAGAAAGAGATAAATGGAGCTAAGTCCCAATAGTACCAGTGAGAGGAATCTGCCATACAGCCGGGAAACCCGTGAAGCCGGATGAACAAACAAAGTATACGGTAAAGTAACAACGCTAGCGTTTCTACGAAGTCCCCGTTGTGATGATGGCGCAAGCATCCACGACGTCCAGTTAGCAGCCAGGAAAGATAAGCCGGAGGGAACCGAACTTTGCCGGGGGAACGACCCATTACAATCCAAAATAGCGGCGAGTGCCAGTCTTATATGGAAATGCCGGTTTTGTACACTGTATGTGCGCGAGATTACCGGGAGATTTCCTAGTTCGGGCAAATGCGTTCAGCACGCCGTAAAGTCAATCACTGAACTGCCGTAGTCAAATACAGGTCAACACACAGGTCTGTGCCGAAAAGTCTGATCTCAGTCCCGTTTGTAAGTGCGGGTTCAGAATCTTATAATCTCACTCTCTGTTGCAGGGTTTCTGTTCAGTGTGCTTCCCAGTGTTCTACGATCATAGTGACTGAGCTCAAGACCATCTAGAGACACACAGAGAGAGAGAGAGAGAGAGAGAGAGAGAGAGAGAGATAGAGAGAAAGAGAGTGTCGTGGGGAACGGGAGGACATTAGGAACGCAAGGAGTTCACATTTCCAGGGAAGGGATCGATTGTTTGATCGCTTGCTACATTTCTTCTTACCAGCTTGGAAGTATGACGTTGGAGCTTTTTGGAGATTTGCTTTCACAGCCAACTAGAGCTGTAGAGATCTTCCTTAGGTACCCATTTCAATTTCTGTCGTATAATCTGTTATGCTACCCCTGCCCTTGTTTCAGTTATTTTGGCGCTTTCTGGATGTCGCAGCCTTGTAGAAGTTTGAGACGTTCAGCGCATTACGGCCGTTATTATCTGTGTCAGATGTGAATTTCAGTGTGTGTTTTGAAGGTGCATCAAGTGGCAATTTCTAGATTTGTATCTTATACATCTGGTTGCCATTTCTAATTTCTCACGTTTTCGGAAAGGGGATGTAAAATTCATTGTGAAAATTAGGGTGCTAATACGCGGGGAAGATTGCTCGTTTCAGTTATCCGGTGCCGCTTTGATCAGTACATAGAAGCATTTTCTATGGAAAAGAAAGTTTCTGTTTCTACCTTTTTCCTAGTTTCGATTTGATGAGATGGTTGTAGCAGAATGTCATTTGAAGTGGAGGAGTTTTTCTGCCCTGTCACCATCTTTTAGCTAAACTCGTGGTCTGATCCAGGGCCAACAAAATTGACCATAAGTTCCGTTTCATAGATTTACCTAATAAACAGCACAGAAGTCCTGAGTTTGAAGGTAAGACACGTGAACTTAATTGAAGTTGAAGTCAGTTTCAGTATCGGTCATGTGCCTACCTACAACTTCAGTGGAATGCCTACAACTTCCATAGAGGTCAAGGTTGCGAAAGCTTCAATAAACATGCTCCACTGTCCTTAGATAATTGTGTCACCGATTTATGCATCGCTTTTAATTCGCGGGGTCAGCTAGCCTCAAACTTCAGGTGTTGTCAGGAGCTGACTTCGAGTTCCTATGATACTTTTATGTGCAGCAATCAACCCAAGGGGCCAAGTGCCTGTCATCATCGACGATGGCTTCACCCTTCCTGAGAGGTGTGTGCTAGTTGTAGTAGTAGTAGTAGTAGAAGTAGAGAAAACCTTGTTATTCTTGTGATCACAGTTATATGACTCGAAAACGCGAATTTTTCTCTTAGAACGAAGTGGTCACATTGGATTGTACCCGTTCTATAGTAAAAGTTTTTGAGATTCTTCATATTTGGAATTTTGCAGTGCCACTATACTGAGATACCTGGCGCTAACACGTTCGGTGCCGGACCACTGGTGAGTTTATCCGCAATTCCATTCATTACGCTACTAGGAACAGCATAAGTTGGCCCTCTTTTAGTTCCAACGCGAATCACTGATCTTCTACAAATATCGGATGGATACGTACTTTATGCAGCTGTAGGTTATTCACCAGAGAAGAACTTGCTTGGAATTTCTTAGTAGCACGAACTCTTGGTGGCCTGTACAGGATATTCTCTTGCTTTCCCTTCCATTAGGCTTCGACTAAGATAATTCATGTCATGATGAGCCTGCTTTCTTGTGGCACAAGTTCACATAATCAATTACCAGTGCGTGGTTTGGGTCCTGTTATGGGAGACGTCCAGATTAGATTAGAATGACAAGATACTGAAGTGGACACCCAGAAGTTGATAAGCGCTAGAGAGAAAAGGCAGATCTGTTGTAAATCAACTTTCTGCAACCAGTAAGGCTGAAGCTTCGAACATACAACATTAATCTGAAGATGAACAGGTAGCCTGAGCTTTGAGTTTTGCTCTAGTAGAAACTTCTGAACGACCTATCTTCAACATGTGGAAGATCATCAAATTCACCCTCTGGAAGAATCTGAGAAAGTTCGGTGCTAGTCTAACTTCGATCATTAAGTCGTAGAGCAGTGCTTCACGAACAGCTGAAGGAAAACGTGGAGGACACGACTTACAGCAGATTATCATGGATGGTGCTTGTGTGACGTCCGATCAATGCTCATCAGTTCGAAAATTCGCGTGGTTCAGGTACCCTGCAGACGTTAAACAGAGAGCACGCGTTGATACCTTGTTGGATTGGTACCACACAAATTTGCGTCAAACTGCAAGTAAGAGAATTCTCGAAGGGTAATGCGCAGGAACTTCTTTGACTTTCACGCTTACAAAATATCAGGAGCAATCAAATCTCATCAAGTCTAGACAGACTAATATTTGATGACGAGTGTGACACACGAAAGTAGGCTGAGCCTGTGACACGAGTGCCTTTTGTCTTTCAAGTCAGTTTTTGTAGTTCCTGCAAACAACATGCATGTCGTTGTATGGGAATATTTGGAGTACATTTGCGGCTGTGTACTTCCACATTTCGAACTTTATTCGAATAGTTCATTCCTTTCCTTTTACCATACGCAACTACCAACGTCCCTTACTGCTGTATCAGTTCGAATCGTTCTGGAGTGAAAGTCCCTGTGGACAAACTGGTTTATAGTGATCGTTACAATGAATGCACCTAGATTTGCCTGTGCTTAGTTTGCGTCGGTTCTGTTGTAAGTGTGTGGATTCCGCGTTCTACAAGTCTTCTGTTCTCATTGCACATAAGGCTTTTAATGCTTAATCTAGAACGTGGTAGAGTGGAAACTTGGCAAGCAAGATGGTCTAAACTTAAGTTTCAATGTCCCATGTATTGAGGTTGAATCTTACGTCTTCATGAACGAAAATGTTGAATAGGCAGGCTATGTGTTTCTAAAAGAAGTTTCTGAATTTTCAGGGTACATATTTTCAAAGGAGCTCCAGCACAAGGTCTTCAAATACCCAACAGCAGATGAGAAAGTTATAAGAATCAGTCAGGAGATTATGACTGCATCTATGAAACAGTTGGAGGGAAACTGGTTGAATGAAGAGGGCCCATTTTTACTTGGTTCATCTCAACCTTCAATTGCGGACGTTCTCTTTACATGCGAGGTCCATCAACTTCGGGTAAATTCAATTCATGCGCTGCTAACTGAGGTTTTGCAGTGTGTCTGCGATTAAGAACTTAGTTACTGTAGCTTGTAAAGTTTGGGCCAGTAATTTTACCAGCTTCTGATTTGCATATTTTGTGGACAAGTTCAGATCTTGAGCAAGCCAGACTATGAAGCCGCCCTCGGTCCGTGGCCCAAAATAAGGGCCTGGCTCGTAGCGGTCGAGGAAAATCTAGCTCCACATGTTACCAATGTGAGTTCAAGACTAGACACCATAGCTGAGCAACTGGAGGTTATAAGAAGCCAGAACACGCAAGCTGCACTATAGAAAGGTCGTCAGCAAAATCGATGACTTTTATGCACTCATTTCCTACGGCCTAACTCTGCTGCCAAAGGAAAATAAGCGCTATGTTTCTTAAATCTGCTCTATAAGAATATTTGCAGTTCTATGGTAATTGTCGATGTTAGACCTATTGGGACGATCTACCAGTCTTTGCCGAGAGAAACGCCAAGCTCTTCTCGACGTACAGAAGCCCTTATCAGTACTCTACTTATATAATAGAATAGGAATCCGGCACCTTCGTCACTAAACGACAAGATAGTGGTCTTGCGCGGCACCGTATTCGAAACACTCAAAATCCTCGGCATGGAGACAGATGACGGGCATTCAACATGCGTGCGACAGACGGCGGCGACGGGAATAGAGCCCAACTCTAGAATGTATACAGGCCTGTTTAGTGAGGGCTTGGGGTGTTGGCGGCCATGCAGATCATCGAGCAATTGATATATTTCAGTTGATATAAAATAAAGTTATACAGAGTCCTACCGGTATCTCATAGTATCCACTCAGTCTCTACGAAGGACCCTTTTCTTGTTTGCGAGACCAGCAAGATGAAGTACATGGTCTGCAGTCCAGCAGACCTGTCCAGAACGTGGTGAGCCTGCACTGGTGTATAAATAGTGTGGACTTGTTTGAGTACCGTAGGTCCACATGTATACATTAAGACTTACATTCAAGCCTTGGGCGGTTATAGCTCTACAATCCTCACTTGAGAAAACACTCAAAACGAAGTTCAATTCTACCTTACCCACGAACACGGGCGTCTTCCTTGTCTTCACCTCTCGCTGTGGCATGACGTATCAAAATGTGTGAGCAGCGTTTATTCGTCGAACGTCATATAGCAATTGACATCTGTTTCTGAAATTGCCCGAGGTGTACTACACTGCGGGGATGTAGATGACTTGAAGTGTTACACAATTGTGAATCAACAAGCATTCTGCTCTTTGTACTGGTCGCTCAGTCTCCATCTGTAATGTTGATATCCGTTGTTATTTTCGTCCACAAAGCATAGAAGTTCTGGCATTTTTCCATTAGTCAGACATGCTTATGATAATTTTAGTGCACTTTGTTTCTTGTGAAGCACTTCACTTTTGACGAATGTGAAGACTATGGGGGTCAACAATAGTAAGCGTTTATCTATTCCACGGAATAGTTCACCAAATCGATGCGTCTCCTTACTGCCTTGTCTTCCTGTACATTTTGGGGAGTCATGTTTCTTCTTGTACCGTTTGGGACAAACGTAGAACACTGGTGTTAGATAATTTACGAGTAGAATATTTTGGGATGTGTTTACTATTGTCCTCTGGACGCGATCTTTCCGTAATAATATCGATGACGGTTCTACTTATAGTTTATAAACAGTTTTTAGATTTTTGGTAATTAAATCGATATATTAAGCTTTGAATCTTACATAATGTATTTTTCATTCCCAAAGGGCATATGGATCAATAAATTTGGAGTGTTGAAATATGACCACTCTCATCTTGGAGTTGTCAGTTTAACCTTTTGTATTGTGGCTTGATGAAAAGATTCAATTCTAATATTTATATAAATGTAATTTAAAATGTATTTTCTGCCCAATAAATTTCCACGTTTTATCATGTCAACAAATCTCTTTGTTTCATTTTCCTTCACAGTTCAGTTACATTTAGAATTGAAATATTCAATTTTTTCTACTCTTCATTTTCCATACTCTCCTTTCACTTACTCTTCACCTTGTGGAAAGTGTAAACGAAAATTAAAATTAATATTAGAATAATATTGAGACTTATTTGATATTATATCAGGGTATTTTGAACATCATATTTTAGAGAAGATTTAATATAGGTTTCTTATGTACTAAATATTCTATGGTGTTGTAATATTCCTATTAATATTTCTTCCTTCAATAATAATTCCTAATAAAGTAAACTTTTATTCTATATACTATCATGGGATCCAAAATCCTGATCCAAAGTTATAACTAAATTGAAAATCAAATTTATGAAATAAAAAATCAATTTCTTACTTTCTGAAACTCTTAAATTCAAAAATAACGACTTTTAGCCCTCCGTTGATAACCTTCCAATCTTCAAAAGTGCAACGAATTTGAACCAGTCGAAATTAAGTGAAAGACTTCATCTGCAGAAGTATATTCATATTGATCCCCCTTCCTAATCAGTAGTTATCTAATTTTCAATCTTCAAAAAGTTCAAAATTGTCGAGGAATTCCAATCCAAGAATAAGCTAGTTTTAAATTTATTTTCATTTTACTCAAGAAATATTACCTCACTAAATTATCATAAAAAGTTGGATCCTTGAGTGGGAAAATAGGTTTTGTCACCCGCCGTAAGGCTTATGGTTATTTCCTAAATGCCCTAGTAGTTTTTATAATATCCGTGCTTTCAAGTAAATGAATATTTGGTTTTCCTCATCATTTTTCTTTATTTTGTCAATAAGCTAATAAATTAAATCACCCAATCCGTATAGTTGTTGCTGGCCTCAAATAAACGGTGATGAAATTATTTATGGTTCAAAGATAGCCACTTGATATACTTCGAACGAAACTTCTATTTGATTTTGATTTATTATTTCTCTTCATCAAAACCAATTCATTATCAGGAGAACTTTGAGCATAATACCGCATGATCTAAACGTGAGCGCACGATGCACTAATGTATATCATGTGTAAAAAAAAGAAAGAAAAACGTGTATATATGTATTATACAGATGGACCGACGGCTACAGGTGCTTCTACAGTGACATACCGTAACCTTAAATCACTCTCGTTAACGAAATCGCCTTGATGTGGTCTTCCCCTCCTTCTTGTTATCGGACTTGGTCGTTTTTCTTTTTATAACAAAATCAGAATTACATGACTTTGCGGTTAGCCGGACGGAAACCTGACGCAACCAGAATCGAAGTCCCATCTGAATCGACACACAGAGAGCAGAGAGGGAGATTGTCAAGGTGTAATTAAAAGACGCCGATCTTAATCTGCAAGCCACCTCTCTATAACCACCTCCCTCCCATAACTTGCATGCCAGCATGAGATCAAAGATCTAAACAACGTTGAGCTTGAACTCCCGGATAGCACTTGCCTTCCTCAACATGCATGCAGCATGAGAGAGCGATGGCTGAACGTCTACTAGAAACGGCGTAGAGCTTAACCTGCATGTCATGATCAGCATAAGACCGATGGTTCAACGTTCAAATCGGGGGACGTGTGATTTGTAACTGTTCCCTCCAAAACACTGCGTTAGGTGGCTCTTTGTCCTATAAGTAAGCAGCCACAATTGTTCGTTCTTCAGCAAGTCATGCCATCCTTCAGTCAGTGATAGTGCGTTTTGCATTTAGTGGAAAGCGAAGAGAACAGTTCTTCATTCACTCATTGCTGCCATCCTTCACTCATTACCTGCTTTGAGGAGCTCGAAAGTAACGAAGTATTTACTTTCAGTTCCAGTCCATTCTCCCTTTTAGGACTATGAGGTCCCCATGCAAAGTTTTCATGGTTCTTTACGTTCTTTTCCTTACTGGAGTTCATGCTACGCCTCAGAGCACACCTGATCCAGATCGAGGTAAATAAACTCTGAGATGCGCTTTCTGCAGTTGACAGTAGTAAGTTCTTGACGAAAGACGAGTTCCCGTGCAGCAGGAGTAGCTCTTAACTTGCTTTATTAGTATCTTACCTACAGAAAGGTCTTAGACTAGCTCGTATGCACGAGTCCTGAGATTCACATGATAGTGCGTATGGCACCAACTGCTGTAATAAGAATTCTCGAACTATAGTATAGTTCGAGATTACACTTGCTATAGACTAACCATTCATCTGTCCTTTGCTTGATAGACTGCAGCTTTCTCTTTTGACTGATGATTTAATGATTGTTACTAACGATACCGTTCTTCTTCTAATGCAGGATGCTATTGTCGCATTACACACCCCCACTGCTGCCCCGCTCAGGAGAAGATGGACCCTTCAGCTTTACAGGCTCTATACCCGAACTTTGACCCCATGAACTGCATGTTTCCTTGGTGCTGCTGTCCGAGCGCAGGGCATGGTCCGAAGTTCCCCCTCAAGGATGACGGCGATTGCCGCCCAGAGGAGCGTTGCTGCTGCTGAGCATTTAGATTCGGTCCATGGAACTGTACATCCCGGACAAGCGTTGCTGCTGCTGGGAGATTTGGATGGAGTTATCGACTTACGAGAGTCTCATCGACCGATGAAGGAGGAAAGCTTCCATAAGAGAGACATTTTCCAGTTGTTCATAGCTGATTCAGAGTGACACGCATGTGTGTTTCTCATCTATGCCCGTGTGCGTCAAGGGGCCTGTAGGCGTTTCATAAGAGGGACGCCTGTTACTCATCCGAGAGGACTAAGACTTAGTCTAAGGTAGTAGAAGGTGATGCTGAGTTCGCTTTATATCTATCAGAATTATAGCCAGACGAACTATGTCAACATGCTTTAAGTCAAAATAAGAAAATACCAGAAAATGTAGAAAAACCGTAAAAATTACTGTCATTCTATTCATAATATCGGAGTATAAGTGCTAATTACGTAAAGCACATTTTGGAAAGGTTAATCAGTTGACTTGGTTCCTTTTTGAGAAGGTTGGTGTAATTTCCTGCGATGGTGTAATCTGTATTTCCTTGAAGTTGCTAAGTCGAGATACTGATTTAAGCTGTTCGAAGAACGGCATATCCATGGACCCACAAATGATCCACAGACTCCGACCCGAGTAAAGAAACGTGTGTCCTGGTAGCATCGGAATAATAGCGATTACTATTGTGAATAGAAAACAACATCAGTCATGGGGAGTTTTATGGTAAAAGCAACGAGGAACTTTAACTACCTTACAATGCGGTGCTGAACAGAAGCAAAGCTGAGTTTCGTATAGCCATGATATATTGAGATATGTGCAACTAAGGGGCCACTTTGTTTGTGGTTTGGTTCGTGTGCTGTTTCATGTTCCACCTAGGTTGTCACCTGACTAAACTGAGTAGTAAAGATTTAGTGCGAGTTTTCCCGGTTACGCTTATAGGTGACGCTTATCTTGATTG
This sequence comes from Lunularia cruciata, assembly GCA_948567375.1. NCBI lineage: Eukaryota > Viridiplantae > Streptophyta > Marchantiopsida > Lunulariales > Lunulariaceae > Lunularia > Lunularia cruciata. Next base: position 18,242,215 of record OX419760.1, read on the forward strand.
GACAGGGGCCAAAGCCACTCATAATAACTGTTGTGCCATTTCTCACGAGACAAAAGAAAGTGCAGAGGCTCATTATTAAAGGGTGCGCGCATCTCGTTTGTCTCTGTATATACACAGTTCATTAGTTATCTTGATGAATACTTAAAGCTTTTCCATGACATTATTAATTACATTTATTCTACTAGAAAGGAAATTAATTATTGATTCAATAGAACCCCAATGAACAATTGTTACATTGTGGTAGTTACCAATTACCATACCAAGTGGGTTGAGTGTAGATAGTTACCAATTACCATACCAAGTGGGTTGAGTGTAGACCATGAGGTACAAGAATGAATTACCATACCAAGTGGGTTGAGTGTAGACCATGAGGTACAAGAATGAAGTGGGTTGAGGCTAGACCATGAGGTACAAGTATGAAGATGAAGTTTGTAGATTTCTTTATGAACGCATTATCACTAGGTTTGGGTGCACTTTGGAGTTCTTGATAGAGGAGTATAGTTTACAAGGAGCATCAGTATAGCCATGCTACAACATTTCTCTATCACACATAAAGTAACCAATCACACATAGAGTAACACATCCTATCAGCCAAACTCCAATGGCTTGGCAGAGAGAAGCAATCATACCTTGTGCATGATGTTGGCTAAATATGTAGATATGGAGGAGGTTTAGCATCATTGGGACAAGAGGATTCATGCGGTTGTGTGTGAGTATAGGACAACCATGAAGAATTCCACCGGATATTCCCTATTTCCTTTGGTATATGGTATCAAGTCTACCTTACCTATTCACTTTGATCTTCCTACCTTCCAAAGCATTCATAGGAGATTGAAGAAAGGAAAAGGGTGTGATGCAAAGATGTCAAGGAAGGATCAACACATAAAATTGGAGGAGGCAAGAGCAATTGCTATGGTTTGAGTGTAGCAAGCCCAAAGGAAACAAAAGGAGAGCTATGACAAGAGGAAAGGCAAGAAGAAGAAGGAGCACTACAAAGAAGATGATTGGGTAATGTTGTTTGATTCCATTCAATTCAAGAGAGTGCAAAGGAAGTTTTTGCCTAAGTACTTTGGTCCTTTCATAGTGGAGAAGGTGTGGGGCAATTATACCTATGATCTCAAGGAGTTGGGAGGAAGACACTTTGATAGGATTAACCATGATAAGTTGAAGATGTATCATCGAAGGTAGAGAGAATTTCACATCAAGGACAAAGTAAAATCTTAGTCCAAGGGTAAATGTAATATTTATTTTGATATTATAAGTAATTTAATGATATTATTTATATAGAGATAAAAGATGGTTCTATATTAGTCATGATTAGCTAAATTTAGTCATAGCTAAGGCATGCATTGCTGATCCTCCATCAACCAATGCATCTGTGATATTATGACCATTTACTCTCACATCAATCTTGGAGGTATATTCACAGGCCTCCCATGGTGTTGGTTTGGCATCCATCACCCCCATTGATACTGGAAATTTTGCCTTCCTCTTCCTCTGGCTCCTTGTAGAACTCAAACCACCTCTAAGCTCCTTTCTCAAAGTAGGATTCAAAGAAATCAATTGGCCCATTGTGATGTTAGCCTTGTGACTACCAACATCCTCCAAGACATTGTAGTTCCATTTTTGCTTTGAGATCAAGAAGTCCTCCATCCCCAACTTCTTCCTTGGAGTCTTTGTTGTTGATGGTGTTGGAGTGCTTCTCATATCTCACCTTGCTTCTAATTTGTGGTCTCAATCCTCCCACAAAATTCTTGGTGAGCATAGCCCTTATGCCAATCATAGTAATCTCCACATCATATCCACCTTCCTCAACACTATGCAAAATCTGGACTCTAACTTTTCCACTCTTTCTACATAGACTCTCACTTTCTCTCCATCTCCTTGTTTGAGAAAGGTAACCTCACTCATCAATCTCTCATAACTCTCATATGGAAGAAAGTTCTCAATGAGTGCTGAAGTCAAACTCTCCAAAGACTCTTCTTTCCCATCTCTTCTCTCTCTCTCTTTTGGTATTTTGACTCATACCATGTAAGTGCTGCATCCTCAAAGAAATCTGGTAATAATGAGGCCCACTCATTCTTCCTCCTCTCAATTTTTCTTATCTAAGCTCTCTTGAAATCTTTCACAAAGGCCTACACATCTTCTCCATCCTTGCCAATCCTTGCCTTGGAAGTTCCTCACAATCTTTCTTTTCTCTCAAATGTTTTTTTCTTTTTCTCTTTTCTTTTCTCTCACTCTATAACTAATAGAGTATATACATGACTAACACCATCTGAGAATAATCCACCCTAGGGAACACAAAAGGTTCTAGTTGCTCCAAGATTTCTATAGCAACATCAAATCCTAGAGTGCATATTAATCAAACTCTCATGGATAGTTTATCCATAAGTTGAAAGATTATCTCCATCACTAATCCTGAGAACTAGCTGATGAAGGTGGTAGTTTTTTTGTAGCTGTACTAAGGCTCTCTCCAAGATCCTTCACCAAAGTCTCCAAAAATGCTTTTACTCCACTACACTCATGTCCTTTTGGAAGTCCTTCCATTCCATAAACCTCACACAACTCCTCAATCGTAGATCTTCTCCCTCCCAATCTTGGTGAAGAAGGTCCAACATGCAAACCCAAGTCAAGTAAACCTCTCTTTTCTTTCAATCTCTTGCTCTCAAAAGTCAATGGACATGAACTTGCCTTATGTCCCTTCTCTCCACATAAAAAGCATTTAGACTCACTCTTTCCTCCAAGTAGTGTAGGTTTTTGGATCCTCTCAATACTCTCTTCAAATTCTATTCTAAACTCTCTTCTCCTCAAATCCATCCCTAAAATCAACTCAAACCCTTGGAGAACCTTGCATAGCCTCAATTTCCACTCTTGGTGATCCTCCATGCTCCCAAGATGAGTCTAAACACCCAAACATGCTTTTTGTTGTTCTCACACTCCTCATGCATGAAATTAAAACTCTACAAAATTGACACTTCCTCAGAATGTCAGTCAAATCTCACAATTGTTATGTCATAGTCCTCTGAAATTTTGTGTACTTGATCACAACTCTAGGACGTCCCTCCCTAAAAAATTTCAAATCTTTTCATCAAGCCATTTGGCCTAGGCACTCTTCTATTCAGCACATATATTTTGGATTTGGTCTGAAAACCACCTCCCTTGTCTGCGTATATACATCAATACAAAACATACATTGCTGTCAACATCATACACTATAGAAGCATAACTCAAACATAAGTCATACATAGACTCTAAAGTACCACAATAATCAGATTGTTTACAACTCTCAAATACACTCAACTCAGACCAGTACTTGATCTGTCACTCTATAAACTGCCAACAATTAGGCACTGATTATAATCAAGCCACACCCACTCTAGCTAAGAGAATCCAAGTGATGTTCATTGGCCTCTGACCATAGCTAGGAACTCGAAGGCTCAAGATCAAAGAAGTGAGCTCTCTAGAGCTGCACTTTGAAAGTATACTCCTTGGACTCGAGCTAGGTCTGAAATCCTAATGGCCACTAATGACACACTCGACGGTGCAAATAGTGCAAAATGATGGTGGGCCCCACCATGAAGTCAGTACCTCAAACATGAAATTTGACCGTTGGAAAGTGATCTCTGAGAAACTGCTAAAATAACTCTAACTACTATCAATGGAACTCCAATGTCCGAGCAATCTAGATGCGACACTACCAATGGCATGACAATTATCGTGCGTATATACATCGCTACAAAACATACATCGCTGTCAACATCATACACTATAGAAGCACAACTCACACATAAGTCATAAATAGACTCTAAAGTGCCATAATTGTCTCTCTAGCTGGCGGTTAGGTCCCTCTAACTCTAGATAGCCATCTACTCCAAGTATATGGTATACCCTATGATGAGCAAAGATTAGGAGGCCGAGTGCTATGGAGCCCCATTGTTAGTCGTATGTCTGCAAACCATATAAAGAATGAACTAGCTATAGGTCAAGTATATCCAAGACATAACCACTATCCCTGAGGAACCACCAAGGAGGAGTCATACATGCCACATGCCATCCTCTTGAACAACTATCACACACTAACATAGTAATTGCTCCACCAAAAGAGCCACATAACATACACCTTAAGCCTACACGTACAAGTGCCAAGCTTGGGTCCATAATACCATCAATATTTGGGAGGTGGCATGGTGCACAATTGCGCACATGATCCTTCCAAACAACACCATCATGTCCTTCTAACACAAGGACTCCAAATGGCAAAACCTCATGCACTCTCAAGATAGTGTGGCCTGTCAAAACATCAAGTGTTGTTGGTGCTGTCTGCTGTAGATAAACATAGTCTCCATGTGAAATCTCCACCAAACTAGCCTCAAAAAGGTCGTTACTCTGGCTCTAAATCAATGTACTCTCCATATCACTATATCGATAAGGATGTCAAAAAACTGGTGTATCGCTAGTCAGTTTAATCCGTATACCAGGTCCCTTCAAAGCACCCAAATCCTTCATACTAAAGGCAAAACAACTCATGTGGCTCCTCAAGAACCTCCAAATCCTCTGTCTTTCCTCTCCAGTAAGCTTGGGTCTAAGATCTGGCCCCCAAGTATCCTTTGTAACTATAGTAGGAGTGGAAGACATACTGATTGGTTGCTACATTGGGCCTTTGAGAGCAATAGTGTCATGCCCCGACCACTAGAGGTCCCAACCTCTATGTGAAAAACTCCCTCCACTCTGGTTGCAAGCTCCACACGTCCTCTAGTTGCATCCCAAGTGGACCAAGGGTGTAATCCAAGTAGCTCACGCTCACCTGGATGGACTCCAAGTAGACCACTCTCCCTAGTAGCTACTGGCTATGTCCCAAGAATACCATGTCCACTTGGTCCATTGCCCCTAGCATGTGCCTGAATCCTCTTGATAGGTACATGGCTCACAGGTGTCCAAGTAGTGATGCCTATCAAGTGCATCCTACGCTACTCTGCCAAGCCAAGGCTCACAATCCAGGTCAAACATTTCAGGTCCATAGCCTGACCTAACACCTGACGCCTGGATGCCTCTGACACTACTAGAATAGTGGTAATACCGGTGCAAAAACCCATCACCCGCTCTCTCTCATTGGCATTGGGCTCCACCAACTGTTGTAATTGTGAGTCCCAAACAAGTCCAGGTCGTCCCTCTCAAAAAGCATTAGAGCCTGGGAAACTCATAAGTGTGGGAAATGCGGCTCTAGGCTGTCCAACTAGGTTCACCACTGCCATAGGTGACCTATCAGCCACTACCATTGTCTAAGACTAATGCCCAACATCCAAGATATCATCAACAAGGATGAGGTCAAGTCGCTGAATCTCATCATAAGCACGCTATAAAACCTCTTTGGGTAAGAGGTTCCACCAAAGACAAAGACAATGAGCTTGTGATCCCACTCTGGCTGCATCTTACAATACAACAGGTTCCATCCAAGAATGGACCTGATGTGTACTCACCACCACTTTGGTGCAAGAATCACCTATCAAAGGAACATTCTCCAAAAGGTAAGCTAGAGAAATAGACTGATGAACCTAAAGATGTCGTAGTATTCGTAACATCTCCCAAAACACACAAGAGCAAGGATCCTGAAGACCCAAACCTTGGCCAGTACGTGTATGTCCCCTAACATGGCCATCCAGAAATCACCAAGTGAATAGGCCCATGTCTCTCCAGATCATGCACCCCTAGTAAGGAAATGTCTATTGGTAGGACCTTCTTGTAACCTCTGACTGCTAATATTGGTAATAACTACGGATACCAATAGACCAAGTGTAATACCAAGGGTTAGCCATATGATCTAGATGTGAAATTTGGTTTGGTAACATCTAGAATGATGTTATACATGATGGTCAAAATAGATCAGATAGAAGTATCACCAAAAAAGTACTTCTACTAATAGGGCAGAAACCAAAATAGACTTGAGAACCTTAGAACCGATAGCTAGACATATGATTTAAAGGTGAGAATTGGTTTTGTAACATCTGTAAGGATGTTACACATGATGGACTAAACAGATCAGAAAGAGGTATCACCAAAAGGGGACTTCTACTAATAGAGTAGGAACCGAAATATGCCTGAAATCTTTGAAGGCAATTTCGGAGGCCTAAACGGATGAATTAGGCCTTAAAAATGAGCAAATTCCTCCCCCAATGGAGGAAATGCAGGCCTTCCTTTCCCCTTGCCTTGTCTTGTCGAGAGCTTTCCAATGGTACCTTACTCACGTGATTCTGAGATTCCTACAAAAAGATTCCCTAAAAGATTCCCTCTGGTCAAAGCTTGTTTGACCAACCAGATAGGACCTAGACCAGACAGGTCGCCCATCCAAGTAAGTAATCCAAGGGTGGAGCTTGCTGACATATCATCTATCTATGTTCCTAATTCTATGGTGGAGCTTCCTTGGAGGAGATCCTCTTTGTCTATATAATAAAGAGAAGGTGCTCCCTTGGGGCATCAAATGTTTGAGTGTGCAATCTGTGTTTTCTCTCTTCTCTTGTCCTCGGAGTATTACACCAAGTATGCCACATGATGTAGAGAGGTCTAGCAGTCTCATCTCTCTCTACATACAAGTACCTCTATACTCGTATACCCGCCTGTAATACTGCAGCTAGTCCAGTGCTAATCCCACCGAACAACTCCAATAGACATATCTCCTCTACAAGATATTGCCAAGCAATGAGTGTGGTATCCAAAGGTGTCAAAGTAATTGACTCTGGAGGCTCATCCTCACACTCATCTCCTGATGGTACGAAGGCTCCACTCCAAGCCTGTTGCACCAACTAATCTGCATGCTGCTGCAATGCCTTCTCTAAACTCCACAATGGAACATCCAAAGTGGATGAAACAATCCCTCTTGTACTCCAAATCCAACTAATCTCCTCTGGTCTGGAGTATCCTCTACATGGACGTTCCACTCCAACAAATCACCAGGCCATGTAATTGCACCATTGAAAGCTAAAATTGATGATGCTATGGTCCCGAAGTATTGTGAGCCAAGACTACCACTATTGAAGCGTACTAGTAGGCGACATACCCATCCCTCACCAGACTGCCAACATGGTCTATAGGAGGCTATCTCCTCCCAATAGTCAATGCTAAAACCCATGGGGTGTAACATTGCTCTCCCAACTAGCACATCATATGACTCAGCTATTGTCGCAATAGCCTAAGCTCTCACCACCGAGCTATCAGTCAGATGACCAGGCTGAACCTGGACAACAAGCTCCCCACATGTGATGTATTGTGTCAAACCACCACCTAGAGATGTCTGGATCTGAAATGAATACCTCTCCACATTGGTCTTCTGTAACTCCAGACCGACTACTATAGCCTTCCCCAACATAAGGAGTTGCGCACTAGAGTCTAACAATACTCTTTGTGGTGCATAGACCTTCCTTGAAGGTCCCACCAAACGGAAAATCCCCCTCTAGTTATCCAATAGGACAACACTAGGTGTGAGTGAACCACACTCTCTCAAAGGCTAGCTAACTGGCAACTCCTCCAATCTAGCCGCTGTTGCCTGCCATAAAGCATTGGTCGCTGAACAGATCCCATGCTCCTCAACCAAGTCAGCTCCACTATCAACCACTTCTGCTCTAGGAGTAAGAATCGCATCATCCCTACTCTCACAAAGCGCGGTAGCCAATCGGAACACTAGGGTTGGGTCAACTCCCAATGTAAACATGTCATTGTTTGAAAACAAAGGGCATCGTATAATCAGCTGAGCCCACCTCCAATATTATGCTAGACTCAATCTGTGTAGTAGCAGGTAGCTGACTAGCAAGTTGTCCATCATGCACTCCATCACCACCTACCACACTTGCATTAGGACATCTAGGAACCATGGATGTCATCTGCATAGTACCTACCACACCTACATTGACATCTAAGAACCATGGATGTTGTCTGTTGAATGCCTCAGATAGCATGAAAGAGTGGGGAAGTCTGACTTGTCTCCTAACCTCTCCTCTTTATGGGTCTAACTCCACTAATGCTCCTCTAGGCTCTAGAGCACGTTGTCATACTTTTCCTTTCTCTCTTTGGGAACACACAAGGTGCCTAGTTGTGGAGATTGCAGATTAGAGGCTGTAGGTAAACCTATAACTTCTCATCTGAACACATGTGTTACCTAACAGTCGGAACCCTCCACTCTTGTAACTAGTATTCTTGCTATCGGGTAGGGTAGTGACAGGCAACCTAACCTGTCATCACAACATGCACTCATGGTCTGTTGGTCATCACTTCCAACATTACCAAAGAGAAATATACAACACTCATAGAAAAAAAGAACCTAAGCACAACGCCCGCACACCAATCCAAACGAACTAGGCTTACAAACAAGCATGCAAGCACAAAGAGGATCAAATCACAGGAATGCGGCAATAACTCTATAATTTTTGGTCAGAAAAGAGCTTTATAGCCCCTGTGCTCTATTATTGAGCTAATTTCAACCTATACTCCAAGTCTGCTCCAAGTTGTACTTCAGATCTCAACGAATTCCTACTCCATGGGGGGATTTCCTATGTCTTCTTGATGTAGAAAACTCTACAAAGCTCATATGAATATAACTCTTTCTTTATAGCTTGAGTTCAAGTTTTCTAGCATTCAATGGAAAGCCTGTAATATAAGCTTTCCAATGATATAAAATAGACTTCAATCCAATAATTACAACTCCCCTGACAAGCTCTCAAAGTTGGCTAGGTTTTTGCAACTCTCACCCTAATTTTGAAATCCCCTTTTTAGGGTTTTTCCCCTGGTTCTTGCCAAATTTCCACCAATTTCTAAATCAGATGTATAGTTGATCCTCAGAAAACACTCTGGAAATCTGAACTCTCAATCATAGTCACAAAAGTGCGAGAATTCTCATTCAATTAGTATTAAAGAAAGAAATGCTCCTCCGAGCTTATGACAATCTTTTTAGTAAAACTTGTTGCATCAGATCTCACTCTCTATGAACTCAAAGCCAACCAAATTTTCCACAATATCTGGTTGTGCTCTTGGTTAACACTCTATAAATTTTAATGGCCTAATCCCACCCCATTCTCTAGATACAGATCAATTCTTGAGCTGGGCTAACTTGTGAGCTCTGCAGACCCAAGTATACTTGATCCAAGACACTAAATTCTCTATTTAAAGAATTCACATGAAATCTTCACACAAAGGTGCACACCCTAACCAAAAACAAGACTGGAAATTTTCATAAGGTATCTTGAGCCACAACTTAGAGGTATCTTGACTGGAAATTTTCATAAGGTATCTCGAGCCACAACTCCAAACCTTATCACTAGCTCTTCTTCATCACCTTACACCTCAAGAGCTTCAACTTCAATCAACCAGATCTGATTTGAGATAAATCAAAAACTAAAATTTCTTGTGCCCAATACTATAAGCACTTTGTCTACTTTCCAATCCCACTGACAAATAGTGAAAATTTCTCAAGAAACTTCCTCAATTGCCTACTTTGTGCTCATGGATATGAATTTAAGTCCCTTGATTCAATCGATCATATCCCCTCAAAATCAGCTCAAATCATGTGATTTCTGTCACTTGATTGTAGCTTGTTCCTCTTCCCAACCATGTCCTTTGTTCCCCAAATGGTATCTCCAAACTCCATTGATGGTCAAAAAACTCCAGCCTTCTCTCTTAGGACCCAATCTCTTGCACATTTGTCCTTTAGTCTTTTTAATTTTTGACAAATGGACCCCACAACTCTACCTTGAAGCTTATGAGCAAAAATTTAAGCATTCCCTAAATTTAGAAGCACATATATTGTCAAGTCCTAGAGATACTCATAAGTAAGCACCGGAAGGATGATAGGATCCGGGTTTCCCATCATCAACTCCATGAATACTGCCCCAAAATGTGCCACCAACCAATCCCGTAGGCTGTCACGGTGCAAAATTTGAAGCCTGATGAGAAAAGGATTCAAGAGTGGCAAATCGAGAGCATGGGACATCTCGTGCTCAAATGCTTCCTTTGATGTTCTACCACTCATGCACTGCTACAAATCTCACTCCCAACGTCCTCCTCCTCCTTGACACTCCTTTGTCTCTCCACTCACCCTCATCTTTATTCATCAGAGCCCTCAAACACGATAAGATTGTAACCCACGTGGCCAATCACATACATGTACAAAGATTGCTCACCTGGTAGCATCTCAACCATTGGATCTAGCAAACAACCTACCCCACTAATGTGGAGATAAAAATGATAAGTCACTTTAACAAGCTATAAAAACCATAACATGACAACATATTGCATTCCTAGTCACTGATGTAGATGCATCCACCTAAGTTTCTCCGCACTTGAAGTCCAAAGGATCTCTATCACCAACATATGAGGTGGAAGCCTTAGCACCCAAATCTGATCTCCTCTGAGCAATGGCCATACTAGCCAATCTTTGCTCCAACTGCTCAATCCGATATAGCCATGGCTATATCAAAAGTAAGGGCATGTACTATGAGCTGGCCTGTCTCTCACTCAAGATGAACCTCTGATGGCTATTATGGTAGCGTACCATGGACTAAGAAGGCAAGGAACCCGAACTCCATCATACTCCTCCAAGGCTAACACTCTAAGACTCAAGACATTGCTCACTAGAGAACTCAATAAGAGAGAGATTGTTGCAAATGAAAGGATGATGAGTACATCCTCACCCCTTGTTTATATACTTGTGAAATAGTTACGTACCAAAGTTACTAATTACTATAGTAACTCAAGTTACTAGACTAAAAGTCAAGTAAAGTAAAAAATTAGAAAGGAATATCCATTCACATGGGCATATTCCCCTAAGCATGTGGTCTTATCTTGACCCAACCACTAAGTCAAGGATTCTTTCACATGGGCTATCCTTGGACTAAAGAAGAATCCAAAACAAAAAGGTTTGCGGGCCCAAGAGTTCTCAACTCTTTCCTCAAAGCCAAACACCTAGGAATAATACCAAGTCAATACACTAAAATCCAAAATAGTGGTGCTCATCTTTTCTACTTCCTCTAAAGTAAGGTCCACTCTATCTTAGCTATGACTAAATTTAGCTAACCATGACTAATATAGAACCATCCTTTATCTCTATATAAATAATATCTCTTAAGTACTTGTAATACCAAGCTAAATATTACAATACCACACACATGCACAAATGGGTGTTACATTTACCCCCGGACTAAGTTTTCACTTTGTCCTCAAAGTGAAGGTCTCTCCACCTTCTATGGTACATCTTCACCTTATCATGGTTAATCCTATCAAAGTGTCTTCCTCCCAACTCCTTGAGATCATAGGTGTAATTGCCCCACACCTTCTCCATTATGAAAGGTCCAAAGTACTTAGGCAAAAACTTCTTTTGCACTCTCTTGAATCGAATAGAATCAAACTACATTACCCAATCACCTTCTTTGAAAGTCTCCACCTTCTTCTTGCCTTGCCTCTTGTCATAGCTCTCCTTTTTTTTCCTTTGGGCTTGCTCCACTCGAACCATAGCAACTGCTCTTGCCTCTTCCAACTCCATGAGTTGATCCTTCCTTGACTTCTCTGCATCACCTCCTTGTGCTTTCTTCAATCTCCTATGAATGCTTTGGAAGGTAGGAAGATCAAAGTGAATAGGTAAGGTAGAATCAATACCATACACCAATTGAAATGGAGAATATCCGGTGGAAGTCTTCATGGTTGTCCTATACTCCCACAAAATTGCATAAATCCTCTTGTCCCAATGATGTTTAGCCCCTTTCATTTTTGCATCTCTGGCCAACATCATGCACAAGGTCTGATTGGTTCTCTCTACCAAGCCATTGGAATTTGGCTTATAGGATGTAGTTACTCTATGTGTGATAGAGAAATGTCGTAGCATGGCTATAGTAATGCTTCTTGTAAACTCTCCTCCTCTATCAGAAACCAACTCCAAAGGGCATCCAAACCTAATGATAATGCATTCATAAAGAAATCTACCCACTTCATCTTCATTCTTGTCCCTCAATGGTCTAGCCTCAACCCACTTGGTAAGGTAATCAGTAACTACCACAATGTACCGATTGTTCCTTGGGGTTCTATTGAGAGGACCTACAAAATCAATTCCCCACTTCTCAAAAGGTCCTAGCAATGGAATTGATCTAAGTGGTGGAGTGGATGTAGAATTTCTAGCAAAAGCTTGACAAACATGACAAGTTTTGCAATAATCAAGATAATCCTTGAAAATCCCTCTCCAATTGTAACTTGCATCTAGAATCTTGAAAGCAGTCACCTTTCCTGCAAAGTGTCCTCCACATACTAAACCTTCATGAAACTCCTTTATGAGTAGGATAAACTCTTTCTTACCCACTGCTCTTCGAAGTAGACTATCTACTCCTTGGTGAAAAATAATACCCTCCACCATTGTGTAAGGTCTTGATCTTGCTGCAAGGGCCTTCCTCTCCCTAGCATGTATCCCTTCTGGATAGTTACCTCTTGTCACAAAATCCATAATCTCCTTGTACTCCATTGGAACCTCTTGAGTGATTGAGATTGTCATGAGTTCCTCATCCAAGAAGGAATCATCCACTGGCTCATCTCCATCATGATCATAGGCTCTAGATAACAAATTAGCATTTGCATGTTTCTTTCCTGGCCTATCCTCAATGGTGTAGTCATACTCAGACAAGAGTATCATCCACCTTGCTAGTCTCCCTTCAACATTAGGCTTGTTGAAGATGTACTTCAAAGCCTTGTGATCCGTGACAATGGTGGCTTTCCCTCCAATCAAGTAGTGTCTAAATTTCTTGAGACCAAAGATCACTACCAACCCTTCTCTCTTTGTGACTGAGTAGTTCTTCTCTGTTGAAACCATCTGCCTACTAGCATAAGCTATTGGATGATCATGCCCATCTTGGTCTAATTGACTAAGAGTGCATCCTATAGCTACATTAGAAGCATCAGTGTAGAGGATGAAAGGCTTACTCCAATCAGGTTCAGCAAGAATTGGAGCTACAACAAGGGATTGCTTGAGCTCCTCAAAAGCTTTGAGAGCCTCCTTGTCCTCCAAAATCACCATGTAATCTACACCCTTCTTCATGTAGATGGTCAATGCATAAGCCTTGTTGGAAAATGAGAAGATGAACCTCCTATAGTATCCAACCATCTCCAAGAACTGGCGTAATTTTTTCAAGCTTGAAGGGAATGGAAGGTGTGAGATTTTCCTCACCTTCTCAAGATCAACTGCTATTCCATCCTTGGAGATGATGTGCCCCAAAAGTAGACCTTCTTCACATCCAAAAATGCACTTCTCTGGGTTGAGTGATGCATTTGCCTCATCTAAGCATTGCAAGACTTTGATTAGGTGCTCAAAGTGCTCCTCCTTGCTTCCATAGACACAAAAGTCATCAATGAAGTCTCTCACAAATTTCCCAATGAAAGGTTCAAATACCTTGTTCATGAACCGTTGGAATGTGGCTGGAGCATTGCAAAGCCCAAAAGGCATGACCTTGAAAGCGTAAGTTCCCCAAGGTGTGGTGAATGTGGTGAGTTGTTGATGCTGTGTTGCAATCTTGATTTGGTTATATCCACTATAACCATCTCCAAAAATATACCTCTCATGACTTGCAACCTCCTCCAAGATCTCATCAATGAATGGCAATGGGTAGTAGTCCTTCTTTGTAACAGCATTGAGCTTCTTGTAATCCACACATACCCAAAGCTTGCCATTCTTTTTCTTCACAATGACAATTGGAGACACCCATTCAGAATTCTCCACCTCAAAGATAAATCCAGCCTCCTTGAGCTTATCCATCTCCTCGTTCACAACCAAAGATATTGGTGAGCTAATGCGACATTGCTTTTGGCGGATTGGTCTTGCATGTGACTCCACCTCTATCTTGTGCTCCTCCAATGTGACTTCCTTCAAATCCATGTAACTAAAAGCAAATACATGGATGAACTTGTGGAAAATCTCCTCAAATCTCACCTTCTCCTCCTTGGTAACATTTGGGCCATACTTGAGGGTAAATAACCTTCTCTCTACCTCCTCAAGTGTCAATGGTGATTTATCTGGGTCCTCCAAAACCTCTGGCTTAGGTGTAAAATCCATAGCACACAAAGGATATACATCTGAATCAGATTCAAATTCATCCTCCTCCGTGGAAGTCTCCTCTTCCATGCTTGTGTCCACACCTGAAGCTCCTTCTTCAGAATCTGATTCCCAATAATCAGAAGATGGTGTATCTGAATGTGAAGTGTTGGTGGTGTGAGTCATAGGAACTGTGACTCTATGGTTTGATGGCCCAATCCTCAAGTACCCTTTGTTCCATCTATCAGTTGTGTGTGCTACTCTCAACCATGGCCTCCCAAGAAGTAAGTCATAGCTTGAATCCTTCAAGACTTGGAAAGTCATGAGATTTTGAACTCCCATAACTGAAACTACCACTTTATCCATCACCCATACTGGTCAAACTTGTTGCTTGTTTGCCATGGTCATCACAAATGTTGAAGGTCTTGAGGGTATCATACCCAACTTCTTCATCAACCTTTCTGATATGGCATTTACTGCTGATCCTCCATCAACCAATGCATCCTTGATGTTATGACCATTCACTCTCACATCAATCTTGGAGGTATATTCACAAGCCTCCCATGGTGCTGGCTTGGCATCCACCACCCCCATTGATACTGGAACTTTTGCCTTCTTCTTCCTCTTGCTCCTTGTAGAACTCAAACCACCTCTAAGCTCCTTTCTCAAGATAGGGTTCAAAGCAATCAATTGGCCCATTGTGATGTTAGCCTTGTGACTACCAACATCCTCCAACACATTGTAGTTCCATTATTGCTTTGAAATCAAGAAATCCTCCATCCCCAACTTTTTCCTTGGAGTCTTTGTTGTTGATGGTGTTGAGGTGCAAGTGCTCCTAGTAGACATAAGAGTATCCTTGGTTGGAGTAAATCCTTGAGAAGAGTGAACATCCTCTGCAAAACGAGCTCTCTTCTTCTCTTGTGCCAAAAGCTCCAAATTAAGACTCTTGGAGTTTGAGCACTCTCTCTTCTTATACTTGCTCTCCACCACATCTATGGATGCTATCCCCCTACCTTTTTTTGGATTAGGAGCCACTTGGGTTTCACTACCACACTCTTTCCCTCTATTGGCTCCCTCATAACCCCTTCCTCCATGGTAAGTGAAATTTGGGTAATTCTTTTGGATATAGCCTCTTCCTCCACAACCAAAACAATTTCTATCATTGAAATTGTTGGCTGGTTGAACTCCTCTATATGGATAGTTTCCATAACTCCTAGGCCCTCTCCCTACATTCTGATCCACCTCTCTCTTCTCCCATAGTTGCACCACATTGATCTTGAGATCCGCAAGTTGTTCTGTGATGGTTTGAAGTGGATCCTTTGGTAGAGGTGCAAGAATTGGAGCAACTACTACTTGTGGTGAAACCCTTGTCACCAAAGTATCAGAAGTTCCACCATACTTGTAGCCTTGAGGAGGATGCACAACCTCCTTCACCACCAAATCACTCTCATCTCCTTCCAAACTCTCCTCCATACGAATTGCAATCTTGATAGCTTCAACCTTGGAAGAAGGTTTCTTATATCTCACCTTGCTTCTAATTTGTGATCGCAACCCTCCCACAAAATTCTTGGTGAGCATGGCCCCTATGCCAATCATTGTAGTCTCCACATCATCCCCACCCTTCCTCAACACTATGCAAAATCTGGACTCTAACTTTTCCACTCTTTCCACATAGACTCTCACTTTCTCTCCATCTCCTTGCTTGAGAAATGTAACCTCACTCATCAATCTCTCATAACTCTCATCAAGAAGAAAGTTCTCAATGAGTGTTGAAGTCAAAGTCTCCCAAGACTCCTCTTCCCCATCTCTCCTCTCTCTCTTTTGGTATTCTGGCTCATACCATGTAAGTGCCGCATCCTCAAAGAAATCTGGTAATAATGAGGCCCACTCATTCTTCCTCCTCTCATTGTTTCCTATGCAAGCTCTCTTGAAGTCTCTCACAAAGGCCTCCACATCTTCTCCATCCTTGGCAAAGAAAACCGGAAGTTTCCCCATCTTAATCTCTCACTATCTTTCTTTTCTCTCAAATTTTTTTTTTCTTGTACATGACTAACACCATCTGAGAATAAACCACCCTAGGGAACATAAAAGGTTCAGGTTGCTCCAAGATCTATAGCAACATCAAATCCTAGAGTGCATATTAATCGAACCTTCATGGATAGTTTATCCATAAGTTGAAAGATTACCTCCATCACTAATCTTGAGAACTAGCTGATGAATGTGGTAGTATTTCTGTAGCTGTACTAAGACTCTCTCCAAGATCCTTCACCAAAGTCTCCAAAAGTGATTTTACTCCACTACACTCATGTCCTTTTGGAAGTCCTTCAACTCCACAAACCTCACACAACTCCTTGGTCTTAGATCTTCTCCTTTTCAATCTTGGTGAAGAAGGTCCAACATGCAAACCCAAGTCAAGTAAGCCTCTCCTTTCCCTCAATCTCTTGCTCTCAAAGGTCAATGGACATGAACTTGCCTTATGTCCATTCTCTCTACACAGAAAGCACTTAGACTCACTCTTTCCTCCAAGTGGTGTAGGTTTTTGGATCCTCTCAACACTCTCTTCAAATTCTGTTGTAAACTCTCTTTTCCTCAAATCCACCCCTAAAATCACCTCAAACCCTTGGAGAACCTTGCATAATCTCAATTTCCACTCTTGATGACCCTCCATGTTCCCAAGATGAATCTAAATACTCAAACATGCTTTTTGTTGATCTCAAACTCCTCATGCATGAGATCTCCACTATGCAAAATTGACCCTTCCTCACAATGTCACTCAGATCTCCCAACTAGTATGTCAAAGTCCTCTGAAATTTTGCACACTTGATAACAGCTTTAGGGTGTCCCTCCCTCAAAAATTTCAGATCTTTTCATTGAGCCATTTGGCCTAGACATCTTTCTATTCAGCACACATATTTCAGATTTGGTCAAAAAACCACCCCCTCACTTCAAAAACTCATAACTCCCTACGCAAGGACTATCTTTCTCTAATTTTTGTGGCATCAGGTAGGATACAATACATTGAATTGTTTTAGAAATTTTCAGGACAATTCACTGAAAATTGAAGAAATGGCAGACTCTGTATAATTTTCCAGAGAGCATGCAGTTGCGGGAGCACTTTACCCTATCAACTTTCAAAAAATCTAACCCACTGCGCATAATATCTCTCACAATAATTTCAAGTGTGCTAACTGAAAGATAACCCAAAATATCATGTGTAGAAATTTCAAGTCCAGATCTCAAACTTGAGATTTTGCCCAAATTCACCTTAATCCCCAAAATCTACAATCCACCTCATACAATCTCTCCAATTCCTCTCATGTGTACAAGATGTACAAAATCACCTCAAAGACATCATAATCAACTATAGGGTATACAAATGGATCTTGGTTCTCTAACATAAGTTCAGCCCTCTCCTCTCCTAACGTTCTCTCCAAGTGAGCTCTCATAGCCTCCTTCTGCCTAATGTAGAATTGAACGAGGAACATTATCTTGCCTTCTAGAGAGGTCCCGACAACAAAACCAAAAATGTGAGCCGGCCTGTCTCTCACTCAAGATGAACCTCTGATGGCTATTTTGGTAGCGCACCATGGACTAAGAAGGCAAGGAACCCGAACTCCATCATACTCCTCCAAGGCTAACACTCCAAGACTCAAGACATTGCTCACTAGAGAACTCAATGAGAAAGAGATAGTTGCAAATGAAAGGATGATGAGTACATCTTCACCCCTTGTTTATATACTTGTGAAATAGTTACGTACCAAAGTTACTAATTACCATAGTAACTCAAGTTACTAGACTAAAAGTCAAGTAAAGTAAAAAATTAGAAAGGAATATCCATTCACATGGGCATATTCTCCTAAGCATGTGGTCTTATCTTGACCCAACCACTAAGTCAAGGATTCTTTCACATGGGCTATCCTTGGACTAAAGAAGAATCCAAAACAAAAAGGTTTGCGGGCCCAAGAGTTCTCAACTCTTTCCTCAAAGCCAAACACCTAGGAATAATACCAAGTCAATACACTAAAATCCAAAATAGTGGTGCTCATCTTTTCTACTTCCTCTAAAGTAAGGTCCACTCTATCTTAGCTATGACTAAATTTAGCTAACCATGACTAATATAGAACCATCCTTTATCTCTATATAAATAATATCTCTTAAGTACTTGTAATACCAAGCTAAATATTACAATACCACACACATGCACAAATGGGTGTTACAATACTGCACCTCTACTAGGTGTAGATCCTCTACCACCACCTCTACCACCACCTCTACCACCTCATCCTCCATGAATTGGAGCTCCTCTACTACTCGCCATAGCAACCTTACCACTCCAAACTCCGGGTGTAGGGAAAATCATTGGTCACTAATGTGACCACATCTATGGCAATGCTCACACTAACTCTATGTTGGTTGTAATGCACCAGAGGTATCTGGTCTGCTGCCTTGAGTACACTCTCTCCTATAGTGAGGTCCACCAAAAGTCCAACAAGCAACACCACTACTCATTGGCTGCTGTTGACCCAAAAATGAAGGTAAGGTCTAGCTCTATTAGGCCCTCCACTCACTCCATAGGATCTAGGCTATCCACCATATCCTCAAAAACCAACTGGGCATGGTCCACTATACTGCACTCTAGAAGAAGTCACAACCATGGATGAGGTCTCCCTACCAAATCCATATGTCACCACTCTCTCTTCCACCATGTTGAGCTCAATAAGCTTAGCCAAACCAAAGACCACTGCCAAAGTAGGCAAAGTAGCCTGGAACAATGTAGCATCACGAACTCTACGTTGCAACTTTTTGTCCAGTATCCCATACCAAAATTGGACTGCTTGGGCCTCAGTAACTCCTTGAGTGAAACTGATCAGACGCCTCATGCAAGTGTATGCCTCTTGTAGGCTCTCTCCAGCCTTCCATTGGAACTCCTACAAGCTCCTCAACTTGTCAATCCACACTCCTTGGTAGTTCTGCCTCAAACATTGGAATAATTCCACCATGGGGTTAAACCTTGGTACCACACCACCTCTTGCAACGGTACCTCCACTTGTAGTAGCACTATCTCCAACTAGTGCACCTCCACTAGCTCCACCAACACTACTCAAGCTAGAACTTGTAGGTACAACCAATCTACTCTTGGCCACCAAACCTAAAGTGATAGAGATATAGTTTGGAGACCAATACTGTCTCCATAACTCAATCTCCTCCAAATGAGCTCTCTTGAACTCATGGTAGTCATCTATTGGCGGACCCTCCAAATGTTGAAACAACCCCTTCCATGCCATGAAGGGTGTAAACAAAGTCAAGTTCCGCATCTGTTGCAAATCACACCAATTATTGAACTCTTGGATGAAGTCATCCAACTTAATGGTACCCATTGTACCAAAGTAATGCTTAGGGCCTTTGGAGGCCCCATAAATCTTGTTCGCATCCCACAACAACGGTGCAAACATACCAAGTGCACTCTCAACTAAATTAGCTCTTGTGTCAAACTCCAACTCAAAGTCAATCTCCTCTCTCATTGGGACCTGAGATACAGGTTGATACCAAGTGCCACTTCAAGTAAATCCATTATGTATTGCATGGCTAACTCCTTTGGAATCCCCAATGAACTCCATCGTGACAAAGTAACCGCAATTGCAACTACAAACCGGAACCACAAATTGCAACCACAAGTCACAACTACAAGTACCCAACCAAGTGCCAACACCAACTAAGCACCAACAAGTGCCAATACCCATGGAACACCATCTACTAATGTAACTCTAATTGAGATAACTACACTAGGAGAAAGGGCAACCTATAACCTCCTATCACAACACACACTCTCACAATCTATAAGTCATCACTTCCTGCCTCATTGGAGATAAACAAAGATAGTCTGACTGGTCATCACTCTAGCCTCACTACCAAGAGCACACCAGAGCATCAACATTCAAATTAAGGGCACCTCATACGTACGTGGTGCACAAACAAGAAGTAGAGAATGGAGGGATCCAATCACAAGAAATCTAAATAAGAACCCTCCATCTCATAAAACAACATGGGACTGACTTTGCCACCATTTGGCATTTGACATAAGAGAAGTATTTAAGTCCTAAGCTACCAAGATCACCAAGAATGGTATCAAATTGCCTATCCTAGCCAAAGCTACAAGTGTATAGATAATAGTGGTACAATCACAAGGACAACAAGTGAGGGTGGACCAGTTGGCTAGGGCATTAGTCTAGGAACAATAGATCTAGGGGTCAAACCCTACTACGCACAATCTAGCAGTATGGGTAGATTTTGCCAACCAATGACCAAAATCTACTCTAAACTAGCTAGCCTCACAATAGCAAGCTGGCTTGCTGGTCCTTCTAGGCTTTTGTAGCCTCTCATAGCATATGCCTCAAAGCCTCATCTAAATCTATTTAGCCAAATGAGGCCTTTCTTCTTACCACTTTGAACCTCTTCCAAATCTGGCCAAAATCTGATGTAAAATTTGACATAAACCCTAAATTTGGCTGACCGCCAAATCCTCCGCTAACTCTTCACTTGAACCAAATTGAAAACACAGGTTTCTCTAAATCAAAAATTCACAAGAATAGTTTCCTAACTCCACCTTAAATTTTACTTTTTGAGCCCAACTTGTAACAAATTGGTCATGCCTTCACTTCTTGAGCTCAAAATCACAACCACTACTAAAAAATTGCTTCTTCTTTGCTCAAAAATTGGCAAATGCTTCCACACTTTGTCTGCCGTACTACCAAATCTGTATCAAGCAACGAGCTTCTACACACCAGGGAAAAACTAAACTTCAATCAAGCTACCAATGATCCACCAAGCTTGGAGATACCACACAAAGTTCTTGCACCCAATTTCCCCTTGATCTCACTTCTCTGATATAATCAGTTTACAATTCTCAAATACATTCAACTCAGATCAATACTTGATTTGTCACTCTATAAACTGTCAACAATTGGGCACTAATTATAGTCAAGCCACACACACTCTAGCTAAGAGAATCCAAGTGATGCTCGCCGGCCTCTGTCCACCATAGCCAAGAACTCAAAGGCTCAACATCAAAGAAGTGAGCTCTCTAGAGTTGCACTTTGAAAGTATACTCCCTGGACTCAAGCTAGGTCTGAAACCCTAATGGTCCCACTGATGGCACACTCGATGATGCAAATAGTGCAAAGTGACAGCGGGCTCCACTGTGAAGTCAGTACCCCAAACACAAAATCTGACTGTCAAAAAATAGTCTCTAAGAAATTGCTAAAATTACTCTAACTACTATCACTGGAACTCGAGTGTCATAGCAATCTAGATTTGACATTACAAATGGCGTCACACCCTCACTTTAAAAACTTATAACTCTCTGCTCAAGAATGATCTATGTCTAATTTTTGTATCAACAGGTAGGATACAATGCACTAAATTTTTGTGAAAAGTTTTACCACAATCCACTAAAATTGAAGAAATGGTAGACTTTGTACAATTTTCCAAAGAGCATGCAGTCGCGGGAGTAGTTTACCCTATCAACTTTCAAAAATTCTAGCCTTGTGCGCATAGTAGCTCTCATAATAATTTCAAGTGTATTAATTGAAGAATAACCCAAGCTATCATGTGTAGAAATTTCAAGTCCAAATCCCAAACTTGAGATTTTGCCCAAAATCTCCTTAATCCCTAAAATCTGCAATCTACCTCACATAATCTCTTGAAATCCTCTCAAGTGTACAAGATGTACAAAATCACCTCAAAGACATCACAATGAACTACATGGTATAAAAATGGGTCTAAATTCTCTAACATAAGTTTGGCACTCTCCTCCCTTAAAGTTCTCTTCAAGTGAGTTCTCATAGCATCCTTTTGTCTAATATAGAATTGTACGTTGAACATTATCTTTCCTTCTAGAGAGGTCCCGGTAACGGAACCAAAAATGTGAGCTAGTTTGTCTCTCACTCAAGATGAACATCTGATGGCTATTATGGTAGCGCACCATGGACTAAGAAGGCACGGAATGCCAACTCCATCATACTCTTCTAAGGCTACCACTCCATGACTCAAAATATTGCTCACTAGAGAACTCAATGAGAGAAAGACAATTGCAAATGAAAGGATGATGAGTACTTTCTCACCCCTTGTTTATATACTTGTGAAATAATTACACACTAAAGTTACTATTATTGGAGTACCTCAAGTTACTAGGCTAAAAGTCAAGTAAAGTAAAAAGTATAAAGGAATATTCCCACATGGACATATTCCACTAAGCATGTGATCTTTTCTGACCCAACCACTAAGTCAATGATTCTTTCACATAGGCTCTCCTTTTACTATAGAAAAATCCAAAACAAAAGGGCTTATAGGCCCAAAAGTTCTCAACTCTTTCCTCAAAGCCTAACACCTAAGAATAATACCAAGTCAACACACTGGAATCCAAAATAGTGGTGTCATATTTTCCACTTCCTCTAAAGTAAGGTCCCTTCTTTCTTAACTATGAATAAATCTAGCTAATCATGAATAATGTAGAACAATCCTTTATCTCTATATAAATAATATCTCACAAGTACTTGTAATACCAAGCTAAGTAGCACAATACCACACACATGCACAAATGGGTGTTACAATCCTTTCTTGGTGCTTTTACAACAAAAGAGAGTAGACCTAAGGAGACAACATTTGGAAGTGAGGGATGAGTTGGATGTAGTGAAGAAGTGGAGTGAGGAGACCTTGGCATTGAGGAGTAAGCTAACCCAAGGAGAGAAGGAAGTGGAAGAACTTTCGGCTAAAGCAGTTCTTTGAAAGAAAAGCTCGGATGCCTTGCAAAAGAGTTTTGTGAAATATCGCAAAGAATTGAAGGAGTAGTGGGGATTGGTCAAGACCATGAAATGGGAAGTTGCTGATGTATGAGTCAAGGTCATACACTCAAAGGTGATTACTGCCATGACGGAACAAGAGCTGGAGAGTTTGAAGAAGAGCGCGGCCAAGAAGGACCAAGCCTGGCAACAAGAATTGGCAGAACATACTTGGGAAGAAGAATGATTGAAGGGTTGCAATGACAAGTTGAAGGTCAATTAGTCCTGTATGTGCAAGAGAAGAAGGCATCAAAGCCTGAATTTGAAGATGAATTGATGATGTATTGAAATAAGTTAGACGGAGAGAGAAGTAAGGAGAAGGTAGTTTTGAGTGTGTAATCGGATGGAGTAGCAGTAGTCGTGAAGGAGTTGAAAGAAATGTTGAGTACAAAATCTGAAGGGAAGCTAGAGGAAGCAAGATTGCATGAGTTGAAGCTGATTGTGAAGGAAACTCAAAAGAGGAAGGAGAAGGATGTAGATATGAACAATTTGATGATTCGCCTAAGAGAAAGAGTAGATAGGAAGATGATAGAAGTAGGAGACAATGTGTCTCTTAGATTAGATTTGTTAGATCTGTGAGCTGGCCTGTCTCTCACTCAGGATGAACCTCTGATGGCTATTATGGTAGCGCACCATGGACTAAGAAGGCAAGGAATCCCAACTCCATCATACTCCTCCAAGGCTAACACACCAAGACTCAAGACATTGCTCTCTAGAGAACTTAATGAGAGAGAGATAGTTGCAAATGAAAGGATGATGAGTACATCCTCACCCCTTGTTTATATACTTGTAAAATAGTTATGTACCAAAGTTACTAATTACCGTAGTAACTCAAGTTATAAATTAGAAGTCAAGTCAAGTCAAAAAGTAGAAAGCAATATCCATTCACATGGGCATATTCCACTAGCATGTGATCTTATCTTGACCCAACCACTAAGTCAAGGATTCCTTCACATGGGCTATCCTGAGACCAGATAAGAATCCAAAACAAAAAGGCTTGCAGGCCCAAGAGTTCTCAACTCTTTCCTCAAAGTCAAACACCTAGGAATAATACCAAGTCAACACACTAGAATCCAAAATAGTGGTGCTCAGCTTTTCCACTTCCTCTAAAGTAAGGTCCCTTCTATCTCAACTATGACTAATGTAGAACCATCCTTTATCTCTATATAAATAATATATCTCTTAAGTACTTGTAATACCAAGCTAAATATCACAATACCACACACATGCACAAATGGGTGTTACAAATCAAATTTAGATAGATTGTGTAGTGAGATGAAGATGAATATAGAGTCCAAAGTTGAAGAAGTAGGAGTGCAAGTGTCTTTGGGTGAGTTACCTAAAACATTAGAAATGAGTGAGGAAGTAGTAGAAATAAAAGATGTAGGAGTGGTATTAGAGAGACCAAAAGAAGGAGAAATTCTTGGAGGAACATCAAGTTTGGAAGCCGAAGTCAAGGATGTGAATCGGATTGATATCGGATTGACATCGGATATGAATCGGATTGACATCGGATTAGATCAGAAACAAATTTAGGATTTGAAGAGGCAGATATGAAGAGGTGGTTTGTCATTTTGGATCTGCATGTTGGAAAAGTTGTTGTAGAATGGTATTTTTGTGAGTTAATTTTTGGTGCTCAGCCTATTTAAAGGAAGCATTCACATCATTGTGTTGTTCAGTATTTATATTTTTGAAGTTGATAAAGTGAAGTGTTGTATCTCAATGCTTGTCATTTTAGCTTAATTTCAAGTATCAATCCTATATGTGTGTTTGTAAGTGTTTGAAGAATTTTGAAATGCAAGTTAGTGAGTGTTGGATGTTGGATTCCATAGCACAAATCTTCATTTTGTGTGTGTTGATCCTAAGTGAAGAGGAATCAGAGCCATGCCTTGATAGATCTGAGAAGAATGGTAGTGTTGCTAGTATTTTGCAATTATGAGAGCAATGTGGGATTGATGCAAAGCAATTTTGATCAAGGAAGTTGTGCTTTCAATTGAGGGTGAAACGCAATTCTGAGATGAAGTAGTTTTGTAATGAAGTAGGTTTCTTCAAGAAAATCCAAGTCATCACAATCAAAGGTTGTTTGAAAAGAATTGGAAGTATTGTGATTATGGGAGTTATTAATTAGTGATGAGACCGTGATCAATGCTTGTTACTCTCTTCTCGGTGGTTTCTACTTGAGAGATTAAAGACGCAACCAAGGAGAACTAAGTGTTACTATCTTACTTTGTATTTGACCATTTATGACTCATATCTTTATGGGAAAAAACTTTACTTACTAATTATTGCAAAAGTGATACTTGCCAATTGTCACAGAGGTGTTTCCATTGCTAGTTGATATGAATCTGTAACTCCAATGCATGGATTTGTATCCTCATGTCACAAAGTTGGAGTTGATGGGGAAGAGCCTTGGCTGGCTTTTCTATGTGGTCCACCATCTATCCGACTATGGGTTCCATCTTCACAATCATCTGGTCATGTTCCTCCCTCATAGTCCTACAGATGTTGATGAGTTCTACCTCTATCTTTTGTCATGTTGATCTTCAGATTACTTCTTCCCTTTCTTCCATCTAGTCAAATTGTTTGGTCATCTCTTCAATCTGGATCTCCACCATCTCCTTGTAGCTAGTGTACTTGAGGTTTTTTGTAAGGCCTTGATTTTTGCTTCTTCAAGGTCTTCCTTTAACTTCATGATTCCTTCTCTCAAGACTAAATTTCCTTATTGTACTCCTCCCTCCTTTGATATATCCTAAGTATAAGAGTTCTAAAGCAACCCACCTTTACACTATTAGCATATTTTTCTTTTTTATTCTAGTTTTCATAGATTAATGAGAGGTCAAGAAACCTATTAAGGTTAGAACACAAGATTGTATGATTTATCATCACTTTAGAAGGTAACTATGCAAGAGGACAAGAAGACAATACCTGAAAAACACCATGGCTCTTCTACACCAACGGGTCACAAAGACAAATATCCTCATGAGCATGATCTTCATGATTGTGATCCTCATGGGTATGATCTTTGTGATCATGATTTCTGAGTAGTGATGACCGTAGGGCCAACATTTGTGAATAAAGAACTCTGGACTACCATCATCAATGTTTTGGAAGATCATCAGCCCAAAATAACTTTAGCCCAAAACACCTTGGTGCAAATTGAGGCCAATGTCTCTATAGTTGTACATCAAAATGAAGCAATCTTTATTTTTCCTGCATTACCTTCTCAAAGGCTTTCCATTGCCACCAAAATTTCCAACCATATAAGTTTTTTGACACCTTTGACATAGAGCAAGATGCCATTGGCCTGGAAGGCCAAACTATATATCTTTGGGGTGGTAACACCTCTGTACTTGACCAATTGTATAGACCTTTGGCTTGGAAACACCTTTGTGTTGGCAACACCATCAGAGTCATCATGTCATTGGAGTGGAGACACCATTGAAGTTGTGATACCGTTGGAGTGGTAATATCTCTATACTTGATCATTTGTACAGACATTAGGCATAGTAATGTCTGTATACAATAGGAGAATTTTATAGTTGCACATCATTGGGACAATTTTCTTGATGGTGAGTTGGAGTAAATAGGAAGTAGAGTGCATAATAGGAGCACCACTATTAGGCTATGCTATCATAGCATTTTAATTAGGAAGGTAAGGCAATTACATTAGAATTAGGATTGATAGGAATTGAGTTGATTAGGGGATTTTGATGACATAGCCATTGAATTTGCCCACTTATGGTGCAATAAGAAGTATAAAGAGTTTAGCTCCAAAGTAATACAAGTTTAGACCTTAATCTGTTTGTCTAATTTAGTGTATGCTTAGTCTTTGTATCTCTATGTGCATGAATTGGATTCTGTCATTGAAGTACATGCATTGGGGACTCCAAGATCCTTAGAGCATTGATGTCAATGCTTTGCATTTTTTGTGATGGCTTGATCAAGTAGCGATGAGGAACTCAAAGTAGGAATATAGGTACTGGAGTGCAAGAATGCATTTGTGCTTGACTAGGGTGATGGATCCTTGGAGTTCTAAAGGATTGGGGTTGTACATTGAAATTTCATAGAGGTATGGAAATATTATGAAGTGCCACATATGACAAAAATTCTAACATGTCACCAACCTACAATGTTGTGGGAGGTAACATATGACAACCTAATATCAATGTACTAATAGTATAATTGGTAAGAGCATGTTTTTCTCATGAGGATATAGTTTAGAAATGCTATAATTGAAGAGAAAGTGTCACATTGTCACCATTATCTACTTTTACATGTTTAACCTTTTGGGTAAGAACCATTCTCAAAGAGGATAGTGTCACCTAGAGCAATGTACTATAGAAAAGCTAAAACAATCAAATCACTTCCACAAAAGATTTGTTACTAATGGTGCTCCTAAAGGTGATGGTTCAATCTATTTTGATGGTCAACAGCCTTGAAGGTCTCTACCTCACACTTACCTATATTATGCATATTAGAATGCTAGTAAGACTGTTCTACTATCTCCAAAAGACATTCCTACAACTATATTGCAAGTTTGTGACACTTTGGAACTTTTTTTATACTTGTTACTTTACTGTACTCATTTTCCTCATGACTGCTCAATGCATTGCCTTAAGTCTTCAGAACTCCTAGGGATCCAATACCCCAGTCAAGCCCAAAAGCCTTCTTACATTCCAACACTTGCATTCTTACTTTGAGTTCCTCATGACTACTTGATCAACTAGTCACAAAACAAACATAATATTGGTAATGACACCTAAAGGATCATGGAGGTCCTTATGCATCTGCCTTAAGACAAAACCCAATTTGCATACACATAGGCAAGTAGAGTAAGCATGCACAAATTGAATGAAAGGGTGTGATTTGGAATTTTGGGACTGAACTTGTATTAAATCAAGTTAGATCCACTTGTGATTATTACCTCTACTCCTATTAGTGCTAACCCTTATGTAACCAACTTATCTCCCTAATTAATTTGTGTAATGATATGGTATGTGTGTCAATAATTGCACTATACAATTCCTGTAACTTATTGTTTTACATTCAAGATAATGGTCTTGATAAGTTGTCTTCTCCAGATTGGGGCCTACTGTACACAACTCAAGGTCTACATGTGAAAAACATGAAGGTTTTTTTTATATATATGTACACTATACAAACAATGCTTAATGGTTTGAACTACCTTCACCCCTAGAGATTTCTACTAGCCTATCTGCCTGATTTGCAGCATCCATGAATTTCTTAGTCAGGGTGGCTAACATTTTCTTGAAACTTGGTGTTGGTGTGCTTCTTAAGCCAGTCAGCCAATTTTTTCAGCTGATTGCTGGAGTAGGTCTTCACCTCCAGTGCATAGATTTCTGACTTTAACTCCCTTATCTTTGCCTAATAAGTCTCATCAGAATTGAATTCTGGACTTGGGTGAGTGTTTGCTGTGCTGCCTCCTCAATGATGATGATTTGCATCCTTTCCACCTCCAATGCA
This sequence comes from Lunularia cruciata, assembly GCA_948567375.1. NCBI lineage: Eukaryota > Viridiplantae > Streptophyta > Marchantiopsida > Lunulariales > Lunulariaceae > Lunularia > Lunularia cruciata. Next base: position 18,270,583 of record OX419760.1, read on the forward strand.
TCTTTGATAGATTTTAGTTCTATCTAAAATTCTTGTTGCACATGGCCACAAAGGATCTGCTACCAATCATCATGTCCCTCAACTAATCCTCATGTCTTGGCTAACTCCACTGTGCAATGCTCAGCTCTCCCTTTGTACTTCTGGTAAATTGATTCCACCTGGAAAACCCAAAGTTGTGTGGTGGCCAATTCGTCTTGCATCATGGAGATCTCTACATTCTTTGCACTCATCTTCCCTTCCCTTGCTCTTTGTACTCCATGAATGCCTGCTCCCATTTCTCTGCCCTGAGCTTCATCTTACGGATGTCTGCTTTTGCCAACCGCAGTTCCATGTTGTGCTTGGCCCAACTTTCATCCTTATCCTTCTTCCACTGATTGCCAACGGTGGACCAGGCAAACTCCTCTTTCTTCTTTTTTAGTTCTTTGTTCCAGGTCCCCCGGTTCTTTCTCCAACTCATGAATTCTTTGGGTAGTGCCATTTGTGACCTGCTCCTTCAGAGCTGCCACCTCTGCACTAGTGTGAATTGTCTCCTCATGGGCTTGTGACAGTCTGTTTCTGGTCTCTGCATTGTCCCTCTTTGCATTCTGTGCCGGTGGGTGCAAGAAGTCTATTATAGTTTTCATGTTGTACACATTGGGGCAAAGCTCATGGTAGAATGGTAAAACTTCTTCCATCACTGCGAGAGTGAGTCCTAGCTTATTTACAGTCCAGCAAGACATCTGAACGCTTCCTGGTGGAACGGTCAATTCTTCTCTTTTTTCTTCTTCATTAGGTATTGGTAGTGTAATAAGATCTGTGTATTGAAGAAAGATTCTCTCATAACTAGGGCAAGCCAATACGCACGCTCATTAAGTTTCATTGTATTGTACCTATATCAGTTGAGAAAAAGAGATACTCATGAAGGGTGCTTAAGACTACTAACTGCTTTGTATTGGATTTTTGTGTGGAATTATTACAATTTCTACAGGAGGATAATACGCTTTCTAGAAAATTACTACTATTAAAGATGTTTCAGATATAGAAAGATTCTCCGGGGAGAAAACGTTAACATTTCAAAACTCAGAAATAGTAAGGATCTTGTATGGTTACAAGTATGCAAACAAGACAAGCGACCCAAAGACAGCAGATTCCACCTCTAGATACATCTTTAAAAGGCAAAAAAAGTAGTGCACCTCTAGAGACATTTTTATATTTGTACAAGGAGCTATAAATCGGACATCCAAAAGGCAGAAGGTACAGTCCGATATGTTTTGTGACTGTTCAGTCTATTATTACGCACTAAAGTTTCGATTCCACATGAGATTACATATATTGTACTTGAAGCTGGCGTATAACAATTTCATTAGAACATTTCATCTGCATAACTTTGTCTTCCTGTCGGATTGTATCCGCATGAGATAGTAAAAGTGAAGAGTTCAGAACTATCTTTTGTTTTGTATCTTAATGGACTCGAAGAAATGTATAACTCCCCGTCCAGCAAGATATATCTTGTTTATTTATTTATATAAAAAAGCGCGCAAGAAAAGGGAAAGGAGTACAAAGCACAACTAAGTGCGAAAAGAAAGAACACTTTTTGAATTTAGTTAATTGTTGATCCGTGTTATTTATAATAGTATTGTCGGAAATAGTATGTGAGTATGGCGGAGAACAGCTCGTGCCCTTCTCATCCACCAAGAACCTCATGTTTCAAGCTTGATCTAGCTTCTTTCCTCGACCAAGAATTTCCTGGTGCAGCTTTAAGAAGATGATGTAAGCACCCATAAATCTCAATAAACAAAGAATGAGGGTGCATAGTGACATGCTATCCATAGGGATATCATATATCATAAATCTCAATAAACAAAGAATGAGGGTGCATAGTGACATGCTATCCATATGGGTATCACATATGATGAAGTAATCATCTAAAGAACAAAGAAAGAGAGTGCATAGTGACATGCTATCTATATGTGTATCATATACGATGAAGTATTATTGTTGTAGGTTCATCACTTGCATAATCTGATTGCAATTGTAACTGAGAAAAGTCAGAGGAGCAGGTACACCTGATCAGGCAATCCCAATGTGGCTGGGAGTTGTGTGTAGTGGTCGACAGAGTACTTGACAAATGTTGCCTGCTTACTGGTTTGATTCGTTTTGGTCTCTGTATATTCTGAATTCCATTTCCTGCACTTGCATCAATGTTGATTCATGGTGGTGTAACGGACAGATTTTTTCGAGGCAGTGACGATTGACGAATAGAGGACTGATGGAGTTGAGATCATGCTTATTAGTAAGGATGATGTCCGCACTTTGAAGTCTCTGGAGTGTACATGTTCTACTTGACACAATAACAGGACGGTGCCATCTACTCAGCTTGACTGGTAATGATATGGCGTGGATAGATGTGTGTGCTCAACCGTGTCATCCGTTTATTTCGTGAGCTTCTGTTGTTGACAATTTTCACAACAATCGGCTCATTCATCGGGCAATATAAAATGTGTAGATACATGAAGTAAGTGTTTTTAATCCTCGAATCTCCGCACCGGTGGGTCCCGAAGAATCGACCACATACGTCAAAGCTACCGTCACGACTTGTATTCGTTTAGTTTCCAGTGTACTCATTACCCATATAAAAGAGAATGATCGGGGTCCTGCTCACCAAGTCGAGTTCAAGTTATCCAACGCGTTCCAATTCTCATTCAAATTAGTCGCTCTCCATCAAATTCGTTTAGTACCCCAGATTCATCACCATGTCGACCGCCTGCGATTGCGATAGGAAGAATACCAACGGTGGAACCTGAGAGTGAGTTCTTCATTGAATTAGCAGACTATTTCTCATCATTTAATGCCGCTCAAAGTGCTTATCCAATGGTTATCTTCAACTTCGATGCTTGAGTAGAACATGCCCAGGAAATTATGCTCACAATGCATTCGTTGCTTGGTTTCAGCTCCAGCTGCAAGGAGTGCGAGCCTACTTTTGCATTCGAGGCCACCACAAGGTTTGATCCTTTGTCAATTATATGGATTGTCCAAATTGATCAGAAAAATTGAGGCATAATTATTTGAGGTTCATAATGACATCGTCTTGGTGAATCTGCACATAGCTACAGTGATAATGAAACCGTGTATGTTTTTCCCAGCCCCAAGATGTTCTATGCACCATTAGTGGTTGCCACCAAGACCGCTGGGATAGAGAGCGTCGAGGCTCTCTTGAACGACATTGGCCAGTGAACCCAAAGAAGTGTATGCCATTGTATAGATCCTTCAGCCTGGTGCGCGGTTGAGTACACGGACTGGTGGTAGATGTCAAGACATCCATTCCGTGATTAATATCAAGCATGTGACAAATCAACCAGATTTGAACTTTTTAGTAACCGGAAGCGGAATTGACGCGCCCTTTTTGTCATTACAACAATGTCTACTGTAGACAGTACTTCGGCGAGATGGTCGTCCCAAAAACTGTCCATGAATAATAAAGTTGGATAATCTTAGTACAATGCCCCCACGTTTAACGAAAAGGTGAATTTAATAAGGGAAGCAATATTTCTGACTGGATGTTTGGATCCTGCAGTAGATCGGAATTTTAATGGTCTGTTTGTGCTTGTCCGATATTCCATCACCATACTCTCAGTTTTCAAGACAGCCTTTTATATACACAGATGGCAGGGTTATATATAGTTACGAGCGATTGACCGTCAAGCAATTGCCTCTATATCATGCGTAAGCTCTTGCATGTATGAATTGAAATATTAGGTGATTTGAGTATCGAATACAGCGAGAGGTATCACAGCAAAACTTGGTTGACCCACGACATGATGGAGACGATTATCCATGACAGTAGAAGACAAAATGAGCATCTTTTGGTGATATGTAAGAACCCTGAAGCCGTTGATAAGAACTTCAAAGTCAATCCCCTGATGGTTGATTTCCGTGTTCTACTGGTGGTCATTTCGACGATTTACACTACTCCCTGTTCAAACTAACATCGTAATATAATTATGCGATAAATGCAATATGTCACGATATGCTTGCAACCAGATTTAGCACCAGATATTTATCTACTGCAAACAGATCGAGCACGTGAAATGAGTGAAGCAATCTCTCACCACCATGTGTGCGATTACTAATAGCTACTTCTAAGATCCAGCACGTCCTTCAATGAAGTTGAGCACCTCTCATGTTGAGTGTCTTGCAGTCAAATTCTTTTCGCGCAAAGTTTTATTGAAAAGTACTGCTATGAGATATCAAACTTAATGGGAAAGAGGCTCATTGTGGTATGCTTAACTTAGATCTCAAGAGCCGGCACGAACATGCTTCGCAGGATCTCCATAAGATTCTCAACATAAGAAGAGGTAGCAATTGATTTCTGTCAGAAAGCGAATTCCACTGGAAACCGAGAAAACTAACGGAGAAAGTAGATGTGCATCTAAAGCTCCTCTGCGTTCCTTGCGATTTAGCTATCTAACTTGATGGTCCAGAGCTCAAACCATGGGAACAAAAACGAAATTCGAGCCTACGCCACCGGGATCCTTCCTCTAGGTTGAGGTGTCCACTAAATTCAGTCATATCTTACACTGAAATTTGCTCAGATGTCCTGTGTAGATATTCGATAAGTTTGCTAGTCCAGTTTAAATTAAATCTGCACAAATTAGTAACTGCACACTGCAGGAAGAAATATGAGAAAGGATGGACGTTTCATTTACCACTTCTTTCTTGCTGTCATAATCAGTTACCTCTTTATTTATTCTCGTGATCAATTATGAGCAAGAATGATCCCAGTTGCAGAGACCTATAGATATTAGTAGAAGTTTAGTCAGAACTAGATCTGGATTGAGGCAATAATTCAGGTTCGGTGAAAGTAGTAAATTTTGATGGATAAGCAGCTGTACAAGGAAGCTCCTTAAGTTACTTGGCCGATCATGAACCATGAAACAGAAGTGAGTCTCAAGTCGCTTGATTTCCACTCTCACTAGATCACAATTTTGGCGAAGTTGGCTGAATATTCACTGAGTAGATTGCAGACAGTTGCTTGTATAGAAATATCGAGAGACGGTTTTCTACGCTACTGTGCAGATGGTCACAGCTTCTGCCTCACGCTGTACCACCGAATTCATGAGAATTAGTTCCCCAACTTGAATGAAGCTAGTTCGAATACCACCGTATCGTAATGAGCATATTCTTAAATTACGAGGTACTGGCGAGCATCAATTTGCACTGAAGCTAACATATACGCTAACTTGAAGGTGTACTAAGTCCTCCAACCAAAAGTACCACTAAGAGGTTCTTGATTTTTCTGTAGGACTAGGACCACAAACATACGTGCAGTGTATAACAAACAGACTGAAGAGTATTTATGGACATACAGGTTTCATGGCGCAGCCTGTGCACGCCAGAAGATGGCAGTACTGGAGTATTAAATTACAATCATATGGACAACTAGGGCGGAGAAACATGAGTCTTCTCCTGGTTTCAAAACATTCATCGTTGTTGAAAGTACCCGTAGTCAGAGCTAGTAAAATTGCTGATGCGACAGGAATGGTCTGAGCACGGGACATTTGAGGGATTGAAAGAGATGGTGTGTTTAAACGACCATACTGGTGGCTCTTGCTGCGGCAGATGGAATGATTATCTCTGATTGGCATATGCACTATGAAACGTACTCAATCAATCATTTGAGTTAATTGGCCACCTTTTGCTTAAACTCGTTACGTGTTCTGTGTCTATCCGTATGATACTGTAAGCTCGTTTCTTGATCGAAACCGGTACACGTCTCCAAAGAGACAGGATCAAGCAAAGTTCTCCTAACAGAAACCCGAATAGAGGTGTCAACTGTTGAGCCTTTGAATATTGTATAAGGTCAATGTAACTGCCGATATCTGTGTCTTCCTCTAAGAGAATATTTTTTCTCTAGTTTGTTCGTATCGAACACGGAATCGACGTTAACGTTGCTCTGCCTGAGGGTAATATACTCGACTGAGTTCCAGCAATTTCATAGATACAATAGATATTTCCGAGCAAGGTGTCATCTAACATCTAGTTTATGAGTGTCTTGAGTTGTACGTACTCAGTAACATAAGACTTATCTAATTACTAGCTAGGATTTTGTAGCAGTTTAATAAAATATTCGTCCTTGACAGAGTGATTATATGTAGTCTAGGTCCACTAGTCCACGTGTTCGAGCTATTTGTATGGAATCAAGAACTGTTTTTCCTTAGAAATGGAGAATGTATTTCGGGAAACGAGTAGCTGACACGGCAGCACAGATATTGCTGCTGTGCAAGAGTGCTAACCGAACGGCAGTTACCCACAACCTGGCAAGGATACGTTGCAAGTCTATAGGATATTCCGAGAGCCTTGAGAATCTCGGTTTCTCTTTAAATTTAACAGAAAACATTAGAGTTTGACATGACAAGATTCACACTAGATTGACTAGGGACCTGCAGGCGTGTGCCGAAAGCGTGTCTACTGGAAATAAGATACAACTTTTAGTGCCGATTATTGTGAGTTAAATTAATAACAAGAATCCCATCACCACCGGTTATTCGACCTCACTTGCAGTCATCAATTATAGAACTCTCACTCTTTCAAGTTTCCGGACAAACCTTTGGGCCCCAAAGATTCTGGGGAGTAAAGCCTCTTCAGCGCTTTCTGTTCAGCTCTGAAGAGACTTCACCTGTTCTGGCATAAAAAGGAAGGTTCACGGTCAACGAGTTCACTTCAAGGGGAATTCTACCTTATATCTGAATCAGTAATCTTGACTCTACTCCGACGTCCACTTCAGCTATTTTTTCCTTCAAATCTCACCATGTCGAACTGTGACTACGACAGGAAGATTAGCAACGGAGGAAACTGCGAGTAAGGTACGATCAAACTCGAGGCAACGATGGTTTATAAGTCTTTTTATTTGAACATGACAGGCTTGTTTCATAACTTGTTTTCATGCTAGATGCAGGGAGTCATGGAGGATTGGATTTCGGGATCAAAACATACTGATCTCTTCAATCATTTCTTGTTTTATAACAGCTCCAGCTACAAGGACTGCGATGTTCGTCTTCGAGCCAACCACCAGGTTGGGTTGCAAGTCTGTGAAATTTGGGTTCTTCTCTTGGATTTCCTAGAACCATTGGTAGGTAAGTGAAATTTCAACCAATCGGGGTTGATGCATTATGCATAACAATAATGTGTACATTTCTCCACTTCACGAAAATGCCATTGCAATGCAATTCTGGTTGCTGCCTTCTTCTTCAGTGACATTGTGTTACCCAACTCTTACAGTTTGTGCTTGCTTCACCAATTCACTCTTTGCTCAATCATTCCCTGTCAGCCTCTCACACAATCTCTTGTTTTACCTTGAACAATTCTCTTTTACCTCTTAGCAAGTTAGTTCTAACTTGCACTCTTCCAAAATTCCACTCGTAATGATTCTTGAAGTTGCACAAAAGTATTTGACTAAACCTTACTCCTTCTTCTAGTGGTGTAATCACATCCATTTAGTGACTTGCTTCTTAATTTCAGTGAGCATTAGTGGTGAAACAGTGTTGTTGTTCCCCATGTGTGATGCGCTGCAAGGGCCAACAATTACCAAAATTAGTTCTTTGTCCATGTGGTAGTTTCTTGCTCATGTAAATGCCAACATGGATGACGGACCAAGCCTATGGTTGACATGGAAAACTATACTTGTGACCAACTAGTCCCACTCCGATGTTCCTGGGGTGGTTCCAATCTGATGGTTGTCCCACCCATTGCTTATATCCATATCTAAGGTCTCTTCCCTTTGATGGGGTAAGGCTAATGAATCCTATCTAATAACTCTATTCTACGCTAAGTAATCGCCAAACTTCTAACAAAAGAAGAAAAGAAAAGAGAATCTGTGTAAGAAGATGCGAGGTGGGCTACCATAAAACCTGCTGCAAAACCTTGGCAAAACACCCTCAAGTAACCTAGGCACAAAGTGAAATCCGGGCAATACACAAGCAAAAAATGGCATGTATGGAGGAACCCAAGCAAAATGCTGTGGTTGCAAGTGACTTCTTGTCGTTGTTAATTCTTTTATGAAAGATCAGGAGAAAAGCTCTCCAGTAAACTTGGGACAAGGTTGCATGCATAAAAACTTGAGACAAGCTTGCATACAAGAAAGAAGCATTAGATGAAGGCCTTGCATTGTACAGATCTCCTGATACATACTTACAGAAATACATTATACTTTTTCAAGAGACTAATACATACCCGTTCATGTCAATAGATATGGGATACCCTTACAAAGATACAAGAACCTTGCAGTTAGAATGAAAAATGAATATATGAAAGAGTGGCATTGTCCTCTTGTATGAAAGATACAAGTACCTTGCAATGAGATGTATTAAAACATATGTAAACAGATAGATCTGCAGAAAACTACAAACCAACTAAAGAGCACTCCAAAAAGAGCCAAGGTGAAGCTTAAACATACTCCACTCCAATGTCATTTGAACTACTCCACAGTTGGCAGTGCCAGCTTGCACTATTCCACTATCATTATGTCACTTGTTCTACCCCAAATGTCACTTGAACTACTATTCTATGTGACTGATCACTAACACTTAAACTTCTCCTTTTCACTTCAATATTCTCACTAACCTCTTTCAATTGAACTGCAAGGGATATATTTGGGCACTGGAAATTTAATATTACTGCTGAAGCTCTTGATAGGGGTCTTGTCTACCGCAGAGAAGATACTCATTATTCTCTTTATCCCCTTTGGTGTTTTTCCAGTTTTTGCTAATTCCAAAATCATGGAATGAACCCCATTAGATTCAGCATTCCTCTCTTTGATTCTCCTCTTCTCTAACTTGGAATTTATAACTATTTTTTCTAGTTCACTTTTCATCCAAAAACTTTCCACCTGTACAATCTTCTGTGCTTCAAGTTTGGTGAACGTACATCTCACCTTGCTTTGATCAATTTGCTCCTCAATTTCAAAATATTTGAAAGATCTTGAGTAAAAGAAACCATAGTGGCAAAAGATGGTGCCTTGCCTTGGGAAATTTTTCTTCTTTTCCTTGATTCACTCTCCCTTTCTCCATCCTTTTCACCCTCATGTTCTCCTCCTCATTCTCTGTCTCCTTCTTGTGCTTCAGGTTCTTCTTTGGTGGAAGTAGTTTTTTGAGGTGGAATGCCCTCATATTATGATCTTGACTTGGACATGATGGGATTTGACTCTCCTCATGCACAGGTATAGTGTTCTCATGTGTCCCTTGAGAAAATGTGTGGGCATGGGGTAATCATGCATCTCTTGAGAAAATGGGATGTAAGGAAATGAATCTTGGATACTAGGAACACTAGACCTAAGTGAATGCAGTGAGGGTCAGCTTGTTGGTTTTGGGTTTCTAGGCTGGGAAGGTCTTTATCCATTGGTGGCTCACATGGTTGCTCAAATGTAACTCAAGAACCAGATCTTAATCTATGACAATCTTTGAAAAAAATAATTCTTCACCTAAACTCACCAAGGCCAGGGGAGAAATACTAGCTTGGGTGCCAAATAGAAGATCCATTCTTGCATAACGGGGACATAATGATTCAACTTATCCTTGATCATCCTCCATCCTTGTTTGAGCTCCTTTTCAATGAGTCCTTCCCCCTTGCAGTTGTCTTTCTTTGTTAGAGCTTGTCGAGGCCATGTAACTAGCACACTTTTTTTATACCGTCTCTCCATTCAGAGATTCTGGAAAATACTTTCCAAGTTTCACTAGGTAGGTGACCATGTAACTAAAAGCAGTATTCTTTTGAATTGGTTTCTTGCAACTACTTCTATGTATTTGCTTGAAATGTTCAAGGTCATCAAAATAGTCCAAAAACTGACAATAATGGTGAGAGACCATCCAAACCTCTCTTCATCCCCCGGTTATGGTTTGGACCCTATAGATGAAAACCTCAGAGACTGCACCTAACGGGTCCTGCAAACACTGTGTTTAACAAATCTTGGAATTTCCAAAGCAAAAGAGGTAGAATAGATTTATTACATTTTGGGTTCTAGACAATTTGAACCAAACTCGCAAGAAATCATTTTCCTCGTGAGAACGAACTCCTAACTTAGGAGAAAAAGTGTCCTCCATATTTGCACCTGACTGACTCTCTATTTCTCACTTCTATTGCAAGGCGTGCACGATTATGTTCTCTCCCCTTCCCAATATGCCTCTCCACTCCCCAAAATCCCACTGCATTGAAGCAGTTCTCGCGAGGTCAAGTTGCATTCCTCACTTGTGATTTTCCGCCAACTAGATTCTATTCTCTTCAATTCCTTATTCTATAAACTTCATTCACTTGTAGAGAAGAGCACATTTCACATTTCGAGTCTTATGGAAAGGAGAGGAGGACAAGGACAAAATAATAAGGAATCCCGAATTACTAGCTATGCGGAACCGAATTCATTCTTAAATTCTTAAATTCTTAAATTCTTAAATTCTTAAATTTAAAAAGCTCATTTCAAATTGTGACGATGCGGTGTGGTGGTGTTTGGTGCGCTAAGGAGTTATTCAATTTTTGGTAGAGTTAGTGCAAATTCTACAAGGGGTTTATTATTGCCATGTAACCCCTGCTCTGCTCAGCATTCATTACGTTTAGCTTTATTCATTCTTCTTAGATAGAACCTTGTCCCTAATTTTGCCCCATACTTTGGACATCGGAAGTTCTGCCGGGGAGAGTGGAAAGGAGCCCGTAAGGTCGTTAAATGCAAGTAAACTTTTTTCCAGGCGTTTCTGTTTCTCTACACATTTATTTTATATTATGGGTAGTGTGAATACATTTTACGGTTATTCATTGGCCTGTAAATATCCCGTGAAAGTTATTATTGGAACGATCTGTTGTCAAAGTTCGTTTATATCAATTTCAAGTTTTACTCATCCTCATTATAGCACAATCGCAAGTGATGCTAATACTGTGTTAATTTGGTTACCCCAGCAATGATACTTGAACCTAGCTAATACGATGCTTTCTTTCTTCTTGATCTGAGGTTTAGGGTGCTTAAGACATGGTATAATATGTGAGCTTGACGGTGATGATGGCTAAGGAGGGAGTCCGATATTATCTTGACTAAAAACACATGAAAATATATCTTGGACTACTTAGCAATACTGAGCATGTACCATCCTATTTAATCTTGATGTGATGAATCTGTACGGAGCAAATCTTGTGAAGGAAAAGTTCGATTCTAAATTGAGTTCAAGTATCGGAATATAAGGATGCCAATCAATCCGCACGAAGTTCACAACGCGAGAACGTGCAGTTTGAACGTATGCTTTCGAGGATGAGAAAGCTTAAACATCCTCGGACTTCCCGAGAAGCGTCCTAGGCGTAGCCCATCTGGATTATGCTACGATTTCTGAAAGTAAAACAAGAAAAATGCCGAGTTCTAGAGGAGAATAGCCTTGAAATTGTCAATTAGAATTACGAGTGGCTGTGTAACATCTTTCCGCAATCCAAGTCAACAGCATCAAGCATAGTTCATGATTATGAGCCCCGCAAGGGTACAATTGCACGAATAGGGGTTTTCTGGTTCTGATTATTGAGTAGATACGAATTGTAGATCAACAAATATGTCTTCATTTTCTCACACAAGATTGTGAGAAAATGAAGTCAAAGAGTCTCGGGGAGATCTAAGGCGAAGTTCCGAAATCAATCAAGCTAGCCGGGGTTTCGACTCGTACTCTAACCAATATCTGTATTCATCGGAAGAGGCCACGACTTTGATTTCGAAAAGTATGAAAAAACTGAGAAACGTTCGATGAGATGCAGTTCTACTTCCGCTGTTACTGATAGTGAATTGGAATTAGCTGTATAAAAGGATTTGATTTTCTTACAGTAGTGCCGAGCAGCAACTTCTGTTGCCTTGGCATGCATAGGGAAAGTTCTGCTTTCGGCTTGCATCCAAATTGTGAAAGATCTGCCTGCCAATATCTCGAAACTGTCTGTGAATTAGAATTGTACAAGCTTTTTCCATTGACAAACAGTTATCCATCATTTCACATCCAATTGATTTCTATATTGTCTTCTTTGCAATGTAATGAAAGATATATGAAATGAAATAAGGTAATGAAAGACAGTCGTGTAGAGGAATATGGAAATGATTCTTTGCTTTTGATACCAACTAAATCAACTCGCAAAATGCGGTGAGACTTTTAGCTTCAGGTCTTCTAAATCAGAGAAGCTTTTGACAGGAGACCACAGAAGTCACCGATTCTGCAGGCAAATCCAGCATCCTGCACTTTCAGATTAGACTGAATATGTTCATTATCTCCAAAGTCGGATGTTTTTATGGAGAATTCACAGGAATCTGCCTCCATGACGCCGAGCATGTGTACATTATTCGGGATATTATCAAGCCAATCTAGAACTTTCATCCTAGCAGAGGCTTGTTTAGCTCTCAGAACGTTAAGATCTTTCGGGGCTATACTGCAACCCACCGTTTGCTTAGAAGGATTCGAACGTCGTTCCTTGGATTTCTCACAATTCTTCAACCTGGACGCTCCCAGAACTGCCATCACTGTAAGATACAAAGGAACAGAATCGAGCTTGGTCTGAGAATTATTGCCTTTGTTACGCTGTGGACTGGTCTTCTTTGATCTTGCAGCACATAGCTGATTAGGAACAGGTTCAGCATTTCCGGTTGAGGCGAGGAATTCAAACTTCCTATTCGTGGGGCTAATAATATCTGGCCATGATACTTCAGATACGTTCTCTCCAAGAACCTTCATTTGTCGTCGTTGAAATGACGGAATATCGGGGTCGGATAGATATCGTCTCTGCATTTTTCGAGTATTCTTGAGCCTATATAGAGCCGAGATGCAAACACCTGGATCTTTCTTAAGTGGAACCTGGATAGCTCCAGGGAGATAACTGTAGACACGATGATCCGATCTAGTTTGAGATGTTAAGGATGAGTTGATGGAACTCATAACGAGTACTTGCTTCAAAAGTATCTAATTCCTCGTGCTGCCTTCTTTAGTGGAGACCTTTGGTACTCCCGCGTAGACTATTCCTGTTATCAACTGTTTGAGGGAGGAACTTCTTGCTGTAAACTGATTCACCCTCACCAAGAACAGATTATCTGCATTTCAAGTATTGAGTTACAGTCAATAACCATAAGGAAACGGCCATAGAACATTCAACCAGCATCATAATGACGATAGAAGATGAAATGTTTGAAATCTGTCAGAATTCCATGATGTAACTCAATGCTAGGGCTGTGCCACTTGGTCAGTCAATTTTGGAATGACAAATGGTGTAACTATTAAATTAGTGCAACTGGATCAAAAACTGTAATCTACATATGCTAAATTGATCAAGAGATTTACGTAGCTTGGCAGGATGACTGAGATTGAAATACTTACCGGATTCTAGAGGAATCTTGCCACCATGGTCCCACTGTCCTTCGAAAGCTATAATATGAATTCAACGCATGGCTACTGACCGGTGAATTTCTCGTAGTTGTATTTCAATTGCAATACAACTTCATGATCATCTGACACAGAAAGCTTTCCCTGGCTGGATTGATCGTAACATGACAAAAATTACCCTCCGTCTTACAAATAATTGAGATGCTTCTGAATCTGTGTATTGATGCAGTTGGTAAAGAATCTCCCAGCACTCTCTGGCCCGCTTGACAGGAAGAGCGCTGGGAGATTACAGAAACAATAACTTGGAGCGACGGATAATGAAAACCTTCCAATAGCTATAAATCGTAGTACCTGAATCCGTACAAGCAACCAGACTAAGCCAAATAAACAGCTAGTAACCCATGCCGGTGGTACATTTTCTGAAGGTGGAAAATTCAAATGGTGAGGATGTCAAATTGGGACCAATTTAGAAGTACCGTTATGTCATGGGGTTAACGCAGCAAGTGATTATTGGTTTTAAAATTCAAATTCAGAGTGAAAGTGCTAAGATTTTAAGTTCTGCTGTTGGCTGTAATTTTTTGGCACCTTTGACAGAGTTACATTCGATCAGAGAAATAATCCTAAGTTCTGGGGATCTTACTTAGCGAGAGCGTCACTTTCAAACCGATGGCATAGCAGGAAATGGAGAAGTTACTTTAGCGTGCAGATCAACTGAATGTTACCGTTTTTATTTGGTTAGAATCCACAGGTGTTTTCAGCCATGCAGTGGCATACTGGACTGTTGCACGATAGTTCTGGAACATCATATTTGGTACTGTTCAGGTACTGTATTGATCAAATGTCGAGTTCAAGAACTAGCCGCTGATGATTTTGTACATTGATCACTGTATGTAAAATGTAATTTTAACTAGACTACAGGGAAGCGTGAATTAGACCCTTTGACAGTTTCTTGCAAGACTTAGATATTCCTACGTCACGTGACAGATCCCTTTCATGGAAAATGATATTAAACGGCACGAATGTATCGATACTTTCGGAACAATATCTTGAGCATTATAGCTGCCTTACTAATTTATATAAATGTGACGGTACTTAAAGTTGGACCCAATTTTGTAACTGGTAAGAGCATTCAAGTATTGTTCGTGTCAGGGTTTAGCCTCAATTATATATCATAGAAATTGAGAGATGTAGTTGTCAAAGATACTTTTCCTAATGATGATTGCAGACTTGCTAAATGCGATGGCATTCCACTACGATGAGCACTCGCATATAGTTGTCACCTTCTATGCAAGAGAACGATGGTGGATTTATTTTAGAAAGAAAGTGACTCTGTTCAATAGATGTATCACAAGAAATCAATCATATGCACTCATGATCATAATATTCAGAGCGTGGAGAACTGTTTGTAAAGCAAAGAAAAAAATTGTAAGTGGATCTTCTTATCGTGTTCAGTAGATTTCGTAGCTCCGTGGAATTCGATTACGGATCTTAATCTTGATCTTAATCTTAACCAGTCAAGAGACGTAAGGGAATGGCCAAGTTTTCCTGATCTGCAGGAGTCAAATTAGAACCAACTGCATGTGTAAGAATCTGTACTACCTACAGCTGTTCCTGATGCGAACATGAACATGCAATTCTATGCATGGATCTATATTCTTGATGTAATCATCACTGGTACCAACAAAGCATCGAAAAGGTTATGAAAGCCCGACCTTCGATGCAACTTTGGTCCAGCAGCATCCTTGACATTGAGGATCCTCTTGAGGTCCAAAGGAGAGTGGCGGACTTCTCTTCTTTCGACATTTGGTCTATCACTTTAGTTGCTCGTACATTTTATTCTTCGGCTCCCATGAAACATACACAGGGATGATGGCTTTGAGGTTGAGGATGCTGTTCCTGCTCCTCATTTCCATGATACTTTTGTTTGCGTTGGGAACTTTGGCAAGAGACCGACCAACTAAAGCAGGTACTTGCATATATCTGATCTCCTTCTTGCGACCTTTCGTTTTTTGTACATGTCCTGCGGTATGTCGTGGTACCCACTTCCCGTTTACTGGCATATGGTGGTGCTTCGAATGAGCTATTATGGTCATTACCATTCGTCTCAACTTCTGTCGTATCACTAAATCATATATGCCCTTGTAGATCCGCTGAAATGTCCAGGGTGGCCTTGGTGCTGCTTCGTGATAAGCTGCTGCTGCTGCCTAGACTAGGCTGGAAGCTCAGACTCAGAGAGGATGCACATGAAAATTCAAGTCGACTTTTACATCTTAACATGCAAAATCTTAACATGTTATCTTAACATGCAAAATCATAGGGGTTCCGTTCCATTTTGGTTGTGACAACGTGCGCTTGAATGCATATTCTGCAGAAGCGCATATATCTTTAGCGGTCTCTAGTAGCGTATGGGACATGTACAATGTCTCAACGACACACCCTATTGATACCTGCTGCAGAACTACAGCTATGTTTACAATCTTGAACTCAAGCTTGAAGGTCTAAGATCTGTTCTGTAACATGTCTTTTCTCGTACTTAGAGATGGACATCCTCGGTCTGATACTGAAGCTATGTTTGTTGGCTTATAATATAACACAACTTATGAAAAACTTACTAAAATTGCAAAATTGCGCCTTCCTCAGACTGAATCTTGTTTTGTAGCGTTATTTATTTACATGGAGGCCTTAAGACGAGCCAACGGATAGTCATGAGATAGCTTAAAAGAAATATGTGTATATATGCCCAGCTCATTCCATTGGAGGTTCAATCTCAATTATCGTTCCAATTAGCTGGACAGTAACCTTCAGCTGATTCAGATTTAGAAAGCTCGACACTCTTCGAAGTCTAGGACGAAAGACGACCGACCGGTATAGATATGTACATGTGACACAAGCACGGCTTAACTACAATCAAACAATAAGTTTGGGGTATTCCAAATCTCATCTAGTCATTTTTCAGTCTCAATGTTCTCTGAATGTAACTCACTCTCCTCTCAAGAATAAACACTGGCCGTTCCACTTTGAAAAGGTTCTATATTAATGGATGAGAAGTCTTCCATATAGTCCTGCAAATAAAGCCCCAAAGTTAGCTGATGATTTTGCATCTAGTTCCGTATCTGATCATGAGCACGCATTGAATACAGTACCAGGGTTCTTTCTACTGCCGGTTTGAGATGTAGACTAGACTCGTGAAAAGGTTACATGCTTAATCAGTTCCAAGGCCTCAGCACGATAGAAATACAATTATGTGTGCGCGTACTATTTAAGCCTGATATACAGAGGTAAGAAACATAGTTGGTGAGCTATCATTCTAATTGGTAACACACCGATCAATAAGCATGTCATCAGAGTTGGTGATGGATCACTAGACTGAGAGTAAATGATACGATCGGGGAGGTTCGTTTGAGTTAAAATCAAGAATGGCACGTAATGAGGACATATGCGTTAGTGATTGATGTGAATCTATAGCCACGATTCGCAGTCCTGGGGCTAGCTACAGCGAAGCATGGGAAGTATCATCAATCGAGGATGCTGGGAACCTGCACGTACCGCAAACATTTTAGACAGAAAGCACGAGCTGGTCGGAATTAAGTGTTCTCAGGACCGAGATGGATGCAATGCCAGCAGCTGGCAGAACCTAACTACTAGGTTGAATCTCGTGAAGGAGTGAAAGTGAGGTCAAGATCTCAGCAAGATCTATGCAAAAAAGATTCGCAGTCTTGCTCACACGAAGAAGGCGAAACGTATGAAGATCGTGAAGAGTACGAACAGGTGATGTCAGTGTGGTGTCCACTGGATTAGCCTGTTGGCAATCATGGGCACAGGTGTAGGTTCTAGTCTTTCTCCTTATTTTAGTCTGGTCTTTCACGTTGCACCATATCAGTTATACCAGTTATACCAGTTATGGGAAAGAGTCGTCTGCCTGAGAAGAGTTGGACTGTGGAACTCAGATTGCGAATTGGACAGAAGATAAAAACTACTCATAGTAATCAGAGATCGAAAACTATGGAGTGACTAACCTCTGTTCAGAGATTGCAGAAATACAAATGCATTTCGATCCTCCACTCCTATGTACGTCAAGCAATTTGGTCTAAACATGCCATTGTAGACATGCACACGCAGTTGCAATGGATATAACTTCTTTTGGAATAAGGGGTGGCTTTATTCCAAATCTTAAATTTGAAATCGGTGGGAAGAGTCATATACGAGTCCTTATTCGGCCCTCTAATGTATAGGTGGGTTCAAAGAGGAAAACTAGCCTCCCAGTCGCCATATGCCAAAGTTTAAGAGGTCGGAGTAGAGGTCAGTAGTTTACAGTAGCAAACGAGAAACCGAGATCCCCATGCATGACTCATGAATTGAGTAGGATAGTCCTTTGCCGTAGTAACTCAACAAGAGACAATCGGGAGTGCCGTTGGTGCCACTCTCATCCGATTTCCTTTTCAGAAAGTGCACTCTCGTTTGCGTGTTCGAAACGGAGGTTAGATATGCACAAGCGTTAATTAAACCTTCTCTTTCGGAATCTAATCGTTGAAATCATGTTCTAGAAGTTAGCTGCGAATTTTGGGGTCTATCTATCCTTTGCGCAAATTATAAATGATACATCATGATGTGTAACCCCAATTGCAACTCTCAACTGGTCTGGATTGATGCATCTCCGTCCTCAATTTACCGAGTGTCAACTGTTTATTTCACCTGCCCTAACTGCACTTGCATTGCGAAGTGATTCACAGACTTTAGTTTGAGCATTCACCTGACCTACGAGTTGTGCCAAAGTGCTTCAATTTCTAGCTTGCAAGTGGACATCTTGCCTCCATTAATATTAAGATGGCAATCAAGCCAGGGATTCTACTACCGCTCGGTCTATTTATAATAATTTTCTTTGCTGTTGATACTCTTGCCAGGGAGCAGCCAGAGTCAGTTGATTGCAGAATTTGACGTAAAAGTTTCTGTTTCGTGTTGCAATGGGATAAATTAACTGCTGATTGATGAGAATTTTAAGTGCAACCTATAGAGAGTAAATTGTGGTGAGGTCTGTGCCTGCACTCGCGTTTAGCTCGCACTCGAACTCCTTGATTCCAATTTCTGTTCTGAATTGGGTAGATGTGTCTCCGCTGTGTACGATTCCATTATGCTGCTGCGAACCTGGGCGGTTTTGTCTCATCAAGAATTGCTGTTGTCCCTGAGGTGGAGAATCTGAAGCAACATCAGGAACACGTAATATTCTCTTATATATGCCACAGAAGAGCTCAAAGCGGGATACAGATATGTATTGTTTAGTAATATTGAAGGGAGTAAGTAAGTACAGATCTAGCTGCAGATATCTAGAAGCACTAGTGAGCTAAGTTATAATCAAACATGATGCGTATGTGAGTCCGATTCATAATACATATATAGGTGTAAAGCATAGAATATGCTTACAATATGCTTTTGCTTCAAAATTTATGGATGGGCTAATATGTAAAATTTCGTTCTGAACATTTGCGAGTCAATGTTAGTAGCTATACTTATCTCTATAAACTATAAGCTTCCCTACTATCCAAAAAGCCTCAAAGCTGTGCAGAATCTACAATTGAGTGAATCAAATATCTCTCCGGCAGATATTAAGATCATGATTCAACCAAAGAAATTAAAATATACAGATGTAAACTATAAATTCGAAAGCTAGTAAGATTGTATGCAGACGTTATGAACCGCTAAGTTGGTTCATGGAAATGTGATGATGTGATCATGATGATTCTCACAGATGATCCGAATGGGTTGAATGGGTTATATAGCCTATGCTAGCACTCCTCTTCTGTACAACTCTCTTGTTCTCCAGGACATGGCGGGGAGAGGGCTTGAGCAGACCAGGTACTGTAGATATTCCGGGTAATGTCCCGATGGTATGTACAAGTGTAACCAAGATGGCGGTGACCATAGTCCTGCATCATATCTTATTTGGCCGTGACCTTATCATTTGGCCATTCATATAAGTAAGCATGATCGAACATTAAGATGAGTCGGACGGAAATGCGCACGCTAAATGGAAGCATGTAAACCTGTTTAAGAGATCATAACTCTCGTACCATTGAGTTTTCATTGCTCTATGAATTTGTGAGATTGCTGGATCAAATATACGGTTTGTGACAAGGAAAAAGTTGCATTAAATCTTGAACTGGTGATAGGTGTCTAGCACATCAGGTAGGTTAACAGTTTCTCTTTCTCCCGACTAAATAGGTATCCATAACATGATGTATATATTAATAATATTTTGTTCAAAATTTAATTTTTCTATTCATGTTATATAGTTATGTATTAATGATTAGATCAATGAAAATATTTGACGAGCAAGAGATAATCGGACATGTTTATCTCATTAAAATATGGACTTTTTAATCAGTATTTGCTAAAAATCTAATTTGATATTTAAGTAATAAACATAGATATTTGAGTTCTTCCATGAAATTTAAATCTCAGCAAGCCTTATATTATAGATTGTAGTATCACCATCATAAATTGTGATGAAATTAGTTAATTATGAATTCAGAGTAATTCGTGTTTACCTTCAACTTTTTTGGAATTCATACGTGGCAGTGATGACTTTGCTTCATTCTATCACTTGCTAAGCTCTTTCTTGGAAAAGAAGGTAAGGCAATATAATTGCTTTAGATGTGCTTGGACACTTAAAAGATAAGCATACATCTCAACAGGTCTTTAGTTAATTCAAGTCTTTTTAATAAGCTCTAGAGGTTGAGTAAGTCCAATTGGTTGTGTAACAATAAAGTGTCATTCAAATTCATAATCATGTGGTAGGACCCAGTTGGTCCCATGAGGATACAAGTTGGAAATGACTAAAACCGCAATAAAGTGTCACAATGATGACAGTTTATTGTTTCATATCTAACCTCTTTGGCTCAGTCATTTTGAGAAGAGCATAATATTGCCACACCTAGCTCACTACGCCAAGACAATTCAAAAGTAATCATGCTCACTATAAATCCAATCCAAATGATTTATGAATGTGATGGCTCATTTGTAACAAAGGTCACTTTGCTTTGGATGGTCCTCATGTTCCCTGGCACAACTGGTTCCAGGTTGGTGTCATTGAGTTCCTCAGATCAACTACGTCTGTTGTTTACTTTACTGGGTTTATAGTCATATGACCTCAGCTCTACCACAAGGCACTATGCACTAGATGTTAGAATATGCATATAAAAAGGAGGTTGAAGTTTCCCAAATGTCCTATCACTCTAACCAACTACCACCATGAACTAGTATTCTACCCTTCCCAGAAGGTATGACTTCACAAGTTATGAATGGATCATACTACTTAGTTGTCAATCTCAGAGCATTGTGCAATACTCCTCAATGTATCGTCCTTGGTCTTTCAAAGCTCCAAGAGGCAATGCTCTAGTCAAACAAGAATGAGCTTGCTCACTCAAGTGTTTCTACTCCTACTTTAAGGATTCTTCACTTTGACTTAACTAAGGCTACAGCCATTCAAAAAAAGTGATCTTTGTGTCCTAGGTCTTTTGTCTTTGTATATTGGAGATTCTCATTGGCTACTCATTCCAGTTGGTTCAGTAGTCAAGTCACCATATGCCCTATTGTTGCAAGTAGCCTTGTCTATTTATTTCCATGTTAGTTGTGCACTTTGAAGCTCTGCCATCACTTGAGCAAAAACCCGTGCCTTCAGCTCATCTTCTTTCTCTTGTTGTTGCTTCAGACTCATAGTGAGTGTGAGAACCCTATGTTGACATACTAATAGTATAATTGGTAAAAACAGTTTGTTCCCACAAGAATACAGTTTGGAAATGGCTAGTTGTGGAGGAATCAGTGTCACTTTGTCACAAGTTGTCTATTGTTATGTCTTTATCTTCTTGGGCATGATAATTCCCATAAGAAGGTATTGCATCTCACGGTGGAACAATACAGAAAAGAAAACCACATGTACAATTCACATTCATGAAAGATGTCTTTGCTTTTCTCTTTAAGATGGTTCATTCTATATTGGGGGTCATCGAACAAAGGTCTATACCCTCACCGTCACTATATTTTGCATACTACAGTGCCAATGAGGACATTCTACCCTTACCATAAGGCTTACTCCGCTGCTATACTGCAGGTTTGGGATCAGAGGGGCTTTTTGTTACCCGTGGTACTTCACAACACTCACAGCTCTTGTGGCCGGTCAACATATCTCCTTGATACTTCAGAACATCCAAGGATCCAACACCCATGTCAAGCCTTATTGCCTTCTTGCACCTCAACTCTTGCATTCCTACTTCAAGTTCCTTACCACTACTCCACCCAACAATCACAAATTATACACAATATTGACATAGACACATTAAGGATCATAGAGTTCCTTATCACACTATCTCCAACACAAAGGTTCATTCATACATACACATAGAATCACAACTTGACCATACACACAAGTAAGTATAACAAAAGGCTGAAGCTTGTAATTCCGCATAGGCATGAGCTGAATTATACTCAAATGAACAACTGAACTCTAATCTTTGAACACTAAACACTAAACTCACATTATATTCGGATGATTCCCCTCATACTTTCTATACAAAATGATGGGGTGCATCCACAACTTTTTTATGCCATGATCCCCAAATTAAGCTCTAAACCAGTTGGTACTAACCCTAATATATCTACTTATCCTACCCAATTAATGTTGTGATCTCATCACCTACAAAAGGTGCCTACTATACACCCTACTAGTTATGGACTTCCAAGTAGGTGTTGGAAGAGGGGTATGTAAAACCCATTTGTGCATTGTGGTGTTGTGATATTTAGCTTAGAATTAAAAATACTTGAGAGATATTATTTATATAAAGATAAAATATGGTTCTACATTAATCATGATTAGCTAAAGTTAGGCATAGCTAAGATAGTGAGGACCTTACTTTAGAAGAAATGGAAAAGATGAGCACCACTATTTTGGATTCTAGTGTGTTGACTTGGTATTATTCCTAGGTGTTTGGCTTTGAGGAAAGAGTTGAGAACTTTTGGGCCTGCAATCCTTTTGGTTTTGGATTCTTCTATAGTCCAAGGATAGCCCATGTGAAAGAATCCTTGAATTGTTGGTTGGGTCAAGATAAGATCACATGCTTAGTGAAATATGCCCATGTGGATGGATATTCTGTTATAATTTTTTATTTTACTTGACTTTTAGCCTAGTAACTTGAGTGCATAATTATTTCATAAGTATATAAACAAGGGGTGATGAGGTACTCATCATCCTTTCTTTTGCAATTATCTCTCTCTCATTGAGTTCTCTAGTGAGCAATGTCTTGAGTCTTGGAGTGTTAGACTTGGAGAAGTATGATAGAGTTGGGGTTCTTTGCCTTCTTAGTCCATGGTGCACTACCATAATAGCCATCAGAAGTTCATCTTGAGTGAGAGACGGGCCCGCTCATATTTTTGGTTTCATTGCCATGACCTCTCTAGAAGGTAAGATAATGTTCCGTGTACAATTCTATATTAGACTGAAGGAAGCTATGAGAGCTCACTTGAAGAGAACTTTAGGGGAGGAGAGGGCTCAACCCATTTTTATATTCTATTGTTCATTATGATGTCTTTGAGTTGATTTTGTACATCTTGTGTACTTGAGAGCATTTGGAGAGATTGTGTGAGGTGGATTGTTGATTTTGGGGATTAAGGTGATTTTGGACAAAATCTCAAGTTTAAGATCTGGATTTGAAAATTCTATATATCATAGCTTGGGTTGTCCTTCAATTACAACACTTCAAATAATTGTGAGAACTACTATGCACATTGGGCTAGAATTTTTGAAAATTGATAGGGTAAATTGCTCCCTCAATTGCATGCTCTCTAGAAAATTGTATAAAGTCTATCATTTCTTCAATTTTCACTAGATTTTTGTGAAACTTTCCAAGACAATTCAATGCATTACATCCTACCTATTGGCACAAAAATTAGAGAAAGATCATTCTTGAGTAGAGAGTTATAAGTTTTTAAAGTGAGTGGGATGGTTTTAAAACCAAATCTGAAATATGTATGCTGAATAGAAAGGTGCCTAGGCCAAATTTCTGAATAAAAAGATCTAAAAAATTTAAGAGGAAAATGCCCTAGAGTTGTGATCAAGTGTGCAAAATTTTGGACGACTATAACATATCAATTGAGAGATTTGAGTGCCATTGTGAGGAGGGGTCAATTCTGGAGAGTTGAGATCTCATGCATGAGGAGTGTGAGAGCAACAAAAAGCATGTTTGAGTGATTAGACTCATCTTGGGAACATGGAGGGTCACCAAGAGTGGAAATTGAAACTATGAAAGGTTCCCCAAGGGTTTGAGGTGATTGTAGGGGTGGATTTGAGGAAAAGAGAGTTTAGAATAGAATTTGAATAGAGTATTGAGAGGATCCAAAAACCTACACCACTTGGAGGAAAGAGTAGTCTAAATGATTTTTATGTGGAGAGAAGGGCCATAAGGCAAGTTCATATCCATTGAATTTTGAGAGCAAGATATTGAGGGAAAGGAGAGGCTTACTTGACTTGGGTTTGCATGTTGGACCTTCTTCACCAAGATTGGTAGAGAGAAGATCTAAGACAAAGGAGTTGCATGAGGTTTGTGGAGTTGAAGGACTTCCAAAAAGACATGAGTGTAGTGGAGTAAAAGCACTTTTGGAAACTTTGATGAAGGATCTTAGAGAGAGTCTTAGTATAGCTATAAAAATACTACCACCTTTATTAGCTAATTCTCAAGATTAGTGATGGAGATAATCTTTCAACTTATGGATAAACTATTCATGAGAGTTCAATTAATATACACTCTAGGATTTGATGTTCATATTGAAATCTAGGAGCAACTTGAACCTTTTTTGTTTGCTAGGGTGGATAACTCTCAAATGGTGTTAGTCATGTACATACTCCATTCATTATAGAGTGCGAGAAAAAGAAAAGAGAAAAAAGAAAAATTGTAGAGAAAAGAAAGATAGATGTGGAAACTTTCAATTTTCTTTGGCAAGGATAAAGAAGATGTGGAAGCCTTTGTGAGATACTTCAAGAGAGCTTGCATATGAAACAATGAGAGGAGGAAGAATGAGTAGGCCTCATTATTACCAAATTTCTTTGAGGATGCAACACTTACATAATATGAGTTAGAATACCAAAAGAGAGAGAGGAAAGATGGGCAAGAAAAATCTTGGGAGAGTTTGAGTTTAGCTCACATTGAGAGCTTTCTTCCAGATGAGAGTTATAAGAGATTGATGAGTGAGGTTTCCTTTTGCAAGCAAGTAGATGAATAAAAAGTGAGAGTCTATGTGGAAAGAGTGGAAAAGTTGGAGTCTAGATTTTGCATAGTGTTAAGGAAGGGTGGCAATGATGTGGAGACTACTGTGATTGGCATAGGGGCCAAGCTCACCAAGAATTTTGTGGGGAGATTCAGACCACAAATTTAAAGCAAGGTGAGATATGAGAAACCTGCTTCCAAGGTTGAAGCTATCAAGATCGCAATTTGTATGGAGGAGATTTTGGAAGGGAATGAGAGTGATTTGGTGGTGGAGGATTGCACCACAAGAAGTAGTTGCTCCAGTTCTTGCACCCCTACTAAAGGATCCACTTCAAACCATCACTAAACAACTTGCAGATCCCAAGATCAATGTAGTGCAACTATGGGAGAAGAGAGACGTGGATCCGAATTTGGGGAGAGTGCCTAAGAGTTATGAAAGTTATCCATATAGAGGAGACCAACCAACCAACCAACAATTTCAATGAGAGAAATTGTTTTGGTTATGGAGGAAGAGGCATGTGAGCCAGCTTGCCTCACTCAAGATGAACCTCTAATGGCTGTTATGGTAGCACACCATGGACAAAGAAGGAAAAGAACTCCAACTCCATCATACTCCTCCAAGGCTAACACCTCAAGACATTGCTCACTAGAGAACTCAATGAGAAGAGATAGTTGAAAATGAAAGGATGTTGATTACCTCCTCACCCCTTGTTTATATACTTGTGAAATAATTATGCACCAAAGTTACTAATTACTGGAGTAACTCAAGTTACCAAGCTAAAAGTCAAGTAAAGTAAAAAAGTATAAAGGAATATTCATTCACATGGGCATATTCCACCAGCATATGATCTTATCTTGACCCAATCACTAAGTCAAGGATTCCTTCACATGGGTTATCCTTAACCTATAGAAGAATCCAAAACAAAAAGGCTTGTAGCCCCAAGAGTTCTCAACTCTTTCCTCAAAGCCAAACACCTAGGAATAATACCAAGTCAACACACTAGAATCCAAAATAGTGCTGCTCATCTTTTCCATTTCCTCTAAAGTAAGGTCCCTTTTATCTTAGCTATGAATAACTTTAGCTAATCATGACTAATGTAGAACCATCCTTTGTCTCTATATAGATAATATCTCTCAAGTACATGTAATACCAAGCTAAATATCACAATACCACACACATACACAAATGGGTGTTACATGTTGTATTCAAAGGAATTTCCCAAATTCCACTTTCCATGGAGGAAGGAGTTATGAGAGAGGCAATAGAGGAAAAGAGGGAGATAGTGAAACCCAAGTGGCTCCTAATCCAAACAAAGGTAAGGGGATAGTATATATAGATGTGGTTGAGAGCAAGTATGAGAAGGTAGAGTGCTCAAACTCCAAGAGTCTTAATTTGGAGCTCTTGGCACAAGAGAAGAAGAGAGCTTGTTTTGCAGAGGATGTGCACTCTTCTCAATGATTTACTCCAAGTAAGGATACTCCTATGTCTACTAGAAGCACTTGCACCCCAACACCATCAACAACAAAGACTCCAAGAAAGAAGTTGGGGATGGAAGACTTCTTAATATCAAAGCAACAATGGAACTACAATGTCTTGGAGGATGTTGTTAGTCACAAGGCTTAAATCACAATGGGCCAATTGATCGCTTTGAACCCTACCTTGAGAAAGGATCTTAGAGGTGTTTTGAGTTTTACAAGGAGCAAGAGGAAGAAGAAGGCAAAAGCTCCAATATCAATGGAGGTGGTGGATGCCAAAACAACACCATGGGAGGCTTGTGAATATGCCTCCAAGACTGATGTGAGAGTGAATGGTCATAACATCAAGGATGCATTGGTTGATGGAGGATCAGCAATGAAAGCCATGTCAAAAAGGTTGATGAAGAAGTTGGGTATGATACACCCTCTAGACCTTCAACATTTGTGGTGAGCATGGCAAACAAGAAACAAGTTAGACCAATAAGGGTGATGGATAAGGTGGTAGTTTCAATTATGGAAGTTCAAAATCTCATGACTTTCCAAGTCTTGAAGGATTCAAACTATGATTTTCTTCTTGGAAGGCCATGGTTGAGAGCAGCATGCACAACTAATTGATGGCACAAAGGGTACTTGAGGATTGGGCCATCAAACCATAGAGTTAAAATTCCAATCACTAACACCACTAACATTTCACATTCAGATACATCATCTTCTGATTATCAGGAATTAGATTCATAAGAAGGAGCTTCAGGTGTGGACACTTCCGTGGAGGAGGAAACTTCTGTAGTGGAGGATGAATTGAATCTAATTCAGATGTGTATCTCTTGTGTGCTATGGATTTTTCACCTAAGCCAGAGGTTTTAATGGACCTAGATAAATCATTATTGACACTTGAGGAGAGAGAAAGGAGGTTATCTACTCTCAAGTATCGTCCAAATGTTACCAAGGAGGAGAAGGTGAGATTTGAGGAGATTTTCCATAAGTTCATCCATGTGTTTGCTTTCAATTACAAGGATCTAAAGGAATTCACCTTGGAAGAGCACAAGATTGAGATGGAATCACATGCAAGACGAGTCTTCCAAAAGCAACGTCACATTAGCCTACTAATATCTTTGGTGGTGAAGGAGGAGATTGATAAGCTCAAGGAAGCTGGATTTCTCTTTGAGGTGGTGAATTTGGAATGGGTGTCTCCAATTGTCATTGTGAAGAAAAAGAATGGAAAGCTTTGGGTATGTGTGGATTACAAGAAGCTTAATGCTATTACTAAGAAGGACTATTACCCTTTGCCATTCATTGATGGGATTTGGAAGAGGTTGTAGGTCATGAGAGGTATAGTTTAAGATATGGTTATAGTGGGTATAACCAAATCAAGATTGCACCAGAGCATCAACAACTCACCACATTCACCACACCTTGGAGAGCTTACACTTTCAAGGTCATAGCTTTTGGGCTTTGCAATGCTCCAACCACATACCAACGGTTCATGAACAAGGTATTTGAACCTTTCATTGGGAAATTTGTGAGAGATTTCATTGATGACTTTTGTGTCTATGAGAGTAAGGAAGAGCACTTTGAGTATTTAATCAAGGTCTTGTAATGCTTAGATGAGGCAAATACATCACCCAACCTAGAGAAGTGCATTTTTGGATGTGAAGAAGGTCTACTTTTGGGGCCTATCATCTCCAGGGTTGGAATAGTTTTTGATCCTAAGAAGGTGAGGAAAATCTTAGACCTTCCATTCCCTTCAAGCTTGACAAAATTATGCCAATTCTTGGGGATGGTTGGGTACTTTAGGAGGTTCATCTTCTCATTTTCCAGCAAGGCTTATGTGTTAACCAACTACATGAAGAAGGATGTAGAATACATGGTGATTTTGGAGGACAATGAGGCTCTCAAATCTTTTGAGGAGCTCAAGCAATCCCTTGTTGTAGCCCCAATTTTTGCTAAACCTGATTGGAGTAAGCCTTTCATCCTCTACATTGATGCTTCTAATGTAGCTATAGGATGTACACTTAGTCAATTGGAGCAAGATGGGCACGATCATCCAATAGCTTATGCTAGTGCGCAAATGGTTTCAATAGAAACAAATTATTATCATAGGGAGACAAGGGTTGGCAGCGATCTTTGTCTCAAGAAGTTTAGACACTATTTGATTGGAGGGAAAGCCATAATTGTCGTGGATCACAAGGCTTTGAATTACATCTTCAACAAGCCTAATGTAGAAGGGAGGCTAGCAAGTTGAATGATGCTCTTGTTTGAGTATGACTACACCATTGAGGATTGGCCAAGAAAGAAACATGCAAATGCTGATTTGTTATCTAGGGCCTATGATCATGATGGAGATGAGCTAGTGGATGATTCCTTCTTGGATGAGGAGCTCATGACAATCTCAATCACTCAAGAAGCTCCAATGGAGTACAAGGAGATTGTGTTTTTTGTGACAAGAGGTAACTATCCAGAAGGGATGTTTGCTAGGGAGAGGAGGGCCCTTGCAGCAAGATCTAGACCTTATACAATGGTAGAGGATATTCTTTTTAACCAAGGAGCAGATGGTCTACTTCAAAGAGCAATGGGTAAGGATGAGTCTATCCTACTCATAAGGGAAGTTTCATGAAGAGTTAGTGTGTGGAGGACACTTTGCAAAAAAGGTGATTGCTTTCAAGATTCTAGATGTAGGCTACCATTGGAGAGGGATTTTTAAGGATTGTCTTGATTATTGCAAAACTTGTCATGTTTATCAAGCTTTTGCTAGAAAGTCTACATCCACTCCACCACTTAGATCAGTTTCATTGTTAGAACCTTTTGAGAAATGGAGAATCAATTTTCTAGGTCCTCTCAATAGAACCCCAAGGAACAATCAATACATTGTGGTAATTACTTATAACCTTACCAAGTGGGTTGAGGCTAGACTATTGAGGGACAAGAATGAAGATGAAGTGTGTAGATTTCTTGATGAACTCATTATCACTAGGTTTGGATGCCCTTTGGATGCCCTTTTTTGATAGAGGAGTAGATTTTACAAGAAGCATCACTACAACCATGCTATGACATTTCTTTATCACACATAGAGTAACTACATCCTATAAGCCAAATTCCATTAGCTTGGCAGGGAGAACCAATCAGACCTTGTGCATGATGTTGGCCAAAGGTGCAGAAAAAGAGGAGGCTAAACATCATTGGGACAAGAGGATTCATGCAATTTTGTGGGAGTATATGACAACCATGAAGACTTCCACTGGATATTCTCCATTTCAATTGGTATGTAGTATTGATTCTACCTTACCTATTCACTTTCATCTTCCTACCTTCCAAAGCATTCATAGGAGATTGAAGAAAGCACAAGGAGGTGATGTAGAGAAGTCAAGGAAGGATCAACTCATGGAGTTGGAAGAGGCAAGAGCAATTGCTGTGGTTTGAGTGAAGCGAGTCTAAAGGAAACAAAAAGAGAGCTATGACAAGAGGTAATGCAAGAAGAAGGTGGAGCCTTTCAAAGAAGGCAATCGGGTAATGTTGTTTGATTCTATTTGATTCAAGAGAGTGCAAAAGAAATTTTTGCCTAAGTACTTTGGACCTTTCATAGTGGTGAAGGTGTTGGGCAATTACACCTATGATCTCAAGGAGTTGGGAGGAAGACACTTTGATAGGATTAACCATGTTAAGTTGAAGATGTATCATAGAAGGTAGAGAGACCTTCACTTTGAGGACAAAGTAAAAACTTAGGCTTGGAGTAAATGTAATACCTATTTGTGTATGTGTGTGGTATTGTGATATTTAGCTTGGTATAACAAATACTTGAGAGATATTATTTATATAGAGATAAAGGATGGTTGTACATTAGTGCTGATTAACTAAAGTCATTCATAGCTAAGATAGTCGGGACCGTACTTTAGAGGAAGTGGAAAAGATGAGCACCACTATTTTAGATTCTAGTGTGTTGACTTGGTATTATTCCTAGGTGTTTGGCTTTGAGGAAAGAGTTGAGAACTCTTGGGCTCACAAGCTCTTTTTTCTGGATTCTTCTATAGTCCAAGGATAGCCCATGTGAAGGAATCCTTGACTTGGTGGTTGGGTCAAGATAAGATTACATGCTTAGTGGAATATGCCCATGTGGATGGATATTCCATTATAATTTTTTACTTTACTTGACTCTTAGCCTAGTAACTTGAGTTATTATGGTAAATAGTAACTTTAGTGTGTAACTATTTCACAAGTATATAAACAAGGGGTGAGGAGGTACTCATCATCCTTTTATTTACAACTACCTCTCTCTCATTGAGTTCTCTATGAGCAATATCTTGAGTCTTGGAGTGTTAGACTTGGAGAAGTATGATAGATTTGGGGTTCTTTGCCTTCTTAGTCCATGGTGCGCTACCATCATAACCATCAGAGGTTCATCTTGAATTAGAGACATGCCGGCTCACAAGTCTTGATGGCATGGCAATAGCAAAACTGTTTTAGTGTACACAACCATTGCCTTACTCATATACACATTGTTCCTCTACTAACATCTAATCCTTATGGGCAGGGCGTCACAATGATGCTTGACTATGATGGTCTCCCACTATGATGAAGGTTGACTTTGATGGTCATGGCATACCAACCACACCCCAAGGGTATAACCTATACTTACATATGTATAAGGCTTCAGCAAGTCTCTACTTCCCTGGCCTATTTGGCTTTCTTGATCCATCTTCTCCCTTGCATCTTAGAATAAGCTCATCTACATGCTCCATATATTCTTCTAGCTCTTGGCTGACCTTGGATAAGACATTGTCAAATTTATCATTGATGTGCTTCCTTAGCTTCTTTTCCAACTTGGCCAATTGCTCTCACATCTTAGACTTCAACTCTTGGAGCTTCACATGATGAACTTAGATTAGCACAGCTTCCTCTACTTGTGCTTTTAGTTGGTTTGTGGTGTACTCCACTATTGTGATCACTTGCATCCACTCCTCATCTAGGGTATCATGGATGGACTGCATTCCATTTCCACCTCTTGCTTGATCTGCACATGGAGGATCTTCTCATGGTCTTTGTGGCCACTAACAATCATGATCAGTTCCTTAATGTGCATCCGGCTCTTCTCCACCTCTGCATTAAGAGCATACTTGTCTTTGGCATTTTGGCTATAGAGAACCTTTAGTTCCTGCTTGAGAGACACCACCTCCTCATCACTAGCACTCAGTTGCTCCTTGTACTTCTTCATCTCCTCAACATGACACTTGGACCGCCCCTGAAGTGTTAGTACATTAGAATCTAAGCAAGTGATTTGTTATCATCCTCCTAATCTCCTTCTTCATCATGTTCATCTCTCCTTCCTTCCTCTTCAATTTTTTTCCTAGGCTGCCTTGTAGTCTATGAATGCTTGTTTGCATTGCAAGTTTGGCCTTCACTTGACACGGCACCATTTGGTATTGTTCCATCAAGGTGTTGCTATCCTTCTTCCCCACCTACTCATTCATAGACAAGATGTCTTGTTCTCCTCTGGCTCTCCACAACTCTATGTCTTTTTTTGTGAAAGCCTCCTTCAGCTTGCAAACTCATGATGAGTCAGCACCTAGGACCATTTCTCCTTGTTTGGTCTAAGCTACCAAAGTTTGCTTGTGATGACTACTTCTCCCTCTTGTAAACATGGACCTCCTTCCAAAAAACATGACCTCACAAGCAATCAGTTGGTCCAACTTCCACTCTTGGTATTGGCCTTGTTCTCAGAGCTCAGCCAGTTGACTCTCCAAGAGCGCAATACTAGCCTGAGCCTTGGTAAACTTCTACTCCTAGCTTCTCCTGGATGTCTTTCTACATTTGGTAGTGTGAGAATTCTATCAGGTGCTTGTTATCCATCACGGTCAGATTGATGCCTTGATACATTGTAGTAGGTCTTCCATAGCCTTCAGAATAGCCCCAACATGTGACCAACCCTAGTCGACACGGGTAGGTAATTCATAGGATAGTCCAATCTTGGCTCGTTGTAGGATGGTGGAGAACTTATCATTCCCTTCTCCCTTGGCAATCTTTTGCCCTTTGACACTTCAGATGCTGCTATGAATTAGCAAGAGCCATTGAAGCCGCAATCACTTTGTCCAAGTCTAAGGACAATTGTCTCCTTAAGCCCTTCTCCTTCTCTGCACTCAAGAATCTCCTCTTCTATGATTGTGAGGGTGTCATCCAAACATCCTCAAGTACAAATACATGGGTTGGAGTCACTACCCATTCCCCTTTGAAAGCCACCATAGGTGAGATCTACATTGTCTCTACTTCTAGTGTTTGAGGAGAAGTCTTCTTGAGTTGTAGCTAGGATATTATAATATTCTCATCCTCATGCACCACAATATCATCTTCTCTTTGAGTGGGAGGCTGATCCAACACTTCCAACACCATCATAGCCACAAGGGTGGATTTCACTTCTATGCCATGCTTTGCCTTGCCTCCCTCTCCATTAGATGGTCTCTTAATTTGGAAGCACCTCCTTATTCATTGGGGATGATTCCTTCTCCCCATTCACTTGGGGCTCTTTAACATGAGGAGTTTCTTGTGAGTGACGATCACTCTCTTCCTCACTTCCCGACCCCAAAGTGTAAATTCTCTTTGTTGGAAGAATCATAACTTGAGGATTAGGCCAATGTCTCTGTCCTAGTTGGGCTAGCATTGTGGTTGCCTTTCATCTGCTCATGCTTGCTCTTACAACCTTGTCTATCATGGCGCATTTCCCTATCTTCTAGTAATGCAAGAAGGCATCCTTCTCCTTCTTGGTCTCTACCTCATGTTTGGGTTGGGCTTGATGGTATCCCATTGCATAGTAATGCATTGGGAAGAGTGTCCTCTCCTCCTTCTTCCACAACCGCATCCTAATATACAAATGCAAGATATACAAAGACAAGAAAGTGCTTCCTCCTTGTGTTTGGAGCTGCTTTGTCATCTCTAGAGCACAATGATAAAACATCTTTGCCTAGTCCATAGGTTTTCCGTTGTAGCACCTAAAAGAAGGTGGCCTACTCATTGTTGATATAAGTTTTCCTAGTTGATTCTAATAGCTTCATGAGCAAGGTCGCCACCATGTGACAAGTTGGATTATTGTACTTGTTTACCTTTCAACCATTCCCCATCTTAGCATACTTAAACAAGGCCTTGAACTTCCTCAACATTTCTTTTGCCGGTTAGGGCCACTCCTTGTCAAGGTACATTGCTCCAAGTGTAGAATCCAACCCAAGCACCTTCTTACAATGCTCTTTTGTCCATGCAAACATGTTACCACATAGGTCAATAAAGTTTGGGTTCTTCTTCTTCTTTATCTCCAACACCATAAGGAGAAAAGTAAAATCTGAAATCCATAGCAAGAATTGCAAGTGCTTGGAATTGAGATACTTTGTGTAGCAATAGCTATATGATATACTTTGTGTAGCCTATTTCTTTACTCCCAAAGATTGGAGGAAAATTGCGGGTGGCATCTTCTTCTTCTTGGGCAACATTCCATTGCCCAATAATGTGGAATCTAGCTCTCACTCAATTTCCTCCCACTCTCCCAAATCCTGATCACCCTCTCACACAACTTATTATGCTATATTCACAACTCAAGACTCTATATTGCAAGATCACCTAATGTGCCTCCAGGCATTGCCTTTTGAACTTGGAGGTGGTGCAAATTTGATTGACCAAAAACTTACCTTCTCCTCATAGTGAGATGTTTATATCCTTTAGTTGGCCCATCATGAATTTTTTTCAATCCTCAATGGTGAAAATTTATTATTCCTACATGTGTGAAGGGGCACGTAAGTTGATGGCAACCAAAACCATTTAGTTTTCTGATGTGGTAACAATTGCTCAAGGGAAGTCAAACTGCTAAAGATGATGGCCAAATGCTGACATGGCATCCCATACTCGTAATCAAGACCATTATTGTTATTGTGGTTGTGACCATCATCCCATCTATGGGAGCTTTACTTCAATGATATCCTCTCAACTGCTTTTTTTTAGAATATCTCTCAAGGAGTTGGGCTATAAGTCCTAAATCCTAATTGCTAATGTGAACCTAACCTAGGTAGTCACCCAATTGCACACACAAAAAAAACAAACGAATCTGCATTGGGAAGCATAAAGTGGGTTACCATATGCTCCCCCCTCAGATGTGAGCATCCCCATGAACAAGGTCCAATGCCCCATTTGAGGTTAATTGTAATATCTAAGAACATGCCAACTATTTGCACAAGTGGCAAACAAGTTGCCTTCCAAATCCATCAATTGCTAGTATCCCTCATTGTTTTGGTGAACATTGGATCAATTTGGACAACAAAGTGTGCACATCAAACAACATTAGTACCAACTTAATCCAAATTATTCACTATTGATGAAAGACAAGATTGATAAACACCTATGATATGGTATCATCTTTCTGGTGCTCAATTGAGAGTGGGTATTGTGATGGTTCCCAAGAAAATTATTGGTAAGATTTGAGTGTGCTAAGACTTTAGGAAGTTGAATGGCACCATGAAAAAGGATCGCCACCCCCTACCCTTCATTGATATGGTCCTAGACCAAGTGGTAGGACACAAGTGCTAGAGTTTTTTAGATGGTTTTTTTGGGTATAAACAAGTTTCCATTTGGGAAGAAGACAAAAAAAACTACCTTCACTACAGATTGGGGAACATATGCTTACAACAAAATTTTATTCTGATTGTGTAATACCCCTTTGACCTTCCAATGAATGATAGCTGCAATTTTCAAAGATTTCTTGTGGAAATTTATGGAGATCTTCATCGATGACTTTTGCATTTTTGGTTGTCGATGGATCAATTGTCATTCTTTACAATAGACATTTGAAAGGTGTTGATCCACTAGATTGTCCCTACACTTGGAAAAGTGCTTTTTTATGATGATCAAAGGGATTCTCTTAGGGCATTGGATCTCATCTTGTGGTGTGGATGCAAAAAAGGTGAAAGTGATTTAGGCACTAGAGTTCCCAAGACTTTGAGAGAGCTACAAGCCTTTTTGGAGCATGTGTGTTACTATAGAAAATTCATCACATAAGTAGCCTTCCCATCAAGTTACTCAAGAAATTAGAGTATAATGGGCAACAAAATAGCAAAATGGCTTTGCGTTGATGAAAGAAAAGCTAGTGGATGCTTGAATCATGAGTGCACCTAACTAGGATAACACTTTTCATGTGTATCTAGATACCCCTTTTGTAGTGGTGGGAGTTGTTCTCAACCAACAAGATGAGCACAAAAAGGATTACTAGATCTGCTCTGCCAATTGCCAACTATCTTAGGTTGGATGCAACTACACCACTCTAGAAAAGGAAGCATTAAGAATGTATACACCTATAAGAAGTTCCTACACTATCTATTAGGCTATGATTTTTTTTTGATGTTGACCATTACATGATGCAGCATTTGGTAAAGGAGGCCGACCAATCAGGAAAAACCACTTGGTGGTACTTCTATGACAAGAATTCATGTACATAGTGAAGCAAGGAAGAGATCCCACCAAGAGAATGCAGATTTTTTATCATGACTCAATATTGAGGAGCAGTCGGCATACCTTAATGACAATTTTCTTGATGAGAATATTTTCATATATCCACCACTCATAGCACCTAGTATGCAACAAAGTATCACTATCTTTATATATTGCATTGCCTTGATGGTTTTGATCTGGAGCAATGAGCAGGTTTTTTTGTATATTAAAGGGAATATCTTGTTCAAATTAAGAATGGATGAGGAGCCTAGGTGGTGTCTAAAAGCTCATGAGGTGAGAGGAGTGAAACAATGGTTGCATATGGAAGCTATGGGAGGTCATTTTGCCTTGAAGAATATAGTGATGAGATCCTAGCAACGGATACTAGTGTCCTACTAGGTATAAGGATTTTCATTCCCACATCAAGAGGTGTGATGCATATCAAAGAACAAGAAGACTGATGCACTCCACTCAATGGCCCCTTTGATGCATTTTTCCATTAGCACCTTTCAAAAATGGGGGGTTGATTTTGTAGGACCAATCTAGCTTGGAATGAGGACTATACATAGAAGGTTTATCTTGGTAATTATTGACTATGCAACAAAAATAGTGGAAGTAAAGGCTACCAAGAATAAAAATGCAGCAATATTCATCAGAAAATTTTCACAATGACATCTCTTAGTATGGTTGTCCTTCGTAGTTGGTCTATGATTGTGGGGTTCACATCCTCAACAACGTGATCAAATCTCTAACAACACATTTCTAAATCAACCATTGGAAGACTACCTCCTACAACCTGAAGGCCAACAGATTGACCAAGAAGGAAAATAGACTAATGTGAAAATCTTGAACAAAGTCATGATCAATTATGCTTTTGATTGGGATACCAAACTACCAACAACAATATGGGCCTATAAAACCACCAAAAAGATCACTACAAAGCAGACCTCCTACTCCCTCACATATGGATTACATCTTACCCTACTAGTGGAGTTTGAGATCCCTACCTACCAAATCCTCTATGAAGACCGGATGTCACAAGAAACTATAGCCAAGAGATCTAATTGCAGTAGCTGATGTTCCTAAACAAGAAACAAGATGACTCTTACAAAGTCACATGGTGCAATCAACAAAGATGAAAGGAGTACCATAACAAGCGCATACACCCAATAAAGGTAACTGCAGGTGACATGGTCTTAATGTATGATAGCTGGCATAAATCTTTTTGAGGGAAGTTACATCTTTGTTGGATGTGCCCCTACCAAGTACAAACCATATTTTCTTTGTCCATGATTGTACACCATGCCACCTCCCAAACATTGAAGGCACTATGGACCCAAGCTTGGCAATTGTATGTGCAAGCTTGTGATGTATGTTATGTGGCTCTTTTGGTGTAGCTACTACTATGTTGGTGTGTAACAATTATTCAAGAGGATGGCATATGGTATGTTTGACTCCTCCCCTTGTGATGGTTCCTCAAAGACAATGGTTATGTCCTCTATTTACTTGACATATAGCTAGTTCACTCTTTATGTGATACATATTGCAAACATGCAACTTAGAATGGGCCTTGATAGCACCCAGCCTCTTGATCTTTACCTACCATTGAGTATATCATATACTTGGAGTAGAGGCCATATGGAGTTAGAGGGACCTAACCACCAACTAGGAGGGCAATTGTGGCATGTAGAGTTTGTGTATGACATTTGTATGAGTTGTGCTTCTATAGTGTATGAGGTTGATAATGATGTATGTTGTGGAGTGATATATATATGCTCAACATATCTTCTAAGTTAAGATTCACTCATATATTGACTTGAGCTCTATCCAAAAGATATAAGCTACCTATTGCTTTATTGGTAGCTTTATCCTTGTTTATTGGATTGGAATAATAGATTTTGAACTACTTAGATACACATCCTACTCATGCATTTGCATGATCCTAACAAAGCATTGCAAACCTTATTTCATAGCTCAAATTAAAAATGACCATCAAGACCTTAAAGAGTTAAAACCACTTGGCCATTTAAGCTGCAAGATGCATGTTTGACATAAGCTTGGTCTTGCTAGAAATCCCTTGGCAAGGCATTCAAATCAAATGACCAATGTTCAAAATAAATAATATTGGTTACTACATGATATTTTAGAAGTGGCATTAATCAGCACCAAAAATACCACAAGCAAGACATAATGATACTAAGTTCTAATACCTAAAGGAAGTCAAATTTGAGTTAAGAGTTGAATTTAAACATATCTAGCACTCAAGGCTCAAAGCACATTAGAATTTTAAATGGTCTTAGACTTGACAGAAAAAAAAGTTCATGGTACTTCCACAGATATCAAGATCCAAATGTATAGTAGCCTCAAATACAAGTTATAGCATAGATGCTCAAACTTGCAGAACAAACCAAAACCTGGACTAGGAGTCTTCATAAATTATGGTGACTTGATGATGAGCCACATAGATAGATTTTTGTATCCTAACTTAGACTTTTGACTTCAGTTTAGAGTAGATTTATAGTTTGGAATTAGACTTCTAACTTTAGGTTAGAGTAAATTTTAAGTTTTGAAATGTGCTTGAGCTTTAAATTGGACCAAAATCATTACTATGCACGAGTAAAAACTTTCTCAAATGCGATTGTTAATTTGATCATATTTGTAAGTATACTATGAATTCAAGTTGAAGGTAAAATACCAGCTCACTGATAGGATGTTTGTGGTACCCACATTTTTCATTTTGGACGAGTTTTGAAGAAGAAGTGCCTTGCTGAAACCAAATTGAAACCAAATGGAGAAGAAATGAGTGCAAACTTGTGATTTGATCAAACCCGAGGAAGTCGACTTCATGTAAGAGGAAGAATGGCTTGGTTTGGATCAGACCCGAAGAAGCTTACTTCGTGTCAGAGGAGGGAAAAAACTCGGATCAGACGTTAAGGAGGGCAAACCCGAAGGAGAAATAGAAGTTGCAGGTCAGGATTCTTGCGGGGGCCATATTTCAGTGACCACAACTTTAAATCAAGCGTGTTATATCTCGTTGGAAGCGTCTTGTTTAGGGCTTTTCATTGCCACCAAAATCGCAAAGTTTGGAGGTCTGTAGAAGAAGTTACAAGCATTTGAAGTTTCTGGAGTAAGTGTACTTCGGGTCAAAGTGTCTTCGGGTCAATGTGACTTCGGATTTCGTACTTCGTACTTCGGGTTTACATGACTTCGGGTCTAAAGACTTTGCCTCAAGATGAAGATGACTAAATCAGAGGTAGCCGGACCTCGGAGTGCAGTGAAGGTGTTTTTGAGAGTTTTGCGAGAGGGATCAGAGGAAGTTAGAGTAGAGAAAGAAGATAGTTAGGATACACATGACTTCAATTTCAATTTTAATTGAAGATAGAACATGAATTGAAGGAGAAGTAGCAATAGTGAATAAACCCGAAATGCAAGATCAGACAGTAAGTTTCTTCAGGTCAGTTACATGAGTGATTAGGGGAAAATGGGTTACAAATTGAAGGTGTAGATAGTGTATTCATGCTTTCAATTACAATTCTTGACAATGACATAGTAGAATTAGCAAAAAAATTGATAATTGTTAGACCCGAGGTAAGAGAGATAGGAGTGCAGGTGTCTTCGGATTTGACATTTGACACTTTAGAGAAGAGTGGGT
The DNA here is from genome assembly GCA_948567375.1 of Lunularia cruciata. Lineage (NCBI taxonomy): Eukaryota > Viridiplantae > Streptophyta > Marchantiopsida > Lunulariales > Lunulariaceae > Lunularia > Lunularia cruciata. The sequence goes on from OX419760.1 coordinate 18,309,762, forward strand.
CGGGAGATAGAGAATTAGAAGGCTTAACTATGATAGGAATTTCATATCAAGAAGGAGAAATGTTAGAATGAGTGGAGGAAGTAGGAGATCTGAAACCCGAGGAAAATGTAGTAGGAAGTAAGATTACTTCGGGTTTGGGTTTGAAAGCCGAGGAAGAAGTAGACATCGGATTGGAGTAGTAACCGATTTGAGATTTGAAGAGACAGATATGAAAGGTTGCATTGTCATTTTGGATCTATAGGTTAGAACAGTTGTTGTAGAACGGTATAGTTGTTAGAACTGTCGATTGCTTCACTATTTAAGAGTGGCATTCGCAAGAAATTGTTGTTCAGTGCTCATTATTTCTGAGAATAGATAAAGCGAAGTGCTGTGAAGCAGTGCTCGTCGCTTGAGCTTGATTCCGAGTATCAACTTTGTAATTGTGTTTATGAATGTTTGGAGAAATTCAAAGTGCAAGTCAGAGTGCTTGTTGGATGTTGGATTCCACAGCCTTGATCTTCATTTTGTGTGTTTGATCCTGAGTGAAGTGCAATCGAAGCAATGCCTTGACAGATCTGAGAGGAATTGTAGTGTTGGTAGTATTCTGCATTTGTGAGTGTAGTGCAAAGTTGATGTGAAGCAATTTTGATTGAGGAAGTTGTGCCTTCAGTGGAAGGGTGGAACACAATTCTGAGGCAAAGTCGTTTTGCAGTGAAGTGCCATTTTTGGGAGAGCCTAAATCATCACAATCAAGATTGCTTGGAAAGATTTGATGAAGTTGTGATTATGGAGTGTTAATTTGTGACAAGACTGCAAGTCAGTGCTTGTTACTCTCTTCTGGGTGTGGTTTCTACCTGAGAGACTAAAGAAGAACTCAAGAAGAACTGAAATTGTTACTTTGCTTCGTATTTGGACATTTCTGACTCGTATCTCTGCGGGAACGAACTTTACTTACCCGATTACCGCAAAAGTGATATTTGCCGGGTTGTCACAATGTTGAACTACCTTTCTATAATAAATAAATAAATCATTAAGGGAATGAGTTAATAATACCCTAGTAACTACAGGCCAAGGGAAGCCATGGAAGTTATAAATACAAAAGTTGAATAGAATTGCTTAATCTTTGTGGTAGAGATTGAAGTTAGTACATGTGGTGCTCAAAATTTTAAAATTTGAAATTTTGTAACTTTTTTCTTTGCTGAGAGAAGAAGGGAATTCCTTCCTCAGTAGGAATTCCTTTCTTCTCTCAGCAAAGAATATCCATGAAACCCTATTTTGGTGAAGATGTGGTTCTTTGAAAGATATGCATCTTTGGAAAACCTACATCTTCACAAAGAGCAACCATACTTTCTTGATAGTGAATCTTTTGAAGAAGCTACCACCCTCTTCCAAAGAGAAGGTTTGGTGTCTAGTTCTTTGGAAGGCCCACTATCCCATCTTCCCAAGATATAGAAGATCTTTGGAAGAGCAAAACCATTCTTCAAGGAAGGACTATGGTGCACAAATTTGAAGAACATGCAAAGAGTGTCTCAAGCTGGCTCACATAAGTGGAGAGTAATGGGTGATAGCACATAATTACAAACAAGAAGGGGGAAGAGTTATGAACTTGACATGTTCACCATGGGGAGTGATTTTACAAATTTTCAATCTTCTTCATGAAGTTTTGCAAATCCCTAAGCAATGAAGAAAGAGTGAGTGTGGGGAGGGATTGAGTAGAAATTTGTGCAATTCAGAAGATTGCAATGGTGAAAAGCATCAGCCCAAGATGCTACCAAGAACATCTTGAACTGAAGACCCTAGTGGTTGACCCTTGGGAGATAGTGGCTTGGAAGGCAACATAACAAAGGTTGTGGGTGAGCTTTCTCTGGTGGAATTGGAAGTATACTTTGGGAGTCATGGCTCTAGAAATTTTGAGGGATGAAGAAGGTTGGAATGGGCAATCTACAAGCCAATGTGAGGATATAGACACCTTCTATTGGAGGAAGATCTTAGGAAGAGAGCCTAGAGTAGAAAGGAGTTACACATCTGAGTCTTATTTCAATCTGAGTAGTAAAATGTAGGTGCATATTGATAAGGCCTTTGCCCACAACAAGTGCCAACAAATGGCTGATAACAAGAACCCTGCCCGAAGGAGATAGTAAGGGCTTTGATGAAGATCTTCAAGTCCAACAAACCACTTACCTCATAAACTTTCAAGTCTTTCTTGAAGCACCTATTCTTTGAAGGACCAATCAAGTGGGGCTAGATCTTTTACCAACACATGCAAAAGATGTACAATACCTTTGAGGGATTGAGACCTTGCACATCCAAACAACACCATCATGTACTTCCAACCTCAAGAATCTAGAAGGAAAATCCTCATGCATTCTCAAGATAGTGGAGCTTGTAGTCACATCAAGTATCATTGGTGTAATCTTTTATAGACATACATCTTCACCTAGATGAAACAATAGATCAACGATCTATAACCTCCTTCTTGAATAGTACCATAGTATAAGGTATCCCTATCTTGAGTACTTGCTAGGTTCTCAAATGCCATCAACATCACTCTCCAACAGATTTCTACCCAGTGAGAACACGCAATCACCCATATATCTAGACCATCCAAGTCCAAAACTATAGTAGCATCATGACCAACGTCTATAGTTAAATTTGGATCTTGCCTATAAAGAAGAAATTAAGGACAAGACAATGCTAAGGAGACTTGTCAATGTCATTGGGAAATTAATCTATAGGTTGCATTAGTTCTATTTGGTGTAATAGCAAAATCAAGAGAATAGTATGTAGATGTATTTAAAAGTGCTAGTTGCAAGCAGTATAAACTTCCTAGGTAGAAACTTGATGATTGCCAAAATAGTGAGGTCGTTTCTATTGGACTATAGCAGGAATTCTAAGAGTTGACACAAGAGTAGTGGTAATAGGTGGGAGCTAGAAAATTATTCAAGACAAGAGTTGTAATGATCTTGATTTTTGATATGCCTTGGGAGTGTTCTTAAGTTACTGTAAATAGGAGAAGAAAAGAAGAGGGAGGTTTTGTGACAAGAAGGAAACACAGGGAGAGATTTGTGTCCATGAAGGAAGGAGGAGGAAAAGATAAATAAGGAGGAATCACTGAACAAGGAGAATTCTGGTGTGGACTGATAGGAAAAAAGGCCATTTATCAAGAAGGGAGATCAGTGGAAGACAAGGCGGTTTTAGAGGAGGGTTTTCTCAAAGGAGTTGGGGTTTGGATAGGGATAGAGAATTTTGGAAGAGAAAAAAGGACGGGATAGAACATCAAAGGTGTTGGGGTCTGGACTGTAACACCCATTTGTGCATGTGTGTGGTATTATGATATTTAGCTTAGTATTACAAATACTTGAGAGATTTTATTTATATAGAGATAAAGGATGGTTCTACATTAGTCATGATTACCTAAATTTATTCATAACTAAGATAGCAGGAACATTACTTTAGAGGAAGTGAAAAGATAAGCACCACTATTTTGGATTCTAATGTGTTGACGTGGTATTATTCCTAGGTGTTTGGCTTTGAGGAAAGATGTGGTGCCCATATTTTTTGTTTTTTTTCAGAATAAAGGAGAAGAAGTGTATAGAGAAGTCGGATTGCGCCTGTATGGCCGAAGAAGGCAAAGAAAAGAGTCTTCGGGCTGAAACCCAAAGTAAAGTGACTTTGGGTCATAAGGCAAAGTAGTTGGAAATGCCCTGTCAACATACAACTTGAAGTAAATTGTTTTCGGATTGGGGAGGGCTCAACCCGAGGCGAAGACAGTCTAACAACCTTTTGTCAGGGCGAGAAATTTAAGAAGGGTCTATTTGAAAACTGGCTGCTCATACGCGCAAAGGTTGATTGACAGTGATAGGTGCATGTTGGAGGTGTGATTTCTCGGTAGGAACTCGAAGTGACGGAAGACAAAGAAGCGCAACTCTATAAAAATCAAAACAGCAACGACAAAATGTCTAGCAATTTTCCTTTGCCGTTGAGGAGTTGTTTTGCAGGTGATCGGGGAAAGCGAAATAGAGTTGGACTCGTGTTAGTGCGCAAGGGAGAAGTTGTGAGAGTGAAATCAAGAGAAAGTGAGAAAGTAGAAGAGATAGGAGGAGGGAAGAAGAACTCCAAATTCGCAGTGAGAAATCATGCAATTCGGAGATTAGATGTGATAGCGAGGATTGAAGTCTTGAGCCGACTTTGGATCACCTTTCTGGCACAGAACTGGAACGTAAGTTTTCCAAGATTCACAATAGAAATCATTGAGAGTAAGTGTCTTGATGGACCCGAGGAAGAAGGGAAGAGAGGAAATCCGGCTCGCTGGACAGAGTCGGATTGGAGGCTCATACTTGAGAAGGAGGCAGGCTTGGAGCAGGGAGCCATGTTCTTGGGGAAAGGAGAGATAGCCCAAGAGACTCAGGAGGTGAGAGATGCCTTCTCGTCAAAAAGAACAAAGAATGGGTACAAAGTTGAGAGTTACAAGGATCCAGTGAAGAGAGGGATCATGAGCGCTCTTATGGCGATCTTGAAGCCGGAGAGAATGACTTATGTGATGAAACATCAAGTGGTGTTCTTCCATAAGTTGTTTGTAGGAGAACCAATCAATTGGGCGAGGTGTTTTCACAAGAGAACGAGGCAGATGGTGTGGAATTTGCAGGATAAGTTGCCTCCACACTACATTGTGCCGTTTGCAGCACACTTCTACCTCGGGCTCAATTTGCTGAACTCGGTGGAGCGGACTCGGATGGTGTCGCACTTCCATCCTGATGTGCAAAAGGAGGTCGATGTCAAGGAGCAGCAATACATTCTCCAAATCCGAAGCACGGACGACTACTACGCAAAGACAGGGAAGAATGTGGAGGTCGTAGTGAGTACCCTGACGAAGAAGAGAAGTCGGCAAGGAGAAGCCAAAGAAAGCAAGAAACCTTGGAAGATGCAGAGAAGTAACCCGAGGCAAGGAATGGCGGTAATTGAGTCAAAAGATGAAGACTCAGAAGGCAAGGCCGAGCTCAAAACGGAGGACTTGGAACATGAGGAGGAACCTGAGCTGACACTGCAGAGCGGAGATATGAGTAGTGATAGTGAAGAAGGTGGAGAGATGACATTGGCGCCAGTGGCTGACGAATACAAAGAAGAAGTGCAAGCCAAGTTGGAAGCCAAAGACAACACAACGCTGGAGGACAAAGTACCGGTGCCAGAGGAAAAGAAGATTACAGTACAGCGAGGAGTTCGCTCGCGACGTAAGGCAAAGTGTGAAGCGGGGCCGAGTAGAGTGAAGGAAGAGGTAGAAGAAAGCTCGGGCAATGAGGCATCAATCCCAATACGGAGAGTCTAGAGAAGAAAGCGAGTATCAGGAGAACACGATTAGAGAAGAGAGACCACTCCGTGGGAGGAAGTAGTTGCCAGTGATGGAGTGGAGTACCTGCGAGAGGTAGTGTGCCCATTGTTGGTGAAGTTGGAGCATAAGAAGAAGGAGATGCAATCGACTTGTCCAGAGGTAAAGACTGTATTGTAAGTGGTAGTGAGATTAGAAGAAGAAAACTCAGAGTTGGAGAGGAGTGTAACCCGAGGTGAGGAGGAGAGAGAAGTACTGCGAGCGGAGGCAGTAGAGAGAAGTCAGGTAATTGAAGACCTGAAGAGGGAAGCGAGCTATCGAGAGGATCTTGCAAGGAAGAGTGACATAGCAAGAGAGAAACATGTAGTTGAATACAAAATCTTGAAGCAGCAGTTTGCTGATTCAAGAGTAGAACTTATCCATGCTATGGCGAGGGTAGCAGCGAAGGATCAAGAGCTCAATAGAGTGATGGAGAGTATGGAGGAGAAGAAGCAACTTTGGCAACAAGAGTTGGCTGCACGGTATAGAGAACAAGAGAGATTGCAAGATTTACTTTGTAATCAGGAAGAGAAGATTGAACAGAAGGAGAAGGAGAAGGAAACGGTGAAAGCCGAATTCAAGGCAGAGTTGGCAATGTACCAAGAGGAATGGCTTGCAGATTGGGAACAAGAAAGGAAGATAAGATTGGAGCCATTGAAGGAGATAGTCCTCAAGGTGAATGTGATGTTAAGTACAGATGCCAGCGTTTGAATTGAAGAAGCATGACTACACGAGTTGAAGTTGTTGGTGCAAGAGACGAGGCGCAGACAAGCAAAAGATACAGAGATGAATGCCTTGTTGATCAAATTAAGAACTCGTGTAGACATAAAGGTTTTAGAGGTAGAGGATAACATCTCAATTAGATTAGACTTAGTGAAAATAGAGCTAGAAAAACTTTGGAAGGATGTTAGAGCAAAACCCGAAGTAGATAACATAGGAGTCCAAATGTCTTTGGAGTTGCCATCAGAGACATTAGAGAAGAGTGGGTCGGGAGATAAGGAGTTAGATAGATTACCCACTAGTGAAATTTCAGATCAGGAAAGAGAATTGTTGGATCTGGTAGAAGAAGTAGAAGATCTGAAACCCGAGGACAAAGTAGTAGGAAGTAAAATTACTTCGGGTTTGGGTTTGAAAGCCGAAGAAGATGTAGACATCAGATCGGAGTAGTAAGAGATTTGAGATTTGAAGAGGCAGATATGAGGTGCATTGTCATTTTGGATCTACAGGTTAGAAGAGTTGTTGTAGAACGGTATAGTTATTAGAACTGTCGATTGTTTCACTATTTAAGAGTGACATTCGCAATCAAATGTTGTTCAGTGCTCATTATTTCTGAGAATAGATAAAGCAAAGTGCTATGAAGCAATGCTCGTCGCTTAAGCTTGATTCCAAGTATCAACTTTGTGATTGTGTTTGTGAGTGTGTGAAGAAATTCAAAGTGCAAGTCAGAGTGTTTGTTGGATGTTGGATTCCACAGCCTTGATCTTCATTCGTGTGTTTGACCCTGAGGGAAGTGCAATCAAAGCAATGTCTTGATAGATCTGAGAGGAATTGTAGTGTTGGTAGTATTTTGGATTTGTGAGTGCAATGCAAAGTTGATGTGAAGTAATTTTGATCGAGGAAGTTGTGCCTTCAGTGGAGGGGTGGAACACAATTCTGAGGCGAAGTCATTTTGTAGTGAAGTGCCATTTTTGGGAGAGCCTAAATCATCACAATCAAGATTGTTTGGAAAGATTTGAAGGATTTGTGATTAAGGAGTGTGAATTCGTGACAAGAATGCGATTCAGTGCTTGTTACTCTCTTCTGGGTGTGGTTTCTACTTGAGAGACTAAAGAAGAACTCAAGAAGAACCTTAATTGTTACTTTGCTTTGTATTTGACCAATTCTGACTCGTATCTCTGCGAGAACGAACTTTACTTACCCGATTACCGCAAAAGTGATATTTTCCGGGTTGTCACATGATTTTTGGCGCCGCTGCCGGGGATACAAATCTTGGAAGTGGAAGAATACAAAGCCAAATTGGAAATTGGGTATCAACGCAATATGAATGTCTACATCGAGAGAACAACGGGAAGAGAGGGCTCGAAGATGAGCACTTCAGCGTGAAGAAGACGAACGTCTAAACATCCCATCCACTATTGACAAAACTGAACGAGAGGCGTTGGATTTTCAACTCCTTCACGAAGTGCAAGAAGCCCTGCGAGAACTTGACCACAAGAAATGCAAAGGCGGTTGGCAAGGCTACTTTGCATCTCCCTCTTCTTCCAAGAAGAAGAAAGAATCAAGTGGGCAAACATATGCATTACGGCCCAGTACACCAACTTCCCCTAGAGCTGTAAAGAAAGTTGTTTCCTTGAAGAACTTTGTTTGAGAAAAGACAGCACGTACACTTATTGAAGACGAGTATCAACATCTTCTACGAACAATTCCTTGGTTGTCCCAAAGGAATTTTGAAGAACCAATCAAAGGTGTTGATCCTGAATCTCACACTTGGGTTGAAGTCGACACCCTCATAGCAAAAATTGTCAAAGAAGATCCCACCTTGAATTTGCCAAATTGGAATCCTTGGGCTGACAACACGGTGTCAATACCAACCAATTCTTCAGTTCCGTCAAGTTCAACACTACCTCAGCTGATCCCAGTGCATTGAATGATGACTTTGCTGCCTATCACCCGACACGCCTATCAGAAGTACAAGGGGACAGAACAAGACAAAGACCCCAATGAATTCATCAAAGAATTCAAAGTCATCTCCTTTGCTAACAAGGAGCATGACTCGGTGGATCGACTGAGAATTTTCCCAAGTCTGCTCTGCAAGAAAGCTCGGAGCTGGTACATCTATGTGACCCAGAAGGGGTTTGTACCAGCGGATTGGGCAGACTTGAGAAACAACTTCCTGGAACGATTCCGGGAAGTTGACTACGATACGAGTGTCTTTGCGGCACTCAAAAATTTGGACCGTGGCAAGAAGGAGAAGTTGAGAGACTACTCTGAGCGGTTCATGGCACTACTGAACCGAGTTCCCAAGCAATCGGGGGTGGTGGGTTACTCCAATGCCCAAGCCATTACCTGGTTCCTTGAGGGCCTTTCACCAGAGATACAAATCTTTGCTAGGGAGAGGAATGTAACTTCCCTTGACAAAGTACTCAAACATGTCGCTCGTTATGAAGCGGCCCACTCTCACTCTGCCGGTCACCGGAGAAATTGGGAGAAGAAAGGCAAGAAGCCCAGAAGGAGAGCTTCGCGCAACACCTCCCCTTCTTCGGATGAATCCTCTATGTCTTCGAGCTCTTCTTCGGAATCCAAAGAAGAATCAAAGCCAAGACGAGTCAGAAGACGTGGAGGCAAGAAACCAGTGACTCCTCCAGCAAAGAGTGTACATAAGGCGGATACCAAGCTGGATGCCCTCATTAAGGAGTTTTCGGATTTCAAGATCCAGATGATTGGGGCCAAGGACCAAAGAAAGGCCCCAACATTTGGACGATCTAATGTGTGGTGCACCGCATGTGGCAAATCCGGCCACGCCAACACAGAATGCAATACTCGTAATGCATTCCTGATGCAGCAAATTGATTGGGTTCCGGGATGGAATCAAGACGAGGACGAAGAGGCGGTGTACCTAACTCAAGAAGTACAGCCTCAAATGAGCACATTGTATCAAGGTCCGAGGTTTGGACCTAGGGAGTATAACCCCAATGCTCCTCCACAAAGACCACCGATGAGCAACCAAAATCGGCCTCAAAATGTTGCGCCCGGAGCATGTTATAATTGTGGCTCGATGGGACATTGGTCTCCAAATTGTCTCGAGCCAAGAAGGAAAATTGGGTACATTACCCTATGCAAAAATTGTAAACGATCGGGGCATACAGGCAACCAATGTCCTCACCCACCGAACCCGAAGCCGCCTATAAAGTATGTACAGACCCCCGCTGAGCATGCAGCCCTTCAGCCAAAGGGGGATACAAATGTAAATTGTATCACTCTTGAGGAAGAAAGACCTCAAGAAGGGAGTCCGGCCTTAGAAGGAGAATGGCCGGACCTTGAAATTTTGAAGGTTGAAACATGCTCCAGTAAGAAGAAGCGTGATCCCGAAGAACTGAGTACGACCTTGTCGTCTTTGAGAAAGGCGAAGAGACTGCGCCCAAAAGCAATTCTTTCTGCTAAGGAGGAAAAGATCCTCACAAAAGCCAAAGCTAAAGCCTTGCAGAAAGAACTAAAGGAGGCACTACTCAGGACTTGGGAACTGAGTTTGGAAGAGGAGACGAAGACGAAGTCTCCAATTTTTCCGGCGGACATCCGATCTGAAGTAAAGGGTCTGATCCAAGCTAAGGTGGGCCAACCCAAGGAACCTCGGGTCAAGGCCATCAGCAAGCCCGTCACCATTTTGAAGCATCCCGAAGTCAAGTGGGAACATGGAGAGACTTCGGACCCAAAGCCAAAAGCAAAGACGGTCAAATTGGGAGGAGTTCCCCAATATGATATTGTAGCAAATCTGGCCACCACCAATGCCAACGTTACATTCAAGCAATTGTGGGAAGATAACAAGCTTTACAAGAGACAGCTGAATTTGGCCCTCAAGAAGGTGAGGTCGATGTCAAAGAAGGACCTGCCTGCTATTTATCGTATTGAAAAAGAAGATTTGGGATCTCCCAAGGTAGACGCGGAGATTGCAGGGTGCATGATCACATCAATACCCATTGACTCTGGGTCCGGTGTAAATGTCATGACCAAAGATACTGCAAATTGACTCGGGTATCACACGTTTGAACCAACACCCCGAGTGTTGAAATTTGCAGACCAAACTAGGAGACAGCCATTGGGCATGCTGTCAAACATTACCACAATCATTGGAGGGGTACCCTTCAAGTTGAATTACATTGTGTTGCCACTAGTGACAAAGACTGGCTACCTTCTATTGATCGGCAGACCCTGGTTGTACAATGCCCAAGTTGTGGTGGATTGGCACCAGCAGAAGTTAAGATTCAAGGACATCTTGTCCAAAGATCAGAAGCTGGTGACTATGAGTTGGACAAAAGTTCCCCACCTCGGGGAAACAAGTTTGTCGGAAGAGGAGGACGAATCCAAAGACTCATTGTCTTCATCCAAAGACTCATCGTCTTCATCCGAAGACGACTCCGAAGACGAGGTCCAAGTTAATTACTTGGAATGCTACGAGGTGGTTGTTGAAGACAAAGATCCATATGACCTCGCCTCGGGTGAACCTGACTTGGAGGAAGGGGTTTTGATGGCCGCTCGCCTCGGGTTAAGCCGAGTAAGCCACGTTGAAGGAGTCATCAACCCCGATGACTGTCAAGATGTTTTATTAACTGAAGGAAAAATTTTGAAAATCTTGAAGACAAATCACTTCGGAGGAGTTGGAAGGATACACTGCCCTGTTTATAGAATTCTAGGATGTATTCGCCTGGTCTATTGATCAAATGCCGGGTATTCCACAAGAATTCGGAGAATACCGGATTGATTTGGTTGAAGGTGCAGTTCCGGTTCGGCAGCGGCAATACCGCTTGAACCCAAAGTACTTGCTGTTGGTGAATGGGTCTCCCCCATTGTCATTGTCCCAAAGAAGAAAACGGGGAAACTCCGAGTGTGCCAAGACTTCCGGAAGTTGAACGCAGTCACAAGGAAAGATCATCATCCCTTATCTTTTACCGATACAATTTTAGATCAGGTAGTTGGGCATCCTTGTTTTAGTTTTCTCGATGGATTTTCAAGGTACAATCAAGTATCCATTTGAGAAGAAGACAAGGATAAAACTACATTCACGACCGATTGGGGCACTTTCGCTTACAATCAAGTGCCCTTTGGGTTGTGTAATGCTCCCGCTACTTTTCAGCGGATGATGAATTCAATCTTCAAAGATTTCTTGCGCAAATTTGTGGAAGTTTTTATTGATGACTTTTGTGTGTTTGGGCGAAGAGATGTACATTTAGATTACCTTTGCCAAACGTTTGAAAGGTGTCATTTTGCCGGCTTGTCATTACATCCGGAGGAATGCTTCTTTGCAATGAAGGAGGGAATTCTTCTGGGGCATTGGGTGTCAGGCCGAGGTATTGAAGTCGATGTCAAGAAGGTCAAGATAATCGCAGCTTTGGAATCCTCGAAGAACATCTGGGAGCTTAGAGCCTTCTTGGGACATGTCGGATATTACAGACGCTTTGTGTCAAATTATGGAGTGCTTGGTGCACCACTTACAAAGCTTCTGAAGAAATCCGAAGACTATCTGTGGGAAGCAAATCAAGAAGAAGCTTTCCAGGTGTTGAAGAAGAAGCTGGTTGAAGCACCAGTTATGAGGGCCCCGAATTGGGACGTTCCTTTTCATGTATATGTGGACACTTTGTCCATGGCCATCGGAGTCGTCTTAAGTCAGAAGGACAAGAAGAAGAAGGACTACTCGGTGTATTATGCCAGCCGACAACTTTCAGTTTTTGAAAAGAACTATTTGACGACTGAAAGAGAAGCACTCGGAATGGTGTATGCCTGTAAGAAATTTTGTCATTATTGTTGGGGTATGAGTTTGTCTTCTATGTGGACCATTATGCATTGCAACATTTGGTCAAGAAGGCAGATTTATCGGGACAAATTGCAAGATGGTACTTGTTATTACAAGAGTTCACGTATACTGTACAAGTAAGGAAGGGAGCTTTGCATTCGAATGCGGACTTCCTGTCCAGGTTAGAAACTCAAGACCAGGAGTGGGAAATTGACGATTGGTTCCCTGATGAAGAGTTGTATCACTTATCAGCAATGCAAAGTATGAGGTATGCAGCTGAATGTAATTATCTGAATACTCTCCATTGTCCTAAGGGGATGGACCTGGAACAGTGGGCAGTCTTTCTCAGGAAAATGGGGCCGTACCAGCTTAAACACAACATTTTATTTAAGATGGGCGAAGATGAAGTACTTCGTCGATGCTTGGAGTCATACAAAGTAGGAGGAGTAATTGAATCTTTACACTCCGAAGCATTGGGAGGACACTATGCTCTGAAGAATACTATAAAGAAAATTCTTTTGGCAAGGTATTGGTGGCCTACAATGTACAAAGATGTACATGCTCATATCCAAAGCTGTGATGCTTGTCAGAGAACGGGGAAGCCGATGGCTACTTCTCAATGGCCTTTGAGACCAATTTTGCCTTTGGCCCCATTTGAGAAATGGGGGATTGATTTTGTGGGTCCCATTCAACCAGTGACCCGAGTCACAAGAAAGCGATACATTTTGGTTTGCACTGACTATGCTACCAAGATGGTCAAAGCGGAAGCAACTCGCAGAGATGATGCTGAAATTATGGCGGAATTCTTCTTTCAAAACATCATCTCCCGATATGGGTGTCCTCTGGAATTGGTCAGTGACCGAGGAACACATTTTTTGAACTCTGTAATGGAGGCATTAACCAAGTACTTTCAGATTAAACATTGGAAGACTACTCCTTGTAACCCAAAAGCAAATGGCTTAATGGAAAAAGCAAATGATTTACTTTGTAAAATTTTGAATAAGGTGACTGTCAATTATGCCTATGACTGGGATACAAAATTACCAGCCGCATTGTGGGCATATCAAACGACAGAGAAGATTACAACCAAACAAACTCCATACTTCTTGACATATGGCTTGCATCCCATACTGCCAATTGAATTTGAGGTTTTGACATATCGGGTTCTGTGCGAAGAACAAATGTCAAAAGAAGAAAGTCAGGATCTTCGGATTCATCAACTGATGTGGTTAGAAGAGAAAAGAGACGATGCAATGCAAACCACAAAAGAAGTACAAGCATAGAGGAATGTCAGGCATGATAAGAGAATCAAGCCTGTAACTGTACGAGAAGGGGATTTGGTTTTGTTATATGGCAATTGCCAAATATTTTTTCCAGGCAAGTTGCATTTGAGATGGATGGGTCCCTATCGAGTTCTTCATCTTTAAAAAAATGGATCCATGCAGCTCGTCGACTTGGAAGGAAATCCTTTTGCCACTCGAGTAAACGGGTAGAGAGTTCAAAGATATTGGACCATAGACTTGAAAGTTTCTAAGACACCCAAGGTCTATGTTTGCGGGGACGCTCACATTTGAGGAAGGGGGTATGTGGTGCCCACATTTTTTGTTTTTTCTCAGAATAAAGGAGAAGAAGTGTATAGAGAAGTCAGATTGCGCTTGTATGGCCAAAGAAGGCAAAGAAAAGAGTCTTCGGGATGAAACCCAAAGTAAAGTGACTTCGGGTCATAAGGCCAAGTAGTCGGAAATGCCCTGTCAGCATACAACCCAAAGTAAATTGTCTTTGGATCGGGGTGAGCTCAACCCGAGGCAAAGAAAATCTAACAACCTTTTGTCGGGGCGAGAAATTCAAGAAGGGGCCGTTTGAAAACTGGCGGCTCATACGCGCGAAGGTTGATTGACGGTGACATGTGCATGTTGGAGGTGTGATTTCTTGGTAGGAAGTCGAAGTGACAGAAGCCAAAGAAGCGCAACTCTATAAAATTCAAAACTGCAACAACAAAATCTCGAGCAATTTTCCTTCACTGTTGAGGAGTCGTCTTGTGGGTGATTGGGGAAAGGGAAATAGAGTTGGACTCGTGTTAGTGCGCAAGGGAGAAGTCACGAGAGTGAAATTGAGAGAAAGTGAGAAAGTAGAAGAGATGGGAGGAGGGAAGAAGAACTCCGAATTTGCAGTGAGAAATCATGAGATTCGGAGATTAGATGTGATAGCGAGGATCAAAGTCTTGAGCCGACTTTGGATCACCTTTCTGGCATGGAATTGGAATGTAAGTTTTCCAAGATTCATGACAGAAATCATCGAGAGTAAGTGTCTCGATGGACTCGAGGAAGAAGGGAAGAGAGGAAATCTAGCTCGCTGGACAGAGTCGGATTGGAGACTCGTCTCGGGAAGGAGGCAGGCTCAAAGAAAGGAGCCATGTTCTTGGAGAAAGGAGAGATAGCCCAAGAGACTCAGGAGGTGAGAGATGCCTTCTCGTTGAAAAGAACAAAGAATGGGTACAAAGTTGAGAGTTACGAGGATCCAGTGAAGAGAGGGATCGTGAGTGCTCTCATGGTGATCTTGAAGCCGGAGAGAACGATTTATGTGATGAAACACCAAGCGGTGTTCTTCCATAAGTTGTTTGCAAGAGAACCAATCAATTGGGCAAGGTGTTTTCACGGGAGAACGAGGCAGATGGTGTGGAATTTGCGGGATAAGTCACCTCCACACTACATTGTGCCATTTGCAGCACACTTCTACCTCAAGCTCAATTTGCTGAACTCGGCAGAGCGGACTCAGATGGTGTCACACTTCCATCTTGATGTGCGAAAGGAGGTCGATGTCGAGGAGCAGCAATACATTCTCTAAATCTGGAGCACGAACGACTACTACGCGAAGACAGGGAAGAACGTGGAGGTCGCAGTGAGTATCCCGACGAAGAAGAGGAGTCGGCAAGGAGAAGCCAAAGAAAGCAAGAAACCTTGGAAGATGCAGAGAAGTAACCCGAGGCAAGGAATGGTGGTAATTGAGTCAGAAGATGAAGACTCAAAAGGCAAGGCCGAGCTCAAAACGGAGGACTCGGAACATGAGGAGGAACCTGAGCTGACACTGCAGAGCGGAGATACGAGCAATGATAGTGAAGAAGGTGGAGAGATGACATCAGCGCCAGCGGCTGACAAATACGAAGAAGAAGTGTAAGCCGAGTTGGAAGCCGAAGACAACACAACGCTGGAGGACAAAGTACCAGTGCCAGAGAAAAAGAAGATCGTAGTATAGCAAGGAGTTTGCTCGCGACATAAGGCGAAGTGTGAAGCGGGGCCGAGTAGAGTGAAGGAAGAGGTAGAAGAAAGCTCGAGCAGTGAGGCATCAATCTCGATACGAAGACTCTAGAGAAGAAGGCGAGTATCAGGAGAACACGAGGAGAGAAGAGAGACCACTCCGCGGGAGGAAGTAGGTGCCAGTGATGGAGTGGAGTACATGCGAGAGGTAGTGTGCCCATTGTTGGTGAAGTTGGAGCATAAGAAGAAGGAGATGCAATCGACTTGTCCAGAGATAAAGACTGTATTGCAGGTGGTAGTGAGATTAGAAGAAGAAAACTTGGAGTTGAAGAGGAGTGTAACCCGAGGTAAGGAGGAGAGAGAAGAACTACGAGCGGAGGCAGTAGAGAGAAGTCAGGTAATTGAAGACCTGAAGAGGGAAGTGAGCTATCGAGAGGATCTTGCGAGGAAGAGTGACATAGCAAGAGAGAGACATGTAGCTGAATACGAAATCTTGAAGCAGCAGTTAGTTGATTCAAGAGTAGAACTTATCCATGCTATGGCGAGGGTAGCAGCGAAGGATCAAGAGCTCGATAGAGTGATGGAGAGTATGGAGTAGAAGAAGCAACTCTGGCAACGAGAGTTGGCTGTACGGTATAGAGAAGAAGGGAGATTGCAAGAGTTACTTCGTAATCAGGAAGAGAAGATTGAACAGAAGGAGAAGGAGAAGGAAATGGTGGAAGCCAAATTTGAGGCAGAGTTGGCAATGTACCGAGAGGAATGGCTTGCAGATCGGGAATGAGAAAGGAAGACAAGATTGGAGTCATTGAAGGAGATAGTCCTCAAGGTGAATGCGATGTTAAGTACAGAAGCCAGCGTTTGAATTAAAGAAGCGCGACTGCATGAGTTGAAGTTGTTGGTGCAGGAGACAAGGCGAAGAGAAGCAAAAGATACAAAGATGAATACCTTGTTGATCAAATTAAGAACTCGTGTAGACAGAAAGGTTTTAGAGGTAGAGGATAACATTTCAATTAGATTAGACTTAGTGAAAATAGAGCTAGAAAAACTTTGGAAGGATGTTAGAGCAAAACCCAAAGTAGATAACATAGGAGTCCAAATGTCTTTGGAGTTGCCATCAACGACATTAGAGAAGAGTGGGTCGGGAGATAAGGAGTTAGATAGATTACCCACTAGTGAAATTTCAGATCAGGAAAGAGAATTGTTGGATCTGGTAGAAGAAGTAGAAGATCTGAAACCTAAGGACAAAGTAGTAGGAAGTAAAATTACTTCGGGTTCGGGTTTGAAAGCCAAAGAAGAAGTAGACATCGGATCGGAGTAGTAAGAGATTTGAGATTTGAAGAGGCAGATATGAAGAGGTGCATTGTCATTTTGGATCTACAGGTTAGAAGAGTTGTTGTAGAACGGTATAGTTGTTAGAAATGTCGATTGTTTCACTATTTAAGAGTGACATTTGTAGTCAAATGTTGTTCAGTGCTCATTATTTCTGAGAATAGATAAAGCAAAGTGCTGTGAAGCAGTGCTCATTGCTTAAGCTTGATTCCAAGTATCAACTTTGTGATTGTGTTTGTGAGTGTGTGAAGAAATTTGAAGTGCAAGTCAGAGTGTTTGTTGGATGTTGGATTCCACAGCCTTGATCTTCATTCTGTGTGTTTGATCCTGAGTGAAGTGCAATTGAAGCAATGCCTTGACAGTTCTGAGAGGAATTGTAGTGTTGGTAGTATTTCGCATTTGTGAGTGTAGTGCAAAGTTGATGTGAAGCAATTTT
This sequence comes from Lunularia cruciata, assembly GCA_948567375.1. Classification (NCBI taxonomy): domain Eukaryota; kingdom Viridiplantae; phylum Streptophyta; class Marchantiopsida; order Lunulariales; family Lunulariaceae; genus Lunularia; species Lunularia cruciata. The sequence continues at coordinate 18,326,627 of OX419760.1, forward strand.
GATTGAGGAAGTTGTGCCTTCAGTGGAGGGGTGGAACACAATTCTGAGGCAAAGTCATTTTGCAGTGAAGTGACATTTTCGGGAGAGCCTGAATCATCACAATCAAGATTGTTTGGAAAGATTTGAAGGATTTGTGATTAAGGAGTGTGAATTTGTGACAGGATTGCGAGTCAGTGCTTGTTACGCTCTTCTGGGTGTGGTTTCTACCTGAGAGACTAAAGAAGAACTCAAGAAGAACTGAAATTGTTACTTTGCTTTGTATTTGACCAATTCTGACTCATATCTCTGTGGGAACGAACTTTACTTACCCAATTACCGCAAAAGTGATATTTGCCGGGTTGTCACAAAAGAGTTGAAAACTCTTGGGCCCGCAAGCCTTTTTGTTTTGGGTTCTTCTATAGTCCAAGGATAGCTCATGTGAAGGAATCCTTGACTTAGTGGTTGGGTCAAGTGTCATGCCATTTGTAGTTCCGCATCTAGATGCTCGGACACTAGAGTTCCAATGATGGTAGTTAGAGTTATTCTAGCAGTTTCTCAGGGACTACTTTCCGACAGTTAGATTTTGTGTTCGGGGTACTGACTTCACGGTGGGGCCCACCGTCACTTTGCACCGTTTGCACTGTCAAGTGTGCCATCAGCGGGACCATTAGGGTTTCAGGGCTAGCTCAAGTCCAGGGGTATAGTTTCGAAGGTGAGCTCCAGAGAGCTCACTTCTCTGATGTTGAGCCTTCGAGTTCCTAGCTATGGTGGACAGAGGCCGGCGAGCGTCAACTGGATTCTTTATGCTTGAGTGGGTGTGGCTTGACTGTAATCAGTGCCCAATTGTTGGCAGTTTATAGAGTGACAGATCAAGTACTGATCTGAGTTGAGTTGAGTTGAGTTGAGAATGTTAAGCAATCTGATTACATCAGAGAAGTGAAGTCAAGGGGAAATCGGGTGCAGGAATGTTGAGTGTTGGTGGTATCTCCAAGCTCGGTGGATCGTGGTAGCTCGATTTAGGTTCTATGTTTCCCTAGTGTGCAGAAGCTCGTGTAGTTGATGCAAATTTGGCAGTTAGGCGGACGGTGTGCGGAAGCGCTGGCCAAATTTCGAGCAAAGAAGGAGCAATTTTTTAGCAGTGTTGTGATTTTGAGCTCAGGAGGTGAAGGCTGGACCAATTTGCTACGAGTTGGGCTCAGAAAGTGAAATTGAAGGTGGAGTTGGAAAGCTCTTCTCATGAAATTGTGATTTGGAAAAACCCGTTTTGTCAATTTGGCTCAAGTGGAAAGTTAGCAGGGAATTTGGCGGGCATCCATCTTTAGGGTTTACGTCAGATTTTGGGCCAGAATTGGAGGAGTTTTGCTGTTTGGCCAGATTTGGAGAAGTTTCACTAGTTTGGAGGAGTTTCGCAGATTTTGAGAAGTTTTGCCAATTTTGGAGGAGGTTCGAAGTGGCAACAAGAAAGGCCTCATTTGGCTGAATTTCGAGGCTTCGAGGCTTCAAGGCATAGGGCTGTGGGCTATGAGAGGCTACGAAGGCCTAGAAGGGCCAGCAAGCCAGCTTGCTGGCATGAGGCTAGCTAGTTTAGTGTAGATCTTGGTCATTGGTTGGCAAAATCTGCCTTTCTTGCTAGATTGTGCGCAACAGGGTTTGACCCCTAGATCTCTTGTTCCTAGACTGGTGCCCTAGCCAACTGGTCCACCCTCACTTGTTGTCATAGTGACTGTGCCACTGTTATCTATACACATGTAGCTTTGGCTAGGAGAGGCACTTTGATCCCACTCTTGGTGATCCTGGTAGCTTAGGACTTAGATACGAACTGCTCTTATGTCAAATGCCAAATGGTGGCAGAGTCAGTCCCGTGTTGTGTTATGAGGTGGAGGGTTTTCGTTTAGATTTCTTGTGATTGGATCCCCTCCATTCTCTGCTTCTTGTTTGTGCACCACGTTTGTGTGAGGTGCCCTGACTTTTGAGCGTTGGTGCTCTGGTGTGCTCTCGGTGGTGAGGCTGGAGTGATGACCAGTCAGACTACCTTTGTTTCTCTCCGGTGAGGCAGGAAGTGATGACCTGCAGATCGTGAGAGTGCATGTTATGATGGCAGGTTACAGGTTGCCCTTCCCCTAGTGTAGTTATCTCGGTAGAGTTACATTAGTGGGTGGTGTTGAGTTGGTGTTGGCACTTGGTGGGGTGCTTGCGGTTGCGACTTGTGGTTGCAGTTGGTGGTTCGGGTTTGTTGTTGCAATTACGTGGTCACGATGGAGTTCTTTGGAGATTCCAGAGGAGTTAGCCCTGTAGTACGTAGTGGGTTTACTCGGAGTGGTGCTCGGTATCAGCCTGTGTCTCAGGTCCCAGTGAGGGAGGAGATTGACTCTGAGTTGGAGTTCGACACAAGAGCTGATTCAGTTGACAGTGCACTTGGTGTGTCCGCACCGTTGTTGTGGGACATGGACGAGATTTATGGGGCCTCCAAAGGCCCTAGGCGTTACTCTGGTACAGTGGGTACCATTGAGTTGGATGACTTCAACCTTTGGGGAAGGCTGCAGTTGTTGGTGTGGAGTTACGGAAGACCGATGTGGAGAGGTGTCCATTTCAGATCCAGACATCTCTTGGTGGTGGTTCGACACAGTATATCACACGTGGAGAGCTTGTTGTCCAGGTTCAGCCTGGTCATCTGACTGATAGCTTGGTGGTGAGAGCTCAGGCTATTGCGACGATAGCTGAGTCATATGATGTGCTAGTTGGGGGAGCAGTGTTATACCCTATGGGTTTCAGCATTGACTATTGGGAGGAGACAGCCTCTTATAGACCTGGTTGGCAGTCTGGTGAGGGACGGGTATGTCGCCTACCAGTACGCTTCAGTAGTGGCAATCTTGGCTCACTACAGTCCGGGACCATGGCAGCATCAGTTTTAGCTTTCAGCGGTGCAGTTACTTGGCCTGGTGACTTGTTGGAGGGGAACGCCCATGCAGAGGATACTCTAGTACCAGAGGAGATCACTCGGCTATGGAGTACGAGTGGGATTGTTCCATCCACCTTGGATGTTCCATTGTGGAGTTCAGAGAAGGCATTGCAGCAGCATGCAGATCAGTTGGTGCAGCAGGCTTGGAGTGGAGCCTTCGTACCATCAGGGGATGAGTGTGAGGATGAGCCTCCAGAGGTGATTGCTTTGACACCTTTGGATACCACACTCATTGCTTGGCAGTACCCAGTTGAGGGGATATGCCTATTGGAGTTGTTTGGTGGGATCAGCACCGGACTAGCTGCGGTGTTACAGGCGGGTATCCGAGTACAGAGGTACTTGTATGTAGAGAGAGATGAGACTGCTAGGCGAGTCTCTCTACATCATGTGGCACACTTGGCCTATCGACCACATTCTTATTGATGATATCTTGGATGTTGGGCGTCAGTCTCAGACAGTGGTAGTGGCTGATAGGTCACCTATGGCAGTGGTGAACCTAGTTGGATAGCCTAGAGCTGCATTTCCTACACTCATGAGTTTCCCAGGCTCTCATGCTTTTCAAGAGGGAGGACCTGGACTTGTTTGGGACTCACAGTTACAACAGTTGGTGGAGCCCAATGCTGATGAGAGAGAGCGGGCAATGGGTTTTCGCACCGGTATTACCGCTATTCCAGCAGTGTCAGAGGCATCCAGGCGTCAGGTGTTAGGTCAGGCTATGGACCTGAACTGTTTGACCTGGATTGTGAGCCTTGGTTTGGCAGAGCAGCGTAGGATGCGCTTGATAGGCATCACCACTCGGACACTTGTGAGCCCTGTGCCTATCAAGATGATTCAGGCACATGCTGGGGGCGATGGACCGAGTGGACATGGTATTCTTGGGACACATCCAGTAGCTACTAGGGAGAGTGGTCTACTTGGAGTCCATCCAGGTGAGCATGGGCTACTTGGATTACACCCTTGGTCCACATGGGATGCAGCCAGAGGACGTGTGGAGCTTGCAGCCAGAGTGGAGGGAGTTTTTCACACAGAGGTTGGGACCTCTAGTGGTCGGGAGCATGACACTATTGCTCCCAAGGGCCCAGTGTATCAGCCAGTCAGTACGTCTTCCACTCCTACTACAATTACAGAGGATACTTGGGAGCCAGATCTTGGACCCAAGCTTACTGGAGAGGAAAGACGGAGGGTTTGGAGGTTCTTGAGGAGTCACACGAGTTGTTTTGCCTTCATTATGAAGGATTTGGGTGCTCTGAAGGGACCTGGTATACAAATTGAGCTGACTAGCGACACACCAGTTTTCCGACGTCCTTATCAATATAGTGATATGGAGAAGACATTGATTCAGAGCCGGAGTAGGACCTTTTTGAGGCTGGTTTGGTGGAGATTTCACATGGAGAGTATGCATCAGCGACAGTGATGCCAACCAAGAAGGATATGCATGGCAACTATACAGATAGGCGGATGTGTGGAGATTACCGTCCTATCAACCGACAGACCAGGGCTGATCGGTATGCCATGCCTACACCGGAGGAGATTTTTGATGCAATTGGGCATGCAAAGGTCTTCAGTACTTTGGATCTTCGAGCGGGATATCATCAGTTGCCGATCAGGGAGGAAGATAAGTCCAAGACAGCATTTTGGGCTATTGATCCTCACGGCAAGGATGTGTTATATCAGTGGAGGTTCTTACCATTTGGGTTGAAGAATGCTCCCGCTGAGTTCCAGAGGGTCATGGATAGGATCCTAGCTGGATTGGATTTTTCTCGGTGCTATATTGATGACATTTTGGTTTATAGCACTACTGTGGAGGAGCATGAGAGACAGTTGTTGGAGGTGTTTGAGAGGTTGAGATCTCATGGACTCAAATTACATCTTGGGAAGTGTAGGTTCTTCCATGAGCAGGTTGAGTATTTGGGTCACACTATCTACCCCGGAGGACTTGGTGTTAAGCAGACCAAGGTGGAGGCTATTGCACGTATTGCTCGGCCTATGGATGTGAGCAGAGTGCGAGCATTCCTTGGGTTGGCAAACTTTTATCGCCGTTATGTTAGAGGATTTAGTGCCATTGCCAAGGCCTTGACGAAGCTGACCAAGCTTACACAGGAGTGGTGTTGGGGAGATGAGCAGGAGAGAGCTTTTGTAGAGCTCAAGGAGAGGTTGACATCTGCTCCTATTTTGAGGAGACCGATCAGGGGACGACCATTTCAGGTTCACACTGATTGGAGTATATTGGGGCTTGGAGCAGTGCTCACCCAGCATGATGATGAGGAGAAGGAGTTTGTGGTGGCCTATGCTAGTCGCTCCAAAAATTCAGCGGAGGTGAAGTATAGTTCATATGAGGGAGAGTGCTTGGCAGCAGTTTGGGCAGTAGCACATTTCCGATGTTACCTGTTTGGTAACCCCTTCACTCTCATCACTGATCATCAGCCGCTGAAGTGGTTGATGGAGTCCGACAAGCTTTCAGGGAAGCTTGCACGATGGGCTCTGATTTTACAGGAGTATGATTTCACGGTTGTTCACAGACCTGGAGTGGTGAACCGTGATGCAGATGGGTTGAGTAGAAACCCATGTCCCAGCCAGCAGGATCAGACCGGAGCACGTTGGCATGGTGAGACAGATGAGGAGATGGTGCCAGGTTGGCATGCATCGGCCTTTCTATGTATATTTGCAGAGACTTTGGTGGTATCTCTCTCAGCGCATACAAGAGGAGTTATTGAGGTCACAGATCCAGAGAGTGAAGATATTGGTACAGTTCAGCGAGACATTCATGATGATGTCTTAGTGATGGACTATCTTCGCAGTGGTGTTGTGGGTGGCACAGTTGGGGCCAAGGAGAGAGACCGTGTTCTTCAGCGAGCCAGACGGTTCAGATTGGAGGGTAGACACCTTTTGCGTGTATGGGAGGATGGTAGAGTGCAAGTAGTACCACTTCCATCACAGAGACCACAATTGGTCCGTCATGCTCATGAGGAGCTAGGACATTTTGGAGTAAAGCGTTGTCGTGGGGAGCATTCGGTCTTGAGAGTGCGCCGAGCACATGGCTGCTTGTGCTTAGTTTTCTGAGGTTGACTCACCCTGAAGGTTTTGTTTTATCCTTGACTTTCGTAAAACCAATCATGCGAGGCTGGTGTTATGGTTTCTACCTCTGCTTGGTCTCATATCCTATTTTCTCGTCAGGTTCAAGCTATGGTTCAGGATCTAGCAGTTCATAGACCTAGGTCCGGTGGCCCTTTGATAAAATAAAATAAACAACAACTGAGTGATCTAACTGAACATAAATCCGGCACTCAGATCATTTAATTATGCTTTTCACCTGGACTAGACTGAGAGATCCTAGAATGGAGTTTCCTCAACTCTAGTCACAATTCATAACACAAATCTGCTTCCAAGACTCATTTCACATTTTGAAAATTCCTATCCTGGTCCAAAACACAGTCCTAAGGCATCTCCAAAAGCCTTCAGCCCTTCAAGACTCCTTTCACATTTTGAAAATTCCTATCCTGGTCCAAAACACAGTCCTAAGGCATCTCCAAAAGCTTTCAGCCCTTCAAAACTCCCTTCATAGTTCAAAATTTCTGTCCTGGTCCAAAACACAGCCCTCATGCATCTCCAAAAGCCTTCAGCCCTTCAAGACTCCTCTCACATTTTGGAAAGTTCTCTCCTGGTCCAAAACACAGCCCTTAGGCATCTCCAAAAGCCTTCAGCCCTTCAAGACTCCTTTCACATTTCAAAAATTCCTATCCTGGTCCAAAACACAGTCCTAAGGCATCTCCAAAAGCTTTCAGCCCTTCAAAACTCCCTTCACATTTCGAAATTTTTGTCCTGGTCCAAAACACAGCCCTCATGCATCTCCAAAAGCCTTCAGCCTTCAAGACTCCTTTCACATTTTGAAAATTCCTATCCTGGTCCAAAACACAGTCCTAAAGCATCTCCAAAACCTTCAGCCTTCAAGACTCCTTTCACATTTCGAAATTTCTCTCCTGGTCCAAGCACAGCCTTGCACTCTCACATTTCGAAATTCCTCTCTTGGTCCAAGCACAGCCCTGCACTCTCACATTTCAGAATTCCTCTCCTGGTCCAAGCACAGCCCTGCACTCTCACATTTCAGAATTCCTCTCCTGGTCCAAACACAGCCCTGCACTCTCACATTTCGAAATTTCTCTCTTGGTCCAAGCACAACCCTGCACTCTCACATTTTGAAATTCCTCTCCTGGTCCAAGCACAGCCCTGCACTCTCACATTTCAGAATTCCTCTCCTGGTCCAAACACAGCCCTGCACTCTCACATTTCGAAATTGCTCTCCTGGTCCAAGCACAGCCATGCACTCTCACATTTCGAAATTCCTCTCCTGGTCCAAGCACAGCCCTGCACTCTCACATTTCAGAATTCCTCTCCTGGTCCAAACACAGCCTGCACTCTCACATTTCGAAATTGCTCTCCTGGTCCAAGCACAGCCCTGCACTCTCACATTTTGAAATTCCTCTCCTGGTCCAAGCACAGCCCTGCACTTTCAAGCCCTCACATTCCTGCGAAAATTTCCTTCATGAAACACTTTCAGCCCTGCACTTTCAAGCCCTCACATTCCTGCAAAAATTTCCTTTCTGTCCCTGCACTTTCAAGCCCCTTCCTGTCCAACTCGAAAATTCCTCTCCTCTGTGTGTGTTCCTCTGTCCAAACCCTCCAGCTTCTCAAGAATTTCTCCTCCTGCCAAACCCCCTCCTGTCCAACTCAAAAATTTCTCTCCTGTGTGTGTTCCTCTGTCCAAACCCTCCAGCTTCTCGAGAATTTCTCCTCCTGCCAAACCCCCTCCTGTCCAACTCGAAAATTTCTCTCCTGTGTGTGTTCCTCTGTCCAAACCCTCCAGCTTCTCGAGAATTTCTCCTCCTGCCAAACCCCCTCCTGTCCAACTCGAAAATTTCTCTCCTGTGTGTGTTCCTCTGTCCAAACCCTCCAGCTTCTCGAGAATTTCTCCTCCTGCCAAACCCCCTCCTGTCCAACTCGAAAATTTCTCTCCTATGTGTGTTCCTCTGTCCAAACCCTCCAGCTTCTCAAGAATTTCTCCTCCTGCCAAACCCTCTCCTGTCCAACTCGAAATTTTTTTCTCCTGATTTTTCCTCTGTCCCTAAAAAGCCTTCCTGACTACTCCTTCATGATCATTCCAATCCCTTTCAATTCACTTCCTTCCTGCCCACCTTCTGTCCTCTGCCCCAAACTCCTCCTGTCATTCCCCGAAAAAAAACCCCTTGCTCTCTCGAAACTCCTTTGTCCCTTTTTAAAAAAAAACCTTACTCCTTTCTTCTCCTGAAAATTTCTGCCACTCCTCTCGAAATCCTCTGCCAAACCCTCTCGAAATCTTTTGGCATTTTGTGAAAACCCTCAGCCCTTCTCTGTCTCCTCACTTTCTCCCAAAACCAGGTAGCAAAACCACACCCGAGACATATTATCATAAATCCCTATTCCTTACAACAAATAAAAGAGAAAAGAAAATTTATCACACCAAAAGCCTCAAGGGTACATGTGGGCTATTTTCCCGACGACAGCATACGTATAGCTTACTTTAGAGTCATTATTGGTGGCGCGGTATGCAGACCGAGGTACAGCAGTTTGTTGCCAGATGTGTGGTTTGTGACCGAGTTAGAGCATCATTCAATGCTCCTACGCCACAGTTACACCCATTACCTATCATGGGATTGGGTTACCATTGGAGTTTGGACTTCACCGGACCTTTACCGCTGACTGTGAGACATCATTGGTATGTTTTGGTGATGGTGGAGCACTTCTCCAAGTGGATTGAGTTGGTGGCACTTCCTGACAAGTCTAGTGAAGGGACAGCTTACTCGTTCCTAGATCGAGTTCTTAGTCATTTTGGTGCACCAGTTGAGGTTTTGACTGATCAGGGTACAGAGTTCTTGGGAGAGTTTCAGGTCTTGTGTGACAAGGCTTTGATTGATCATCGTACTACATCCCGAGATCACCCTGAGGCAGATGGCTTAGCAGAGAGAGTGGTTCAGACGGTGAAGAGAGGATTGCAAAAGTATGGTTTGCAGAGAGGCCACTTGGGAGATTGGGATCTCCAGTTACCTTGGTTGGCCATGGGCTATCGGTTCAGCCGGCAAGCCTCCTTAGCATCCTTCTCTCCATACTTTCTACTCTATGGACGAGATCCAGATTTACCTGCAACCATTCGTCGAGATGCTACTATAGTTTTGGACTTGGATGACCCCGATGTATGGATGAGCGCATGTTCTCAGCGGGCAGAGATCTTTCGGAGAGTGATGCCGATGGCCTTTGAGAACTTGGCGATTGCTCAGCATAGAGATACTTTACGCTATGCTACCATTCAAGGAGGAGGTTATAGACCCTCGATCCGTCGATTTCATCCAGGTGACTATGTATATCTACAGCAGACAGCACCGACAACACTTGATGTTTCTACAGGCCGCACTATCTTGAGAGTGTGCGAGGTTTTGCCATCTAGAGTCCTTGTGTTAGAAGGACGTGATGGTGTTGTTTGGAAGGATCATGTGCGCAATTGTGCGCCATGCCACCTTCCAAACATTGATGGTACTATGGACCCAAGCTTGGCACTTGTACATGCAAGCTTGAGGTGTATGTTATGTGGCTCTTCTGGTGGAGCTGCTACTATGTTGGTGTGTGATAGCTGTTTGAGAGGATGGCATATGGCATGTATGACTCCTCCCCTCACGGTGGTTCCTCAGGGACAGTGGTTATGTCCTAGATGTACTTGACCTATAGCTAGTTCATTCTTTATATGGTATAGATTGCAGACAGGCAACTAACGATGGGGCTCCATAGCACCCGGAGTCCTGATCTTTGCCCATTAGAGGGTATACCATATACTTAGAGTAGATGGCTATCTGGAGTTAGAGGGACCTAACCGCCAGCTAGGGGGGCAATTGTGGCACTTTAAAGTCTATGTATGACTTATGTGTGAGTTGTGCTTTTATAGTGTATGATGTTGACAACGATGTATGTTGTGTAGCGATGTCTATACGCACGACAGCTGTCACGCCATTGTAGTTCCGCATCTAGATGCTCGGACACTGGAGTTCCAGTGATGGTAGTTAGAGTTATTCTAGCAGTTTCTCAGGGACTACTTTCCGACAGTTAGATTTCGTGTTCGGGGTACTAACTTCACGGTGGGGCCCACCGTCACTTTGCACCGTTTGCACCGTTTGCACCGTTGAGTGTGCCGTCAGCGGGACCGTTAGGGTTTCAGGGCTAGCTCGAGTCCAGGGGTATAGTTTTTAAGGTGAGCTCCAGAGAGCTCACTTCTCTGATGTTGAGCCTTCAAGTTCCTGGCTATGGTGGACAGAGGCCGGCGAGCGTCACCTGGATTCTCTATGCTTGAGTGGGTGTGGCTTGACTGTAATCAGTGCCCAGTTGTTGGCAGTTTATAGAGTGACAGATCAAGTACTGATCTGAGTTGAGTTGAGTTGAGAATGTTAAGCAATCTGATTATTGTGGCACTTTAAAATCTATGTATGACTTATGTGTGAGTTGTGCTTTTATAGTGTATGATGTTGACAGCGATGTATGTTGTGTAGCGATGTATATACGCACGACACAAGATAAGATCACATGCTTAGTGGAATATGCCCATGTGGATGGATGTTCCTTTATATTTTTTGACTTTACTTGACTTTTAGCCTAATTACTTGAGTTATTATGGTAAATAGTAACTTTAGTGTGTAACTATTTCACAAGTATATAAACAAGGGATGAGGAAGTAATCATCAATTTTTCATGTGTGTGGTACCCACATTTTTTGGTTTTGGATGGTTTTCATAAAGTTTTGAAGAAGTATGTTGTGAAAGCCAAAGGAGGGGCTAAATGGGAAGGAAAATGTGAGAAAAATGTGTGTTTAGGCCAAACCCAAAGTCAACCTTGGGTCAAGTTTGAAGGACACGGGATGGACAAGAGGGAAAAGCAAGGAAGAGGACTTTGTATCGGGTAGCACAGCCTGATCCAAAGAGCCTATAATAAACTTCTTTGGGGTTTGCCAATCAAGAAAGTACTCGGGAAGGAAGTGACGACCTCAAGATCAAAACGTTCTTGATAGTGACAAGAAACAACCTTACAGAATCAATGATTGGCAGGGAGAAGCAATTGAAGAATGACCAATCATTGAAGGACTATAAAATCAAGCTTTTTGTGAGGAAGCATCACAATGACTAGACACTACACAATCTCTATTTAGAGTCGACCCAAAGTAATGCAATTTGCAAATTTGCAAGAAGAAGAGTGGGTTAGGATCTCGGGAACAATCTTTCACAAGAAGAGAGTGAGGAAACACATGATGGTCCCGGAAGTGAACAAGCAGAGTGTGGTGAGAGGTCTTGCAATGTGAAGATTAGATGTAGTGGTGAGGATTGATGTCTTAGTGAGACCTTGTATCACGTTCCTGGCCTAGAACTAGAATTTCAATTTTCCAAGTTTCATGGCAAAAATCACCATGGCTGATAGCAAGGATGGGCCGAAGCATGAAGAGAAGAGAGGGAATCCGGCTTGATGGACTAAGTTGGATTGGAAAGTAGCCCTAGGGAAAGAAGCAGGAGAGGTAGGAATTACCACCTTCTATCGGAAGTGTGATGCCTCAAAAGAGACTGTTAGGTGAGAAATTCTTTCAATCAACCTCGCACCAAGAATGGGTATAAGGTGGAAAGCTATAAAGACCCCAAGTGGAGAGGGATTGTAAGTGCAATGATGGTGATGTTCAAGCTAGAGCAAATCACCCATGTCACGATGCAACAACAGGTGTTCTTTCACCAAATGTTTGAAGGAAATGCAATGGACAAGGCAAAATGTCTACATCAACGAGTGGGGCAGATGATTTTAAGTTGGAGGAAGGACTGTGAGCCGGCCTGTCTCTCACTCAGGATGAACCTCTAATGGCTATTATGGTAGTGCACCATGGACTAAGAGAAGGCAAGGAACTCCAACTCCATCATACTCCTCCAAGGCTAACACCCCAAGACTCAAGACATTGCTCACTAGAGAACTCAATGAGAGAGATAGGTGAAAATGAAAGGATGATGAGTACCTCCTCACCCCTAGTTTATATACTTGTGGAATAATTATGTACCAAAGTTACTAATTACTATAGAAATGCAAGTTACAAGACTAAAAGTCAAGTTAAGTCAAAAAGTAAAAAGGAATATCCATTCACATGGGCATATTTCACTAGCATGTGATCTTATCTTGACCCAACCACTAAGTCAAGGATTCCTTCACATGGGCTATCCTTGGACTATAGAAGAATCCAAAACAAAAAGGCTTGCGGGCCCAAGAGTTCTCAACTCTTTCCTCAAAGCCAAACACCTAGGAATAACACCTAGTCAACACACTAGAGTCCAAAATAGTGGTGCTCATCTTTTCCACCTCCTCTAAAGTAAGGTCCCCTCTATCTTAGCTATGACTAACTCTAGCTAATCATGACTAATGTAGAACCATCCTTTACCTCTATATAAATAATATCTCTCAAGTACTTGTAATACCAAGCTAAATATCACAATACCACACACATGCACAAATGGGTGTTACATTTACCCTCGGACTAAGTTTTCACTTTGTCCTCAAAGTGAAGGTCTCTCTACCTTCTATGATATATCTTCAACTTATCATGGTTAATCCTATCAAAGTGTCTTCCTCCCAACTCCTTGAGATCATAGGTGTAATTGCCCCACACCTTCTCCATTATGAAAGGTCCAAAGTACTTAGGCAAAAACTTCTTTTGCAGTTTCTTGAATCGAATAGAATCAAACAACATTACCCAATCACCTTCTTTGAAAGGCTCCACCTTCTTCTTGCCTTGCCTCTTGTCATTGCTCTCCTTTTGTTTCCTTTGGGCTTGCTCCACTCAAACCATAGCAACTGCTCTTGCCTCTTCCAACTCCATGAGTTGTTCCTTCCTTGACTTCTCTGCACCACCTCCTTGTGCTTTCTTCAATCTCCTATGAATGCTTTGGAAGCTAGGAAGATCAAAGTGAATAGGTAGGGTAGAATCAATACCATAGACCAATTGAAATGGAGAATATCCGGTTGAAGTCGTCATGGTTGTCCTATACTCCTACAAAACTGCATGAATCCTCTTGTCCCAATGATATATAGCCCCCTTGTAATACCAAGAGCTAGCCATATAAACTAGATGTGAAATTTGGTTTGGTAACATCTAGAATGATGTTTTACATGATGGTCAAAATAGATCAAATAGAAGTATCACCAAAAGAGTACTTCTACTAATAGAGAAAAACCAAAAAAGACTCGAGAACCTTAGAACCAATAGCTGGACATATGATTTAAAGGTGAGAATTGGTTTGGTAACATCTAGAAAGATGTTACATGTGATGGACTAAAAACTGGATGAATCCTCTTGTCCTAATGATGTATAGCCCCCTTGTAATACCAAGAGCTAGCCATATGAACTAGATGTGAAATTTGGTTTGGTAACATCTAGAATGATGTTTTACATGATGGTCAAAATAGATCAGAAAGAGGTATCACCAAAAGGGGACTTCTACTAATAGAGCAGGAACCGAAATATGCCTAAAATCTTTGAAAGCAATTTTGGAGGCCTGAACGGATGAATTAGGCTTTGAAAATGTGCAAGCCTCCCCCCCAACAAAGAAAAGGTTGGCCTTCCCTTCCTTTGGTTTGTCTCATCAAGAGCTTTCCATTGGTACCTTACGTGATTCTGAGACTCCTATAGGAAGATTCCCTAAAACATTCCCTCCGGTCAAAGCTTGTTTGACCAACCAGATAGGACCTAGACCAACATATCACCCATCCAAGTAACTAATCCAAGGGTGGAGCTTGCTGACAGGTCACCTATCTATGTGCCTAATCCTATGGTGGAGCTTCTTTGGAAGAGATTCTCTTTGTCTATATAATAAAGAGAAGGTGCTCCTTTGGGGCACCAAATGTTGAGTGTGTAATTTGTGTTTCTCTCTTTTCTCTTGTCCTTGGAGAATTACAATGATATCAGAGCGAGTGTCTTAGTCCAAGAGAGTGGATCACCCCTCTTGGAAGAGCACAAACTATTGAAACTAAGTAATTTGAGGTGGAGAACATAGAGTAGTTGCTAGACTTAGGAAGGACTTTAGAGAGTGGATGGGATGGATGCTCTAGGAGGACAATTTCCTGCACCTAGCTTTCCATTCTCGGATCCATTCCAAATCAAGGTTATGTTTATCTAGCGTGAGCAAATGAGGGTATTGCTAGTTTATCACTTTCGCGTATAATTCATAGACAAGGTGATGAACTCACCAAACCCGGTGATTCTACTTGTGGTGATATATGACAGAGAGTGGGATTTGACAATCTACATTCTACTATGATGATATGGATGTGAATGTCCCAAATCCTCTCTCTTTCAACACTCAAGTAAAAATCCGTTATGTAGTGAGACCAAAAGTGATGTTTAGAGATTTTGTGGTTAGAAGTTTTGGCAAGGAGTATTATCAATGAGTGATAGCTTCTGAGGTCCCAATGGTAGTTTTGATAGTTGTGCACCTTCCAGAGTGATTGTATTGACTCTGTATTGAAGTAGACATTAGCAATTGAGTGTTGCAGGAACCATGGATCCGCAAGAGCTAGTGCAAGGACTGCAAGGGATGTTGAATGAATTTTGAGAGATTAAGAGGACCATGGAGACATTACAAAGTCAAGTGCAGATCCTCAGGAACGATCAAGCCATGCAAGAAGAAGAGCCGTCTCAAAACTCAGTACCTATGATTGAAGTACTTGGAGAGGCACCTATACCTCCAAACCCTATCAATGATGAAGCCACATTGCTACTCCGGATGAAGAAGACCTGCAACATTGAGCCTTACAAGGGGCAGCATATGATGGGAGTAGTGGAAAATTGGATCTTGAGAATGAATCAATATTTCCAATTGTTCTCAATAGAGATCATGGAGCATGTTGCAAGCGTGTTTGCATGTGGGTACTTGATCGATAAAGCCCTCACATGGTATGATGCTTGGGAAAAATCCATGTTGGCAGAGAGAAGGGAGGTCATGTGGACATCAATGCAAGAAAGATTGTTGAAGAATTTCCAATCGGTGGATTTTGTGTAGATGGCTCGAACCCGACTATGGAGATTGAGACAGAAGAACAGCATAGAAGAGTATGCGAAGGCATTTCTGGATCTACAAGTTGCAATAACTAACATGAGTCCAGCAGAGGCTCTTGACAATTTCAAACAAGGGTTAAAGGAGCGGATTTGCCAAGAAGTCATGGTGCAAAATCCTTGCATGGTATTTGAAGCCAATGCTTGTGCATAGAGAACAAAAGGAGCATTGGGTGAAGGTGAAGGAGTAGTTCCACCTCAAGATTATCGGGCAGAAATGCCACACATGGGGGGACCCGTACCAATGGAATTGGGCAACCTCTGATTTTGAGATTGAGGAGCACGACCGCTTCAAGGATAGTGTGGACAGGTAGAAGAACAAAGAGATGGAGTCCCACAAGGAGAAGGAACTCGAGGAGAACAATGCCATTGTTACAATTGTGGCCGTATTGGGCACATATCTACCAATTGTTGCACTTGTTTCCCTAGAGGCCCTTGGCCTTTATACAAGCAATCTTTGAACAACATGGAGAGGCGCATTGAAGAGGAGGTGGAAAACACTTCGTAAAACAAAGATCGCCAATAAATGTACCTTGCGGCCTTACTGGCTCAACAAGGAAGAAGAGAAGCAAGGGAAGAAGGAAGAGAAGCAAGGGAAGGAAGAAGACAAATGTACAAAGATCCCAAAAAGCAACCTCACAATTGATTGTCGTGAATGGAGTCCTAGAAGGCAATCAAGTAAGAGTATTAATTGATCCGGGAGCAACAGAGAATTTCTTATCTTGCTCTGTTGCAATAAGATTGGGAATAGATCTAGAGAGAGATAGGAGTGAAGAAGTAGAGTTGCCTAATGGGCAAACAGAGAGGATTGAATCATTACCTAGACGGGTTATACTCTATGTAGGAGAATATCAGGAAGCAATTGAGTGGCGAGTGATACAATTAGCTCGTTATGATGCAATCTTAGGCATGCCATGGATGGAGCATTACAACCCTATGGTAGATTGGAGGAAGAAAGTAGTGAGAACCCACCAATGGTCAATCATTGGGGTTAAAGAAAAATCACCCAGGCAAGATCTACCTCTCTATGTCATAGGGACGGCAATTGTTTGTAAGACCAATAGATGTTTCATGGGTCTAATAAGAGAAGTCCAAAATGCACAACTTGATGGACAAATTCCTGAGAAATGAAGGCTGTGATGGATGAATTTCAAGATGTCTTTCCCGATGATCTACACTCAAGATTACCACCAAAAAGGAGAGTAGATCATAAAAGTGAGACACTCCTGGGGAAGACACCTCCTTGCAGGGCCACATATTGCCTATCACCTCATGAGTTGGAGGAGTGTAAGACTCAAATTGAGGAGATGCTGCAGAAGGGGTTCATCCAACCTAGCATTTCACCATATGGGGCTCCTATCTTGTTTGTGAAGAAGAAGGATGGTACAATGCGTATGTGCATTGACTATCAAGGTCTCAATCAGCAAACAATGAAGAGCAAAACTCCTTACCTTCCATGGATGACCTATTTGATCAACTCCATGGAGCATAATACTTCACCAAATTGGACTTGTGGAGTGGTTACAATCAAATCCAAATTGTAGAGGAGGATGTGTACAAAACTGCCTTTCAAACCATGTATGGCCACTTCGAGTATCTTGTGATGCCTTTTGGCCTCACCAATGCACCTACCACTTTCATGAGTCTAATGAATGATATATTTTGTCCATACCTGGATAATTTTGTTATCGTCTTCTTGAAAAATATCTTAGTATATAGTAGCACGATGACAGATGTAATACTCCGAGGACAAGACAAGAGAGAAAACACAGATTGCACACTCAAACATTCGATGCTCCAAGGGAGCACCTTCTCTTTATTATATAGGCAAAGAGGATCTCCTCCAAGGAAGCTCCACCATAGGATTAGGGACACAGATAGGTGACATGTCAGCAAGCTCCACCCTTGGACTACTTACTTGGATGGGTGACCTGTCTAGTCTAGGTCCTATGTGGTTGGTCAAACGAGCTTTGACCGGAGGGAATCTTTTAGGGAATCTTCTTGTAGGAATCTCAGAATCACATGAGTAAGGTACCGTTGGAAAGCTCTTGACGAGACAAACCAGGGGGGAGGGAAGGCCAGCCTTTCCTCTATTGGGGGGGGGGGTTCCACAAATTTTTGAGGCCTAATTCATCCGTTTAGGCCTCCGAAATTGCCTTCAAAGATTTCAGGCATATTTTGGTTCCTACTCTATTAGTAAAAGTCCCCTTTTGGTGATACCTCTTTCTGATCTGCTTAGTCCATCATGTGTAACATCCTTCCAGATGTTACCAAACCAATTCTCACCTTTAAATCATATGTCTAGCTATTGGTTCTAAGGTTCTCAAGTCTATTTCGGTTTCTGCCCTATTAGTAGAAGTACTCTTTTGGTGATACTTCTATCTGATCTATTTTAACCATCATGTATAACATCATTCTAGATGTTACCAAACCAAATTTCACATCTAGATCATATGGCTAACCCTTGGTATTACAGACCTCATTGTGCAATTGTTGCTCAAATGCTTGCACCAACACCGGTGCATGTGCCAAATTGGCAGCGGGTTCCGAGGTTGCTTCATAGAGGGGGTAACCTTTCCATTGTACTAGATATTCCACCTACGGATGGCAAGTACCACGCATGCACTTTTGGAGAATCCGCTCCACTTCATATTCCTCTGTGCCATCAATGACTGTCGGACAAGGTCGAATGTCCTGTGTGGAAGTAACTTGGCCTGATCGGGGAGCATATCTACGTAATAGGGAGACATGGAACACTGGATGGATCTTCATGTGTGGTGGTAGCTCAAGGTGATAGGCCACAGCGCCGATGCGACAAAGAATCAAGAAAGGCCCAATAAAACGAGGTCTGAGCTTACGAGATCCAACTAATGTGAGGTTGGTTGTTGATAGCCACACTTGATCCCCAACATTGAACTCCATGTGTCTACGGTGTGCATCAGCATACTACTTTTGTTGATTTTGTGCAATCTGTAACCTGTGCTTGGCGCTCTCCACACCTTGTTGGATTCTAGAAACAAATGTGTTGACTGCATCAACCTTGGTAGTTACTGGACGGATCTTCATCAAGCTAGAAGGTGTGAAGGGATGTTCACCATACATGAGGAAGAACGGAGTGACCTAGGTGGAGGCATTCACTGAATTGTTGTAAGTGAATTCCACCAACGGTAGTAGGGTGTCCCACCTCTCTTGCTCTTCTAAGGTGAAGCCGCGTAACATGTCTTCAATTGTGCGATTAGCCCGCTCTGTTTGGCTATCTATTTGTGGGTGGTAAGCTGTACACATGGCCAACTTGGTTTTGAAGAAACCAAAGAGTGTTTGCCAAAACAAACTGGTGAATTGGGTGCCTCTATCGGTGATGAGTACTCTAGACAAGCCATGGTGAGCAAAGACTGCATCTAAGTATAGTTGAGCTAGTTGTGGAGCGGTCACCTCCTTGGTGGTAGGGCATACATGAATCATTTTGCTGAGCCGGTCCACAAAGACCACAATGGAGTCAAACCCTGAGGTGGTCTTGGGTAATTCACAGACGAGATCCATACTCACTTGTTCCCAACGTTGGGTAGGAGTGGGAAGAGGTTGAAGGAGCCCTGCAGGAGCTTGATTAGAAGCTTTGTTCTGTTGACAAAGTAGGCAGCTACGCACATAGTCCATCACGTCGTTGCTCATCTTGGGCCAATAGTAATGGCGCTTGACTGCCTCCAAGGTCTTGTCCACTCCGACATGAGCTGCAATGGCCGAATCATGACATTCCGCTAGAATGGTGGTGCGTAATTTTGGGACATTTGGGATCTACAATCGGCCCTCCCGAAAGGTGAGTCCTTGGGTGCTGGTGACACCTTTGGACAATTGTGCTTCTACAATCTGTGGATCAGTTTTTGTAGCAGCTAGAATCTCTTGCCAGAATTCAGGGTTAATCTTAACCTCTGCCGCCAAGTTGTTGGCCATTGGCATGCGGGTGAATGCATCTGCAAGTTGCTTCTTACCTTCCATGTAGGTGATTGTCATGTTAAAGCGTTGTCGCCACTCTGCCCACCGAATTTGGCGACAAGATAGATCCTTCTGCGTCTCGAGGTAGACTAGAGGTTTGTGGTCTGTCTCTACTACAAATGCCTTCTTGCCCAGGTAGTGCTTCTAATGCTTGGTTGCTAGAATGATGGCCAGCTCTTCTCGTTCTGTGGTGTGGTAATTGCGCTCTGCCGGTAACAACTTTTGAGAGAAATATGCAATTGGATGCCATCCGTCATGCCACTCTTGTTGTAGGACTGCTCCTATTGCTACGCCTGATGCATCCGTAGCCAACTTGATTGGACGTTTTGGGTCATACCACTTCAAGATTGGTGCATGTAGCAAGGCGGCCTTCAATTCTTGAAAGGCCAACTCTTGTGCAGTTCCCCATGTCCACTTCTTCCCCTTGCCAAGTAGTGCCGTTAAAGGCTGTGCAACCTTGGAGAAGTCCTTGACAAATCTACGATAGAATCCCGTTAACCCCAAGAAGCTCTTAAGTTGAGTCTGATCTTCTGAGGCACTCCATTTTTGAATGACCTCTATTTTATCTGTCAATACTTGAATGCTCTCTACACTTATTCTATGCCCTAAGTAGTCTACTTCAGACTTGCCAAACTCACACTTTGAGATTTTGGCGTACAACTGATTCTCTCTTAGAATCTGGAGGACCTCTCGTAGATGTTGTTTGTGTTCTGTCATCGTGCTACTATATACTAAGATATCATCCAAGAAGACGATAACAGACTTATCCAAGTATGGACTAAATATGTCATTCATTAGGCTCATGAAAGTGGCAGGCGCATTGGTGAGGCCAAAAGGCATCACAAGATACTCAAAGTGGCCATACCTGGTTCGAAAGGCAGTTTTGTACACATCCTCCTCTACAATTCGGATTTGATTGTAACCGCTCCGCAAGTCCAGTTTCGTGAAGTATCTCGCTCCATGGAGTTGATCAAACAGGTCATCCATACGAGGTAAGGGGTATTTGTTCTTCACTGTTTGCTGATTGAGACCCCGATAGTCAATGCACATGCGCATTGTACCATCCTTCTTCTTCACAAACAAGACAGGGGCCCCATATGGTGATACGCTAGGTTGGATGAACCCTTTCTGTAGCATCTCCTCAATTTGAGTCTTACACTCCTCCAACTCATGAGGTGATAGGCGATATGGGGCCTTACAAGGAGGTGTCTTCCTCGAGAGTGTCTCTATTTTGTGATTTACTTGCCTTTCAGGTGGTAATCTCGAGGGTAGATCATCAAGAAAGACATCTTGAAACTCATCCACCACATCCTTCAATTTCTCAGGAATTTGTCCAGCGAGTTGTGCACTCTAGACTTCTCTTATTAGACCCAGAAAACATCTATCGGCCTTACAGACAGTTGTCGTCCCTACGACATATAGAGGCAATTTCTGCCTGTGTGATTTTTCTTTAACCCCAATGATTGACCATTGGTGGGTTCTCACTACTTTCTTCCTCCAATCCACCATTGGGTTGTACTGCTCCATCCATGGTATGCCTAAAATTGCATCATAACGGGCTAACTGTATCACTCGCCACTCAATTGCTTCCTGATATTCTCCTACAGAGAGGGTTACCCGTCTAGGTAATGATTCAATCCTCTCTATTTGCCCATTTGGTAACTCTACTTCTTCACTTCCATCTCTCTCTAGATCCATTCCCAAGCTCATTGCAACAGAGCGAGACAAGAAATTCTCTGTTGCTCCCGGATCTATTAATACTCTCACTTGATTACCTTCTAGGATTCCATTCACGACAATCAATTGTGAGGTTGCCTTTCGGGATCTTTGTGCATTATTCTTCTTCCTTCCCTCGCTTCTTTGCTTCATTATTGAGCTAGTAAGGCCGCGAGGTACATTTACTGGCAATCTTTGTTTTCCAAAGTGGTTTCCACCTCCTCCTCTTCAATGTGCCTCTCCATGTTGTTCAAAGATCGCCTGTACGAAGGCCGAGGGCCTCTAGGGAAACGAGTGCAACAATTGGTAGATATGTGCCCAATACGGCCACAATTGTAACAACGGCGTTGTTCTCCTCGAGTCCCTTCTCCTCGTGGGACTCCATCTCTTTGTTCTTCTACCCGTCCCTGCTCTCCTTGAAGTGGCCGTGCTCCTTGATCCCGAAATCAAAGGTTGCCCAATTCCATCCGTACTAGTCCACCCATGTGTGGCATTTCTGCCCAATAATGTTGAGGTGGAACTACTCCTTCACCTCCACCTAATGCTCCGGCTATTCTATGCGCACAAGCAATAGCTTCAAATACCGTGCGAGGGTTTTGCACCATGACTTCTTGGCGAATCCGCTCTTTCAACCCTCGTTTGAAATTGTCGAGAGCCTCTACTGGACTCATGTCGGTAATTGCGACTTGTAGATCCAAAAATGCCTCCACATACTCTTGTACGCTATTCTTCTGTCTCAATCCCCATAGTCGGGTTCGAGCCATCTGCACAGAATCCACCGGTTGGAAATTCTTGAGCATTCCTTCTTGCATTGCTGTCCATGTGACCTCCCTTCTCTCTGCCAGCATGGATCGTTCCCAAGCATCATACCATGTGAGGGCTTTATTGGTCAAGTACCCACATGCAAACACGCCTGCAGCATGCTCTGTGATCTTTGTTGAGAACAATCGAAAATATCGATTCATTCTTGAGATCCAATTCTCCACAACTCCCATCGTATGCTACGCCTTGTAAGGCTCAATGTTGCAAGTCTTCTTCATCCGGAGTAGCAATGTGGCTTCATCATTGATAGGGTTTGTAGGCACGGGTGCCTCTCCAAGTACTTCAGTCGCAGGTACTGGGTTTTGAGACGGCTCTTCTTCTTGCATGGCTTGATCGTTCCTGAGGATCTGCACTTGACTTTGCAATGTCTCCATGGTCATCTTAATCTCTCAAAATTCATTCAACATCCCTTGCATTCCTTGCACCAGCTCTTGCAACTGCGGATCCATGGTTCCTGCAATACCCAATTGCTAACGTCTACTTCAATACAGAGTCAATATAATCACTCTGGAAGGCGCATGAACTATTGGAACTACCATTGGGACCTCAAAAGCTATTAGCTTCTGAGGTCCCAATGATAATACTCCTCACCAAAATTCCTAACCACAAAATCTCTAAACATCAATTTCGGCCTCACTACATAACGGATTTCTACTTGAGTGTTGAAAGGGAGAGGATTTGGGACATTCATATCCATATTATCATAATAGAATGTAGATTGTCAAATCCTACTCTCTGTCATATATCACCACAGGTAGAATCACCGGGTTTGGTGAGTTCATCACTCTGTCCATGAATTTCGCACCAAAGTGATAAACTAGCGATACTCTCATCTGCTCACGCTGGATGTACATAACCTTGATGTGGAATGGGTTTGAGAATGGAAAGCTAGGTGCGGGAAATTGTCCCCCCGGTGCATCCATCCCATCCGCTCTCTAAAGTCCTTCCTAAGTCTAGCGATTACTCTATGTGGTGCCCACATTTTTTGTTTTTTTCAAAATAAAGGAGAAGAAGTGTATAGAGAAGTTGGATTGCGCTTGTATGGCCGAAGAAGGCGAAGAAAATTGTCTTCAGGATGAAACCCAAAGTAAAGTGACTTCGAGTCATAAGGTGAAGTACTCAAAAATGCTGTGTCAGCATACAATACAAAGTAAATTGTCTTCGGATCGGGGGGAGCTCAACCCGAGGCGAAGACAAGCTAACAACCTTTCGTTGGGGCGAGAAATTCAAGAAGGGGCCGTTTCAAAACTGGCGGCTCATACATGCAAAGGTTGATTGACAGTGATAGGTGCATGCCGGAGGTGTGATTTCTCGGTAGAAACTCGAAGTGACGGAAGACAAAGAAGTGCAACTCTATAAAAATCAAAACTGCAACGATGAAATGTCAAGCAATTTTCCTTCGCCGTTGAGGAGTCGTCTTGCAGGTGATCGGGGAAAGGGAAATAGAGTTGGACTCGTGTTAGTGCGCAAGGGAGAAGTCGCGAGAGAGAAATCGAGAGACAATAAGAAAGCAGAAGAGATGGGAGGAGGGAAGAAGAACTCCGAATTTGCAGTGAGAAATCATGCAATTTGGAGATTAGATATAGTAGCAAGGATCAAAGTCTTGAGCCGACTTCGGATCACTTTTCTGGCATGGAACTGGAACGTAAGTTTTCCAAGATTCATGACAGAAATCATCGAGAGTAAATGTCTCAATGGTCCCGAGGAAGAAGGAAAGAGAGGAAATCCGGCCCGCTAGACAGAGTTGGATTGGAGACTCGTACTCGGGAAGGAGGCGGGTTTGGAGCAGGGAGCCACGTTCTTGGGGAAAGGAGAGATAGCCCAAGAAATGCAGGAGGTGAGAGATGCCTTCTCGTCAAAGAGGACAAAGAATGGGTACAAAGTTGAGAGCTACAAAGACCCTATGAGGAGAGGAATTGTGAGTGCACTAATGGCCATCCTGAAGCCGGAGAGAACTACCTATGTGATGAAACACCAAGCGGTGTTCTTTCACAAGTTATTTGCAGGAGAACCGATCAATTGGGCAAGGTGCTTTCACGGGAGAACGAGGCAGATGGTGTGGAATCTACACGACAAGTCGCCTCCCCACTACATTGTACCATTTGCAGCACATTTCTACCTCGAGTTGAATTTGCTCAATTTGGCGGAGCGCAATAGAATGGTGTCTCATTTCCATCCTGACTTGAGAAGAGAAGTCGACGCGGAGGAGCAGCAATACATTCTCCAAATCTGGAGCACGGACGATTACTACGCAAAGACAAGGAAGAACGTGGAGGTCGTTATAAGTACCCCGACGAAGAAGAGAACTCGGCAAGCAGAAGCCGAAGAAAACAAGAAACCTTGGAAGATGCAGAAAAATAACCCGAGGCGAGGAATGGTGGTGATTGAGTCAGAAGATGAAGACTTAGAAGGCGAAGCCGAGCTCAAGACGGAGGACTCGGAACGTGAGGAGGAACCTGAGCTGACACTGCAGAGTGGAGATACTAGCAGTGACAGTGAAGATGGTGGAGAAATGACCTCGGCACCAACGGCTGAAGAATACAAAGAAGAAATGCAAGCCAAAGTAGAAACCAAAGACAATGCGGCGTTGGAAGACAAAGTACCAGTACTCGAAGAGAAGAAGATCGCAGTACAGCAACGAGTTTGCTCGAGACGTAAGGCGAAGTGTGAAGCAGGGCCAAGTAGAGTGAAGGAAGAGGTAGAAGAAAGCTCGGGCAGTGAGGCGTCAATTCCAATACGAAGACTCCAGAGAAGAAGGCGAGTATCGGGAGAACACAAAGAAAGAAGAGAGACCACTCTGTGGGAGGAAGAAGTTGCCAGTAATGGAGTAGATTACCTGCAGAAGGTAGTATGCCCGCTGTTGGTGAAGTTGGAGAAGAAGAAGAAGGAGATGTTGTCTACTTGTCCAGAGGTAAAGACTGTGTTGCAGGTCTTATCAAGATTAGAAGAAGAAAACGCGGAATTGAAGAAGAGTATAACTCAAGGTGAGGAAGAGAGAGAAGTACTGCGAGCGGAAGTAGTAGAGAGAAGTCAGGTAATTGAAGACCTGAAGAGAGAAGTGATCTATCAAGAGGATCTTGCGAGGAAGAGTGACATTGCAAGGGAGAGATAGGTAGCAGAGCACGAAATCTTGAAGCAGCAGTTTGCTGATTCAAGAGTAGAGCTTATCCATGCTATGGCAAGCGTAGCATCGAAGGATTAAGAGCTCGATCGAGTGATGGAGAGTATGGAGGAGAAGAAGCAACTCTGGCAACAAGAGTTGGTTGCGAGATATAGAGAAGAAGAGAGATTATGAGAATTACTGCGTAATCAGGAAGAGAAGGTTGAACAGAAGGAGAAAGAGAAGGAAGCGGTGAAGGCCAAATTCAAAGAAGAATTGGCGATGTATCAAGAGGAATGGCTTGCAGATCGGGAACGAGAACGCAAGACAAGATTGGAGCCATTGAAGGAAATAGTCCTCAGAGTGAACGCAATGTTGAGTACAGAAGCTAGCGTTCGGATTGAAGAAACAAGACTACACGAGTTGAAGTTGTTGGTGCAGGAGACGAGGTGAAGACAAGCAAAAGATACAGATTTGAATGCCTTGTTGATTAGTCTCAAAACTCATGTAGACAAGAAGATCTTAGAAGTAGAAGACAATATTTTGATTAGATTAGACTTAGTGAGAATAGAGTTAGAAAAGCTTCGGCAGGATGTTAAGGCAAAACCCAAAGTAGATAACATAGGAATCCAAATGTCTTCGGAGATGCCCTCAGAGACATTAGAGAAGAGTGGGTCGAAAGATGAAGAGTTAGATAGACTACCCACTAGTGCAATTTCAGATCAAGAAAGAGAATTGCTGGATCTGGTAGAAGATGTAGGAGATGTGAAACCCGAGGAAAATGTGGTAGGAAGTAAGATTACTTTGGGTTCAGGTTTGAAAGCCGAGGAAGAAGTAGACATCGGATCGGATTAGTAACCAATTTGAGATTTGAAGGGGCAGATATGAAGAGGTGCATTGTCATTTTGGATCTACAGGTTAGAACAATTTTTGTAGAATGGTATAGTTGTTAGAACTGTCAATTGCTTCACTACTTAAGAGTGGCATTCGCAGGAAATTGTTGTTCAGTGCTCATTATTTCAGAGAATAGATAAAGCAAAGTGATGTGAAGCAGTGCTCGTCGCTTGAGCTTGATTCCGAGTATCAACTTTGTGATTATGTTTGTGAGTGTTTGGAGAAATTCGAAGTGCAAGTCAGTGTGCTTGTTGGATGTTGGATTCCACAGCCTTGATTTTCATTTTGTGTGTTTGATCCTGAGTGAAGTGCAATCGAAGCAATGCCTTGACAGATCTGAGAGGAATTGTAGTGTTGGTAGTATTCTGCATTTGTGAGTGCAATGTGAAGTTGATGTGAAGCAATTTTGATCGAGGAAGTTGTGCCTTCAGTGGAGGGGTGGAACACAATTCTGAGGCGAAGTTGTTTTGCAGTGAAGTGCCGTTTCCAAGAGAGCCTGAATCATCACAATCAAGTTTGTTTGGAAAGATTTGATGGAGTTGTGATTATGGAGTGTTAATTTGTGACAAGACTGTGAATCAGTGCTTGTTACTCTCTTTTGGGTGTGGTTTCTACCTGAGAGATTAAAGACGCAACCAAGAAGAACTACATGTTACTATTTGACTTTGTATTTGACCAATTCTGACTTGTATCTCTGCGGGAACGAACTTTACTTACCCGATTACCGCAAAAGTGATATTTGCCGGGTTGTCACACTCTATGTTCTCCACCTCAAATTACTCAGTTTCAGTAGTTCGTGCTATTCCAAGAGGGGTGATCCACTCTCTTGGACTAGAACACTCGCTTTGATACCATTGTAATACTCCAAGGACAAGAGAAGAGAGAAAACACAGTTTGCACACTCAAACATTCGGTGCCCCAAGGGAGCACCTTCTCTTTATTATATAGACAAAGAGGATCTCCTCCAAGGAAGCTCCACCATAGGATTAGGGACACAGATAGGTGACATGTCAGCAAGCTCCACCCTTGGATTACTTACTTGGATGGGTGACCTATCTGGTCTAGGTCTTATCTGGTTGGTCAAACGAGCTTTGACCGGAGGGAATCTTTTAGGGAATCTTCCTGTAGGAATCTCAGAATCACATGAGTAAGGTACCGTTGGAAAGCTCTCGACGAGACAAACTGATGGGAGGGAAGGCCAGCCTTTCCTCCGTTGGGGGGCAATCTGCACATTTTCGAGGCCTAATTCATCCGTTTAGGCCTCCGGAATTGCCTTCAAAGATTTCAAGCATATGTTGGTTCCTACTCTATTAGTAAAAGTCCCCTTTTGGTGATACCTCTTTCTGATCTGCTTAGTCCATCATGTGTAACATCCTTCCAGATGTTACCAAACCAATTCTCACCTTTAAATCATATGTCTAGCTATTGGTTCTAAGGTTCTCAAGTCTATTTCGGTTTCTGCCCTATTAGTAGAAGCACTCTTTTGGTGATACTTCTATCTGATCTATTTTGACCATCATGTATAGCATCATTCTAGATGTTACCAAACCGAATTTCACATCTAGATCATATGGCTAACCCTTGGTATTACAATAGAACACAAACAACATCTACAAGAGGTCCTTCAAATTCTAAGATAGAATCGATTGTACGCCAAAATCTCAAAGTGCAAGTTTGGCAAGTCTGAAGTGTAACACCTATTTGTGCATGTGTGTGGTATTGTGATATTTAGCTTGGTATTACAAATACTTAAGAGATATTATTTATATAGAGATAAAGGATGGTTCTATATTAGTCATGGTTAGCTAAAGTTAGTCATAGCTAAGATAGAGGGGACCTTACTTTAGAGGAAATAGAAAAGATGAGTACCACTATTTTGGATTTTAGTGTGTTGACTTGGTATTATTCCTAGGTGTTTGGCTTTGAGGAAAGAGTTGAGAACTCTTGGGCACGCAAGCCTTTTTGTTTTGGATTCTTCTTTAGTCCAAGGATAGCCCATGTGAAGGAATCCTTGACTTAGTGGTTGGGTCAAGATAAGACCACATGCTTACAAGAATATGCCCATGTGAATGGATATTCCTTTCTACTTTTTTACTTTACTTGACTTTTAGTCTAGTAATTGAGTTACTACGGTAATTAGTAACTTTGTTACGTAACTATTTCACAAGTATATAAACAAGGGGTGAAGAGGTACTCATTATCCTTTCATTTTGCCACTATCTCTCTCTTATTGAGTTCTCTAGTGAGCAATGACTTGAGTCTTGGAGTGTTAGCCTTGGAGGAGTATGATGGAGTTTGGGTTCCTTGCCTTCTTAGTCCATGGTGTGCTACCATAATAGCCATCAGAGGTTCATCTTGAGTGAGAGACAGGCCGGCTCACATTTTTGGTTCCGTTGCCAGGACCTCTCTAAAAGGCAAGATAATGTTCCGCGTTCAATTCTACATTAGGCAGAAGGAGGCTATGAGAGCTCACTTGGAGAGAACATTAAGAGAGGAGAGGGCTGAACTTATGTTAGAGAACCAAGATCCATTTGTATACCCTGTAGTTCATTATGATGTCTTTGAGGTGATTTTGTACATCTTGTACACATGAAAAGAATTGGAGAGATTGTGTGAGGTAGATTGTAGATTTTGGAGATTAAGGTGATTTTGGGCAAAATCTCAAGTTTGAGATCTGGACTTGAAATTTCTACACATAATAGCTTAGGTTATCTTTCAGTTAGCACACTTTAAATTATTGTGAGAGCTACTATGCGCACTGGGCTAGAATTTTTGAAAGTTGATAGGGTAAACTGCTCTCGCAACTGTATGCTCTCTTGAAAATTGTACAGAGTCTGCCATTTCTTCAATTTTCAGTGAATTTTCTTGAACATTTCCAAGAAAATTTAGTGCATTGTATCCTACCTGCTGCCACAAAAATTAGAGAAAGATCCTTCTTGCGCAAGGAGTTATGAGTTTTTGAAGTGAGGAGGGTGGTTTTCAGACCAAATCTAAAATATTTGTGTTGAATAGAAAATTTTCTAGGCCAAATGGCTCAATGAAAAGATTTGAAATTTTGCAAGGAGAGACACCCTAAAGTTGTGATCAAGTGTGCAAAATTACAGAGGATTTTCACATACTAATTGGGAGATTTGACTGACATTGTGAGGAAGGGTCAATTCTGCAGAGTGGAGATCTCATGCATGAGAAATTTGAGATCAACAAAAAGTATGTTTGAGTGTTTAGATTCATCTTGGGAACATGGAGGGTCATCAAGAGTGGAAATTGAGATTTTGCAAGGTTCCCCAAAGGTTTGAGGTGATTGTAGGGGTGGATTTGAGGAAAAGAGAGTTTACAATAGAATTTGAAGAGAGTGTTGAGAGGATCCAAAAACCTACACCACTTGGAGGAAAGAGCGAGTCTAAGTGCTTTCTGTGTGGAGAGAAGGGACATAAGGCAAGTTCATGTCCATTGACCTTTGAGAGCAAGAGATCAAGGGAAAGGAGAGGCTTACTTGACTTGGGTTTGCATGTTGGACCTTCTTCAGCAAGATTAGGAGGGAGAAGATCTAAGACCAAGGAGTTGTGTGAGGTTTGTGGAGTTGAAGGACTCCAAAAGGACATAAGTGTAGTGGAGTAAAATCACTTTTGGAGACTTTGGTGAAGGATCTTGGAGAGAGTCTTAGTACAGCTACATAAATACTACCACCTTCATCAGCTAGTTCTCAAGATTAGTGATGGAGATAATCATTCAACTTATGGATAAACTATCCATGAGGGTTCGATTAATATGCACTCTAGGATTTGATGTTGCTATAGAAATCTTGGAGTAACCTGAAACTTATTTGTTCCCTAGGGTGGATTACTCTCAAATGGTGTTAGTCATGTATATACTCTATTAGTTATAGAGTGAGAGAAAAGAAGAGAGAAAAAAAATTTGAGAGAAGAGAAAGATAGTGATAGGTTAAGATGGGGAAACTTCCAATTTTCTTTAGCAAGGATGGAGAAGATGTGGAGGCCTTTGTGAGAGACTTCAAGAGAGCTTGCATAGGAAACAATGAGAGGAGGAAGAATGAGTGAGCCTCATTATTACCAGATTTCTTTGAGGATGCAGCACTTACATGGTATGAGTCTGAATACCAAAAGAGAGAGAGGAGAGATGACAAAGAGGAGTCTTGGGAGACTTTGACTTCAGCACTCATTGAGAACTTTCTTCCTCATGAGAGTTATGAGAGATTGATGAGTGAGGTAACATTTCTCAAGCAAGGAGATGGAGAGAAAGTGAGAGTCTATGTGGAAAGAGTGGAAAAGTTAGAGTCCAAATTTTGCATGGTGTTGAGGAAGGGTGGGGATGATGTGGAGACTACAATGATTGGCATAGGGGCCATGCTCACCAAGAATTTTGTGGGAGGGTTGAGACCACAAATTAGAAGCAAGGTGAGATATGAGAAACCTTCTTCCAAGGTTGAAGCTATCAAGATCGCAATTCGTATGGAGGAGAGTTTGGAAGGGGATGAGAGTGATTTGGTGGTGAAGGAGGTTGTGCATCCTCCTCAAGGCTACAAGTATGGTGGAATTTCTGATTCTTTGGTGACAAGGGTTGCACCACAAGTAGTAGTTGCTCCAATTGATCTTGAGATCCGCAAGTTGTTGTGTGATGGTTTGAAGTGGATCCTTTGGTGGAGGTGCAACTATGGGAGAAGAGAGAGGTGGATCAGAATGTAGGGAGAGGGCCTAGGAGTTATGGAAACTATCCACATAGAGGAGGCCAACCAGCCAAGAATTTCAATGATAGAAATTGTTTTGGTTGTGGAGGAAGAGGCCATATCCAAAGGAATTGCCCAAATTCCACTTACCATGGAGGAAGGGGTTATGAGGGAGCCAATAGAGGGAAAGAGGAAGGTAGTGAAACCCAAGTGGCTCCTAATCCAAACAAAGCTAAGGGGATAGCATCCATAGATGTGGTGGAGAGCAAGTATGAGAAGGTAGAGTGCTCAAACTCCAAGAGTCTTAATTTGGAGCTTTTGGCACAAGAGAAGAAGAGAGCTCATTTTGTAGAGGATGTTCACTCTTCTCAAGGATTTACTCCAAGCAAGGATTCTCCTATGTCTACTAGGAGCACTTGCACCTCAACACCATCAACAACAAAGACTCCAAGAGAGAAGTTGGGGATGGAGGATTTCTTGATTTCAAAGCAACAATGGAATAACAATGTGTTGGAGGATGTTGGTAGTCACAAGGCTAACATCACAGTAGGCCAATTGATTGCTTTGAACCTGGCAAATATCACTTTTGTGGTAATCGGGTAAGTAAAGTTTGTTCCCGCAGAGATACGAGTCAGAATTGGTCAAATACAAAGCAAAGTAACAATTTAATTCTTCTTGAGTTCTTCTTTAGTCTCTTAGGTAGAAACCACACCCAGAAGAGAGTAACAAGCACTGACTCGCAGTCTTGTCCCAAAGTAACACTCCATAATCACAACTCCTTCAATTCTTTCCCAACAATCTTGATTATGATGATTCAGGCTCTCTTGAAAACGGCACTTCACTGCAAAACAACTTCACCTCAAAATTGTGTTCCACCCCTCCACTGAAGGCACAACTTCCTCGATCAAAATTGCTTCACATCAACTTTGCACTGCACTCACAAATGCAAAATACTACCAACACTACAATTCCTCTCAGATCTGTCAAGGCATTGCTTGGATTGCACTTCACTAAGGATCAAACATACAAAATGAAGATCAAGGCTGTGGAATCCAACATCCAACAAGCACTCTAACTTGCACTTCGAATTTCTCCACATATTCACAAACATAAACACAAAGTTGATACTCAGAATCAAGCTCAAGCGACAGGCATTGCTTCACGGCACTTCGCTTTATCTATTCTCAGAAATAATGAGCACTGAACAACATTTGACTGCAAATGCCACTCTTAAATAGTGAAGCAATCGATAGTTCTAACAACTAAACTGTTCTACAAAAACTCTTCTAACCTACAGATCCGAAATGACAATGCACCTCTTCATATTTGCCTCTTCAAATCTCAAATCTGTTACTAATCCGATCCGATGTCTACTTCTTCCTCGGCTTTTAGATCTTCTACTTCTTCTACCAGATCTAGCAATTCTCTTTCCTGATCTGAAATATCACTAATGGGTAATCTATCTAACTCCTTATCTCCCGACCCACTCTTCTCTAATGTCTCTGATGGTAACTCCGAAGACATTTGGACTCCTATGTTATCTACCTCGGGTTTTGCTCTAACATCCTTCCAAAGTTTTTCTAACTCTATTTTCACTAAGTCTAATCTAATTAAAATGTTATCCTCTACCTCTAAAACCTTTTTGTCTACACGAGTTCTTAGTTTTATTAACAAGGCATTCATCTTGGTGTCTTTTGCTTGTCTGCGCCTCGTCTCTTGCACCAACAGCTTTAACTCGTGTAGTCGTGCTTCTTCAATTCAAACGCTGGCTTCTGTACTTAACATCTCGTTCACCCTGAGGACTATCTCCTTCAATGGCTCCAATCTTGTCTTCCTTTCTCGTTCCCGATCTGCAAGCCATTCCTCTCTGTACATCACCAACTCTGCCTCGAACTCGGCTTTCACCGTCTCCTTCTCCTTCTCCTTCTATACAACTTTTTCTTCCTGATTACGAAGTAACTCTCGTAATCTTTCTTCTTCTCTATACCACGCAGCCAACTCTCTTTGCCAGAGTTGCTTCTTCTCCTCCATACTCTCCATCACTCTATCGAGCTCTTGATCCTTTGCTGCTACCCTCACCAGAGCATGGATTACTTCTACTCTTGAATCAACAAACTACTGCTTCAAGATTTTGAATTCAGCTACCTGTCTCTCTCTTGCTATGTCACTTTT
This sequence comes from Lunularia cruciata, assembly GCA_948567375.1. Lineage (NCBI taxonomy): Eukaryota > Viridiplantae > Streptophyta > Marchantiopsida > Lunulariales > Lunulariaceae > Lunularia > Lunularia cruciata. Next base: position 18,359,091 of record OX419760.1, read on the forward strand.
CTTCACAAGATCCTCTCGATAATTTACTTCTCTCTTCAGGTCTTCAATAACCTGACTTCTCTCTACTACTTCTGCTCGCACTACTTCTCTCTCCTCCTCACATCGGGTTATACTTCTCTTCAACTCCGAGTTCTCTTATTCTAATCTCGATAAGACCTGCAAAACAGTCTTCACCTCAAGACAAGTTGACTGCATCTCCTTCTTCTTGTACTCCAATTTCACCAACAAAGGACACGCCACCTCTAGCAGGTAATTGACTCCATCACTGGCAACTACTTCCGCCCGCGGAGTGGTCTCTCTTCTCTCCTTGTGTTCTCTTGATACTCGCCTTCTTCTCTGGAGTCTTCGTATCAGGATTGATGCCTCACTGCCCGAGCTTTCCTCTGCCTCTTTCTTCACGTTACTGGGCCCCGCTTCACACTTTGCCTTACGTCTCGAGCGCACCCCTTGGTGCACTGCGATCTTCCTTTCCTCGGGCACCGGAACTTTGTCTTCCAATGGCGAGTTGTCTTCGGCCTCCAACTCGGCTTGCACTTCTTCTTCTTCTTCGTTAGCCGCTGGCACCGATGTCATCTCTCCTCCTTCTTCACTATCACTGCTCGTATCTCCACTCTGCAATGTCAGCTCAGGTTCCTCCTCATGTTCCGAGTCCTCCGTCTTGAGCTCGGCCTTGCCTTCTGATTCTTCATCTTCCAGCTCAATTACCACCATACTTCGCCTTGGGTTACTTATCTGCATCTTCCGAGGTTTTGTGCTGTCTTCGGCTTCTCCTTGCCGACTCCTCTTCTTTGTCGGGGTACTCACTATGACCTCCACGTTCTTTCCTTGTCTTTGCGTAGTAGTCGTTGGTGCTCCAGATTTGGAGAATGCACTGCTGCTCCTCGACATCCACCTCCTTTCGCACATCAGGATGGAAGTGCGACACCATCCGAGTCCGCTCCGCCGAGGTCAGTAAATTGAGCCCGAGGTAGAAGTGTGCTGCAAATGGCACAATGTAGTGTAGAGGCGACTTATCCCACAAATTCCACACCATCTGCCTTGTTCTCCCGTGAAAACACCTCGCCTAATTGATAGGTTCTCTTGCAAACAACTTATGGAAGAACACCGCTTGGCGTTTCATCACATAAGTCGTTCTTTCTGGCTTCAAGATTGCCATGAGAGCACTCACAATCCCTCTCTTCACTGGATCCTTGTAACTCTCAACTTTGTACCCATTCTTCGTTCTTTTTGACAAGAAGGCATCTCTCACCTCCTGCCTCTCTTGGGCTATCTCTCCTTTCCCCAAGAACGTGGCTCCCTGCTCTGAGCCTGCCTCCTTCCCAAGTACGAGTCTCCAATCCGACTCTATCCAATGAGCCGGATTTCCTCTCTTCCCTTCTTCCTCGGGTCCATTGAGACACTTACTCTTGATGATTTCTGTCATGAATCTTGGAAAACTCACGTTCCAATTCCATGCCAGAAATGTGATCCAAAGTTGGCTCAAGACTTCAATCCTTGCTATCACATCTAATCTTCGAATCGCATGATTTCTCATTGTGAATTCGGAGTTCTTCTTCCCTCCTCCCATCTCTTCTACTTTCTCACTTTCTCTCGATTTCACTCTCGTGACTTCGCCCTTGCGCACTAACACGAGTCCAACTCTATTCCCCTTTCCCCGATCACCTACAAGACGACTCCTCAACGGCGAAGGAAAATTGCTCAACATTTTGTCGTTGTAGTTTTGATTTTTATAGAGTTGAGCTTCTTCGTCTTCCGTCACTTTGAGTTCCTACTGAGAAATCACACCTCCAACATGCACCTGTCACTGTCAATCAACCTTTGCGCGTATGAGCCGCTAGTTTTCAAATGGCCCCTTCTTGAAATTCTTGCCCCAATGAAAGGTTGTTAGACTGTCTTTGCCTCGGGTTGAGCTCCCCCGATCCAAAGACAATTTACTTTGGGTTGTATGCTGACAGGACATTTCCGAGTACTTTGCCTTATGACCCGAAGTCACTTTACTTCGGGTTTCATCTCGAAGACTCCTTTCTTTGCTTTCCTTTGGCCATACAAGCACAATCCAACTTCTCTATACAACTCCTTCTCCTTTATTTTGAAAAAAACATAAAATGTGGGCACCACAGAACCCTACCTTGAGAAAGGAGCTTAGAGGTGGTTTGAGTTCTACAAGGAGCAAGAGGAAGAAGAAGGCAAAAGTTCCAGTATCAATGGAGGTGGTGGATGCCAAGCCAGCACCACGGGAAAAAAATGTACAGGCCATACAGGCATATTCACAAGCAAGAGGCTTGTGAATATGCCTCCAAGATTGATGTGAGAGTGAATGGTCACAACATCAAGGATGCATTGGTTGATAGAGGATCAGCAGTAAATGCCATGTCAGAAAGGTTGATGAAGAAGTTGGGTATGATACCCTCAAGACCTTCAACATTTGTCGTGAGCATGGCAAACAAGCAACAAGTTTGACCAGTAGGGGTGATGGATAAAGTGATAGTTTCAATTATGGGAGAGAAGGTTAGCTACCCTCAAATATGGCCCAAATGTTACCAAGGAGGAGAAGGTGAGATTTAAGGAGATTTTCCACAAGTTCATTCATGTGTTTGCTTTTAGTTACAAGGATTTGAAGGAAGTCACCTTGGAGGAGCACAAGATAGAGGTGGAGTCACATGCAAGACCAATCCGCCAAAAGCAACGTTGCATTAGCCCACCAATATCTTTGGTTGTGAAGGAGGAGATTGATAAGCTCAAGGAGGCTGGATTTATCTTTCAGGTAGAGAATTCAGAATGGGTATCTCTAATAGTCATTGTGAAGAAAAAGAATGGCAAGCTTTGGGTATGTGTGGATTACAAGAAACTTAATGTTGTTACCAAGAAGAACTACTACCCATTGCCATTCATTGATGAGATCTTGGAGGAGGTTGCAGGTCATGAGAGGTACAGTTTTGGATATGGTTATAGTGGATATAACCAAATCAAGATTGCACCAGTGCATCAACAACTCACCACATTCACCACACCATGGAGAACTTACACTTTCAAGGTCATGCCTTTTGGGCTTTGCAATGCTCCAACCACATTCCAGCGGTTCATGAACAAGGTATTTGAACCTTTCATTGGGAAATTTGTGAGAGACTTCATTGATGACTTTTGTGTCTATGGGAGCAAGGAGGAGCACTTTGAGCACCTAATCAAAGTCTTGCAGTAACATGTAGTTCTTCTTGGTTGTGTCTTTAATCTCTCAGGTAGAAACCACACCCAGAAGAGAGTAACAAGCACTGACTTGCAGTCTTGTCACAAATTCACACTTCTTAATCACAACTCCATCAAATCTTTCCAAACAATCTTGATTGTGATGATTCAGGCTCTCCCAAAAACGGCACTTCACTGCAAAATGACTTTGCCTCAGAATTGTGTTCCACCCCTCCACTGAAGGCACAACTTCCTCGATCGAAATTGCTTCACATCAACTTTGCACTGCACTCACAAATGCAGAATACTACCAACACTACAATTCCTCTTAGATCTGTCAAGGCATTGCTCCGATTGCACTTCACTCAGGATCAAACACACAGAATGAAGATCAAGGCTGTGGAATCCAACATCCAACAAACACTCTGACTTGCACTTCAAATTTCTCCACACATTCACAAACATAGACACAAAGCTGATACTCGGAATCAAGCTCAAGCGACGAGTACTACTTCATAGCACTTCGCTTTATCTATTCTCAGAAATAATGAGCACTGAACAACATGTGACTGCAAATGCCACTCTTAAATAGTGAAGCAATTGACAATTCTAACAACTATTTCGTTCTACTACAACTATTCTAACCTGTAGATCCGAAATGACAATGCACCTCTTCATATCTGCCCCTTCATATCTCAAAACTGTTACTACTCCAATCCGATGTCTACTTCATCCTCGGCTTTCAAACCCAAACCCGAAGTAATCTTACTTCCTACTACTCTAACCTCGGGTTTCACAACTCCTAATTCCTCCACTAATTCTAACATTTCTCTTTATTGATATGAAATTCCTATCATAGTTAAGCTTTATAAATCTCTATCTCCTAACCCACTCTTCTCTAAAGTGTCAAATGTCAAATCCAAAGACACCTGCACTCCTATCTCTCTTACTTCAGGTCTAACTATTATCAATTCTTTTACCAATTCTGTTATGTCATCATCAAGAATTGTAATTGAAAGCATGAATACACTATCTACACATTTAATTTGTAACCCACTTTCCCCTAATCACTTATGTTACTAACCCGAAGACACTTACTGTCTAATATTACACTTTGGGTTTATTCACTACTGCTACTTCTCCTTCAATTCATGTTCCATCTTCAATTAGAATTGAAATTGAAGTCATGGGTATCCTAACTATCTTCTTTCTCTACTCTAACTTCCTCTGATCCCTCCCGCAAAACTCCCAAAGTCACCTTCACTGCACTCTGAGGTCTGGCTACCTTTGATTTAGTCATCTTCATCTTGAGGCAAAGGCTTTAGACCCGAAGTCATGTAAACCCGAAGTCCGAAGTACAAAATCTGAAGTCACATTGACCCGAAGACACTTTGACCCGAAGTACATCTACTCCAGAAACTTCAAATGCTTGTCACTTCTTCTATAGACCTCTAAACTTTGCGATTTTGGTGGCAATGGAAAGCCCTGAACGAGACGCTTCCAACGAAATGTAACATGCTTGATTTGCAGTTGTGGTCACTAAGATATGGCCCCCGCAAGAATCCTAAGTTGCAACTTCTATTTCTCCTTCGGCGTCTGCCCTCCTTAACGTCTGATCTGAGTTCTTCCCTCCTCTGACACAAAGTAAGCTTCTTCTGGTCTGATCCAAACCGAGCCCTTCTTCCTCTTACACGAAATTGACTTCCTTGGGTCTGATCAAAACACAAGTTTGCACTCATTTCTTCTCTATTTGGTTTCAATTTGGTTTCAGCAAGGCATTTCTTCTTCTAAACTCGTCCAAAATGAAAAATGTGGGTACCACAGTTATTACGATAACTAGTAACTTTGGTATGTTACTATTTCACAAGTTTATAAATAAGGGGTGGGGAGGTACTCATCATCCTTTCATTTTGCAACTATCTCTCTCTTATTGAGTTCTCTAGTGAGCAATGTCTTGAGTCTTGGAATGTTAGCCTTGGAGGAGTATGATGGAGTTCGGGTTCCTTGCCTTCTTAGTCCATGGTGCGCAACCATAATAGCCATCAAAGGTTCATCTTGAGTGAGAGACAGGCTGGCTCACAGAAGTAGACTACTTGGGGCATAGAGTAAGTGTAGAAGGCATTTAAGTATTGATGGATAAAATAGAGGTCATTCAAAAATGGAGTGCTCTAGAAGATCAAACTCAACTCAAGAGCTTCTTGGGGTTGACAAGATTCTATTGTAGATTTGTCAAGGACTTCTCCAAGGTTGCACAGCCTTTAACGGTACTACTTGGCAAGGGAAAGAAGTGGAAATGGGGGACCGCACAAGAGTTGGTCTTTCAAGAATTGAAAGCCACCTTGCTACATGCACCAATCTTGAAGTGGTATGACCCAAAACATCCAATCAAGTTGACTATAGATGCATCAGGCGTAGCAATAAGAGTAGTCCTACAACAAGAGTGGCATGATGGATGGTATCCAATTGCATATTTCTCTCAAAAGTTGTAACCGGCAGAGTGCAACTACCACACCATAGAACGAGAAGAGTTGGCCATCGTTCTGGCAACCAAGCATTGCAAGCACTATCTGGGCAAGAAGGCATTTGTAGTAGAGACAGACCACAAACCTCTAGTCTACCTCAAGACGCAAAAGGATCTATCTTGTTGCCAGATTCGGTGGGCAGAGTGGCAACAATGCTTCAACTTGACAATCACCTACATGGAAGGGAAGAAGCAACTTGTAGATGCATTCACCTGCCTGCCAATGGCAAACAACTTGGTGGTAGAGGTTAAGATTAACCTTGAATTCTGGTTGCTACAAAAACTCATCCACAGATTGTAGAAGCGCAATCACCGAAAGGCGTCACTAGCACCCAAGGACTCACCTTTTGTGATGGCAAATTATGGATCCCAAATGTCCCAGAATTATGCACCTTCATTCTAGCAGAATGTCATGATTTTGCCATTGCAGGTCATGTCGGAGTGGATAAGACCTTGGATGCAATCCAGCATCATTACTATTGGCCTAAGATGAGCAATGATGTGATGGACTATGTGCGCAGCTGCCTACTTTGTCAATAGAACAAAGCTTCTAATCAAGCTCTTGCAGGGCTCCTTCAACCTCTCTCCACACCTACCCAACATTAGGAACAAGTGAGTATAGATCTTGTCTGTGAATTACCCAAGATGACCTTAGGGTTTGACTCTATTGTGGTCTTTGTGGACCGGCTCAGCAAAATGATTCATGTACACCCTACCACCAAGGATGTGACCGCTCCACAACTAGCTCAAATATACTTAGATGCAGTCTTCTCTCACCATGGCTTGTCTAGAGTACTTATCATTGATAGAGGCACTCAATTCACCAATTTGTTTTGGCAAACACTCTTTGGTTTCTTCAAAACCAAGTTGGCCATGTCCACAGCTTACCACCCACAAACAAATGGCCAAACACAGCGGCCTAATCGCACAATTGAAGACATGTTCCGCGGCTTCACCTTAGAAGAGCAAGAGAAGTGGGACACCCTACTTCCGTTGGTGGAATTCACTTACAACAATTCAGTGAATGCATCCACCCAAGTCACTCCATTCTTCCTCATGTATGGTGAGCATCCCTTCACACTTTCTAGCTTGATGAAGATCCATTGAGTGGCTACCAAGGTCAATGTACTCAACACATTTGTTTCTAGAATCCAACAAGGTGTAGAAAGCGCCAAGCACAAATTATAGATTGCACAAAATTGACAGAAGTAGTATGTTGATGCACATTGTAGGCACATGGAGTTCAATGTTGGGGATCAAGTGTGGCTATCAACAACCAACCTCACATTAGTTGGACCTTGTAAGCTCAGACCTTGTTCTATTAGGCCTTTCTTGATTCTTCATCGCGTTGGCACTATGGTCTATCATCCACATCTACCACCACACATGAAGATCGATCCCGTGTTCAATGTTTCCCTACTACGTAGATATGCTCCCCGCTCAGGCCAGGCTCATTCCACCCAAGACATTTGACCTTGTCCAACACTCATTGATGCCTTCAAAGCCTTGTGATCCGTGACAATGGTGGCTTTCCCTCCAATCAAGTGGTGTCTAAACTTCTTGAGACCAAAGATCACTGCCAACCCTTCTCTCTTCGTGACAGAGAAGTTCTTTCCTGTTGAAACCATCTTCTTACTAGCATAAGCTATTGGATAATCATGCCCATCTTGGTCTAATTGACTAAGAGTGCATCCTATAGCTACATTAGAAGCATTAGTGTAGAGGATGAAAGGCTTACTCCAATCAGGTTTAGCAAGAATTGGAGCTACAACAAGGGATTGCTTGAGCTCATCAAAAGCTTTGAGAGCCTCCTTGTCCTCCAAAATCACCATGTAATCTACACCCTTCTTCATGTAGATGGTCAATGCATAAGCCTTGTTGGAAAATGAGAAGATGAACCTCCTAAAGTACCCAACCATCCCCAAGAATTGGCATAACTTTGTCAAGCTTGAAGGGAATAGAAGGTCTGAGATTTTCATCACCTTCTCAAGATCAACTACTATTCCATCTTTGGAGATGATGTGCCCTAAAAGTAGACCTCCTTCACATCCAAAAATGCACTTTTTTGGTTTGAGTGATGCATTTGCCTCATCCAAGTGTTGCAAGACCTTGATTAGGTGCTCAAAGTGCTCCTCCTTGCTCCCATAGACACAAAAGTCATCAATGAAGTCTCTCACAAATTTCCCAATGAAAGGTTCAAATACCTTGTTCATGAACCATTGGAATGTGGCTGGAGCATTGCAAAGCCCAAAAGGCATGACCTTGAAAGCATAAGTTCCCCAAGGTGTGGTGAATGTGGTGAGTTGTTGATGCTCTGGTGCAATCTTGATTTGGTTATATCTATTATAACCATCTCCAAAATTGTACCTCTCATGACTTGCAACCTCCTCCAAGATCTCATCAATGAATGGCAATGGGTAGTAGTCCTTCTTGGTAACAACATTGAGCTTCTTGTAATCCACACATACCCAAAGCTTGCCATTCTTTTTCTTTACAATGACAATTGGAGACACCCATTCTGAATTCTCTACCTCAAAGATAAATCCAGCCTCCTTGAGCTTATCAATCTCCTCCTTCACAACCAAAGATATTGGTGGGCTAATGCAACGTTGCTTTTGGCGGATTGGTCTTGCATGTGACTCCACCTCTACCTTGTGCTCCTCCAAGGTGACTTCCTTCAAATCCTTGTAACTAAAAGCAAATACATGGATGAACTTGTGGAAAATCTCCTCAAATCTCACCTTCTCCTCCTTGGGAACATTTGGACCATACTTGAGGGTAGATAACCTTCTCTCTACCTCCTCAAGTGTCAATGGTGATTTATCTGGGTCCTTCAAAACCTCTGGCTTAGATGCAAAATTCATAGCACACAAAGGATACACATCTGAATCAGATTCATATTCATCTTCCTCAGTGGAAGTCTCCTCTTCCGTGCTTGTGTCCACACCTAAAGCTCCTTCTTCAGAATCTGATTCCCAATAATCAAAAGATGATGTATCTGAATGTGAAGTGTTGGTGGTGTTAGTCACAAATACTGTGACTCTATGGTTTGATGGCCCAGTCCTCAAGTACCCTTTGTGCCATCTATCAATTGTGTGTGCTGCTCTCAACCATGGCCTTCCAAGAAGTAAGTCAGAGCTTGAATCCTTCAAGACTTGGAAAGTCATGAGATTTTGAACTCCCATAACTGAAACTACAACTTTACCCATCAACCCTACAGGTCAAACTTGTTGCTTGTTTGCAATGCTCACCATAAATGTTGAAGGTCTTGAGGGTATCATACCCAACTTCTTCATCAACCATTCTAACATTGCATTCTCTACTGATCCTACATCAACTAATGCATCCTTGATGTTGTGACCATTCACTCTCACATCAATCTTGGAGGCATATTCACAAGCCTCCCATGGTGCTGTAACACCCATTGTGCATGTGTGTGGTATTGTGATATTAAGCTTGGTATTACAAGTACTTGATAGATATTATTTATATAGAGATAAATGATGGTTCTACATTAGTCATGATAAGCTAAAGTTAGTCATTGCTAAGATAGAGTGAACTTACTTTAGAGGAAGTGGAAAAGATGAGTACCACTATTTTAGATTCTAGTGTATTGACTTGGTAATATTCCTAGGTGTTTGGCTTTGAGGAAAGAGTTGAGAACTCTTGGGCCCACAAGCCTTTTTGTTTTGGATTCTTCTATAGTCCAAGGATAGCCCATGTGAAGGAATCCTTGACTTAGTGGTTGGGTCAAGATAAGAGCACATGCTTGTGGAATATGCCCATGTGAATGGATATTCCTTTCTACTTTTTGACTTTACTTGACTTTTAGTCTAGTAACTTGAGTTATTGCGGTAATTAGTAATTTTGGTACTCAACTATTTTATAATTATATAAACAGGGGGTAAGGAGGTACTCATCATCCTTTCATTTGCAACTATCTCTCTCTCATTGAGTTCTCTAGTGAGCAATGTCTTGAGTCTTGGAATGTTAGCCTTGGAGTTGGGGTTCCTTGCCTTCTTAGTCCATGGTGTGCTACCATAATAGCCATCAGAGGTTCATCCTGACTAAGAGACAGGTTGGCTCACATTTTTGGTTCCATTGTCGGGACCTCTCTAGAAGGCAAGATAATGTTCCGTGTTCAATTCTACATTAAGCAGAAGGAGGCTATGAGAGCTCACTTGGAGAGAACGTTAGGAGAGGAGAGAGCTGAACTTATGTAAGAGAACCAAGATCCATTTTTATACGTTGTAGTTCATTATGATGTCTTTGAAGTGATTTTGTACATCTTGTACACATGAGAGGATTTGGAGAGATTGTGTGAGGTAGATTGCAGATTTTGGGGATTAATGTGACTTTGGGCAAAATCATAAGTTTGAGATTTGAACTTAAAATTTCTACACAAAATAGTTTGGTTTGTCCTCCAAATATCACACTTGAAATTATTGTGAGAGATATTATGTACATTGGGCTAGAATTTTTGAAAGTTGATAGGGTAAACTGCTCCCGCAACTGCATGCTCTCTGGAAAATTGTACAGAGTCTGCCATTTCTTCAATTTTCAGTGGATTTTTGTGAACATTCCCAAGAAAATTCAGTAAGTTATATCCTACTTGTTGACACAAAAATTTGAGAGAGATCATTCTAAAGTAGGGAGTTATGAGTTTTTGAAGTGAAGAGGGTGGTTTTCAGACCAAATCTGAAATATGTGTGTTGAATAGAAAGATATCTAGGCCAAATGGCTCAATGAAAATATCTGAAATTTTGCAGGGAGGGATGCCCTAGAGTTGTGATCAAGTGTAAAAAATTTCAGAGGAGTGTGACATACAGGTTGGGATTTTTGTGTGACATTGTGAGGAAGGGTCAATTCTGCAGAGTGGAGATCTCATGCATGAAGAGTTTGAGAGCAACAAAAAGCATGTTTGAGTGTTTAGATTCATCTTGGGAACATAAAGGGTCATCAAGAGTGATAATTGAGACTATGCAAGGTTCCCAAAGGGTTTTAAGTGATTGTAGGGGTGGATTTGAGGAAAAGAGAGTTTACAATAGAATTTGAAGAGAGTGTTGAGAGGATCCAAAAATCTGTGCCACTTGAAGGAAAGAGTGAGTCTAAGTTTTCTATGTGGAGAGAAGAGAGATAAGGCAAGTTCATGTCCATTGACCATTGAGAGCAAGAGATTGAGTGAAAGGAGATGTTTACTTGACTTGGGTTTGCATATTGGACCTTCTTCACCAAGACTGGGAGGGAAAAGATCTAAGACCAAGGAGTTGTGTGAGGTTTGTGGAGTGAAAGGACTTCCAAAAGGACATGAGTGTAGTAGAGTAAAATCACTTTTGGAAACTTTGGTGAAGGATCTTGGAGAGAGTCTTAGTACATCTATAGAAATACTACCACCTTCATCAGCTAGTTCTCAAGATTAGTGATGGAGATAATCTTTCAACTTATGGATAAACTATCCATGAGAGTTAGATTAATATGCACTCTAGGATTTGATGTTGTTATAGAAACCTTGGAGCAACTTGGACCTTTTGTGTTCCTTAGAGTGGATTATTCTCAAATGGTGTTAGTCATGTTTATACTCTATTAATTATAGAGTGAGAGAAAAGAAAAAAAATAAAATTTTGAGAGAAAAGAAAGATAGTGAGGGGTTAAAAAGGAAAAACTTCTGGTTTTCTTTGGCAAGGATGGAGACGATATGGAGGCCTTTGTGAGAGACTTCAAAAGAGCTTGCATTATTACATAAGTGGGCCTTATTATTACCAGATTTCTTGGAGGATGCAGCACTTACATGGTATGAGTCAGAATACCAAAAGAGAGACAGAGGAGAGATGGAGAAGAGGAGTCTTGGGAGACTTTGACTTCAGCACTCATTGAGAACTTTCTCCTTGATGAGAGTTATGAGAGATTGATGAGTGAGGTTACCTTTCTCAAACAAGGAGATGGAGAGAAAGTGAGATTCTATGTGGAAAGAGTGGAAAAGTTAGAGTCCAGATTTTGCATAGTGTTGAGGAAGGGTGGGGATGATGTGGAGACTACTATGATTGGCATAGGGGCCATGCTCACCAAGAATTTTGTGGGAATGTTGAGACCACAATTTAGAAGCAAAGTGAGATATGAGAAACCTTCTTCCAAGGTTGAAGCTCTCAAGATCGCAATTCGTATGGAGGAGAGTTTGGAAGGAGATGAGAGTGATTTGGTGGTGAAGGAGGTTGTGCATCCTCCTTAAGGCTACAAGTATGGTGGAACTTCTGATAGTTTGGTGGCAAGGGTTGCACCACAAGTAGTAGTTGCTCTAGTTCTTGCACCTCCACCAAAGGATCCACTTCAAGCCATCACACAACAACTTGCGGATCTCAAGATCAATATGGTGCAACTATGGGAGAAAAGAGAGGTGGATCATAATGTAGGAAGAGGGCCTAGGAGTTATGGAAACTATCCATATAGAGGAGGCCAACCAGCCAACAATTTCAATGATAGAAATTGTTTTGCTTGTGGAGGAAGAGGCCATATCCAAAGGAATTGCCCATATTCTACTTACCATGGAGGAAGGGGTTATGAGGTTGCCAATAGAGGGAAAGAGGGAGGTAGTGAAACCCAAGTGGCTCCTAATCCAAACAAAGGTAAGGGGATAGCATCCATAGATGTGGTTGAGAGCAAGTATGAGAAGGGAGAGTGCTCAAACTCCAAGGGTCTTAGTTTGGAGTTTTTGGCACAAGAGAATAAAAGAGTTCATTTTGCAAAGGATGTTCACTCTTCTCAAGGATTTACTCCAAGCAAGGATACTCCTCTGTCAACTAGTAGCACTCGCACCTCAATACCATCAACAACAAAGACTCCAAAGAAGAAGTTGGGGATGGAGGATTTCTTAATTTCAAAGCAACAATGGAATTACAATGTGTTGGAGGATGTTGGTAGCCACAAGGCTAACATCACAGTGGGCCAATTGATTGCTTTGAACCCTACCTTGAGAAAAGAGCTTAGAGGTGGTTTGAGTTCTACAAGGAGCAAGAGGAAGAAGAAGGGAAAAGCTCCAGTATCAAGGAGGCTGGTAGATGCCAAGCCAGCACCATGGGAAGCTTGTGAATATGCCTCCAAGATTGATGTGAGAGTGAATGGTCACAACATCAAGGATGCATTGGATGATGGGGGATCAGTAGTAAATGCCATGTCAAAAAGATTGATGAAGAAGTTGGGTATGATACCCTCAAGACCTTCAACATTTGAGGTGAGCATGGCAAAAAAGTAACAAGTTCAACCAGTAGGGTGATGGATAAAGTGGTAGTTTCAATTATGGGAGTTCAAAATCTCATGACTTTCTAAGTCTTGAAGGATTCAAGCTATGGCTTACTTCTTGGGAGGCCATGGTTGAGAGTAACATGCACAATTGATAGATGGCACAAAAGGTACTTGAGGATTGTGCCATCAAACCATAGAGTCACAATTCCTGTGACTAACACCACCAATACTTCACATTCAGATACACCATCTTCAGATTATTGGGAATCAGATTTTGAAGAATGAGCTTTAGGTGTGGACACAAGCATAGAAGAGGTGACTTCCATGGAAGAGGATGAATCTGAATCTTATTCAGATGTGTATCCTTTGTGTGCTATGAATTTTGCACCTAAGCCAGAGGTTTTGAAGGACCCAGATAAATCACCAGTGACACTTGAGGAGGTAGAGAGAAGGTTATCTACCCTCAAGTATGGTCCAAATGTTACCAAGGAGGAGAAGGTGAGATTTGAGGAGATTTTCCACAAGTTCATCCATGTGTTTGCTTTTAGTTACAAAGATTTGAAGAAAGTCACTTTGGAGGAGCACAAGATAGAGATGGAGTCACATGCAAGACCAATCCGCCAAAAGCAACGTTGCATTAGCCCACCAATATCTTTGGTTGTGAAGGAGGAGATTGGTAAGCTCTAGGAGGCTGGATTTATCTTTGAAGTAGAGAATTCAGAATGGATGTCTCCAATTGTCATTGTGAAGAGAAAGAATGGCAAGCTTTGGGTATGTATAAATTACAAGAAGCAATGTTGTTACCAAGAAGGACTACTACCCATTGCCATTCATTGATGAGATCTTGGAGGAGGTTGCAAGTCATGAGAGGTACAATTTTGGAGATGGTTATAGTGGATATAACCCAATCAAGATTGCACCAGTGCATCAACAACTCACCACATTCACCACACCTTGGGGAACTTATGCTTTCAAGGTCATGCCTTTTGGGCTTTGCAATACTCCAGCCACATTCCAATGGTTCATGAACAAAGTATTTGAACCTTTCATTGGGAAATTTGTGAGAGACTTCATTGATGACTTTTGTGTCTATGGGAGCAAGGAGGAGCACTTTGAGCACCTAATCAAGGTCTTGCAACACTTGGATGAGGCAAATGCATCACTCAACCCAAAGAAGTGCATTTTTGGATGTGAAGGAGATCTACTTTTAGGGCACATCATCTCCAAGGATGGAAAAGTAGTGGATCTTGAGAAGGTGAGGAAAATCTCAAACCTTCCATTCCCTTCAAGCTTGACAAAGTTATGCCAACTCTTGGGGATGGTTGGGTGCTATAGGAGGTTCATCTTTTCATTTTCCAACAAGGCTTATGCATTGACCATCTACATGAAGAAGGATGTAGATTACATGGTGATTTTGGAAGACAAGGAGGCTCTCAAAGCTTTTGAGGAGCTCAAGCAATCCCTTGTTGTAGCTCCAATTCTTGCTAAACCTGTATGTTCTTGCCCTTTGGAGTTGGTTTTTGATAGAGGAGGAGAGTTTATAGGAAGCATTACTACATCCATGCTATGACATTTCTCTATCCAACATAGAGTAACTACATCCTATAAGCCAAATTCCAATGGCTTGGTAGAGAGAACCAATCAGACCTTGTGCATGATGTTGGCCAAAGATGCAGAAATAGTGGGGGCTAAACATAATTGGGACAAGAAGATTCATGCAGTTTTGTGGAAGTATAGGACAACCATGAAGACTTCAATCGGATATTCTCCATTTCAATTGGTATATGGTATTGAGTCTACCTTACCTATTCACTTTGATCTTCCTACCTTCCAAAGCATTCATAGGAGATTGAAGAAAGCACAAGGAGGTGATGCAAAGAAGTCAAGGAAGGAACAACTCATGGAGTTGGAAGATGCAAGAGCTGTTGCTATGGTTTGAGTGGAGCAAGCCCAAAGGAAACAAAAGGAGATCTATGACAAGAGGCAAGGTAAGAAGAAGGTGGAGCCTTTCAAACAAGGTGATTGGGTAATATTGTTTGATTCTATTCGATTCAAGAGAGTGCAAAAGAAGTTTTTGCCTAAGTACTTTGGACCTTTCATAGTGGAGAAGGTGTGGTGCAATTACACCTATGATCTCAAGGAGTTGGGAGGAAGACACTTTGATAGGATTAACCATGATAAGTTGAAGATATATCATAGAAGGTAGAGAGACCTTCACTTTGAGGACAAAGTGAAAACTTAGTCTGGGTGTAAATGTAACACCCATTTGTGCATGTGTATGGTATTGTGATATTAAGCTTGGTATTACAAGTACTTGACAAATATTATTTACATAGAGATAAAGGATGGTTCCACATTAGTCATGATTAGCTAAAGTTAGTCATTGCTAAGATAGAGCGGACTTACTTTAGAGGAAGCAGAAAAGATGAGTACCACTATTTTGGATTCTAGTGTGTTGACTTGGTATTATTCCTAGGTGTTTGGCTTTGAGGAAAGAGTTGAGAACTCTTGGACCCACAAGCCTTTTTGTTTTGGATTCTTCTATAGTCCAAGGATAGCCCATGTGAAGGAATCCTTGACTTAGTGGTTGGGTCAAGATAAGATCACATGCTTGTGGAATATGCCCATGTGAATGGATATTCCTTTCTACTTTTTGACTTTACTTGACTTTTAGTCTAGTAACTTGAGTTATTGCGGTAATTAGTAACTTAGGTATGCAATTATTTCATAGGTATATAAACATGGGGTGAGGAGGTACTCATCATCCTTTCATTTGCAACTATCTCTCTCTCATTGAGTTCTCTAGTGAGCAATGTCTTGAGTCTTGGAGTGTTAGCCTTGGAGTTGGGGTTCCTTGCCTTCTTAATCCATGGTGTGCTACCATAATAGCCATCATAGGTTCATCCTGACTGAGGGACAAGCCGGCTCACAGGTCTGAGTCTGAAGGACTTAGGATAGACTTAAGGAAGTTTGGACCCCCAAAGTACGGAGATTTTGCATTACAATGCACAACCCAATCTGAAGAACCTATAACAACTTTTCTCCAGGTCTAACTAATCAAGAAAGTACATATAAAGAAAGCAACTACCTTGGGATCAAGATGACATTGAGAGTGACAAAAAATAGACACACAAAATTGGCAAGTCAATTAAAGATTGACTGAAGAATGACCAATCAAAAAAACACTATAAGATTGAGACTTCATTACGGAAGTTCTGAAATGTCACAATGATATTTCATGCCTCTCAATAGTTGTCCCAAAGAAGTTAGGATCTTGGGTTTTAGGAAGGGTTTGATCTTTTTAGAGACCAAGAGTGAGGAAGCACATGATGCCACCAGAGGGCAATAAGCAGAATCCGGTGAGGGGTCTTGCAATTTGTCAATTAGATGTAGTGGCAAGGATCAAACTCTTGAGCAGACTTTGCATCATCTTTTTGGCATGGAACTGGAATTTGAGCTTTCCAAGGTTCATTGTAGAAATTGTTGCCAACAATTGCAAAGGTGGTCCCAAGACAAAGAGAAAGAGAGGAAATCCAGCTCAATGGACTAAGTTTGATTGGAGATTAGTCTTAAGGAGAGAAGTAGGGGAAGAAGGAGGAGTCACCTTATATCGGAAGTGTGATTCTTTAGCAAAAGCCGCCAAGGTGATGAATTCTTTCAGTATGCCTCAAACCAAGGAGGAGTACAAGGTGGATAACTATAGAGATCTGATATGGAGGGGGATAGTCAGCATGATGATAGCAATGGTTAAGCTAGAGCAAACTACCTATGTAACAAAGCAACAAGCGGTGTTCTTTCACCATATGTTTGTAGGAGAGGTGGTGAATTGGGCAAAGTGTTTACACCAACAAGTAGGTCAAATGATTATTAGTTGGAGAATGGACCTACCACCCCATTACTTTGTACCTTTTATAGCCCATTTTTACTTTGGATTAAATCTACTTGGCTCAGAGGATAAAGGAAGAATGGTGTCCCACTTTCACCCCAATTTACAAAGAGTCACAGATGGAGACAAGCAATACTACATCAAGCAATTCCATGAGGGCAATGACCACTACATCAAGAGCAAGAAGGAGATGATAGTGTCAATGGAAATCCCAAGGCCAAGCAAGAGAAGTATACCCAAAGGAAGAATATCACCACTATAGCCATAAGAGACAAGAAGGCTGAATCCGAAGCCAAAGATGGTGGTGGTGAAGAATTAGTCTTCGAGGAAGAATTGGAAGGAGAAGTTGAGTCAAAGAGTGAGGACTTGGGAGAAGAAGAAGATTTCACTTTGTTAGAGTGGGGGAGTCCAATAGTGAGAGCAAAGGAGAACCCAAAGTACAACCATTGGTAGATGAAGCAGCTAGAGAAGAAGAAAAAGAATTCCATGAGGCAATAGATCGCATGGAAGGAGGAGACAAGCCTTGTTTGGAGTAACATGTAGTAGAGTTAGAAGAAAAAGTAGTAGGAAAGATTGCTTTGGCATTTCCAAGGGCAGCAAGATCAAAGAGAAGTATGCAAGTTGCAATTGTAGAGCCAAGCAAAGTCAAAGAGGAGGAAGAAAGCTTAGATGAAGTAACTTTGAAGGTACAAAGATCACATCTTTGAGGTAAACCATACGCCAAAGAAGTGCCAACCAAAGCTGAAGTGTGGTACCCACATTTTTATTTTTTTTATGGTTAGTAGTGTTTAAAAGACAAAGTAAGCACAGAAAAGTCGAATTGCAGACAAAGAAGAGGCAAAAGTAACTTCGGAGGAAAGCCAAAGAAGCTGACATTGGATCCGATGATGCAGGTACTCGGAAGAGTAGTACGCCAGAAACAAGCCAAAGATCATCGTCTTTGGGTTGGAAAATGCAAGAATGATGAAGACCGTTTAACAACCTCTATACGTGGCAAGAAAGTACATTTCAAGAAATGACGGGGGCAGAAGAAGCATGTCTTGACAATGACGGGAGGGCACACAGAAGAGAGAAAATTCACAGACAAAATCGACTGAAGAATGACTGCGATTCAGGGCAATATAAAATTGCGACTGCACAGGGGGAAGTTGAATTCACTGAGTAAATTTCCATTTCCTTTGAGTAGTTGTCCTGTTGTAATGCGTGTCCGGAAGCCCGTTGAGAGTGAAATTTTCTGAAACCTTGAGGGAGTTAGAGTGTCTCATCCAGGAGAGGGGCTGATCTTCCAACAGCGTAGAACAAGAGAACAAATCATGGCAAAGAAGGGGGCCAACGCGTTGGCAGTGAGAGGTTTTGCAATTTGAAGAGTAGACGTAGTAGCTAGGATTGAAGTCTTGGTTAGACTTTGTATTACCTTTTTAGCATGGAATTGGAATTTTAGTTTCCCAGGAGTGATGGCAGAGATCACTGCCAGTAATTGTGAGGAGGGTCCCGAAGTAGAGAGGAAGAGACGCAATCCGGCTCGATGGACTGAGTCGGATTGGAAGTTAGTCCTAGGGAGAGAAGCAGGAGAGTCGACAAGGATCACCTTCTATCGGAAGTGTGATGCTGCAGAGGAGACGGCGGAGATTTGCAATTTGTTTTTTGCTCCACGAACTACGAATGGTTACAAGGTGGAATCCTATCGGGACCCGATCCGAAGAAGTATCGTGGGGGCGATGATGGCCATGTTCAAGCCGGAGCGAACAACATACGTAACCATGTAGCAGGCAGTCTTCTTCCATCAGATGTTTCTAGGTGTACCCGTGAATTGGGCGAAGTGCTTCCATCACCAAACAAGGCAGATGGTGGTGAATTGGAGAACGGGCTCACCACCGCATTATTTTGCACCGTTTGCATCACATTTCTACTTTGGGCTGAACTTGCTCTCTGAAGACGAGCGTCATTGTATGGTCTCCCACATGCACCCCGATTTGAGACAAGAAGGCGACAAAGAGGAGCGACAGTATATGCTTCATCTGTGGGCGAATGACGAGTACTTTGCAAGAACGGGATAGTGGAAGATCAAAGATGTTTCCATTCCAAAGACAAAGAAGCGAAGTAAACCCGAAGAAGCCAAATCATCGCCCATCCAATGCAAGACTCGGAGGTTGATGTTGAAGACTACTAACGTCGTGAGAAGGGCATCATTGGGATCGGAGTCGGATGAAGAAACTGAGTTGCAAGAAGAGGACTCAGAAGAAGAAGAGCTCACCTTGAAAAGTGAGGAGTCGGGTAGCAAAAGTGAGGGAGAGCCCGAAGTCCAGAAATTGGTGGTGGTAAGTGAGGCTGGCGAGGCAATGACGGAGAAGAAGCCAAAACTCAAAGCAAAAAAGGAGTATCCCGCGGAGCCAAGTTCGAGAGGCCCAGACGAAGACAGTGCCGACACAATGAAGATAAAAAGATCGTGACTTCGGATAAAGGAGCCAATGACACAGGAGAAGACTCCAGACGAAGGTGGCAATGATGAAGAAGAAAACTTTGGTAGGATAGCATATTTGACAAGAGTGGTCACACCGTTGCTCAAGTTGTTGAAAGAACACCGTATGGGAATTGCCCAAGATCGAAGGAAAGGGATGAATGAGCTACAAGTGGTGAAGCATCTGTTGAAGGGAGTGCAGGAGCTGCAAGAGCATCAAATCCGAAGAAGTGTGGAAATTGAAGATCTTCGGAGGGAGGAAGAATCAAGGAAGAAAATGCTGAGCGTGCTACAAGGGAGTTGCATAGAGAAAGAGAAAGAACTGCAAAAGCAAGCCAGAGAGTTGAAGGAGCAGGCGATGTGGCTCAGCAAGATGCAGGAGGAAGTGAGTAATGTGAGCGTCGAAAATGTTCATCTAAAGACGATTACCATTGTGATGGAGCAAGAGTTGGACAGCTTGAAGAAGAGTGCCGCAGCAAAAGATCAAGCATGGCAGAGAGAATTGGCGTCCAGGCAAGAAGAAGAAGAGCGTTTACGAGAACTTGTCAAGAGTGCGGAGCAGCAGAAAATGCAGTATGCAGAGGAGAAGAAGATGCTCGCTGCAGAATATGAAGACGAGTTGCAGATGTATCGGGAGGAGTTGAAGGTGGAGCGTTCTCGAGGATACGCATCGGAATCAGTAGGGGACATTGCGGGGAAATTACAAGCAATCTTAAGCACGGAGGCTGAGGGAAGATTGGAAGAAGCTCGTCTGCATGAGTTGAAGTTACTTGTGCAGGAGACTCATAAGCAAAGAGCCAAGGACGTGGATATGAATACCTTGCTAATTTGGTTGAGAGAACGCGTAGATAGAAAAATGTTGGAGGTAGAAAATAATGTTAGTCTTAGGCTAGATTTAGTCAATTCAGAGTTAGAGAAAATTCAGAATAGTGTGACAGTGGAGAAGAAATCCGATGTTGCATATGTAGGAACTCAAGTGTCATCGGACTTGAGAATTGACACATTAGAGAAGAGTGGGTCGGGAAATAAGAGTGTAGATGGAGTAAACCAGAGTTCAATTACAGATCGTAGTGAAGAAGTTGTAGAATTAGTAAAGAAATTAGTAGAATCAGCCATACCCGAAGAAGGTGAAGTAATAGGAAAATCATCGGGATTGGAAGCCAATGATGAGCTCGACATCGGATTGGGATAGAAGTCAATTCTAAGATAGGAAAGGGCAGATATGAAGAGATAGATTGTCCCTTAGGATCTGCAGGTAGGAAGAGATGTTAGGAAGAGGTGCCTAAGTAGGCGAGTCTGCCGTTTGCTTCAGTATTTTAAGGGGAGCATTCGCAGTCTTATGTTATTCAATATTCAACTTTCTTAAGATAGATAAAGCGAAGTGCTGTTCTTAGTACTCGTCACTTAAGCTTAATTCCGATTGTCAATATCGTGTTTGTATTTGTGAGTGTGTGGAGAATTCCAAAGAGCAAGTTAGTGTGTCTGGGATGTTGGAATCTACAGCCTTGATCTTCATTCTGTGTGTTTGATCCTGAGTGAAGTGCATCGGAGCAATGCCTTGACAGGTCTGAGAGGAATTGTAGTATTGTTAGTATTCTGCACTTGTGATCGCAGCATGAAGGTGATGTGAAGCAATTTTGATCGAGGAAGTTGTGCTTTTAGTGGAGGGGTGGAACACAATTCTGAGGCAAAATTGGTCTTCGCAGTGAAGTGCCGTCTTAGAGAGAATCTGAATCATCACAATCAAGAGTTGTTTGGACAGAATTTACTATGATGTGATTATATGTGCGTATTCGTGACAAGTTGTCAAGATTCTGAGCTTGTTACTCTCTTTTGGGTGTAGTTTCTACCTAAGAGATTAAAGAAGCAATCAAGAAGAACTGCAATTGTGACTTTTGACTTCGTATTTGACCAATTCTGGGTAGTATCTCTGCGAGAACAAACTTTAATTACCCGATTATTGCAAAAGTGATATTTGCCGGGTTGTCACATGAAGATAGAGAAGAAAATGAAGGAGGATACCTTGGAGTTGAATATCGATCAAAGATTATCTATCCTTTGTTGGTGCACCTATAGAAAAAGAAAGAGTGAAGAAAAAGCATCTTGAATTGAAGGATGAACTGCAAGTAGTGAAGTACTTGGGTGAAGAGACCTTGGAGTTGAGGAGTAAGTTAACCCAAGGAGAGAGGGAAGCTGAAGAGCTTTTGGTTGATCAGTTCTTTGGAAGGAGAGTTTTGATAACTTACAAGAGGATTTCTTGAAGCACGGTGAAGAGTTGCAGGAGTAGAAGATGTTGTTCAAGAAGAAAGTTAACCTGAGAAGAGAGGGAAGCCAAAGAACTTTGGGTTGAAGTAGTTCTTTGGAAGAATAGTTTTTATAACTTACAGGAGGATTTAAGGGCGGTGAAGAGTTGGAAGAGTAGAAGACGTCATTCAAGAAGATGAAGGGTGAATTTCTTAATGTGAGGTTAGAAATTATACAATCAAAGGCAATCACGATTGTGATGGAGCAAGAGTTGGAGAGTTTGAGAAAGAGTGCAGTGGACAAGGAGCAAGCTTGGCAATGAGAGCTGATTGTTAGATATCAAGAGGAAGAAAGATTACAAGATCTGATCAAAAGTGTGGAATTTCAACTAGTCACTATGTGGAAGAGAAAAAATCACTTAAGGCAAAATTTGAGGACAAGTTGAAGATGTACTGGAATGAGTTAGAAGTAGAGAGAAGCAAGGAGAAGATAGTTCCAAGGAGTGAGCTCAATTTAGTAAGAGAAATATTTGTGGAGTTGAAGATGATGCTGAGTATTGACGCCAAAGTTATGTTGGAGGAGGTGAGACTGCACAAATTGAAGTTGTTGATGTAAGAGACTATGAAGAGGAAGGCAAAGGATGTTGACTTGAACAATCTTCTGATTTTCTTGAGAGATTGTGTAGATAAGAAGATGTTGGAGATAGGAAACAATGTGATTCTCAAACTAGAGTTAGTTAGATCAGACTAAGATAAAATTTGTAGTGAGGTTAAAGTAAATGCTAAGTGCAAAGTCGTAGAAGTAGGAGTGCAAGTGTCTTTAGGTGAGTTACTTGAGACATTAGAAAAGATTGGGTTAGAGAATGAGAATATAAATAGATTAGCCATGACTCTAATTTCAGTTTAGATTTAAGAAAAAATAAAAATAATAGAGGAAGTAGCAATAGTAGATAGAGCTAAAAAAGGAGAAGTAATTGTAGGAACCTTGGGTTTTGTAAATGCCAAAGTTGAGGTAGACATCAGATCAGATTAGTAATAGTTTCAAGATTTGAGAGGCAGATATGAAGACGTGGTTTGTTATTTTGGATCTATTGGTTGGTAAAGTTGTTATAATGGCATTTAATTAAGTAATTGTCAAGTGCTCTACCTATTTAAAGGAAGCATTTGCAATTTTGTTATTTAATTCAGTTCAATATTCATATTTTTGAAGTTGAGTGAAGTAAAGTGTTATAACTTAGTGCTTGTCATTTAAGCTTAATTCTAGGCATCAATATTTTGTGTGTGTGTGTGTGTGTGTGTGTGTGTGTGTGTGTGTGTGTGTGTGTGTGTGTGTGTGTGTGTGTGTGTGTGTGTGTGTGTGTGTGTGTGTGTGTGTGTGTGTGTGTGTGTGTGTGTGTGTGTGTGTGTGTGTGTGTGTGTGTGTGTGTGTGTGTGTGTGTGTGTGTGTGTGTGTGTGTGTGTGTGTGTGTGTGTGTGTGTGTGTGTGTGTGTGTGTGTGTGTGTGTGTGTGTGTGTGTGTGTGTGTGTGTGTGTGTGTGTGTGTGTGTGTGTGTGTGTGTGTGTGTGTGTGTGTGTGTGTGTGTGTGTGTGTGTGTGTGTGTGTGTGTGTGTGTGTGTGTGTGTGTGTGTGTGTGTGTGTGTGTGTGTGTGTGTGTGTGTGTGTGTGTGTGTGTGTGTGTGTGTGTGTGTGTGTGTGTGTGTGTGTGTGTGTGTGTGTGTGTGTGTGTGTGTGTGTGTGTGTGTGGAGAAGTTTGAATCGCAAGTCTGAGTGTTAGATGTTGGATTTTTCAGCTCTGATTTCCATTTTGAGTGTTTGATCCTAAGTGGATAGCAATCAAGCAATACCTTGACGGATCTGTGAAAAACTATAGTGTTAGTAGTATTTTGCAATTATGAGTGAGTGCAACATTGGATTGATGTGAAGGAATTTCAATTGAGGAAGTTGTGCCTTCAATGGAAGGGTAGAATGCAATTCCAAGGCAAAGTCATTTCATGGTGAAGTAGCCTTCTTTAGGAGAATCAAATCATCACAATCACAATTGATTTAGAAAGATTTGATTAATTATGATTATAGGTGTTGTTAATTTGTGATGAGATTGTGATTTAGTGCTTGTTACTCTCTTTTGGGTGTGGTTTCTACCTAAGAGACTAAAGAACTCAAGAAAAAATAATTGTGACATTTTACTTGTATTTGACCATTTTTGACTTGTATCTCTATGAGAACAAATTGTTACTTGCTGATTACTGCAAAAGTGATAGTTGTTGGGTTGTCACACCAAGGCTCAAAACCTAGGTCAAACAATTCAAATCCATAGCTTGACCTAACACTTGATACCTAAATTCCTTTAACACTATTGAAATGGTCGTGATACCAATATGGAATTGCTTGCTCTCTTTCATTGGCGTTGGGTTCCACCAACTATTATAACTATGAGTCCAAACAAGTCCAATACCTCCCTCTCAAAAAGCATGTGAGCTTGGGAAACTCATGAGTGTGGATGCTTGAGAATTATCGGACTACCGACTCGGCTAAAGTTGCTCTAGGCTGCCCAACAAGGCTCAACACTGGCATCGGTGACCTATCAACCACTACCACTATCTAAGACTAGGGCCCAACATCCAAAATATCATCAACAGTGAGGTGGCTAATCATTAAATCCCATCATATGTGCATTGTAAAACCTCTTTGGGCCCATGAGCCCATGAGCCAACTTTGGTTGCATCCAATAACACGGTAGATCCCATCTGAGAATGGACATGATGTGTACTCACCACCACCCATGTACAAGAATCACCGATCAAAGAGATGTTCTCCCAAATATGGGTTGGAGAAATAGATTGATGAACCTAAAGATGTCAAAGTATATGTAACATCCTCTAAAACACACCAAAATGTGGACCTTGTAGACCATGACCTTGGTTAGCATGATTATGTTCTTAACATGGCCATCCAAAATCTACCAAATAAAATGGGACCATGTCTCTCTAAATCATGTGACCTTAGCAAGAAAATATCTATTGGTAAAGTCTTCTAGTAACCCCTAACTGCTAACATTGGTAATAATTCAAGATACCAATAGGCCAAGTGTGCCACATAATGTAGAGAGACTTGTCTAGTAGTCTCATCTCTCTCCACATACAAGTACATCTAAACCCATATGCTTGTATGTAGTACTACAACTAGTCCAATGCTAACCCTACCAAACAACTCTAATAGACATAATCTCTTTATTGGATATTCCCAAGCAATAAGTGTGGTATCCAAAGATGAAAATTTAAAAACCTCCAAAGGCTCATCCTCACACTAGTCTCTTGGTGGTACAAAGGCTCCATTCCAAGCTTATTGCACCAATCAATCCACAAGTTGATGCAATACTTCCTCATAACTCTACAATAGAACATCCAAGGTGGATGAAACAATCCCACTTGTACTCCAAATTGAATGATCTCGTCTCATATTGAGGTATTTTTTGCATAGGTCACTATGCTAAGTAGAAAAACCACTGTAATTTGAATTGATACCATGGTTCTTGACTATAGTGAGCCAAGACTACCACTACTAAAGCACATCGATAGATGACATATATATTTTTTACTTGCCTGCCAATTAAGCCTATAGGAAGTTATCTCTTCCCAATAGTCAAAATTGAAACCCTGAGTATAACATTGCTCTACCAACTAGCACATCATATGACACTACTGTTGTCACAATGGCTTGAGCTGTCACCATAGAGCTATCAGTCACATAACCAAGTTGAATCTAAACAATGAGCTCTCTACATGTGATGTACTATATAAAACCACCTCCTAGAGATGTTTAGATCTGAAATGGACATCTCTCCACATTAGTCTTCCATAGCTGAAGACCAAAAACTACCACCTTCTCCAACATAAGAGGTTGTGCACTAGAGTCTAATAAAACCCTCTATAGTGTATAGATCTTCCTTGAAGTTTCCACCAAATAGAAAATCCACTCTACTTGTCTAGTAGGACAACTCCAAGTGTGAACTAAGCTTGCTCAGAAGTAGGTCTAGTTGGTAACTCCTCCAACCTGATTGTTGTTGCTTGCCATAAACCATTGGTTGTTGAACAGATCCTATGCTCCTCAACCAAGTTAGCTCTACTATCAACCATCTCTACTTTAGAAGCAAGAACTACATCATCCCTACTCTCACAAAGTGTGATAGGCAACAAAAATATTGGAGCTAAGTCAACTTCTCATACAAACATGTCATTGGTTGAGAACAAAGGGAAGCACTCCCAACATTGTGCTAGACTCAATATATGTAATAACAGGCGGTTGACTAATATCAAGTTCATCATGCACTCCATCACCACCTACCATACTTACACTGTGACACCTAGGAGCCATGGATGTCTTCTCTAGTGTCTCAAAGAGTGTGAAAGACTAGGAAAGTTTGTCTTATCTATGAGCCTTTCCTCTTTATAGGTCTAACTCCATGATGTTCTTTTAGGCTCTAGAGCACATGTTGCACTTCTATTCACTATGGCAGATGTATCTACTTATGCTACTTCATATATAAAGTCCAAGACATCTCTATCAATAGAATAAGAATCTGATCTCCTCTAAGCTATGGCTATTCTAGCCAATCTCTACTCCAATTGCTCAATCCAAGAAACCATGGCTATATCATAAGCAATGGTGGGTATTGGGCCCCTACTAGTTGTAGGTCCTATGAAGGTCAAAGCATTGGTCATTGGTGTGACCAAATCTATGGCAATGGTCACACTATCTTTGTGTTGTTTATGATGCATTAGAGGTATCATGTTCACTACCCTAAATGCAGTCTCTCTTGTGATGAGATCCAACCCAAGTCCAACAAGCAACACTACCACCCACTGGTTATTGTTGATCCAAAAATAAGGTAAGTGTCTCAATGCATTAGGCTCTCTACTGGCTCCATAAGATCTGAGTTGTCCACTCTACCCTTAGAAGCCAATATGGTGTGGTATACTCTTATGCACTTTAGTAGAAGTAATAGTTGTGGATGTGGTTTTGCAACCAAAACCAAATTTTATCACTCTTTCCTCAACCATGTTAAGCTCCATGCACTCAGCCAAACTAAAGATCACCGCCTAAGTAGGTGAGGTAGTTTGTAACAATGTAGCATCATGTACTCTATGTTGTAATTCCTTGTCTAGGATCCCATACCAAAATTGAATTGCTTAGGCTTCAACAACTCATTGATTGAAATTGATGTTGTCTCATGCAAGTATATGCCTTGTGGAGACTCTCTTCAACCTTATGCTAAAAATCTTGCAAGCTCCTTAGCTTGTTAGTCCACAGTCCTTGGTAGTTTTACCTCAAACATAGGAAGAACTCCACCATGGGGTTAAACCCCAATATTACACTACTTCTTATAGCAATAAAACCACTGATAGTAGCACCATCTCCAACTAGTGAATAAAGTTGGATCCCACATTTGCTATAGATCACACCAATTATCAAAATTTTGGATGAAGTCATCCAACCTAATTGTAAAAGACTGAATCCAAGGAGAGAAATAAGAGAATGGAAACTCACATTGGGACACTTGAATGAGGGAAAACTCTGAATGCCTAGAATGAGCTTTGGCTTTGGTATTTATAGGTAGCATACAAGGCCCTTGAGAAGCTTTTGCAAGAAGCTTCCTCAAGCCGCTTTCTTAGAGGGCAAGCCAAGTTAACTAGGAAGCTTCTCAAGAAGCTTCCTTCTAGAAGCCGCCTACTTGGCATGCAAGCTAAGCTAGTTGGAAGCTTCTAGAAGCTCCCTTTTAGAAGCTACTTACTTGAGGTGTAAGCTAAGCTAGGGTAATTTGTCTTATGTGCTACTTTATAAGCCCGACTAACTTTGTTGCTAAACTCCATATTGTTACATATTCCCCCGCTGCTAGTTGGTGATGTCCTCATTGCCAATGAAGCTTTGAAGTCTTGGATGGCCGTCTGTGCATTTTGGAGGTGAGAAAGAGGTTCCCATGTGGCATCATGAAGGGGATACCATTTCCAAAGGACCTTGTACTCTGTATGTTGGCAACGGCCTCGTTGAATATGGCGATGCGCAAGGATACGATCAACTTTGTACCCCTCATGATCATTAATGGGGATAGGAAGAGAGGGAGGTTGGACTTGAGAGGAAAAGGAAGAGGGGTTAGGAACAAAGGGTTTCAACTTGGAAACATAAAAGATAGGATGGATACGCATGTGACAAGGCAAGGCAAGTCAATAAGCAATAGGAGAGACAATTTGGGTGATATCAAAGGGTCCTATCTAATTAGGGGCAAGTTTACAAACTTGGGTATCAAGGGGGAGAGGGAGGTTACTAGAGGATAACATGACTTTATCACCAACGTCAAAGGTGAGATCACGACGATGGTGGTCCGCATATTATTTTTGGGGATTCTGAGCAACAAGGAGGTGAGACTTGGCTTGTTGGAGAGATTGGGATATAGTGGTCAAGAATGTGGAAGTATGAGGAACCTAAGGTGGAGGGAGAGCAAGAAGAGAATAAAAAACAAGCGGATTTTGGCCAAAATTGAGAAAGAAAGGAGAAAATCCGGTGCTTTCCTATTTGGAATTGTTGTAGGCAAATTCTCCAGCTGTAAGACATTCATCCCAATTGGTATGGTGGACATTGACAAAGGCACGCAACATTTCCTCCAATGTATGATTTGCACGTTTGGTTTGTCTATCAGTTTGAGGATGATAGGCCGTGGACAAAGCTAGCTTGGTGCCGAGTATATGGAAGAGTGCTTGCCAAAACTTCTTGGTAAATCAAGGATCACGGTTGGAGATGAGTACACGTGGCATCCCATGATGCTTGAAGATAGTGTTGAAGTTTTGCACTAAGGTTGGAGCATCCACGGTATCACAGGTTGGTGCCAAGTGGATTTGCTTACTAAGCTTATCCACAAACACCATGATTGCGGTGTGTCCTTGTTTTGTCTTTGGCAAGGATGTGATAAGATCCAAGCTCACATGCTCCCACTGAGCGGATGGAATGGCGAGTGGTTGAAGGAGTCCACTTGGCTTTTGGTTGGGGGCCTTGTTACATTGGCAACTCTCACGATTGGACAAATTCTTGAACATCTTGTGTCATGTTGGGTCACCACCATTGACGTTGGAGGGTACCCAAGGTCTTGTCCACACCCATGTGACCAACAATGGGCGAATCATGGGCTTCTTGAAGGTGCACAAGTCAAAGATCACCCTTAGCTGGAACAGAGATCCGGTCTTCATAGAATAAAAGGCCCTCCTTGATGGAGAAAGTGTTGTACTGCTTATTGCATGCCGTAAGGTGACCATGTATCATTTGGAAGAAGGGATCTTGGTGTAGAGCTGACTGAAACTCGTTTTGGACCTTGTGACAACCCGACAAATATCACTTTTGCGGTAATCGGGTAAGTAAAGTTTGTTCCCACAGAGATACGAGTCAGAAATGTCCAAATACAAAGTCAAACAATAACATGTAGTTCTTCTTGGTTGCATCTTTAATCTCTCAAGTAAAAACCACACCCAGAAGAGAGTAACAAGCACTGACTCGCAGTCTTGTCACGAATTAACACTCCTTATCACAACTCCATCAAATCTTTCCAAACAATCTTGATTGTGATGATTCAGGCTCTCCCAAAAACGGCACTTTGCTGCAAAACAACTTTGCCTCAAAATTGTGTTCCACCCCTCCATTGAAGGCACAACTTCCTCGATCAAAATTGCTTCACATCATCTTTGCACTGCACTCACAAATGCAGAATACTACCAACACTACAATTCCTCTCAGATCTGTCAAGTTATTGCTCCAATTGCACTTCACTCAGGATCAAACACACAGAATGAAGATCAAGGCTGTGGAATCCAACATCCAACAAGCACACTGACTTGCACTTTGAACACTCACAAACACACTTGCAAAGCTGATACTTGGAATCAAGCTCAAGGGACGAGCACTGCTTCACAGCACTTTGCTTTATCTATTCTCAGAATTATGGGCACTAAACAACATCTGACTGCGAATGCCACTCTTAAGTAGTGAATCAATCGACGGATCTAACAACTATACCGTTCTACAACAACTGTTCTAACCTACAGATCCGAAATGACAATGCACCTCTTCATATCTGGCTCTTCAAATCTCAAATCTATTACTACTCCGATCTGATGTCTACTTCTTCCTCGGCTTTCAAACCCGCACCCAAAGTAACTTTTCTTCCTAATATTCTGTCCTCGGGTTTCACAACTCCTATGTCTTCTACCAATTCCAACAATTCTCTTTCCTGATCTGAAATTCCACTAGTGGGTAATCTATCTAACTCCTTATCTCCCGACCCACTCTTCTCTAATGTCTCCATCGGTAACTCCACAGACATTTGTACTCCTATGTTATCTACTTTGGGTTTTGCTTCAACATCTTTCCAAAGCTTTTCTATCTCTATTTTCACTAAGTCTAGTCTAATTGAAATGTTATCTTTTACTTCTAATATTTTCCTGTCTACACGAGTTTTTAACTTGATCAACAAAGCTTTCATATCAGTGTCTTTTGCTTGTCTTCGCCTTGTCTCCTGCACCAACAATTTCAACTCGTGCAGTCTTGTCTCTTCAATTCGAACGTTGGCCTCTGTACTCAACATTGCATTCATCTGGAGGACAATCTCCTTTATTGGCTCCAATCTTGTCTTCCTTTCTCTTCCTGATCTGCAAGCCAGTCCTCTCTGTACATCGCCAACTCCTCCTCAAATTCGGCTTTCACCGTCTCCTTCTCCTTCTCCTTCTGTACTACCTTCTCCTCCTGATTACAAAGTAATTCTCGTAATCAATCTTCTTCTTTGTATTGTGCCGCCAACTCTCGTTGCCAGAGTTGCTTCTTCTCTTCTATACTCTTCATCACTCTATCGAGCTCTTGATCCTTTGCTGCTACTCTCGCCATAGCATGGATAACTTCTACTCTTGAATCAGCAAATTGCTGCTTCAAGATCTCGTATTCAGCTACTTGTCTCTCCCTTGCTATGTCACTCTTCTTCACAAGCTCCTCTCGATAGCTCACTTCTCTCTTCAAGTCTTCAATTATGTGACTTCTCTCTACTGCCTCCGCTCGCAGTACTTCCCTTTCCTCCTCACCTCGGGTTACACTCTTCTTCAACTCCGAGTTCTCTTTGTCTAGTCGTGCTAACACCTGCAACACAGTCTTCACTTTTGGACATGTTGACTGCATCTCCCTCTTCTTGTGCTCCAACTTCACCAATAATGGACACACAATTTCCTGCAGGTACTCCACTCCATTTCTTGCAACTACTTCTTCCTGCATAGAAATCTCCCTCCTTACCTCTTCTTCACCCGATACTCGCCTTCTCCTTTGCTGTCTTTGTATCGGAATTGACGCCTCACTGCCCGAGCTTTCTCCGACCTTTTCCTTCACTTTACTTGGCCCCGCTTCACACTTTGCCTTACGTCTTGAGTGAACTCCTTGTTGTACTCCGATCTTCCTTTCCTCGGGCACAGTTACTTCGTCCTCCAAATGTGTGTTGTCTTCGGCCTCCATCTCAACGTGCACTTCTTCTTCCTCGTATTCGTTAGCTGCTGGCGCCGATGTCATCTCTCCCACTTCATCACTATTGCTGCTTGTATCTCCACTCTGCAATGTTAGCTCAGGCTCCTCCTCGTGTTCCAAGTCTTCCATTTTGAGCTCGGCATCTCCTTCTGAGTCCCCATTCTCCAACTCAATCACCACCATACTTCGCCTCGGGTTACTTCTCTGCATCTTCCGAGGTTTCTTGATATCTTTGGCTTCACCTTGCCAACCTCTCTTCTTCGTAGGGGTACTCACTGCGACCTCCACGTTCTTCCTTGTCTTTGCGTAGTAGTTGTTGGTGCTCCTGATCTGCAAGATGTATTGCTGCTCCTCAACATCGACCTCCCTTCTTAAGTCGGGATGGAAATGAGACACCATTCTGCTTCGCTCCGCCGAATTGAGCAAATTGAACCTGAGGTAAAAATGTGCTGCAAATGGCACAATGTAGTGTATTGGCGACTTATCCCGCAAATTCCACACCATCTGTCTCATCCTCCCATGGAAGCACCTTGCCCAATTGATAGGCTCTCCTCCAAACAACTTATGGAAGAACACCGCTTGGTGTTTTATCACATAAGTTGTTCTCTCTGGCTTCAAGATTGCCATGAGAGCACTCACGATCCCTCGCTTCACAAGGTCTTTGTAGCTCTTAACCTTATACCCATTCTTTGTCCGTTTTGACGAGGAGGCATCTCTCACCTCCTCGGTCTCTTGAGCTATCTCTCCCTTTCCCAAGAACGTGGCTCCTTGCTCCGAGCATGCTTCCTTCCCAAGTACAAGTCTCCAATACGACTCTGTCCAGCAAGCCGGATTTCCTCTCTTCCCTTCTTCCTTGGGTCCATCAAGACACTTGCTCTTGATGATTTCTGTCATGAATCCTGGAAAACTTACATTCCAATTCCATGCCAAAAATGTGATCCGAAGTCAGCTCAAGACTTTGATCCTTGCTATCACGTCTAACCTCCAAATTGCATGATTTCTCACTGCAAATTCGGAGTTCTTCTTCCCTCCTCCCATCTCTTCTACCTTCTCACTCTCTCTCAATTTCACTCTCGCAACTTCTCTCTTGCGCACTAACACGATCCCAACTCTATTTCCTTTACCTCGATCACCTGCAAGACGACTCCTCAATGGCAAAGGAAAATTGCTCAACATTTCATCGTTGCAAGTTCAATTTTTATAGAGTTGTGCTTCTTCGTCTTCCGTCACTTCGAGTTCCTACCAAGAAATCACACCTCCAACATGCACCTGTCACTGTCAATCAACCTTCGCGCGTATGAGCTGCCAGTTTTCAAACGGCCCCTTCTTGAATTTCTTGCCCCGACAAAAGGTTGTTAGACTATCTTCGCCTCGGGTTGAGCTCCCCCCGATCCGAAGACAATTTACTTCGGGTTGTATGCTGACAGGGCATTTCTGAGTACTTTGCCTTATGACCCAAAGTCACTTTACTTCGGGTTTCATCCCGAAGACTCTTTTCTTTGCCTTCTTTGGCCATTCAGGCACAATCCAACTTCTTTATACACTTCTTCTCCTTTATTCTGAAAAAAACAAAAAATGTGGGCACCACAGACCTTGGAGTCAACTGACACTATTGAAATTGCCAATGTGATGAGAGGAAGACACTTCAAATCAGGTCGTTGTGATAAAGCATCAGGGATGACATGGAACCGACCTGGTTTGTATTCAAGTTTGATGTCATACAGTTGGATTTGTTCCTCCCATCGATGATGTCGACTCTTCATGTGTTCCAAGTGTAAGGTCTGCAACAATGGTTTGTGATCAGTTCTCATTATCACTTGTCTCTCCAAGAGGTAATGCCTCCATACCTTGGTGGCGTATACCATTGCAAGTTGTTCTTGATCTCGAGCAGAGTAGTTTGTTCAGCCATATTGAGTCTACAAGACACAAAAGCAATGGGATGGAGTCCATATGGGAATTCTTGTTGCAGCACAGCTCCAATTGCAAAGTTAGAAGCATCAAAATCAACCACACAGGGTAGTTGAGGATCATATGGTTGAAGAATGGGTCTTGAAGACACCATATGCTTTAACTTTTGGAATGCTTCTTCATGCTTGGTGGTCCACTAGAAGCTTGAGTTCTTTCCCAAGAGGTCAGTCAATGGTGCAGCCACATGAGCATAATAATGGATGAACTGTTGGTAAAAACTGGCCTATCTATTAAAGGCCCATACTTCTGTAACATCCTTGGAGGTAGGCCAATCAGTAATGGCATTGATTTTCTCTTCTTCCATCTTGATCCCCTCTGATGGATCTTATGACCCAAGAAGGTAACCTCCATCTGCCAAAAGGCACACTTTGACCTCTTGTAGTAAAATTTCCATTGTCGTAGTTGTCTTAGGACTTCTTGTACGTGATTCACGTGTTCCGCCTTTGTCTTGCTATAGATTAAGATATCATCCAAGAACACCACCATAGACAAATCCAATAGTCCATCCAACACCCGATGCATCTGATCCATGAAGACTGTTGGAGCATTTGTGAGTCCAAAAGGTAGAACTCTCCACTCAAAATGCCCAATGGTGCAAAAGGCAGTCTTTTGCACATCCTCTCTATCAATAGGAATTTGCCAATAGCCGCTACAAAGATCCAACTTGGAAAAGTAGTGTGCTCCACTTAGTTGATCAAGAAAGTCATCGATCTGAGGCAAGGGATATGCATTCTTCATGGTTTGCTTATTGAGCCCACGATAATCAATATAGAAATGAAGTCCTCCATCCTTCTTTGGAACAAATAGTACCGGTGCTTCCCAAGGAGAGGTACTATGTTGTATGAAGTCTTTCTCCAACAACTCTGTAAGTGTTGTTTGCAACTCTTCCAACTCCTTTGGTGAGAGCCGATAGATCGGTCTATGCACTGGAGTACTCCCTGGCAATAGCTTGATCTTGAAGGGCATACCTTGATCGGAGGTTAATCCCTTTGGCAGATCATCCAAAAACACGTCTGCAAACTCCTTAACTATCCAGTCAACCATTGCTTGATCCACACCGCAAATATAGACTTATCTTCCTCCAAAGCTTGCTCTATGGCTGCTTTACTAACAAACTTCCCTTTTAGGGACTCATCTCCCTACCAGGTTTGCTCTATAGCTACCTTCTCAACAAACTTCTCATCTTCTGACAATTCTTAGGTGTCTTACTAAGAGGTGCTAGACAACCTAATTGGAAAAACCCTACCTTGGTGTTGTACTTGAATTTGACGTCGGGTCCAATCAAATTGAACCTTATGATA
The DNA here is from genome assembly GCA_948567375.1 of Lunularia cruciata. Lineage (NCBI taxonomy): Eukaryota > Viridiplantae > Streptophyta > Marchantiopsida > Lunulariales > Lunulariaceae > Lunularia > Lunularia cruciata. The sequence goes on from OX419760.1 coordinate 18,393,428, forward strand.
TTCAAGCCAAGGTAGACCCAAAATGATATCATAGTGTAGAGGTGCCACTACAAACCTCATACACTCCAAATACTCCTTCCCAATCTTGAAGATAACAGGATGCAAGGTGCAGAATGCAAAACCCTTTCTACTATCCACCATCATCAAACTACTTCCAATCACTGGCTTGATAGGAATACCCAATTCCTTTGCTACTTGCATAGACATGCAATTCTTTGAACTTCCAAAATCAACCAAAATCCTACAACCCTAATTAGATATTGTACCTTGCAAGTGAAGCAAAATTGCATAGGTTGAGCTCTCAATCCCATTGGAACTAATCAAGCTCCCAGTAGGTGGCTCAAAATCCCCTATTGGGATTCTTTGTTTCCTTATCATTCCACTCCACAACCTCCACTTGGGCAACTTGTCGAGGTCGTTCATTCTTGAGTGGACATTCAGCAATACGATGCCCTAATTGATGACAATAAAAACACCCACCATTTTTTTGTAGTTTCTCACTATCTGCCGTGCCAAGTGGTCTTTGTTGAATGGCATCAATCTTCATTGGTGCTGGCTCCTCCACTTGTATGAAGTGTATTAGTAGGCTCTGTGGAGGTCGAGGTTGAGGCCAAGTTGTTGCCACCAAGGAATCAAAATGTTTGGCCGACCGCATTGCTTCCTCCAAGTGTTGTGGCTCTTGCATGGTTACCTCTAATTTGGTTCTCACCTTCAAGCCCCTCACAAATTGATCTAGAGCTTCACTGTAATACTCCAAGGACAAGAGAAGAGAGAAAACACAAATTGCACACTCAAAGTAGCCCCAAAGGAGCACCTTCTCTTTATTATATAGACAAAGAGGATCTCCTCCAAGGAAACTCCATAGGATAAGAGACACAGATAGGTGACATGTCAGCAAGCTCCACCCTTGGATTACTTACTTGGATGGGTGACATGTCTGGTCTAGGTCCTATCTGGTTGGTCAAACAAGCTTTGACCAAAGGGAATCTTTTAGAGAATCTTCTTGTAGGAATCTCAGAATCGCATGAGTAAGGCATCGTTGGAAAGCTCTCAACAAGACAAAGTAGAAAAGGAGGGAAGGCCTGCCTTTCCCTTGTATGCACATTTTCAAGGCCTAATTCATCCGTTTAGGCCTCCGAAATTGCCTTCAAAGATTTCAAGCATATTTCGGTTTCTACTCTATAAGTAGAAGTCCCCTTTTGGTGATACCTCTTTTTGATCTGTTTATTCCATCATGTGTAACATTCTTCCATATATTACCAAACTAATTTTCACCTTTAAATCATATGTCTAGCTATTGGTTCTAAGGTTCTCAAGTCTATTTTGGTTTCTGCCTTATTTGTAGAAGTACTCTTTTGGTGATACTTTTATCTTATCTATTTTGACCATCATGTAAAACATCATTCTAGATGTTACCAAACCAAATTTCACATCTAGATCATATGGCTAGCTCTTGGTATTATAGACCTCCCTCCTTTTAAGACGCAACGTCCTCGTTGTGCAATTGTTGCTCAAATGCTTGCATCAACACCGGTGCATGTGCCAAATTGGGAGCGGGCTCCCAGGTTCCTTCATAAAGGGGGTAACTTTCCCATTGTACTAGATAGTCCACCCACAGATGGCAAGTACCACGTATGCATTTTTGGAGAATCTGCTCCACTTCATATTCCTCTATGCCATCAATGAGTGTCAGACAAGGTCGAATGTCTTGTGTGGCATGACCTTGGCCTGATCGGGGAGCATATCTGCGTAGTAGGGAGACATGGAACACAAGATAGATCTTCATGTGTGGTGGTAGCTCAAGGTGATAGGCCATAGGGCCGATGTGACGAAGAATCGAGAAAGGCCCAATAAAACAAGGTCTGAGCTTACAAGGTCCAACTAATGTGAGGTTGGTTGTCCATAGCCACACTTGATCCCCAACATTGAACTCCATGTGCCTACGGTGTGCATCAACATACTACTTTTGTCAATTTTGCACAATCTATAATCTATGTTTGGCGCTCACCACACCTTGTTGGATTCTAGAAACAAATGTGTTGACTGCATCGACCTTGGTAGCCACTGGACGGATCTTCATCAAGCTAGAAGGTGTGAAGGGATGCTCACCATACATGAGGAAGAACGGAGTGACTTGGGTGGATGAATTCACTGAATTTTTGTAAGTGAATTCTACCAAAGGAAGTAGGGTGTCCCACCTCTCATGCTCTTCTAAGGTGAAGCCGCATAACATGTCTTGAATCGTGCAATTAGCCCGCTCTGTTTGGCCATCTATTTGTGGGTGGTAAGTTGTGGAGATGGCCAACTTGGTTTTGAAGAAACCAAAGAGTGTTCACCAAAACAAACAGGTGAATTGGGTGCCTCTATCAGTGATGAGTACTCTAGACAAGCCATGGTGAGCAAAGACTGCATCTAAGTATAATTGAGCTAGTTGTGGAGCGGTCACCTCCTTGGTGGTAGTGCATACATAAATCATTTTGTTGAGCCGGTCCACAAAGACCACGATGGAGTCAAACCTTGAGGTGGTCTTAGGTAATTCATAGACGAGATCCATACTCACTTGTTCCCAACGTTGAGTACGAGTGGGGAGAGGTTGAAGGAGCCCTATAGGAGCTTGATTAGAAGCTTTTTTCTGTTGACAAAGTAGGCAGCTACGCACTGTGAGCCGGCCTGTCTCTCACTCAGGATGAACCTCTGATGGCTATTATGGTAGCGCACCATGGACTAAGAAGGCAAGGAACCCCAACTCCATCATACTCCTCCAAGGCTAACACTCCAAGACTCAAGACATTGCTCACTAGAGAACTCAATCAGAGAGAGATAGTTGCAAATGAAAGGATGATAAGTACCTCCTCACCCCTTGTTTATATACTTGTGAAATAGTTACGTACCAAAGTTACTAATTACTAGAGTAACTCAAGTTACTAGACTAAAAGTCAAGTAAAGTCAAAAAGTAGAAAGAAATATCCATTCACATGGGCATATTCCCGTAAGCATGTGGTCTTATCTTGACCCAACCACTAAGTCAAGGATTCCTTCACATGGGTTATCCTTGGACTAAAGAAGAATCCAAAACAAAAAGGCTTGCGGGCCCAAGAGTTCTCAACTCTTTCCTCAAAGCCAAACACCTAGGAATAATACCAAGTCAACACACTAAAATACAAAATAGTGGTGCTCATCTTTTCTACTTCCTCTAAAGTAAGGTCCACTCTATCTTAGCTATGACTAACTTTAGCTAACCATGACTAATATAGAACCATCCTTTATCTCTATATAAATAATATCTCTTAAGTACTTGTAATACCAAGCTACATATCACAATACCACACATATGCACAAATGGGTGTTACAGCACGTAGTCTATCACATCGTTGCTCATCTTGGGCCAATAATAATGGCGCTTGACTGCATCCAAGGTCTTGTCTACTCCGACGTGAGCTGCAATGGCCAAATCATGACATTCTGCTAGAATGGTGGTGCATAATTCTAGGACATTTGGGATCCATAATTTGCCATCCTGAAAGGTGAGTCCTTGGGTACTGGTGACACCTTTGGATGACAGCGCTTCTACAATCTGTGGATCAGTTTTTGTAACAGCCAAAATCTCTAGCCAGAATTCAGGGTTAATCTTAACCTCTGCCACCAAGTGGTTTGCCATTGGCATGCATGTGAATGCATCTGCAAGTTGCTTCTTACCTTCCACATAAGCGATTGTCATGTTGAAGCGTTGTCGTCACTCTGCCCACCAAATTTAGCGACGAGATAGATCCTTTCTGCATCTTGAGGTAGACTAAAGCTTTGAGGTTTGTCTCTACTACAAATGCCTTATTGCCCAGATAGTGCTTCCCACACTTGGTTGCTAGAATGATGGCCAGCTCTTCTCATTCTGTGGTGTGGTAGTTGCACTCTGCCGGTAACAACTTTCGAGAGAAACATGCAATTGGATGCCATCCGTCATACCACTCTTGTTGTAAGACTGCTCCTATTGCTACGCCTGATGCATCTATAGCCAACTTGGTTGGACGTTTTGGGTCATACCACTTCAAGATTGGTGCATGTAGCAAGGTGGCCTTCAATTCTTGAAAGGCCAACTCTTGTGTAGTTCTCCATGTCCACTTCTTCCCCTTGCCAAGTAGTGCCGTTAAAGGCTGTGTAACCTTGGAGAAGTCCTTGACAAATCTACGATAGAATCCCGTCAACCCCAAGAAGCTCTTAAGTTGAGTCTAATCTTCTAGGGCACTCCATTTTTGAATGACCTCTATTTTATCTATCAATACTTGAATGCCCTTTGCACTTACTCTTTGCCCCAAGTAGTCTACTTCAAACTTGCCAAACTCACACTTTGAGATTTTGGCATACAATTGATTTTGTCTTAGAATCTGGAGGACCTCTCGTAGATGTTGTTTGTGTTATGTCATCATGCTACTATATACTAAGATATCATCCAAGAAGATGATAACAGACTTATCCAAGTATGGAAAAAATATGTCATTCATTAGACTCATGAAAGTGGCAGGTGCATTGGTGAGGCCAAAAGGCATTACAAGATACTCAAAGTGGCCATACCTGGTTTGAAAGGCAGTTTTGTACACATCTTCCTCTGCAATTTGGATTTGATTGTAACCGCTCCGTAAGTCCAGTTTGGTGAAGTATCTTGCTCCATGGAGTTGATCAAACAAGTCATCCATGCAAGGTAAGGGGTATTTGTTCTTCATTGTTTGCTAATTGAGACCCCGATAGTCAATGCACATGGGCATTGTACCATCCTTCTTCTTCACAAACAAGATAGGGGCCCCATATGGTGATATGCTAGGTTGGATGAACCCTTTCTACAGCATCTCCTCAATTTGAGTCTTACACTCCTCTAACTCATGAGGTGATAGGTGATATGGGGCCTTACAAGGAGGTGTCTTCTCCGAGAGTGTCTCAATTTTGTGATCTACTCGTCTTTTTGGTAGTAATCCTGAGGGTAGATCATCAGGAAAGACATCTTGAAACTCATCCACCACGTCCTTCAATTTCTTAGAAATTTGTCCATCGAGTTGTGCACTCTAGAATTCTCTTATTAGACCCATAAAACATCTATCGGTCGTACAAACAATTGCAGTCCCTATGACATATAGAGGCAGTTTATGCCTATGTGATTTTTTTGTAACCCCAATGATGATCATTGGTGGGTTCTCACTACTTTCTTCCTCCAATCCACCATAGGTTTGTACTACTCTATCCATGGCATGCCTAAAATTGCATCATAATGAGCTAATTGTATCACTCGCCATTCAATTGCTTCTTGATATTCTCTTACAGAGAGGGTTACCTGTCTAGGTAATGATTAAATCCTCTCTGTTTGCCCATTAGGTAACTCAACTTCTTCACTCCCATCCCTCTCTAGATCCATTCCCAATCTTATTGCAACAGAGCAAGACAAGAAATTCTCTATTGCTTCTGGATCAATTAATACTCTCACTTGATTACCTTCTAGGACTCCATTCACGACAATCAATTGTGAGGTTTCCTTTTGGGATCTTTGTGCATTATTCTTCTTCCTTCCCTTGCTTCTCTACTTCCTTATTGAGCCATTAGAGCCACGAGGTACATTTACTTGCGATCTTCATTTCCCGAAGTGATTTCTACCTCCTCCTCTTCAATGTGCCTCTCCATGTTGTTCAAAGATTGCCTAGATGAAGGCCAAGGGCCTCTAGGGAATAGAGTGCGACAGTTGGTAGATATGTGCCTAATATGCCCATAATTGTAACAACGTAGTTGTTCTCCCCGAGTCCCTTCTCCTCGTTGGACTCCATCTCTTTGTTCTTCTACCCATCCCTGCTCCTCTTGAAGAGGTCGTGCTCCTCGATCCCAAAATCAAAGGTTGCCCAATTCCATTGGTACTGGTCCACCCATGTGTGGCATTTATGCCTGATATGTTGAGGTGGAACTACTTCTTCACCTCCACCTAATGCTCTTGCTATTCTCTACGCACAAGCAATGGCTTCAAATACTGTGTGAGGATTTTGCACCATGACTTCTTGGCAAATCCGCTCTTTCAACCCTCGTTTGAAATTGTTGAGAGCCTCTGCTCAACTCATGTCGGTAATTGCAACTTGTAGATCCAGAAATGCCTCCACATATTCTTGTATGCTATTTTTTTGTCTCAATCCCCAGAGTCGGGTTTGAGCCATCTGCACAAAATCCACCGATTGGAAATTCTTAAGCAGTCCTTCTTGCATTGTTGTCCACGTGACCTCCCTTCTCTCTGCCAATATGGATCATTCCCAAGCATCATACCATGTGAGGGATTTATCGGTCAAGTACCCACATGCAAACATGCCTCCAACATGCTCTGTGATCTCTGTTGAGAACAATCGGAAATATAGATTCATTCTCGAGATCCAATTTTCCACTACTCCCATCGTACACTGCTCCCTGTAAGGCTTGATATTGCATGTCTTCTTCATCCGGAGTAGCAATGTGGTTTCATCGTTGATAGGGTTCGTAGGCACGGGTGCCTCTCCAAGTACTTAAGTAGCAGGTATTGGGTTTTGAGACGGCTCTTCTTCTTGCATGGCTTGATCGTTCCTGAGGATCTGCACTTGACTTTGTAATGTCTCCATGGTCATCTTAATCTTTCAAAATTCATTCAACATCCCTTGCATTCCTTGCACCAGCTCTTGCAATTACAGATCCATGGTTCTTGCAACACTCAATTGCTAATGTCTACTTCAATACAAAGTCAATATAATCACTCTGGAAGGCGCACAAACTATTGGAACTACCATTGGGACCTCAGAAGCTATCACTCATTGATAATACTCCTCACCAAAATTCCTACCCACAAAATCTCTAAACATCACTTTTGGTCTCACTACATAACAGATTTCTACTTGAGTGTTGAAAGGGAGAGGATTTGGGACATTCATATCCATATTATCATAATAGAATGTAGATTGTCAAATCCCACTCTCTGTCATATATCACCACAGGTAGAATCATTGGGTTTGGTGAGTTCATCACTCTATCCATGAATTCTGCACCAAAGTGATAAACTAGCGACACCCTCATCTGCTCACGTTGGATATACATAACCTTGATGTGGAATGGGTTTGAGAATGGAAAGCTAGGTGCGGGAAATTGTCCTCCCGGTGCATCCATCCCATCCGCTCTCTAAAGTCCTTCTTGAGTCTAGCAATTACTCTATGTTCTCCACCTCAAATTACTCAGTTTCAGTAGTTCGTGCTATTCCAAGAGGGGTGATCCACTCCCTTGGACTAAAACACTCACTCTGATACCATTGTAATACTCCAAGGACAAGAGAAGAGAGAAAACACAGATTGCACACTCAAACATTCGATGCCCCAAAGGAGCACCTTCTCTTTATTATATAGACAAAGAGGATCTCCTCCAATGAAGCTTCACACACACACAGATAGGTGACATGTCAGCAAGCTCCACCCTTGGATTACTTACTTGGATGGGTGACATGTTGGTCTAGGTCCTATCTGGTTGGTCAAACAAGCTTTGACCGGAGGGAATCTTTTAGAGAATCTTCTCGTAGGAATCTCAAAATCATGTGAGTAAGGTATAGTTGGAAAGCTCTCAACAAGACAAAGCAAGGGGAGAGAAGGCCAGCCTTTCCTCCATTGGGGGGGGGGGGGCTTTGCACATTTTCAAGGCCTAATTCATCCGTTTAGGCCTCCAAAATTGCCTTCAAAGATTTCAGGCATATTTCGGTTCCTACTCTATTAGTAGAAGTCCCCTTTTGGTGATACCTCTTTCTGATCTATTTAGTCCATCATGTGTAACGTCCTTCCAAATGTTACCAAACCAATTCTCATCTTTCAATCATATGTCTAGCTATTGGTTCTAAGGTTCTCAAGTCTATTTTGGTTTCTACCGCATTAGTAGAAGTACTCTTTTGGTGATACTTCTATCTTATCTATTTTGACCATCATGTATAACATCATTCTAGATGTTACCAAACCAAATTTCACATCTAGATCATATGGCTAGCTCTTGGTGTTACATTCACCTTCCAATATATCTGGAATTTGCATGATGGTGTTTTGGAATTGCATGATGTAACTTCTTATAGAGCCAATCTGTTTCAACTTTGCCAACTTATCCTGTGCAGCTCGTGTGGCATTTATAGCTTGGAACCAACTAATTATTGCGCTCTTGAATTCTGCCCATGTCAAGATTGGTGCAACCATTTGTCGTTCAGCTCACTCCACTCAGAATCTCCACCATAGCTTTGCTACTCCATCCAGTTGGCTAGAAGCCAAGAGAATCTATTTTTGCTCGACTTGTAGATTGGTAGCTTCAAAATAACATTCACAATCAAACACAAAATTCTCCATTGCACCTGGAAGATTCTTGCTTTCAAATACCTTGGGTTTAGGGAATTTGATCCAATCTTCTCCTTCTCGAATTGGTAATCTCTCCACCTGCTCTTGTCATCGAAGATCTTGTTCATCCAACAATCAAGTAAGGTGCTCGATTTGTTGTTGCATAGCAAGGATAACATCGGGTATTGTTGCCATGGTTGCTTCTCTATCACACCACCTCTAATCTATCTAATGTACTAACACATAGAAACAACACGTCCACAATCTCCATAAGTTACAACCGAAAGCACCAAGAGTTCCTCAAATATGGTGATCATATGCAAAAAATCTTGTCCAAAGTGTGAGGTGATGAATTGTGTGAAATGATGTTTGGGTAGTATTTGGATGCAAAAAATACCAATAGCACGGTGGAAGTGGATTTGGTGGTCCATAAATTCCATCCATCACATTCTTGCTTTGATACCAATGTAAAAGACCAAATCTGAGGAGAGAAATAGGAGAATGGAAACTCACATTGGGACACTTGAATGAAGGAAAACTCCAAATGCCTAGAATAAGCTTTGGCTTTGGTATTTATAGGTAGCATACAAGGCCCTTGAGAAGCTTCGCAAGAAGCTTCCTCAAGCCGCTTTCTTAGAGTGCAAGCCAAGTTAACTAGGAAGCTTCTCAAGAAGCTTCCTTCTAGAAGCCGCCTACTTGGCATGCAAGCTAAGCTAGTTGGAAGCTTCTAGAAGCTTCCTTCTAGAAGCTACTTACTTGAGGTGCAAGCTAAGCTAGCCGGGAAGCTTCCCAAGAGGCTTCCTAGGTACTTCCAGAATATTCTAGGCTAATTTATCTTATATGCTACTTTGTAAGCTCAACTAACTTTGTCGCTAAACTCCATATTGTTACACTAATGATACCCATTGTACTAGAGTAGCACTTGGGGCCTTTGGAAAGACCCCATAAATCTTTTCAATGTCCTATAGATCACACAAACTATCAAATTTTGGATAAAATCATTGTTGTGCGTATATACATTGCTACACAACATACATCGCTGTCAACATCATACACTATAGAAACTCAACTCACACATAAGTCATACATAGACTCTAAAGTGCCACAATCAATCAGATTGCTTAACACTCTCAACTCAACTCAACTCAGATCAGTACTTGATCTGTCACTCTATAAACTGCCAACAATTGGGCACTAATTACAGTCAAGCCACACCCACTCAAGCATAGAGAATCCAAGCGACGCTCACCGGCCTCTGTCCACCATAGCCAGGAACTCGAAGGCTCAACATCAGAGAAGTGAGCTCTCTGGAGCTCACTTCAAAACTATACACCCCTGGACTCGAGCTAGCACTGGAACCCTAACGGTCCCGCTGATGGCACACTTGATGGTACAAACGGTGCAAAGTGACGGTGGGCCCCACCGTGAAGTCAGTACCCCGAACACCAAATCAGACTGTCGGAAAGTAGTCCCTGAGAAACTACTAGAATAACTCTAACTACTATCACTGGAACTCAAGTGTCCAAGCAGCTAGATGCGGAACTACAAATGGCGTGATAGTTGTCGTGCATATATACATCGCTACACAACATACATCGTTGTCAACATCATACACTATAGAAATACAACTCACACATAAGTCATACATAGACTCTAAAGTGCCAAAATTGCCCCCCTAGTTGGCGGTTAGGTCCCTCTAACTCCAAATAGCCATCTACTCTAAGTATATGGTATACCCTCTAATGGGCAAAGATCAAGAGGCCGGGTGCTATGGAGCCCCATCGTTAGTCGCCTATCAGCAGTCTATACCATATAAAGAATGAACTAGCTACAAGTCAAGTACATCTAGGACATAACCACTGTCCTTGAGGAACCACCGTGAAGGGAGGAGTCATACATGCCATATGCCATCCTCTTGAACAGCTATTGCACACTAACATAGTAGCAGCTCCACCAGAAGAGCCACATAACATACACCTCAAGCCTGCACATACAAGTGCCAAGCTTGGGTCCATAGTACCATCAATGTTTGGAAGGTGGCATGGCGCACAATTGCGCACATGATCCTTCCAAACAACACCATCACGTCCTTCTAACACAAGGACTCCAGATGGCAAAACCTCACGCACTCTCAAGATAGTGCGGCTTGTAGAAATATCAAGTGTCGTCGGTGTTGTCTGCTGTAGATATACATAGTCGCCTGGATGAAATTGACGGATTGAGGGTCTATAACCTCCTCCTTGAATGGTAGCATAGCGTAAAGTATCTCTATGCTGAGCAATCACCAAGTTCTCAAAGGCCATCGGCATCACTCTCTGAAAGATTTCTGCCCGCTGAGAACATGCGCTCATCCATACATTGGGGTCATCCAAGTCCAAAACTACAGTAGCATCTTGACGAATGGCTGCAGGTAAATTTGGATCTCGTCCATAGAGTAGAAAGTATGGAGAGAAGGATGCTAAGGAGGCTTGCCGGCTGAACCGATAGCCCATGGCCAACCAAGGTAACTAGAGATCCCAATCTCCCAAGTGGCCTCTCTGCAAACCATACTTTCGCAATCCTCTCTTCACCGTCTGAACCACTCTCACTGCTAAGCCATCTGCCTCAGGGTGATCTCGAGATGTAGTACGATGATCAATCAAAGCCTTGTCACACAAGACTTGAAACTCTCCCAAGAACTTTGTACCCTGATCAGTCAAAACCTCAGCTGGTGCACCAAAATGACTAAGAACTCGATCCAGGAACGAGTAACCTGTCCCTTCACTAGACTTGTCAGGAAGTGCCACCAACTCAATCCACTTGGAGAAGTGCTCCACCATCACCAAAACATACCGATGATGTCTCACAGTCAGCAGTAAAGCTCCGGCAAAGTCCAAACTCCAACGGTAACCCAATCCCATGATAGGTAATGGGTGTAACTGTGGCGTAGAAGCATTGAATGATGCTCTAACTTGGTCGCAAACCACGCATCTGGCAACAAACTGCTGCACCTCGGTCTGCATACCGTGCCACCAATAATGACTCTGAAGTAAGCTATATGTACGTTTTACTCCAAAATGTCCTAGCTCCTCATGAGCATGACGGACCAACTGTGGTCTCTATGATGGAAGTGGTACTACTCGCACTCTACCATCCTCCCATACACGCAAAAGGTGTCTACCTTCCAATCTGAACCGTCTGGCTCGCTGAAGAACACGGTCTCTCTCCTTGGCCCCAATTGTGCCACCCACAACACCAGTGCAAAGATAGTCCATCACTAAGACATCATCATGAATGTCTCGCTGAACTGTACCAATATCTTCACTGTGGATCTGTGACCTCAATAACTCCTCCTGTATGCGCTGAGAGAGATACAACCAAAGTCTCTCAAAATATACACAAAAAGACCAATGCATGCCAAGTAGGCACCATCTCCTCATCTGTCTCACCATGCCAACATGCTCCGGTCTGATCCTGCTGGCTGGGACATGGGTTTCTACTCAACCCATCTGCATCACGGTTCACCACTCCAGGTCTGTGAACAACCGTGAAATCATACTCCTGTAAAATCAGAGCCCATCGTGCAAGCTTCCCTGAAAGCTTGTCGGACTCCATCAACCACTTCAGCGGCTGATGATTAGTGATGAGAGTGAAGGGGTTACCAAATAGGTAACATTGGAAATGTGCTACTGCCCAAACTACTGCCAAGCACTCTCCCTCATATGAACTATACTTCACCTCCGCTGAATTGTTGGAGCGACTAGCATAGGCCACCACAAACTCCTTCTCCTCATCATCATGCAGGGTGAGCACCGCTCCAAGCCCCAACATACTCCAATTAGTGTGAACCTGAAATGGTCGTCCCTTGATTGGTCTCCTCAAAATAGGAGCAGATGTCAACCTGTCCTTGAGCTCTACAAAAGCTCTCTCCTGCTCATCTCCCCAACACCACTTCCTATGTAAGCTTTATCAGCTTCGTCAAGGCCTTGGCAATGGCACTAAATCCTCTAACATAGCGGCGATAGAAGTTCGCCAACCCAAGGAATGCTTGCACTTTGCTCACATCCGTAGGCCGAGGAATATGTGCAATAGCCTCCACCTTGGTCTGCTAGACACTAAGTCCTCCGGGGTAGATAGTGTGACCCAAATACTCAACCTGCTCGTGGAAGAACCTACACTTCCCAGGATGTAATTTGAGTCCATGAGATCTCAACCTCTCAAACACCTCCAACAACTGTCTCTCATGCTCCTCCACAGTAGTGCTATAAACCAAATGTCATCAATATGGCACCGAGCAAAATCCAATCCAACTAGGATCCTATCCATGACCCTCTGGAACTCAGCAAGAGTGTTCTTCAACCCAAATGGAAAGAACCTGCACAAATATAACACATCTTTGCAATGAGGATCAATAGCCCAAAATGTTGTCTTGGACTTATCCTCCTCCCTGATCGGCAACTGATGATATCCCGCTCAAAGATCCAAAATACTGAAGACCTTTGCATACCCAATCACATCAAAAATCTCCTCCGGTGTAGGCATGGCATACCGATCAGCCCTGGTCTGTCGGTTGATAGGACGGTAATCTCCACACATCCGCCTATCTATATAGTTGCCATGCATATCCTTCTTGGCTGGCATCACTGTCACTAATGCATACTCTCCATGTGAAATCTCTACCAAACCAGCCTCAAAAAGGTCACTACTCTAGCTCTGAATCAATGTCCTCTCCATATCACTACATTGATAAGGACGTCGAAAAATTGGTGTGTTGCTAGTCAGCTCAATCCGTATACCAGGTCTCTTCAGAGCACCCAAATCCTTCATACTGAAGGCAAAACAACTCGTGTGACTCCTCAAGAACCTCCAAACCCTCCGTCTTTCCTCTCCAATAAGCTTGGGTCCAAGATCTGGCTCCCAAGTATCCTCTGTAACTATAGTAGGAGTGGAAGACGTACTGACTGGCTGCTACACTGGGCCCTTGGGAGCAATAGTGTCATGCTCCCGACCACTAGAGGTCCCAACCTCTGTGTGAAAAACTCCCTCCACTCTGGCTGCAAGCTCCACACGTCCTCTAGCTGCATCCCATGTGGACCAAGGGTGTAATCCAAGTAGCCCATGCTCACCTGGATGGACTCCAAGTAGACCACTCTCCCTAGTAGCTACTGGATGTGTCCCAAGAATACCCTGTCCACTTGGTCCATCGCCCCCAGCATGTGCCTGAATCGTCTTGATAGGCACAAGGCTCACAAGTGTCCGAGTGGTGATGCCTATCAAGCGCATCCTACACTACTCTGCCAAGCCAAGGCTCACAATTTAGGTCAAACAGTTCAGGTCCATAGCCTGACCTAACACGTGACGCCTAGATGCCTCTGACACTACTGGAACAGCAGTAATACCGGTGCGAAAACCCATCACCCGCTCTCTCTCATCAACATTGGGCTCCACCAACTGCTGTAACTGTGAGTCCCAAACAAGTCCAGGTCCTCCCTCTCAAAAAGCATGAGAGCCTGGGAAACTCATGAGTGTGGGAAATGCAGCTCTAGGCTGTCCAACTAGGTTCACCATTGCCATAGGTGACCTATCAACCACTACCACTGTCTGAGACTGACGTCCATCATCCAAGATATCATCAACAAGAATGTGGTCTAGTCGTTGAATCCCATCATAACTATGTAGTAGAACCTCTCTGGGTAAGAGGTTCGTCCACCAAAGACAAAGACGATGAGCCCGTGATCCCACTCTGGCTGCATCTAACAATACAGCAGATCCCATCCAAGAATGGACCTGATGTGTACTCGCCACCACTCTAGTGCGAGAATCACCCATCAAAGGAACGTTCTCCAAAAGGTAAGCTGGAGAAATAGACTGATGAACCTGGAGATGTTGTAGTATCCATAACATCTCCCAAAACACACCAGAACAAGGATCCTGAAGACCCAAACCGCGGCCCACATGTGTATGTCCCTGACATGGCCATCCAGAAATCACCAAGTGAATAGGCCCATGTCTCTCTAGGTCATGTGCCCCCAGTAAGGAAATGTCTCCTGGTAAGGCCTTCTGGTAACCTTTGACTGCTGACATTGGTAATAACTCTGGATACCAATAGGCCAAGTGTGCCACATGATGTAGAGAGACTAGCCTAACAGTCTCATCTCTCTCTACATACAAGTACCTCTGTACTCGTATACCCGCCTATAACACCGCAGCTAGTCCGGTGCTGATCCCACCAAACAACTCCAATAAGCATATCCCCTCTACTAGATACTGCCAAGCAATGAGTGTGGTATCCAAAGGTGTCGAAGCAATCGCCTCTAGAGGCTCATCCTCACACTCATCCCTTGATGGTACAAAGGCTCCACTCCAAGCCTACTGCACCAACTGATCTGCATGCTGCTACAATGCCTCCTCTGAACTCCACAATGGAACATCCAAGGTGGATGGAACAATCCCACTCATACTCCAAAGCCGAGTGATCTCTTCTGGTACTGGAGTATCCTTTGCATGGGTGTTCTCCTCCAACAAGTCACCAGGCCAAGTGACTGCACCGCTGAAAGCCAAAACTGATGCTGCCATGGTCCCAGACTGTAGTGAGCCAAGACTGCCACTACTGAAGCATACTGGTAGGCGACATACCCGTCCCTCACCAAACTACCAACCAGGTCTATAAGAGGTTGTCTCCTCCCACTAGTCAATGCTTAAACCCATAGGGTATAACACTACTCCCCCAACTAGCACATCATATGACTCAGCTATCGTCGCAATAGCCTGAGCTCTCACCACCGAGCTATCAGTCGGATGACCAGGCTGAACCTGGACAACAAGCTGTCCACGTGTGATGTACTGTGTCGAACCACCACCAAGAGATGTCTGGATCTGAAATGGACACCTCTCCACATCGGTCTTCCGTAACTCCAGACCAACAACTGCAGCCTTCCCCAACATAAGGGGCTGTGCACTAGAGTCTAACAAGACTCTCTGTGGTGTAAAGACCTTCCCTAAAGATCCCACCAAATGAAAGATCCCCCTCTGGTTATCCAATAGGACAACACCAGGTGTAAACCGTGCTCTCTCAAAGGCCGGTCTAGTTGGCAACTCCTCCAGTCTAGCCGTTGCTACCTGCCATAAACCACTGATCGTTGAACGGATCCCATGTTCCTCAACCAAGTCAGCTCCACTACCAACTTCCTATGCTCTAGTAGTAGGAACTGCACCATCCTTACTCTCACACAACGTGGCAGCCAACCGGAATAATGGGGCTGGGTCAACTCCCAATGTAAACATGTCACTGGCTGAAAATAAAGGATGCCGCATAATCAGCTGAGCTGCTCCCAACATCATGCTAGACTTAGTCTCTATAGTAGCAGGTGGCTGACTAGTAGGTACTCCATCAGGTACTCCATCACCACCTACCATACCTGCACTGGGACGTCTAGGAACCATGGATGTTGTCTGTAATGCCTCAGATAGCGTGAAAGATTGGGGAAGTCTGACCTCTCTCCCAACCTCTCCTCTTTGTGGGTCCAACTCCACTGATGCTCCTCTAGGCTCTGGAGCACATACTGCACTCCTAGTCACTGCTGCAGATGCATCCACCTATGCTGCTCCGCACATGAAGTCCAAAGCATCTCTATCACCAGCATATGAGGTGGAAGCCTCAACACCCGAACCTGATCTCCTTTGAGCAATAGCCATACTAGCCAATCTCTGCTCCAACTGCTCAATCCAAGTAGCCATAGCTGTGTCAAAAGTAAGGGCAGGTATTGCACCCCTACTAGGTGTAGATCCTCTACCACCACCTCTACCACCTCGTCCTCCATGAACTGGAGCTCCTCTACTACCTGCCATAGCAGCCCTACCACTCCGTAACTCCGAGTGTAGGTCGAAACACTGGTCACTAGTGTGACCAAATCTGTGGCCTTGCTCACACTGCCTCTGTGTTGGATGTGATGCACCAGAGGTATCAGGTCCGCTGCCCTGAGTACACTCTCTCCTATGGTGAGGTCCACCACAAGTCCAACAAGCAACAGTGTGGAGACTAATACTGTCTCCATAACTCAATCTCCTCCAAATGAGCTCTCTTGAACTCATGGTAGTCATCCATCGGCAGACCCTCCAGATGCTGAAACAACCCCTTCCATGCCATGAAGGGTGTGAACAAAAGTTGGGTTCCGCATCTGCTGTAGATCACACCAAGTATCAAACTCCTAGATGAAATCATCCAACTCAATGGTACCCACTATACCAGAGTAATGCCTAGGGCCTTTGGGGGCCCCATAAATCTCGTCCATGTCCCACAACAACGGTGCGAACACACCAAGTGCACTCTCAACTGAATCAGCTCATGTGTCGAACTCCAACTCAGAGTCAATCTCCTCCCTCACTGGGACCTAAGATATAGGCTGATACCGAGCACCACTCCGAGTAAACCCACTGCGTACTACAGGGCTAACTCCTCTAGAATCTCCAAAGAACTCTATTGTGACCATGTAACTGCAACAGCAAACTCGAACCACCAATTGCAACCGCAAGTCGCAACCGCAAGTGCCCCACCAAGTGCCAATACCACCACGTGCCAACACCATCTAGACACCACCCACTAATGTAACTCTAACCGAGATAACTACACTAAGAGAAAGGTAACCTGTAACATGCCATCATAACACGCACTCTCACGGTCTGCAGGTCATCACTTCCTGCCTCACCGGAGAGAAACAAAGGTAGTTTGACTGGTCATTACTCCAGCCTCAACACCGAGAGCACACCAGAGCACCAACGCTCAAAAGTCAGGGCACCTCACACAAACATGGTGCACAAACAGGAAGCAGAGAATGGAAGGGATCCAATCACAAGAAATCTAAACAAAAACCCTCCATCTCATAACACAACACGGGATTGACTCTGCCACCATTTGGCATTTGACATAAGAGCAGTTCGGATCTAAGTCCTAAGCTACTAGGATCACCAAGAATGGGATCAAACTGCCTCTCCTAGCCAAAGCTACATGTGTATAGATAACAGTGGTGCAGTCACTAGGACAACAAGTGAGGGTGGACAAGTTGGCTAGGGCACCAGTCTAGGAACAAGAGATCTAGGGATCAAACCCTGTTGCGCACAATCTAGCAAGAAAGGCAGATTTTGCCAACCAATGACCAAAATCTACTCTAAACTAGCTAGCCTCACGTCAGCAAGCTGGCTTGCTGGCCCTTCGTAGCCTCTCATAGCCCACAGCCCTATGCCTCGAAGCCTTGAAACGCCGAAATTCAGCCAAATGAGGCCTTTCTTGTTGCCACTTTGAAACGTCCTCCAAAATTGGCGAAACTTCTCCAAATCTACGAAGGTCCTCCAAACTAGCGAAACTCCTCCAAATCTGGCCAAACAGCAAAAACTCCTCCAAATCTGACCTAAATCTGACGTAAACCCTAAAGATGGCTGTCCGCCAAATCCCCCGCTAACTTTCCACTTGAGCCAAATTGACAAAATGGATTTTTCCAAATCATAATTTCATGAGAAGAGCTTCCCAACTCCACCTTCAATTTCACTTTCTGAGCCCAACTCCAAATTGGCAAAACTTCTCCAAATCTGCAAAAGTCCTCCAAACTAGCGAAACTCCTCCAAATCTGGCCCAAAATCTGACATAAAATCTGACGTAAACCCTAAAGATGATTGTCCGCCAAATCCCTCGCTAACTTTCCACTCAAGCCAAATTGACATAACGGGTTTTTCCAAATCACAATTTCATGAGAAGAGCTTCCCAACTCCACCTTCAATTTCACTTTTTGAGCCCAACTTGTAGCACATTGGTCCTGCCTTCACCTCTTGAGCTCAAAATCACAACACTGCTCGAAAATTGCTCCTTCTTTGCTCGAAATTTGGCCAGCGCTTCCGCACACCATCCGCCTAACTGCCAAATTTGAATCACTTGAACAAGCTTTTGCACACTAGGGAAACACAGAACTTGAATCGAGCTACCATGATCCACCGAGCTTGGAGATACCACCAACACTCAACGTTCCTACACCCGATTTCCCCCTGACTTCACTTCTCTGATGTAATCAAATTGCTTAACACTCTCAACTCAACTCAACTAAGATCAGTACTTGATCTATCACTCTATAAACTGCCAACAATTGGGCACTGATTACAGTCAAGCCACACCCACTCAAGCATAGAGAATCCAGGTGACGCTCGTCGGCCTCCGTCCACCATAGCCAAGAACTAGAAGGCTCAACATCAGAGAAGTGAGCTCTCTGGAGCTCACTTCGAAACTATCCCCCCCTGGACTCAAGCTAGCACTAGAACCCTAACGGTCCCGCTGACGGCACACTCGACGGTGCAAACGGTGCAAAGTGACGGTGGGCCCCATCGTGAAGTCAGTACCCCGAACACCAAATCAGACTGTCGGAAAGTAGTCCCTGAGAAACTACTAGAATAACTCTAACTACTATCACTGGAACTCCAGTGTTCGAGCAGCTAGATGCGGAACTACAAATGGCGTGACATCATCCAACCCAATGGTACCCATTGTATTAGAGTAGCACCTAGGCCTTTGGAGAGACCCCATAAATCTTGTCCATGCCCAACAACAATGGTGTACACACACTAGATGCACTCTCAACTAAATCAACACTTGTGTCAAATTCCAAATTGAAATCAATCTCCTCTTTCACTAGGACATGAGATATGAGCTCATATCAAGTGCCATTTCATGTAAACCCATTATGTATTCTAGCAAAATCTCCTCTCACATCCCTAGAGAATTATGTTGTGATGATGTACCCCAAACCGTATATGTAACCACCAAGTACTACCACTAATATAACTCTAACTATGAAAACTACATTAGAGGAAAGGAGAACCTATAATCTACCATCAAAACTTGCACTCTCACGGTCTATAGACCATCACTTCCTACCTCACAAAAGAGAAATATAGGTAGTTTGATTAGTCATCACTCTAGTCTCACTACCAAGAGCACACATTTCAGCACCAATGCTCTAAATATCAGTGCACCTCACACAAACATGGTGCATAAAAAAGAAGTAGAGAATGGAAGGAAGAGATCCAATCACAAAAAATCAAAATGATAACCCTCCATTTCACAAATCAAAATTGGACAAATTTTGTCACCATTTGGCATTTGATATAATAGGAGTGTCTATCTACTCCTACGCTACTAAGATCACCAAGGATTGGATCAAAATGCCTCTCCCAGCCAAAACTACATGAGTATATGTATCAAGCTACCAATCATTAGGATAACAAGTGAGGGTGGATCCATTGGCTAAGGCATCACTTTAAGAACCAAAGATCTTGAGTCAAACCTTGTTGCATACAATCTTGAAGGGTGGCCAGATAGCTACCAAAAACTCAATTAAACTAGCTAGTCTCATGCCAGCAAGTTGGCTTGCCTACACTCTAAAACCTCTCTAACCCTCAGCCTTACGCCTCAAAGCCTTTAAAGCCAAATGAGGCCTCTCTTCTTACCAAATATGACATGTGAGCCGCTATGTGTATTACCAATAGCTAGATAGATGATCTAGAGATGAAATTTGGTTTGGTAACATCTAGAAGAATGTTATACATGATGGACTACGTAGATCAGACAAATGTATCACCAAAAGAGTACTTCTACTAATAGGCCAGAAACCAAAATATATTTGGAAACATTAGAAAATAGCTAGGGCATATGATCTAAAAGTGAAACTTGGGGTGGTGACATCTACAAGGATGTTATAGATGATGGTGAAAGTATATCAAATAGAGGTATCACCAAAAGAGCACTAATAGGGCAGAAGCCAAAGTAGGCCTAAAAATGTCAAAGGTCATTTTGAAAGCCTAAATGGATGAATTAGGCCTCGATGATGTGCAGATTCCTCCCCCCCCCCCCCCCAAAAGAATGAAAGGTAAGGCTGGACTTTCTTCCTCCTTGGTTTGTCTTACCTAGAGCTTTCCAATGGTACCTCACCCATGTGATTCTGAGATTCCTACAAGAAGATTCCCTAAAAGATTCCCTTTCCAATGGTACCTCCTCTACATGATTCTGAAATTCTTACAGGAAGATTCCCTAAAATATTCCCTTCAGTCAAAGCCTATTTGACCAACCATATGTGACCAGGACCGACATGTCACCCATCCAAGCAAGTAATCTAAAGGTGGAGCTCATTGTCATATCACCTATTCATGTACCTAATCCTATGGTGGAGATTCCTTGGAGGAGATCCTTTTTGGCTATATATTAAAGAGAATGTGCTCCTTTGGGGCATCGGAGGATTGAGTGTGAAACCTATTTCTCTCTTAGAGAGTTCTTTTATCCTTGGAGTATTCTAATGGTATTAGAGCGAGTGTTTGAATCCGAGTGGATCACCCCTCTTGGAAGAACACAAGCTACTGAAATTGAGTAATTTGAGGAGAGAACATAGTGGAATTGCTAGACTTGGGAAGTACTTTAGAGAGTGGATGGGATGGATGCACCAAGAGGATAATTTCTTGCACCAAGCTTCCCATTCTTGAATATTTTCCACATCAAGATTATGTACGTCCAGCGTGAGCAAATGAGAGTATCTCTAGTTTATCACTTTGGAGTAGAAATTATAGACAGAATGATGAATTCTCCAAACTTGGTGATTCTAACTTTGGTGGTATATGACAAAGAGTGGGATTTGGCAATCTACATTCTACTATGATGTTATGGATCTGAATGTACCAAATTCTCACCTTTTCAACACGCAAGTAGAAATCCATTATGTAGTTAGACCAAAAGTGATGTTTAGAGATTTTGTAATCCATAATTTTGGTGAGGAATATTATCAACAAGAGATAGCCTTTGAAGTTCCAATGGTAGTCCCAATAGTTTGGGCACCCTCTCGAGTGATCATGTTAACTCTCTATTGAAGTAGGAAGTAGAGATTGAGTGTTTGTAGGAACCATGGATCCGCAATTGCAAGAGGTAATGCAAGGAATGTAGAGGATGTTGAACAAGTTTTGAGAGATCAAGATGACCATAGAGGCATTACAAAGTCAAGTACAGACCTTCAAGAATGACCAAGCAATGCAAGAGGGAGAACCGTTGCAAAACTTGGTACCTACGATTGAAGCGCTTGGAGAGGCACCCATGCCAATGCCACCAAACCCGGTCAACAATGAATGATGAAGAATGGATGAAGAAGACTTGCAACATTGAGCCCTACAAAGAGCAGCATTCTATGAAAGTAGTGGAGAATTGGATTTTGAGGCTGAATCGTTTGTTTGTTCTCAATGGAGATCACCAACCAATCTGCAGGCGTGTTTGCATGTGGGTACCTTGACCAATAAAGCCCTCACATGGTATGATGCTTGGGAACAATCAAGGTTGGCAGAAGGAAGAGACATCACATGGACAGCA